>OZ014523.1:145667356-146867356 GCA_963966055.1 Lathyrus aphaca
AATGAATCGAGGCTCATCTGCAAACAACACAATTCCATATATGCACAAGGCCAGCAGGGCACAAACAGCTTTCCATTCTCCTAGAGAAGCCTTCAAGGTAGCTTGAGAAATTAAGAAGTCCAGATGAAAACCAGGGATCCCAGCTTTAGAGGTCATATGCTGCTCAACCAAAACAGGTTCCAGATG
Organism: Lathyrus aphaca; assembly: GCA_963966055.1. Classification (NCBI taxonomy): domain Eukaryota; kingdom Viridiplantae; phylum Streptophyta; class Magnoliopsida; order Fabales; family Fabaceae; genus Lathyrus; species Lathyrus aphaca. The sequence continues at coordinate 145,667,543 of OZ014523.1, forward strand.
CAAAGCTTTTGCTACTTCTCCATTAGCAGGAAAGACCATCTCAGGGTTGAAAGGAATTTCTCTCCTGATAGGCATGCCAACTAATGAGGAGTACTCTTCCAATAAGGGGCCTAACTGAAAGTCTTGAAAAGTAAAACATCTCAGTGGAGGATCATAAAACTGAATGCAGGTGTGGATGAGGCTCCTCTGTGAAGGGTCCAGATCCATAACCATGTCCAGTATATCTCCATAACTCTCCCTGAACAAGGGTATGTGATCTGGAGTGATCAGGGTTTGGATCCTCCTGATGTCTGATAAGTCTGGCTGGAAGAAGTGATAGGTGATGTTGCTTTTCTTTGGAGCCATGATGACAAATGTTGATGAAGATACTGAAGAGAAGGGCCACTAATTGGCTGGAATAGATAGCTGGTAGCAAGTGCTGATGAAGGCAGGTCAAAACTAAAGATGGGGTCAAAACCAAAACCAGATGAAGATGGATACCCTGAAACACAAATAAGCAAATGTTAATATGATGCAATGATTATGTATGCAAATGATATGCAAGGGTTTGTGACTGAGCCGAATCTGATCAAAACTCTGATATAGGTCTAAATGCGTTCAAGAATTCCAGATGGAGGTCTATAAATCCAGTAACCAGGGTGGGGGACTCAAATAAAGAGCCACATGTCCAGGGTTTAGAATCACAAGAACTGTCCAACATGGAGTATTCTTAATTAAAACAAAGTAACAGGGTATTCTGAGGTCAAGGTACCTGCAAACCTGTAAACAGCCCAACCCCCTCACAGGTGGTGTTCTAAAACAAGGATCCTCAGACTTGGATCAGTTATGAGAAGTGTAAACACTTCTAACCCGGAGGCACAGTGTTTACAATAACCATAACAATTCCTCCTCTAATTCACCTCAGTTTCTGAAGGTCAAAACTAAAGGTCATCCAGACTTAGCAGGCTTCCCAGATAGCCCTAGCATTGCAGGAAATCTGCAACACAGAGTTCTCAAGAAGAAACCCATATCTGAACCGTGTTTCATATTCCCGCACCAGACCGAAATGGAATGGGAAAGAATATGATTCACTCTAGCCTAGGTGTCACTCAGGTCCCGGGTATAGGACCTTAACTCTCAATAGAACCCCACCCACCAAAGGAAAACCAGATCCAGCCAGACATCATGACAGTATGATATATGTAAAGCAGTAAAGAAGGTAGATAAACAACTGTACATAAAGCAAAAGTAAAACATATATAAACACAAATAAACACATAACACCCCAGTAAACACAAATCAAGCGCTAGGAGGAACCCACAAAAAGAACCAGAAGCCCTGGTTGCAGTATAAGGTTCCCCAGCAGAGTCGCCAAGCTGTCGCTCCCGACAAATGAAACAGGATCAAATGAAGGTACAGACGCGAACGGTCGGCGAGAGGGACAATGAGAACACACAGTCGTGAACTCACTGGAGATGAATAGAGTCGCCAGCTAGGCATTTTTATCCCGGAGGAAAGGTAATGCTGCATAGACCTAGAAAGAGATGGATAAGACGGTTTGCGAACCAGAGAGACTGAGAAAGGGGGTTGGTTACAACCTGGGAAGGTATTAGCACCCAGATTGTCCGTCGTACTCGACGGGATCCACGCTTAGAAGATTTGTGTTTTAAAGGGGTAGTGTCAGTGCAATCTGTGTACAAAATAGCTGGAAAAGAATGTACAGGTGTCAGTGTATAGTGTATAAGTGATATGAAGTATGAAAGTGTCAGTGTAAGGAAGGAGTGAAATGCTAAAGATCATGAGGCTAAAGAATGAAGCTGAAAGGAGGGGGAATATACAGAGACTTTTGTTCGATAACTGTTAAGTTATGCCTACGTATCCTCTCGTGCAATGAGGAAGTCAGAACACCGTAGTTCGACCCAAAGAGACTGAAAGATAAAATTGACTTTGATGAACTGCTCGCTTGTCAATGCTCAAGTGTATGATCTGTCTGGCACAGATGCAAACTGTCTTGTATTAGACGGAAGAAGCAAGTTCTCGTTTGTGAGTGAATGAGATGAGAAAAGAATCCCGGAGGAGACGATTATTGTTTGTTTTTGAGTTTCCAGTCTTTTATTGCTTTTGAATTTGTCATAAGTTAATGAGCTTAAGCCTAAACCAATGGGTTAGTAAACTCATCACATCTTCCCTCTGATTAGGGGTAATGAGAATACCTTAAGTGTGAAGTCAGATTCTCACACTTAATCACCTTTGGTGTAGGATTAAGATCATTAACCTATTTGTGATTATTTAGATGTTTTTGGTGTTTTTGTTTAGTGTTAAGTAATGAGGTTAAGCCATAATCAGGGATTAAACAGACTCATTACACCATCCTAAAAGAAGGATAATAGATGAGAATGTTTAAGCTAAGGAAAACTCCTCAACTTAATCCATGGTTAGGGATTAAGCTCATGACAAAACAAGCCTTTATTAGATGGATTTTATTTAATGGTATGATAAAGAAGTGAATTTTATGATTTGTAAGACCACTTGAGGGGGACTTGTCCATTAACACTAGGGTTAGTCCTTCTTAACCAATTAAGGAAGAATTAGAACCCTAATGCAAGGCCCAAGTTACAAGTGTGATGTCTTGATGATTATTATATGAATTGATTAAGAGATTTAAACACATTAAGGGTTTAACACTTAGGATTAAAGTTATACACTCCATCCTAAGAGAAGGATGCAGGCATAAGCTTAATCACAAAGCCTTAAAGCCTTTAGGGTTTAGTCCCTGATTATGAGGTGAGAAGAGAGGACTCAAAGAGAGACACAAAGGTAAAACTATGAGGGGAGACTAGTCAAAACCCTAATTCATTGTCATGCTTGGTTGTTCCTAAGGTTTGTGTGGTTTTCAAGAACAATCTTCAGAGGAGCCACCAGGAAGCAGATGAACAAGATCAAGAGAAGCAAAGCAACTTGCTTCATTCAAGAAGTCAAGTCACTTGAAGGAAGAAAGTAAGAAGGAGAAGAATGAGCAAGCTCAAACTCAAACACATACAGAAAATGCAGCAGGGATGCATAAAAGAGATGAAGAGAAGTTATGAGAAGTGAAGGCAAATTCACTTCTCAAAGTCACTTACCACCTGAAAAGTTAGAAAAGAAAATGCAATGCAATGCAAAATGAGATGAAATGGTATGATGAAAAACCAAACCAGAAGCATATACATGATGTTAATAATGCTATGAGGTGCTACAAACATGGAACAACACATGGGGATTATCATGCAAGCTTATGAATACAAATGAAGCAAGTTAGAAGCATGGATGAACATGAAAAGTTATGAAACATACAAGGCAAATGACATGGCAAATATGAGGTGCAATGATCAAAGATGCTTTATACATGTCTTAAGATGTCAAATGAAACACAAGCATGCATAAAATGCAAAGACAAGTCATGTTATGCAAGAGAATGCAAGAAGGATGCAAATGAAAGCTCAAATTAGGGTTTAAGGATCAAACATCAAACAAAAAACCAAAACAGAAGCAAACCCTAAGATAAAAAATGGAAAATGCCATCCTAAGAAACCCTAAACCTATACTAAACCAAGGTCCAAAGGGGGGCTCTCAACTCTTAACCAATCTCAAGATATGATTTTTCTAAGTTATTAGAGTTTTTTAGGGTTCTTAACAAAAGAAATACCAAACAATTTGAAATTGAGGAAACAAATCAAGGCCATTTATTCCTAGAAACTACATGCTAAACATAAAACAATGCAAGAAGAATCAATGTCCAAACCTTCTTAGATAGGCAGAAATGAATTTTTGAACTTATGATCAAATTAATGCATAAAAAATGATTTAATTCAATGAAAAATTCTTAAAATGCATCAAGATCAAAAAAGAAATTTGGTTTTAAGGTTGGACAATGTTTCTATATGTCTTAGAACATTTCATGAATTTTTTGGTGATTTTTAAATACCTAAAAGTATTTTTAATTAATTAATTTCCATTAATCAATTAAAAATAATCTTTTAAATATTTAAAAATACTTTTTTAATGCTAAAAATAAAATAAAAAATATTTTTGTGTCTTAAAAATTAATAAAACCTTTAGGAAAAAGTTTCATAATTTTTAAGAATTTTTTACTATTTTAAAATAAATATGCAAATTAATTGAAAAGAAAATGAATTAAAATAAAATAAAACGAAAGTAATCAGGATGAATGGCCAGGATGGGCTCTGAATTCAAACTGGTTGACCAGCGCGCAAATGAAGGGTGTGGATTGCTTCTGATTAAAATATGATTAATTAGTCTTAACACGTGGATTAGGGCTAATCAGAGAGATCCAGGCCACACACACACGCGGGAGGTCAACTGGTCAAAGGGATCGTACGCTCCAGATTCAAACTTGAGTTAATTACGTGATTAGGGCACAAATGACTCTCAGGTGGCCGGAGAAGACTTCCGGTCGTCTTCTCCGGCCAGCATCTCACCTGGAAATCTCCAAACTCCCTCAAATCGTAACAAAAACAAAATCTAAGAATTGGGAAATGTTCCTTACACACTCACGAATCAAACCCCTCTCTCAAAACAAATTTCTTCTTCCTAAATAAGCTGAATCGAAAGAAATAAAAACTAGGGCACGCAAGCTTCAGAGAGAAATTAAACTCTCATTCCAGAACCAAATCAAAAACTAAAAACACCAGGATGCTCAGTGAATCATAAGGAACAAGTTTGTAACAAGAAAAACAATTTTTGGAAAAAATAAATTTCAAGCTACCTGAGATTTGGAGCTTTCAACCTGAGGACTTTCTGGCCACCTCTCCTTGTGCAATCCACTCCTTAGGACCTCTTGATGATGTTTGAATGCCTTAGAACAATTTATGTAGGCTGGTTGATGAGCTTCGACAGTTTCTGCTTCACCTCAGTCAGAAATGGCTATGATGATTCTGGTAGTTTCAGGCCATTGTGAATGGTGGTTTATGGTCCAGATGATGTATGGAGAAGCTTTGCAAGGTTTGTTTGGATGTTTGTAAGCTAGGGAGGGAGATTCGAATGGAACTGCAGCTTGAGGTGAGAAATGGCTATGGGGTGTTCTGGTTGATTTAGGCTTGTGTTCTTGCTGGTTTCTACTCAATGATGCATGGTGAGTTGAATGGTGAAAATGGTTTGAGTGTTTCTTGGCTGGGCAGAGAGATTCGAAGGCTTATGCAGTTTGGTGTGTTTTTGTGAATGTGTTGTTGTGTGTTGTTTCAGCCTTGCCTGCCTAGTGTTATGGCTTGCCAAAGGATACAATAAACAAATGCAAGTGGCCAGAGGATGTGACATGGCCTGTGGTGATTGGGATGTTTGCTTTTGCCAAAAGTCAAATTTCTTGTAAGAGAGGCATGGGCTTGATACTAGCTTGGTACAAAGGCTAGGGATGGCGCAGCATGGTGAGTGTGTGAAGCTAGCTTGGTTCAGCAGCCAATGCATCAAGTGGTAGAAGTGTCATGAGTGTTTTGCAAGTTGTTGCCTTTTTGGTTCACATGTGAAAAGTCTTGTTACATGAACCATAACCATGGGCATCCTTGGTTCAAATCTGAATTTTATGACTTAGAGAATGTTTGCATATTGGTTTGGAATGAATTAGAGGTTGCAATTGGCCTTGGTCCATGATTTTGCAAAATTTCCATTTGAGGTATGCCTTGAAAATCAATGATTTTAGCCAACTTTGCCACACCATAACTTTTGATCCAAAAAGAGTTTGATCATGTTCTTGTACTTTTTGAAAAGGGAAAGATGAGATCTACAACTTTCATGACCAAAGTTTTTCCATTTGAAGCATTTTTGGATCAAGAATCAAGGCTTGAAAAATGACCTAAAATGATGCATTCTTGAAAAGTCAACTATGCCCAAAAAGTCAACATTTGTAAAAACCTTAAATTCTTGATTTTTTTGTGAACTTCAATCTTCTTCCATGATCAAATAAAGATCATATACACTCAAAATGATGAAGATCACCCATTGGTTGGGCCATTGGGGGCCTCAGATGCCCTGATTTTACACTGACTTGTCTGAAAAGTCAACCCTTGATCAGATGACTTCCCCATGGAATTTCTTCATGAAAATTGATATGCATACTCCCTATACCATATAGAGACCAATGGAAACAAGAATGACCAAAAAATTTGGGGTTATGGCCTCTGAAACCAAAACCCTAATTCTAGGTCAACTGTGCAGTCAGGCCTGGCTCTGCATCCACTCAAACCCTAGTTCTTATGATTCTTTTGCATTTTTGACTTTGAGGAGATGGAATATGATGTAAGAACACTCAGGGACCTCTTTGAAGTGATTGGTGGCCTTTGGAGTGGCTCAAGATGCCCTGAGATTGCTCAGATCACAAACCCTAGGTGCAGATGACTTAGAATCTATGCAGTGACTCAAAAATGTGATATGAGATGTTATGATTGTGTTTATGCATATGAGAATGATCACAAGCCATGGTGAATGGGTGAGGGCAAATTTGGGGTGTTTACAAGACTCAAAATTATGATGATGACCCTTTGGTGCCCTTGATAGAGGCCTCAGATGCCCTGATTTTGACATTACTTGCTTAAGAAGTTACCCGATGATCAGATGATTTCCATAGTGAATTTCTTCATAAAATTTGGTACATATGATCCTCATAACATATTAAGACCATTAGAAACAAGAATGAACAAAAAATTTGGGATTAAGGCCTCTGAAACCAAAACCCTAATTTTAGGTCATCTTTGCAGGAAATCTTCAGTCTGCCTCTATGCCTTTGCCATACTTTGTGATCCCTTGACTTTTATGAACTTTGGGGAACATATTATAATCATGGAACACACATGGACCCTCTTGGCATGCTTCAAGACCTTTGGGATGGCTCAGATCACTTCTTGGATTGCTCAAATCACAAACCTTAGATGTAGATGAAATGAACTATGCAGTGAAACAAATATTCAATATGAGATGGTATGCATATGCTTATGAAAGATCACAAGCCATGGTGTGAGAAAAAGTGAGGGAAAATTTGGGGTGTTTACAGCTGCCCCTATTCAAGCATGAGTTAGCTATGCAGGATGTAAGCACCTGGCTTAACAGACAAACAAGATAACTTGTGGTTGAATACCAAAGACAGTCCGAAATTTGCACTCACTGGGGAGAAGAAGAAAAGGGATATAAATTGTAAAAGACAGTATAATATGAGTATCAAATGAAACGACGGAGGACGACCGCAGGGCAAATGACAACTGCTGAGGGTAAAATGGTAAGCAAAGCAATGACGAGGACGACCATCATGCTAGGAAATAAAGAAACCACGACAGGGACGGCCATCGGGTAGGGAAATAAAATCTTCTAGGGATTGACAAAAGCATTGATGGGGACGGCCATCAGGCTGGAAAGTAAAGAAAACAACGATGGGGATGGCCATCGAGCTAAACTGACGAAGGACGATCATCAGGAAAAGGAAAAGGGACCACGACGGGGACGACCATCGGGTTAAAGAATAAATGAAAAATTTGATGAGGGACGGTCATCAAAGGTGAAGGACAATCACCAAGCAGGGGACGACCTGCTCTCTTATACCGACATAGGACAAACATCGGATAGAAAAGGTCAACGATGGGGACGACCATCAGAAAAGCATGATGAAGGACGATCATCAAGAGGTGAAGGACGATCACCTAGCAGGGTACGACTGCTCTTGGGGATTATCGCGAGATATGACGAATGTCGGATAACAAGATCAATGATGGGGACGACCATCAGATAAATGATGAGGGACGGTCATCAAAAGGTGAAGGACGAATACCTAGCAGGGGACGACTGCTCATTACCACGACATAGGACGAATGCCGAATAGAAGGTTCCAACAATGGGAGATTCCACTGGGGAAAGGATGAGGGATGGTCATCCAAAGGTGAAGGACAATCACCTGGCAGGGGACGGCTGCCGAAATATATCACGACATAGGACGAATGCTGGATAGGAGAAAGTTGTTTCGTCTGGTGACTTACTGGGGAATGGTAAACACGGATGAATGCTTACACTTTAAAATAAACGGTATAAGTGTTTGATAGTGTGTATAGATCAAAGATGCAGACGAGCATCCTTAGTACCATGATACGGATGAGTATCGGTAGAAACAAACGCTGACACGTGTTTAGAGATGATGATACGGAGAGGTATCAATTGGTTAAGCAAGGAACACGGACGAGTGTTGAATCTGCTGAGGAATGATATATACAAAATACGGACGAGTATCAAAGACTTCTGTATAAGTATGTACAAGCATGATCTGCTGGTGAAGTACGTGCAAGACACGAACGAGTGTCAAAAGATTGAGCAAGGGACACAGACGGGTGTTTGACTTGCTGGAGAAGTATGACACGGATGAGTGTCAGAAAGAATATGTACAAGTCATGAACAAATATCTGTATTGAGAATGTAGAAGGTATTCTGGCGAACTTACTGGGGAAAGATGACACGGACGAGTGTCGAAAAGAGCATATATAAATATAAATAGGTATCTGTGTTTGAGAGTGCAAAGGGGATGTTTTGGCTTTTATCCGTAGGGAAAATGACTTTTGTATATTGCTGGTAAAGTGAATACGGTATTTCCAGGTGACTGGTTCGAACCTGGCTCATGATCATGCAAATGTTTGATTTTTCCGTAATTCTCCGTCTAATGCTACGCTTAGTTTGTGGAAAAATGATGTGAATGCTATGATTATGCAAATGAGAAACCCGATCCGAGATCCGGATCATGCGGGGATAAAGATCTCTGGGCGATCTGTCTGGAGGGAGAACTCAGCTGGGGGAAGAGATCATTGGCTGATCTATCCCGAGGGAGAACTCCGTTGGGGATGAGGAAGTTTCAGCAACTCCGCTGGGGACGTGTTTCAGGCATTGCTCTACTGGGAAGAGAATGACAACTCTGTGGGGAAGCAAATTCACCGACCCTGCTGAGGATGAGAGAATCCTGGAAACTTTGATGGGGGATAGAAAGTTCTTTGACCACTTTGTTGTGGAAGAGCCGTCAGGCATTACTTGGGAGATCCCTTCTTGGGGAAGAGATAACTTCTGGGAAGTAATATGCTGGGGATTAATGAATTCCTCAAGGGATCCTCTGGGGGGATAAAGACTTTGTGAGGAAATAATTCTTGTCAAAGAGTCCTGCTGATGATGTGATTGCCGACTTGGCTGGGGATACTATGCTTGATATGCCCCAGGCTGTGAAAGATATTCTGCCTTGAGTACCTGCAACCTGTTAAGACAAAGGAAAATGCACAAGTGTCCCGAGGTATCCTCAACCGGATTCCGTCATAGGAGTTAGATTTGTCAGAAAGCAACATATTTCCTGCAAGCAAAAAATGGCTTATATGTTTTATGCAAGTGTTGTATTATGAACTTTGGACATTTTGCAAACGAAACAAAAAAAAGTACAAAACAAAATGTGACTGAAAATTCTGATTTTATTGATTTGTGTGCCCTGAATAGGCAAGTACAGTCAAAGAAGCGAATCCCCTGAAAGGAGGAGATTGCTGTAAATTGAGAAAATAAAAGTGTTGGCAATGTTGAAGGTGACGCTCCAGTGAGCTTCCTCTGCTATGACCCGTATGACCTTGATGTTCTTTTTATCTTGCTTTTTGAAGAAAGTTGATTCTAATCGACGCTTTATCCCTTCGAAGCCTACCATGTTGTGAGTGATACAGACGAACTCATAATGCAGTTGTTTGCTTATTCCCTGATTTTGCGTGAACCGCCCTTTCGGGTTTTCAATCCACCGGGATACCCATTTTTGCCTGAGCTGTCCGATGTGGCTTTTCAACTCAGCGGGTGTACATTTTTTCAATTTTTCACTTACTTTTGCCCGAGTCTTTTATTTTTTTTTGACTCGCCGGGATGCCCTATTTTTTCCTGGACTTACATTCTGGTTTTATGTCCAGCGGGTCATTTTATGCGAAGTATTTTTTAATTGCATCTGAATTCACAAGAGACGGAAAGTCCTCACCATCCATAGTTGCAAGCATCAGTGCTCCACCCCGAGAAGACTTTGGTTATTACGTTGGGACCTTCATAGTTTGGTGTCCACATGCCCCTGTGGTCTGTATGAGGAGGAAGGATTCTTTACAGAACAAGCTCTCCCACTTGGTATTCCTAAGGTCTGACTTTCTGATCGAAGGCTTTCTTCATTCACTTCTGATATAGCTGCCCATGGTAGATGGTTGTTAATCTTTTCTCTTCAATCAAATTTAGTTGATTGTACCGAGACCGGACCCATTCTGCTTCATCCAGTTTCACATCCATCATTACCCGCAAGGAGGGTAGTTCCACTTCAATAGGTAAGACAACTTCCATACCATACACAAGCTGATACGGTGTTGTCCCAGTAGATGTTCTGATAGAGGTTCGGTACCCATGCAAGGCAAATGGTAGCATCTCATGCCAGTTTTTGTAGGTGATTACCATCTCTTGCACAATCTTCTTGATATTCTTGTTAGCCGCCTCAACAGCGTCATTCATCTTTGGCCTGTAAGGAGAAGAGTTGTGATGTTGAATTTTGAAGTCCCAACAAAGTTCCGCCATCATCTTGTTATTCAAATTGGAACCATTGTCAGTAATTCGGGAACTCCATATCGACAAATGATGTCTCTTTTCAGAAATCTAGCTACCACTTGTCTGGTGACGTTTGCATATTGTAAACACCCCAATTTTCCCCTCACTAATTTCACACCATGGCTTGTGATCTTTCATCTTTTCATAAGTTTAAGCATATCATCTCATATTGCATTTTTGTTTCATCTGCATTAGTTCAAGTTCATCTGCATCTAGGGTTTGTGATCTGAGCAATCCAAGGGTCCATCTGAGCCACTCCAAAGGCCTTCAATTATTCCAAGAGAGTCCATGTATGTTTTATCATCATTATATACCCCTCAAAGATCAAGGAACTCAAGAAATCACAAGATCTGACAAAGCATGGAAGCAGAGCTAGGGTTTCACTACACAGATGACCTGAAATTAGGGTTTTGGTTTCAGGGGCCATAACTCCAATTTTTTGGTCATTCTTTTTTCTAATAGTCTCAATATGTTATAAGGATCATGTGTACCAAGTTTGATGAAGAAATTCATTGTGGAAGTCATTTGTTCACTAGGTAACTTCTTGAGCAAGTCAGAGCAAAATCAGGGCATCTGAGGCCCCCAACAATGGAACCAAAGTGTATTTCTCATCAAATTGAAGTTATATGATCTTTATTTTATCATTGAAGTGCTTGGAAGTTCACGAAATTGAAGAAAATTGAGCTAAACCAAAAGTTGCCAAAAATGGAAATGACTTGTAATAGAAACTTTCCATTTTGGGAAAGTTTTTCAACCTCCTCTTTCTCAACCAAAAATGCTTCAAATGAAAAATTGTTGGTCATGAAAGTTGTAGATTGGATCATTCCCTTTTCAAAAAGTACAAGAAAAAGTTCTAATTCATTATGGAACTCAAATTATGGCTTGGCAAAGTTGGTAAAAATCACATAATTTTCATTTTCACACAAAAGAGGGAATTTTGCAAATTCACATACCAAGCCATTTTGTGACCTCTAATACACTTCTAGGCATCATAAAAACATAGTGTATTGCCTAAGGATTAGAATTGGCCCAAGAATCTCAAGTTTCTATGCCTTTCACATCAAGTAATCACAAAGGGGCCAAAATGTACAAAACTTGCAAAAACTCATACAACCATGCTTCCACTTGCTGCAACACCCCAATCTCAATTCCATGGCTCTCCTTGATCAATGCTGAGGCCAAACATGCCCTTGTACAACCTCTGATATATCCCATACCTCAAGTAAAAGTTATTTTGACATTTTGGCAACTTGCCCATACCAATCACCACAGTCCACCACCCACTTTTTGACCTATCAAACATTGTTATGTGGATTAAAAGCAACTCATAACACACAACACACAAGGCTGAAACCTCAAAATCACAAAGTTCCTCAAAATCACCTCAAAAGCAAAAGCTTTCGAAACTCATAGCACACACACTCAAACTTCAAACTTTTTTCATCAATCAACTCAGCATCACCAAGGGATCATTTCCCACCCTTCATTACAGCATAAAAGCACCCAAAACTGAAACACGATTTCTGGCTAGTTGAGTTAAAAGTCTTCATTCCAGCCATTCTAAGCTCCTTCCAAGTATAGCAACTTCATCAGGAGGTCAAGAGGAGTGGTTTTGCACAAGAGAGGAGGTCCAAAAGCTCCAAACTGAGAAAGCTCAAGCTCAGGTAACCTCAAGAACATTTTTCCAGAATCATGATTTTAAGTTTCTAAATTGTTCCTTATGCTTTGCTGATCATCATGATCTAATTTGTTTTGAAAATGAGTGAGAAATGACCATGTATGCTTGCTCTAAAATTTTGCCCGTAAAACTTGTTTTCTTCGAATCTTGAAAATGGTGAATGAGAAATGTGTTTTGATGCTTGATTCATGTTTGGGGAGGTGTGGGGAAGTGATTTGGAGCTTTAGAGCTTTGGAAATGGCCTAGGGAAGAAGTTGACAATTTGGTCTCGCCGGAGAAGACAACCGGAAGTCTTCTCCGGCCACCTGAAACTGATTAGGGTTAATGACGTGTTTAGGGCTAAGTTTGAATTTGGGCCGTTGGATGTGGATTAGGGTTAGGAAATGGAGGGCTCAGATCAGCTCATTAAGATTAATCTGGATTAATTAATTATTAAATTTAATTAAAGCCCAAATTAATTCCTGGCCATTAAGATGCGCGCGTGGTCAAGCATAATCCCCCCAGTTCAAATCTGGACCTTTGGATCAGTGGACTTTTATTTATTGTCATTTTATTTCATTTAAATTGCATTTATTTTGTCCAATTTATTTTAAATACTTAGAAAATTCCAAAAATAGTTTCCTTCTACATTTTAACTTCAAATATTTTTCTTCACCCAAAAAAATTTTTATTTTTATTTTTTGCATAAAAAAATCATATTAAAAATATTTAAATGTTTATTTTATTTAATTAATGGAAATTAATTAATTAAAATACCATTTAGGTTTCTAAAAATCCCAAAAAACTCCACACTGCATCTTAGGACATTTAGAAACATTGTCTAACCATTCATACAAATTTCTTTTTGGTTTTGAACTCATTTTGACATTTTTCTTGAATTTAGGGTTCATAAAAATCCCTTTTTGGAACCCTAACTTTGAAAATTCTTTTCTTCCTAACTATGAATAGTTTGACATTGGTTCTTTTTTGTATTGTTCTTCATATATCATGCAGTATCTTGCATATTTTTGTCATAAATTTATCTTGCATTTTCCATTTGATTTGCATTTTCCCTTTTGAGGTACCCTAAAACCCTAACAAACTTAGAAAAATCACAACTTTCTTTAGGTTAAGAGTTAGGCCTCCTCCTTTGGGGGTGTGATATCATATGGGGTTAGGGTTCCTTTGAGTTCATTTGCAATTTTTTATCTTGTGATTTGCTTCTGTTTTGACCTTATGCATCTCATGTTGCCTTAAAACCCTAATTTTGCACCCTCATTTGCATTCATCTTGCATATGCATCCATACATGAACTTGCCATGACATTTCATGCATTCACATGTCAGCTTAGACATCTTAATACATATTAGAATCATGCTTGATCATTTATTCATTTGCCATGATTTGCATTTAATTTCATTTCATAAGTATACATGTGTTTTCATGCTTCCTACATGCTTCATTTGCATTCTTTCTCTTTGTATGAACATTCATGACACTTGACATGCTTTTGGCATCATCTCATAGCACCATTTGCATCATGAGTTTGCTTCTGGTTTTGGTTTTACCTTTGCATATGCTTCATTTTCATTTCATTTATTTCCTTTATGCTAACCTTTTCAGGTGGTAAGTAATTTGAGAAGTGAATTTGCCTTTACTTCTCATTTCTCTTCTCATTCTTCTTATGCATCATTGCTGCATTTTACTTTGCTTTAGAGTGAGCTTGCTCATTCATGTTCATCATCCACTTTCTTTCTCCAAGTTACTTATCTTCTTCAATGAAGTAAGTAACTTGTTTCTTCTGCTTCTTCTCCTTTCATCTACTTCTTCCATTGGTGGCTTCTCTGAAGATCTTTCTCAAGCCTTACAAACCATAGGAATATCCAAGCATGACAATAATTAGGGTTGTAATTAGTCCCCCCTTTAGCTTTTACCTTTGTGTCTTCTTTGTGTCTCTCTTCTCACCTCATCATTAGAGACTAAACCTTTATAGCTTTAAGACATTGTGATTAGGGTTATGCCTGCATCCTTCTCTTAGGACGGAGTGTATAACTTTAATCCTAAGTGTTAAACCCTTAATTTGTTTAAAACTCCTAATCAATCCATCTTAATAATCACTAATACATTAACTTGTAACTTGGGCCTTGCATTAGGGTTCTAATTCTTCCTTTATTGGTTAAGAAGGACTAACCCTAGTGTTAATGGAAAAGTCCCCCTCAAGTTGTCTTACAAACCATAAAATTCACTTCTTAATCTCATCCTTAATTAAAATCCATTTAATAAAGGCTTGTTTTGCCATGAGGTTAATCCATAATCATGGATTAAGTTGAGGTATCTTCCTCAGCTTAAGTGTGCTCATCTATTATCCTTCTATTAGGATGGTGTAATGGGTTCACTAATCCTTGATTATGGCTTAAACTCATTACTTAACACTAAACAAAAACTCAAAAACATCTAAATAATCACAAGTAGGTTAATGATCTTAATCCTACATCATCGTGGTAATTAAGTTGAGGTGTTTATCTCATACTTAAAGTATTCTCATTATCCCCAATCAAAGGTAGGATATGATGAGTTTACTAATCCTTGGTTTAGGCTTAAGCTCATTAACTTATGACAAACACAAAAAAGCAATAAAAGATTGAAAACACAAAAACAAACAATAATCGTCTCCTCCGGGATTATTGTCTCATCACCCTCATTCACAAACGAGAACTTGCTTCTTCCGTCTAATGCAAGACAGTTAGCACTCGAGCCAGACGAGCCATACACTTGAGCATAGACAAGCAAGCAGTTCACAAGTCAATTTATCTTTCAGTCCCTTTGAGTCGAACTACGGCGTTCTGACTTCCTCATTGCACGAGAGGATACGTAGGCATAACTTAACAGTTATCGAACAAAAGTCTTTGTGTCTTCCCCCTCTTTCAGCATTCTCCTTTAAGCCTCATTCCCGAGCACCTCACTTCACATTCTTTCACTAACACCTGTACATTCTTTTCCAGCTTTTGCACAGATATCACAGACACTACCCCTTTAAACACAAATCTTTTAAGTGTGGATCCCGTCGAGTACGACGGACAATCTTGGTGCTAATACCTTCCCAGGTTGTAACCAACCCCCTTCCTCAGTTTCTCTGGTTCGCGACCGTCTTATCCATCTTTTCCTAGGTCTATGCAGCATTACCTTTCCTTCGGGATAAAAATGCCTAGCTGACGACTCAATTCATCTTCACCTTCATCTTCGCCTCTCGCCGATCGTTCGCGCTTGTACCGAGATGTAAATCTTCGGGAGCGACAACTTGGCGACTCTGCTGGGTAACCTTATATTGCAACCAGGGCTTCTGGTTCTTTTTGTGGGTTCCTCCTAGCGCTTGTTTAATTTGTGTTTACGGGGGTGTTATGTGCTACTTGTGCTTATTTATTTGCTTTATTTATTGCTTTCTGTACAACTTTATTTACTACTTTCATTTATAGTTTATACATTTCATACTGTCATTATCATGTGCTGGATCTCTTGTCTGTTTTGGTGGGTGGGGTTTCATTGAGTGATTAAGGTCATATACCTGGGACCTGAGTGACACATAGGCTAGAGTGGCTTCATACTCTTTCCCATTCCATTTCGGTCTGGTGCAGGAATATGAAACACAATTTAGACATGGGTTTCTTCTTGAGATGTCTGTGCTACAGATTTCCTGTAGTACTAGGGCTATTTGGGAAGCCTGCTAATTCTGGATGACCTTTTTTATGACCTTCAGCATCTGAGGTGAATTAGAGGAGGATCTTTTATGGTTATTGTAAACACTGTACCTCTGGGTTAGAAGTGTTTACACTTCTCATAACTGATCCAAGTCTGAGGATCCTTGTTCTAGAGCATTACATGTGAGGGGGTTGGGATGTTTGCAGGTTTGCAGGAACCCTTGGCCACATCATACCTTGTTACTAGTTTTGTTTTAAGAATGCATCACTTTGGACAGTTCTTGTGATTACCCTGGACTTGTGACTCTTTATTTGAGTCCCCCACCTGGTCATTGGATTTCTAAGCCTCCATCCGGACTTATGAACATACATGGACTTTTACCAAGGCAGATAAAACAGAATCAACACTTGATCACAAACCCTTTGCATATCATTTTGCATACATCATTTTTGCATCATTTAACATTTGCTTATTTGTTTTACAGTTTATCCATCTTATTATCTTTGGTTTGGTTTTGACCCCTTCTACTGCTCAGACTTCTCCAGTTATCTTCTCCAGTATTTTCATCAGTTTGTCTTCACCAGAGACCCCCTCCAGTTATCTTCTTCAGTCTTCAGCAGTTATCTTCATTAGGGTTTTATCTCAGCATCTTCACCAACACCCATTATACGTATGGACAATTCAAGAAAGAGCAACATCACATACCACTTCTTTGAGCCCACCCTGACTGGCATCAGGTAGATTTAGTCCCTCATTACTCCTGACCATGTCCCACTATTCAGAGAGCATTATGGAGGCATACTAGACATGGTCATGGACTTAGATGCATCTCAGAGGAGCATGATCCATACTTCTTGCAGTAATATGATCCTCCACTCAAATGTTTCACATTCCCTGATTTCCAGTTGGGACCTTTGCTAGAAGAGTTTTCCATGTTGTTAGGAGTTCCTATCAGGAGAGGGATTCCTTTCAACCCTGAGATGGTTGCTCCCAGAAATGAAGACATAGCCAGGGCATTGCATTTGGAGCCTTCCCTCATTGATCAGAACATGACAACCAAGGCTGGAGTTCCAGGCCTCCACCTAGACTTCTTGATCTCCTAGGCTACCCTACATGCTGCAATAGGAGAATGGAAGGCTGTCTGTGCACTTCTAGCCCTCAGTATATATGGGGTTATCTTGTTTGCAGATGAGCCAAAGTTTGTGAGCAAGAATGCCATTCACCTGTCTTATTGAGGAACCCAGTTCCTACCTTGCTTGGAGACTTCTACTACTAAGTACACCAGAGGAATTAAAATCAAAAAGGAAGACTGGTCAGATGCTGTGCTCCTCTTTATTACTCTTGGCTGCTAAGACATTTGCCAAAGTCAGATACCTTCCTGAACCCTCATCAGCATAAGAACTGGGCTAAGAGATTCATTGCCTTGACATCAGATGACATTAGATGGTGCACTAAGAGCACCAAAGGCAAGGACATCATTACTAGCTGTGGGAAATATCCTAATGTGCCTTTGATAGGAGTGAAAGGTTGCATCAACTACAACCCTTTACTGTTTAAGAGACAATTAGGATATGCTTTAGTTCATCCTCCCAGAGGACAAGATTTGGCTGAGACCCTCTACTGTGAAATCCAACCCAACTCTGCTGTTGTCAGACAAGCTGCCTGGGCTTGGGATAACATTCAGACCAAGGGAACAACCATCCTTGGCAAGTGCAACAACATTGCTTCAGCATAATACTCTGATTGGTCTCGTACCAGAGCTCAGATCACCCGAATGCCATTTACCTTAGAAGATGTACCTGAACCTTCTACAGTACAACTTGCAGCTACTATCAGTTTAGTAGAGTTTGAAGAGCTGAAAGAGAGGAACACTCAGCTAGCTGAAACCTTAAAGAAGACTCTCTGGGAGAGAAATGACAGCCGTCTAGACAATGAGAGATTTGAAAGATTCAGGATTGAGCACTTGACCAAGATTGAGAAGATGGATGACTACATCAGGAAGGCTAGGGAAGGGGAGTTAGTACTGAAGAATGCTTGCAAAGAAGAAAAGACTCAGAAGGCTAGGGCAGATCATTATTTGGAGGAGAGTCAGGCTAGGTGGATCAGGATCACTGAAGCCCGTGCACAAGAAGATCAAAGGACTCAGGCTAAGATAGAGCAGTTGGAGGCTGGTGAGAAAAAGCATCAGGAGGCTTTATTAGCAAATCAAAGGGAGATATCTGAATTGAAACTTCGGGCGGGGTTGAAGAGGTCAAAGGATCAGGACAAGCATAAGAAGTTAACCAGTGCCATTGCCACCAGGAACCTCCTCATCAGGACTATTACAGAGCACCCGGTAGGTCCAGTGACTGAGGCCCTCCTGAAGGAAGTCAGAGAGGATGACTTTGGATTAGATGTTTGATTCTTTTGCTTGTACTTTTCTTTTGATTGTACTTTTATTTTGTTGTTGTATTTTGACCCACCATGGGGATGTATTGTAATCAAACTATGTATTTTCACTCTTTGTAATATATCAGTTTGTATTATTTTTGGTGGGCTTTATCTATCTCTACAACATCATCAGCATTTCCTCGAGGTCTGGAAAGGTCAAAACCAAAGAGCCAAACCGAATACCCTTGGAAGACAAATAGGCATATTTCATTGCATACTAACATTTTCTTTGTTTTGTAGGTTTTTGTTTTATTGTTGTTTCTCACTTTGTTGTGGTTTCAGGAAACATTGCTCGCAGAAGAGTGTTCCATGTCAACAGAATACACTGGTACCCGACGCGAAACAACCTTCCGGGACTCTAGATGGATCAAGTTCAGCAAGACTTGAATGAAGTGAGGACCCAAATGGCCAATGAGAAGGTTGAGATGAGGAATAAAATGACCCAATTCATGACTGTAATGACTGTTTAGCTCAGAGCCAGGAAAGACTAAGGGAGTTGGTTGAAAGGCATATACCTGAAGAACACCATCCAGGCACAGGAGGTACCAGTAACAATGATCACGTGCAGCCTCGCACTGATCCACTAGAGTTTGGGCCTCATCTAAATCCAGAGATTAATGCCATAAGGAATACTCAGGGTAACACTGCTGGAGGAAAAGTATTGCAAGAGGATCCTCAAGAAGAGAAGTTTATAGTTGTCGGGGCTGGATACGAGGTTTACGACCGTAGGCTGGATGAAATTGCAGAGAAGTCGAGGTCTCTTGAATCCCAGAATTCCCTAGGTTTTTATGTCATGGACATAGGACTGGTGGAAGGGGTGAGAATTCCTCACAAGTTCAAACCCCCGTGTTTTGAAAGGTATAATGGCACATCCTGCCCACGCACCCACCTTCAGTCATTCTTGGGAAGGTTAAAATCATACACCATGGACGAAAAGCTGTGGATGTTTTACTTCGAGGATAGTCTGACAGGGGCATCCCGAGAATGGTATTCCCACTTGACCAGAGCCACAGTAAGGAACTGGAAATACTTGGCTGAAACTTTCATCCGACAATATCAATATAACCTGGACATGGCTCCAAACAGGACCCTTCTTATGGGAATGTCTCAATCTTCCCGTGAAAGCTTTAGGGAATATGCCCAGAGGTGGAGGCAACTAGCTGCTGCAGTTCAACCCCCTATGTCTGAAAGGGAAATGGCAGACATGTTCATGAATACTCTTCAAGGAACATATATTGACATATTGGCTGCCTTTTCTTCTACCAGCTTCGCAGATGTGGTGATAGCTGGGGAAAGAATAGAGAGCCTTCTGAAGATGGGAAAGATCTCCGATAACAGTGCCAGTTCGAGCAGTACAAGAAAGCCATTTGCTGGGCCCCGTAGATCTGGTGAGACCAACTATGTGCACATGGGAAGAGGGAGACCCCAATACTTTCCCAGGACAGTTGCTGATGTTACTATCCCTGCTCCACCTCCTCAGTGTGTTCAACAACCACAACACTTTCTGCAACAACAACAGTTTCCACAACAAAGATCATACAACAATAACAACAACAATCAACAACAACGTCCGTTTCAACAGCGGCCATCTCAGGTTAACCGGGTAATTGACCCCATTCCAATGCCATATGCTACACTGCTGCCACAACTCCTGAAGCTCAATCTTGTTGAGTTGAGGACATTGGATCCACCTGATCCTCAAAACCTTCCAAGAAACTATGATACCAATGCTAGGTGTGCTTTTCACTCTAACGCACCTGGTCACTCTACGGAAAAATGCAGAGCTCTGCATATGAAGGTTCAGGATCTGGTAGATTCAAAAGCCCTGGACTTTTCACCTCCTCCAAATGTGATGCAAAATCCTATGCCTAGCCACAATGGGCCAAGGATTAATGCTGTAGAGGATGGATCACCCTTGAGTTTGATAGAAGACATTGCATGTATTCAGACACCTCTGGCAGAGGTTAAAGCCCAACTTTTAAAATGCCAAGTGTTCCCAGGTTGTGAGGCCTGTTGTGAATTATGCAAACTTTCTGAGAATGGGTGTGCTAGCTTGAGGAAAGGCATCAATGATTTGATCAAAGAAGGCATCCTGCAAATTACAACCACAACTTCTACAACACCAGTAACCCTTTTGTCAACAACAAGCGAACCTTCTACAAATGCAACAACCACCTTTTCTTCTACAACCGCAACAACCATTGTTCCAACCGATTCAGCTATAACTTCGGCAATCATTCCATTTGTCACTTCAACACACAACAATTCATTTGCACCAGCTACTACAACTTCAGCAATCACCAACAATGATGTTTCCACTGTCACAATCTATTATGACCCGGCAACGATCCCGAATTCCAGCAACTTTCAGCAAAATCTACAACAGTCTCAACAAAGCTTCAATTCACCTCCACCAACATCTACCAGAGGTCCTGTTACCATTTTCTATGATCCGCATACTATTACAGTCCCAACATCTGCTGTAGTAAGCCCAATCACCATCACGGTGCCCGGGCCAATCCCATATGATAAAGACAATGCTATACCATGGCATTATGGTGCTGATCTATACTACAATGGAAAGAAAGTCCTTCTTGATTCTTGTGAACACCCCAAATTTTCCCTCCCTCATTTCACCATGGCTTGTGATCTTTTCATTTGCATAAGTTCAATCATATCATCTCATATTGCATTTTTGCTTCACTGCATTGGTTCACAGTCACATGCATCTAGGGTTGGTGATCTGAGCAATCCATGGGCTATCTGAGCCACTCCAAAGGTCTTCAATCATCTCAAGAGGGTCCATGTATGCTCAATCATCATATTATATCCTCCCAAGATCAAGAAAGTCTGAAAATCACAAGAACTTGCAAAGCTTGGAAGCAGAGCCAGGTTTAACTACACAGATGACCTAAATTAGGGTTTTGGTTTCAGAGGCCATAACTCCAAATTTTTTGGTCATTCTTCTTTCTATTGGTCTTAATATGATATAAGGATCATGCATACCAAGTTTGATGGGAAAATTCATTGAGGAAGTCATCTGATCGCTGGGTAACTTCTTGAGCAAGTCAGAGCCAAATCAGGGCATCTGAGGCCCCCAAACATGGAACCCAAATGGATTTTTCATCAAAATGAAGTTATATGGTATTTATTTGATCATTGAAGTTATTTTAATTTCACAAATTTGAAGAAAAGTGGGCTAAACCAAAAGTTGCCAAAAATGGAAATGACTTGTAATGTAAACTTTCCATTTTGGGAAAGTTTTTCAACCTCCTCTTTCTCAACCAAAAATGCTTCAAATGAAAAATTCTTGGTCATGAAAGTTGTATATTGGATCATTCCCTTTTCAAAAAGTACAAGAACAAGATCTAATTCATTTTGGAACTCAAGTTATGGCTTTCCAAAGTTGGCAAAAATCACTTAATTTCATGTTTCATGCCAAAAGAGATTTTTTGCAAAACCTCATACCAAACCATTTTGTGACTTCTAAATGACCTCTATTCATCATTATAACTTGCCAAAATCAGAAATGCACCAATTCACAAGACAAGCCCTAAGATCTTCTCTGTCCCGAGCCATACCTAAGGTACACAAAATCTTGACTTTTGCATCTTTGCCAATACCAATCAAACTGTGACATTACCAACCCTCTGCCCAATCAAAACATGTTATGTGGACCTCAAGGACTTGGAACACATACACACACAAGCCAGAACTCTCCAAGATACCAAGATTCACAAAAACTGCAAAATCCTTCATCTCTTCGAAACTCCTTACACAGCCATCAAACCTCAATTTTTTCTTCACCAACAAGTCACATATCATTCATGGAACAAGAAGCAACCACTGAAACAGCCTAAAACATCACATACACCAACCTCCAAATCTGCTACACCAGAACCAAAACCATCAAACCAGGCCATACAAGCTTGTTTTAAGTTTTATTTCATCATCAGGAGGTTCATAGGAGAGGATTTGCACCAAAGAAGGATCCAGAAAGCCCATAATCAGGAGGTTCAATCTCAGGTATAGCTCATGAACTTTTTTCCTAAAAGCTTGTTTTTAAGTTCTTGTCTGATTCTTTGTGCTCCCCTGATCATGGGGATGTGGTTATTATTGAAAATGGTTGAGAAACCGTGATGTATGCACGTTCTGAAATTTTGCCCGTTTTCATGTTTTGGTTCGAATCTTGTTCATGATGCAAAATAAATGATTTTTGATTGAGGGTTTAGGTTTAGGGATGTTAGAAGATCATTTATGGGCAAGAAATTTGGAGATTAGAGGCTTAGGGAAGAAGTTAGGGTTTGTGTTCGTCGGAGAAGATGACCGGAACACTGTTCCGGTCACCTGAGAGTGATTATGCCCTAATCCTGTAATTAGGCTAAGTTTGAATATTAGACTTTAGATCCTGAGTTACCCGCGCGTGTGGATGTCCCAGATCACTTGATTAAACTCTAATCCATCATTAAATTAATTAATTAGGTTTAATTAGTCAGGACAAATCCAGACCATTCATTAGCACGCCAGTCAACCTTTTCCTCCCAACTTCAAATCTAGATCATTGGATCTTCATACTTTTCCATTTAATTAATTTTATTTCATTTTCTTTCTATTTAATTTGTGCATTTTATTAAAAATAATAAAAAGACCTCAAAAATTCTGAAAGTTTTTTATTAAATCTTTTATTAATTTCCAGAACCCAAAAATATTTTTATTTTTATTTTTTGCATTAAAAATTATTTTTAAATCATTTAAATGATTATTTTTAATTAGTTAATGGAAATTAATTAATTAAAAATACATTTAGGTATTTAAAAATCCCAAAAACATTCAGAGAACATTTCCAAACATTTAGAAACATTTACAAACTCACAACACAAATTTCGTTTTGGTTTTGATCATACTTTTACAATTTTCATTTGAATTAGGGTTCTTTAATTTGAATATTTTTAACCCTAACTTCAAAAATTCATAATTTTTGATCCAAGTTGAGTTTGTGAATGGTTCTTTTTGCATTGTGTTATGCATACTTTCAAGCATCCAAAAACATTTTTGTTTCATTTTTATAGTGCATTTTCAATTTGTTTGGCATTTTCCCTTTAGGATCACCCTTAAAACCTTAGAAACTTAGAAAAAAATCATAAGTCCTTCTAGGTTAAGCTTCTGACCTTCCCCTTTGGGCAGTAAGCTTGTATAGGTCTAAGGTCCCTTTGATCCCATTTTCAATTTTTTATCTTACCATTTGCTTCTGATTTTGAATTTTTCATCTCATGTTGTGCATAAACCCTAATTTGCATCTTCATTTGCCTCCACCTTGCATAAGCTTGCATACATGAACTTGCCATGACATTTTGTGCATCCACATGGCATATAAGACATCTTAGGACATATTGAAATCATGTTTGATCATTTCATCATTAATTTGTCATGTTTTTGTTTTCATTTAATGTCATATTCATTCATGAACTTTCATGCTTCTTACATGTCTCATTTGCATTCTCATCTCTTGTATGGACATTCATATCACTTGGCATGCTTTCATACCATCTCATAACATAATTTGTATCATAAATATGTTTCTGACTTTGGTTTTCATCTTTGCATTTCATCTCATTTTCATTTCATTTCATTTCTTTTTGCTAACTTTTCAGGTGGTAAGTGTTTAAGAAGTGAATTTGCCTTCACTTCTCATAATATCTCCTCATCTCTCTTATGTATCATTGCTGAATTTTACTTGTGAATTAAAGTGATCTTGCTCATTCATGCTCCCTCCTCACTTTCTTTTTTCAAGCAACTTATCTTCTTAAGTGAAGTAAGTTGTCTTGCTTCCTTCCTGCTTCTTTTCTTTCCATCTTTCTTCTTCCTTGGTGGCTCCTCTTGAAGACCTCTTGCAAGCCTCATAAACCATAGGAACACCTAAGCATGATCACAATTAGGGTTTGATTAGTACCCCCATTAGTTTTTACCTTTGTGTTATCTTTTGAGTCTTCTCTTCTCACCTCATAATCAAGGACTAAACCCTAAAGGCTTTAAGACTAGGTGATTAGGGTTATGCCTGTATCCTTTTATTAGGATGGAGTGTATAACTTTAATCCTAAGTGTTAAACCCTTAATGTGTTTAAATCCTTTAATCAATCCATCTAATAATCACTAAGACATCAAGCTTGTAACTTGGGCCTTGCATTAGGGTTCTAATTCTTCCTTAATTGGTTAAGAAGGACTAACCCTAGTGTTAATGGACAAGTCCCCCTCAAGTTGTCTTACAAACCATAAAATTCACTTCTTAATCTTATCATTAACCAAAATCCACTTTAATAAAGGCTTTGTTTTGTCATGAGGTTAATCCCTAATCATGGATTAAGTTGAGGAGCCTTTCTCAGCTTAAATGTTCTCATCTATTCTCCTTCTATTGGGATGGTGTAATGAGTCCATTAAAATCCTTGATTATGGCTTAAACTCATTACTTGACACTAAACAAAAACTCCAAAAACATCTAAATAAATGCAAGTAGGTTAATGATCTTAATCCTACATCATGGTGATTAAGTGTGAGGTACTTACTTCATACTTAAGGTATTCTCATTACCCCTAATCAGAGGGAGGATGTGATGAGTTTACTAACCCTTGGTTTAGGCTTAAGCTCATTTTCTTATGAAAAACTCCAAAAAGCAATAAAAGATTGAAAACACCAAAAACAAATAATAATCGTCTCCTTCGGGATTCTTTTCTCATCTCATTCACTCATAAACGAGAACTCGCTTCTTCCGTCTAATGCAAGACAGTTTGCACCTGAGCTATACAGGTCATACACTTGAGCATAGACCAGTAAGCAGTTCACAAGTCAATTTATCTTTCAGTCTCTCTGAGTCGAACTACAGTGTTCTGACTTCCTCATTGCACGAGAGGATACGTAGGCATAACTTAACTGTTATCGAACAAAAGTATATGTATATTTCCCCCTCTTCCAGCATTATTATTTAAGCCTCATTATCTTGAGCGCCACATTCTTTTCTTACACTGAAACTCTTTCATCTCACTTCACATTTCTTTTACACTGACACTTGTATTCTTTTCCAGCTTTTGCACACAGAATAGCACTGACACTACCCCTTTAAGTACAAATCTTTTAAGCGTGGATCCCGTCGAGTACGGCGGACAATCTAGGTGCTAATACCTTCCCAGGTTGTAACCAACCCCCTTTCTCAGTTTCTATGGTTCGCAACCGTCTTATCCATTTCTTTCTAGGTTTATGCAGCATTACCTTTCCTTCGGGATAAAAATGCCTAGCTGGTGACTCTTTTCAGTTCATCTTCACGTTCTCCCCTTCGCCGACCGTTCGCGTCTGTACCCCTTAGGGCCCTGTGTCATTTGGTAGGAGCGACAGCTTGGCGACTCTGCTCGGGACCTTATATTGCAACCAGGGCTTCTGGTTCTTTTTGTGGGTTCCTCCTAGCGCTTGTTTGATTTGTGTTTACTGGGATGTTATGTTCTATGTGTGTTTATTTATTTTGCTTTATTTATTGCTTTATGAACAACTTTATTTATTTATTTCTTTACAGTTTTGCATATTTCATACTGTCATTGTTGGATCTGGTTTTCCGCTTTGGTGGGTGGGTTTCCATTGAGAGTTTAAGGTCCTATACCTGGGACCTGAGTGACACCTAGGCTAGAGTGGTTCATGTTCTATCCCATTCCATTTCGGTCTGGTGCGGGAATATGAAACACGGTTCAGATGTGGGTTTCTTCTTGAGAATTCTGTGCTACAGATTTCCTGTAGTGCTAGGGCTATCTGGGAATCCTGCTAAGTCTGGATGACCTTTATTATGACCTTCAGAAGCTGAGGTGAATTAGAGGAGGATCTTTTATGGTTATTGTAAACACTGTACCTCCGGGTTAGAAGTGTTTACACTTCTCATAACTGATCCAAGTCTGAGGATCCTTGTTCTAGAACACTACCCGTGAGGGGGTTGGGCTATTTACAGGTTTGCAGGAACCCTTGGCCACATCATACCCTATTACTGTTTTGTTTAAGAGTACTCCACTTTGGACAGTTCTTGTGATTAACCCTGAACATGTGACTCTTTATTTGAGTCCCCCACCCTGGTTACTAGATTTCTAAGCCTCCATCTGGACTTTTGAACATACATGGGCCTTATATCAGGACAGATAATCAGCTCCAGCTTGATCACAAACCCTTGCATATCATTTGCATATATCATCATTGCATCATTTGACATTTGTTTATTTGCTTTTCAGGGTATCCACCTCACTGTATCCTGGTTTTGGTTTTGACCCCTTCTTCTGCTTAGACCTCTGCTTCAGCTATCCTCTTCAGCATCTGCTTCAGTTATCTCCATCACCACCTGCATCAGTCTATCAGTGATCCACCTTCAGCATCTCAGTCTGTGATCTTCATCAGCACTTATCTTCAGCTTCTTCAGTAGCACTCATGACTACTCCCAGGAAGAGCAACATATCCTACCACTTTTTTGAGCCTGTGTTGACTGGTATCCGGCATGTCAAGTCACTTATCACACCTGACCACATCCCACTGTTTAGAGAGCACTATGGGGTATCTTGGATATGGTTATGGACCTTGATCCTTCTCAGAGGAGCATGATCCACACATGCTTGCAGTTTTATGACCCTCCATTGGGATGTTTCACCTTTCCAGACTTTCAGTTAGGGCCTCTGCTGGAAGAGTTTTCTTTATTGATTGGAGTACCTATCAGAGGTGGAATCCCCTTCAACCCAGAGATGACTGCTCCTGGAAGTGAAAAGATAGCAAGGGCACTGTACTTGGAGCCTGCCCTTATTGAGCAAAGTATGACAACAAAAGCTGGGATTCCTGGTTTGCATTTAGACTTCTTGATTTCTCAGGCCATCCTGAAGGTTTCATTGGGAGAGTGGAGGGAAGTCTGTGCACTATTAGCCTTCAGCATATATGGGGCTATACTGTTTGCAGATGAGCCTAAATTTGTCAGTAAGAATGCCATCCATCTGTATCTTCTGAAGAACCCAGTGCCTACATTCTTAGGGGATTTTTACTATTCCATCCATCAGAGGAATGAGAAACAAAGGGGGAAGTTGGTTAGATGATGTGCTCCTTTGTTTTATTCTTGGCTACTCAGACACCTGCCTAAATCAGATGCTTTCTTGAACCCACATCAACAGAGGAATTGGGCCAAGAGATTCATTGCCTTAACTTCAGATAATATCAGGTGGTGCACCCAGAGCACCAAAGGCAAGGACATTATCACCAGTTGTGGACAATACCTAAATGTGCCACTTATAGGAGTGAGGGGTTGCATCAACTACAACCCTTTACTGTTTAAGAGACAATTGGAATATGCCTTAGTTCATCCTCCCAGAGGACAGGATTTAGCTGAGACCCTATATTGTGAAGTGCAACCCAATTCAACTGTTGTCAGACAAGCATCCTGGGCTTGGGACAACATCCAGACAAAAGGGGTAGCTATTCTTGGAAGATGTAATAATGTTGCTTCAGCTCAATATTTAGACTGGTCCCGTGCATGGGCTCAGATAACTAGAATGCCTTTCACCTTGGAAGACATACCTGGACCATCTACAGTACAGCCTGCAGCAACAGTTATCCTGGAGGAGTTTGAAAAGTTGAAGGAAAGGAATGAGCAGCTATCTCAAGCCTTGAAGAAGACTCTTTGGGAAAGGAGTGATGGTCGCCTGGACATTGAGAGATTGGAAAAGCTTAGGGTTGAACACCTTGTCAAAATTAAAAAAACAGAAGACTACATAAGGAAAGTAAGGGCTGGGGAACAGATATTGAAGAATGCCTGCAAGGAGGCAAAGATTCAGAAAGCTAGGGCTGAGCACTATCTACAAGAAAGCCAGGCTAGGTGGGTCAGGATCACCGAAGCCCGTGCACAAGAAGACCAGAAGACTCAAGCCAAGATTGAACAGCTAGAGGCCAGTGAGAAGAAGCAGCAGGAAGCTTTGTTGGCAGCTCAGAAGGAGATCTCAGAATTGAAGCTTAGAGCACGGTTGAAAAGATCAAAAGACCAGGACAAGCATAAGAAGCTGACTACTACCATTGCTACCAGGAATCTCCTCATTAGGACCATTACAGAGCACCCAGCTGGTCCGGTGATTGAGGCACTCCTGAAGGAGGTCATGGAGGATGATTATGGATTGGATGTTTGATCCTCTTTGCTTGTCGTTCTTTCCTTTTGATGTACTTTTCCTTTTGTTGTATTTTGTGACCCTCCATGGGCATGTGTTATAATACAGACTATGTATGTTTCATCTTTTGTAATATATTTGGGTTTTCTCTCAACAACATCAAGTATCTTCCTCGAGGTCTGGAATAGTCAAAACCAAGAACCAAACCGGATACCTTGGAAAACAAATAAGCATAATGCATTGCATACTAACTTTGTTTTTGTTTTATAGGTTTTTGTTATTATTCTTGTTTCTAACTTTGTTGTGAACTCAGGAAACATTGCTCGTCACCGAGTGTTCCCTGTCAACCGCACACACCGGTACCCGACTCGTAACAACTTTCCCGGCATTCAAATGGAGCAAGTACAGCAGGACCTAAATGAGGTCAGAAATCAGATGGCAAACGAGAGAGTAGAAATGAGAAACCAGATGTCTCAATTCATGGCTGTCATGACTGGCTTAGCCCAGAGCCAAGAAAGACTGAGAGAACTGGTAGAAAGACAGACACCTGAGGAACCTCATCTTGGAACAGGGGGAACCAACAACAATGAACGGGGGCAACCTCGTATTGACCCACCAGAATATGGACCCCATTTGAATCCAGAAGTTAACATCCCGAGGAATGTTCAAGGTTATACTGCTGGGGGCAGAATCCTGCAAGAGGATCCCCAAGAAGAACAATTTACTGTTATAGGGACTGGAGATGAGGTATATGATAGAAGATTGGATGAGATTGCTGAAAAGTTAAGATCTTTGGAATCTCAGAATTCTTTGGGCTTCGACGTGATGGATATGGGACTAGTAGATGGGGTGAGGATTCCCCACAAATTCAAACCCCAATGCTTTGAAAAGTATAATGGTACCTCCTGTCCGTGTACTCATCTGCAATCTTTCTTGGGAAGGCTCAAGGCTTATACCATGGATGAGAAATTATGGATGTTCTACTTTGAGGACAGTTTGACTGGAGCTTCAAGAGAATGGTATTCGCATCTGACAAGGGCCACCATAAGATGTTGGAAGGACTTGGCCGAGGCTTTCATCCGACAATATCAGTACAACCTGGACATGGCTCCCAATAGAACTCTTCTAATGGGCATGTCTCAGTCTTCTAGAGAGAGCTTCCGGGATTATGCTCAAAGATGGAGACAGCTTGCTGCTGCTGTCCAACCACCCATGTCAGAAAGGGAAATGGCTGACATGTTCATGAACACTTTGCAAGGGACTTATATTGATAGACTTGCTGCTTTCTCCTCTACCAGTTTTGCTGATGTGGTCATAGCTGGAGAGAGAATTGAAAGTCTCTTGAAGATGGGAAAAATCTCCGACAATGGTGCAAGTTCCTCCAGCAATCCCAGAAAACCCTTTGCAGAACCCCGAAGGACGGGTGAAACTAATGCCATCCATGCAGGCAGGGGCAGGCCCCAATATTCTCACAGGTCTGTAGCAGCTGTTACCATCCCAGCTCCAGTTCCACAACAACCTTTATATCCTCAACAACAACAACATCACTATCAGCAACCATCTCATTTCCCGCAACAGAGAACCTACAACAACAACAATAGCAACCAACAACAGCGTCCCTTCCAACAGAGACCATCTCAGGAAAATAGGGTGATTGACCCTATCCCTATGCCTTATGCTGCTTTATTGCCACAACTCCTGAAGCTTAACTTTGTTGAGTTAAGGACGTTGGCACCACCAGATCCTCTCATCCTCCCAAAAAATTATGATGTCAACGCCAGGTGTGCCTTTCACTCCAACGCATATGGTCACAATACTGAGAAGTGCAGAGCATTACAGATGAAGGTGCAGGATCTGGTCGATTCTAAAGCTCTCAACTTTGCACCTCCTCCGAACGTCAACAGGAATCCTATGCCTAATCATGGTGGGCCTAGGATTAACGCTATTGAAGAGGACCAACCATCTAAGTTGATTGATAATGTTGCACAGATTCAAACACCACTGGCTGAAGTCAAAGTACAACTTTTAAGATGCCAAGTGTTCCCAGGCTGTGGGGCCTGCTGTGAGTTGTGCAATATAGCTAGTAATGGTTGTGAAAAGCTAAGGATTGGCATATATGGCCTTATCTAAGATGGGATTTTACAAATTACTTCAACAACTCCTTCAGCAACTTTTGTTTCAGCAACACTGGATCCACCTACAACATCAACAATTATTCCTTCAGCAACAAATTTTCCTACAACAGCAACAACAATCATTCCTACCGATTCATCAACGTCACCAGCAATTACTCTGTCTATCACTTCAACAAGTCAAAATTCAATAACTGTTTCTTCTACAACATCAACACCCCTTTCACCAACAGAATCTTCTACAATGCCAACAAAAAATAATGAAGATGTCTCAACAGTTACAATCTACTATGACCCATCAAATGTTCCTCCCAGCAGCAATTTCCAACAACAAACTGTGGCACCTCCGGCCAGATCACCAGTCACAATTTACTATGATCCGCACACCATTACAGTACCTTCCTATGCAGCAATCAGCCCAGTTACCATCACGGTACCCAGGCCTGTTCCTTATGAAAGTAGTAATGTCATACCCTGACACTACGGCTCTGACCTCTACTGCAATGGGGAGAAATTACCATGGATTCATCAACCTCTTCAACACAAATTGATAATGTTGGGGGAGGCAGAGGCTTCACCAGAAGCGGACGCCTTTTTGCCTCACAAACACAAAAACCTAATGCTGAAGCAGAAGCTGCTGCTAAGGCAAAAGGAAAGAATTTGGTATCCGAAGAGCCATCTGCTAAGGAAACTCAGAAGACATCTTTTGAGCAAGATGTAGACGAGTTCATGAGAATAATAAAAAGGAGTGATTACAAGATGGTGGACCAGCTTCACCAAACACCCTCCAAAATCTCCATATTATCACTGTTAATGTGT
Organism: Lathyrus aphaca; assembly: GCA_963966055.1. Taxonomy (NCBI): domain Eukaryota; kingdom Viridiplantae; phylum Streptophyta; class Magnoliopsida; order Fabales; family Fabaceae; genus Lathyrus; species Lathyrus aphaca. The sequence continues at coordinate 145,699,027 of OZ014523.1, forward strand.
TCTGAAGCTCACAGGAACGCATTGTTGAAAGTCCTGCACGCAGCGTACGTGCCGGAAGAGATTATGGTTAATCAGTTGGAAACCGTGGTTGCAAATGTCAACACCAGTCATGGACTGGGCTTTACGAATACTGATTTAACAACGGAGGGGCGCAACCTTAATAAGGCTTTGCATATCACCTTGGAATGCAAGGGTGTTGTTCTATCTCATGTATTTGTGGACACGGGGTCTTCCCTCAATTTCCTACCAAAGAAAGCCTTAGTGAAGCTGGAGTATGATGGCTTGGCATTGCGTCCGAGTAATTTGGTGGTGAGAGCATTTGATGGCTCTAAAAGATCAGTGCTTGGGGAGATTGATCTTCCTGTGTTGATTGGCCCACAGACCTTTAAAACTACCTTCTTTGTGATGGACATACAGCCGGCCTACAGCTGTCTGTTGGGTAGACCCTGGATCCACGCCGCTGGCGTTGTTACGTCTACCCTTCACCAGAAGTTAAAATTCAAGTGGGAAGGCCAAATCATCACCATCTGTGGGGAGGAGGACATCTTTGTTAGCCAGCTGGCTACTTACAAGTACATAGAGATGGATGGGGAGATCCATGAGACTATGAGTCAGGGGTTTAAGGCCCTTAATATTAATGAAGCATCTGCTGTGTCTGGGACTTCCATCACATCGTATCAACAGGCCCGAAAGGTTGTTGAGGAGGGTACCGCCCAAGGCTGGGGCAAGCTGCTGCCAGTTGAGAAGAAAGAAGATAGATTCGGGTTGGGTTACAGACCAACTCAACAAGATCAACCAGAGGCTGCAACGGAGCCTAAGTTTGTCAGCGAAGGAATGCTCACCCCGGATGCTGTGAACAGTTTGGAAGATAAGTCAGAAGACGAATGCAACCTGGAAAACTGGATACGTCCAAGGATCCCGGGGAACCAAGTCTCAAACTGGTCTTCCCAGGAAATTATAAGAGTTACTCCGGCAGAGTAATTATTATTTCCTGTCTTTAAGCATGCATCAAGTCCTGCATCTTTCCCAAGATGCCAGGGCTCATTTTGTAATCGGGCCATCTTGTATTTTGTGCAAACGATCAATTAATGAATATCAGGACATCTTGCAAATGAGTCTCTTCTTTTTTTCCGCTCACTGTTTTTCATTGTTATTTTTTGTGCAAAAATAAAATGGCAATGTTTTTCAAAATAATAACTTCATTTTCACTATTTCTAAACAAGATAAAACTAATCACTAAAATGAACAAATCTAAACCCTTGCAGAGAGTTCCCTCCATACCGCACCGACAACAACACTGCTATGACTTCGTATGACTTTGACAATCCAATTAATCAAGCCGATGAAGGGGTTGAGGAAGATTTTGAGCTACCTGAAGAGCTAGCCAGGTTGTTAAGGCAAGAAGAGAAGGTCATCACTCCTCATCAGGAGGAAGTTGAGATAGTTAATCTTGGTACCGAAGAAGACTTGAAAGAAGTTAAAATCAGGGCCCATCTGTAAGATTCGGTTAAAGAGAAACTTATTGATATACTTCGGGAGTATGTGGATGTTTTTGCCTAGTCTTATCAGGATATGCCAGGTCTGGACACCGACATTGTCATGCACAAGCTGCCTCTAAAAGAAAACTGTCCTCCAGTAAAACAGAAGTTGCGCCGTACTCGTCAGGATATGGCCATGAAGATAAAAGAAGAGGTACAAAAACAGTGGGACGACGGTTTCCTTGCTGTGACTAGTTACCCTCCGTGGGTGGCTAACATTGTACCTGTGCCTAAAAAGGATGGCAAAGTGCGGATGTGTGTGGATTACCGGGATCTGAATAGAGCTACCTCGAAAGATGACTTCCCTTTACCTCACATTGATGTATTGGTCGACAATACGGCTCAGTTCTCGGTGTTCTCCTTCATGGATGGATTTTCAGGATATAATCAGATCAAGATGTCACCTGAAGACATGGAAAAGACAACTTTCATCACACCCTGGGGCACATTTTGCTATAAGGTAATGTCGTTCGGACTGAAGAATGCGTTTGCCACTTATCAACGGGCTATGGTAACAATATTCCATGACATGATCCACAAAGCAATTGAATGTTATTTGGATGACATGATTGCCAAATCCCTCACAGAAGAAGACCACCTGGTAAAACTGTTGAAACTATTCAAGCGTCTGAGGAAGTACCAATTAAAGATGAACCCCAAAAATGCACATTTGGGGTGCGATCTTGTAAGCTGCTGGGATTTATCGTAAGTGAGAAGGGAATTGAAGTTGACCCTGACAAAGTCAAAGCCATCCAGGAGATGCCTACACCAAAGACTGAAAAAGAAGTTCGGGGGTTCCTAGGAAGATTGAACTACATTTCAAGATTCATATCTCACCTTACTGCAACCTGTGAGCCCTTGTTCAAGTTGTTGAGAAAATAACAAACGGTCAGGGGGAATGAAGACTGCCAAAGGGCTTTTGATAAAATCAAGGAATACTTACAAGAGCCTCCGATCCTTATGCCTCCAATTGAAGGAAGACCTCTAATAATGTACTTGACAGTATTAGAAGAGTCAATGGGATGTGTGCTGGGCCAGCATGACGAGTCTGGTCGAAAAGAGTATGCAATTTACTACCTAAGCAAAAAGTTTACCGACTGTGAACAACGTTATTCACTGCTCGAGAAAACTTGCCGTGCTTTAGCGTGGGCTGCTCGCCGACTAAGGCAGTATATGTTGACCCACACTACCTTATTAATCTCAAAGATGGATCCAGTCAAGTACATATTTGAGAAGCCAGCACTTACCGGACGGGTTGCAAGATGGCAAATGATTCTCACAGAATATGACATTCAGTACACATCTCAGAAAGCCATCAAAGGCAGTGTATTGTCTGACTATCTTGCTGAGCAACCCATTGATGATTACCAGCCTATAAGGTTTGACTTCCCTGATGAAGACATCATGTTCATAAAAGCAAAAGATCATGAAGAGCCTATTCACACTGAAGAGCCTAACCCATCTGGCTGTTAATATGGGGCTGTTAATATGAATGGTCGTGGTGTTGGTGCAGTTCTCATTACACCTAAGGGAGTTCACATGCCTTTCTCGGCAAAACTCACCTTTAACTGCACTAACAGCAAAGCTGAATACGAAGCTTGTATTATGGGTCTTGAGGAAGCCATTGACCTCAGGATCAAGACTTTAACTGTATTTGGAGATTCAGCCATGGTAATCAATCAAACCAACGGCAAATGGTATACTCACCAGGAGCATCTGATCCCATATCGGGATTACACAAGAAGGTTACTGACTTTCTTCACCACAGTCAAGCTTGAGTATATCCCTCGAGATGAAAATCAGTTTGCAGATGCTCTGGCTACCATTTCATCCATGATCAAAGTTCAGGTTGCCAACTTTGTGCCTCGGATTTCAGTATCCAGGCTTGACAGACCAGCATATGTATTCTCTGCAGACCTTGCTAAAGATGATAAGCCTTGGTTCTATGATATCAAATGGTTCTTGGAGGATCAAACATACCCACTTGGGGCATCATCCAATGACAAGAAGACATTAAGAAGGCTAGCTGGTAGTTTCTTCCTGAATACTGATGGTTCCTTATACAAGAGAAACTTTGATATGGTACTTCTTAGATGTGATGATAAGGCAGAGGAAGACTTGTTGATGCACGAGGTGCACGAAGGATCTTTTGGTACCCATGCTGGAGGGCACGCAATGGCTAAAAAGTTGTTAAGATCAGGCTATTACTGGATCACAATGGATGCAGACTGTTGTGCTTATGCCAGGAAATGCCATAAATGCCAGATTTATGCAGATAAAGTGCATGTGCCTCCAAATCCTTTGAATGTGATGTCTTCACCTTGGCCCTTTGCCATGTGGGGCATTGATATGATTGGCAAGATTGAACCGACTGCTTCAAATGGCCACAGATTCATCCTGGTAGCCATTGACTATTTTACCAAGTGGGTTGAGGCAGCTTCATACGCAAATGTCACCAGGCAAGTGGTAGCCCGATTCCTGAAGAGAGACATCATCTGTCGGTATGGAGTACCCGAGCGAATCATTACTGATAATGGTTCCAACTTGAACAACAAAATGATGGAAGAATTGTGCCGGGACTTCAAGATCCAACATCACAACTCTTCTCCTTACAGGCCAAAAATGAATGGCATTGTGGAAGCAACTAACAAGAATATCAAGAAGATTGTGCAAAAAATGGTAGTCACTTACAAAGACTGGCATGAGATGCTACCATTTTCCTTGCATGGGTACCGTACCTCAATCAGAAAATCCACTGGGGCAACACCGTATCAGCTTATGTATGGTATGGAGGCAGTCCTACCTGTTGAAGTTGAACTACCCTCCTTGCGGGTACTGATGGATGTCAAGTTGAATGAAGCAGAATGGGTCCGGTCCCGGTACGAACAACTGATTCTGATTGAAGAGAAGATATTAGCTGCAATTTGTCATGGGTAGTTATATCCGAAGAGAATGAAGAAAGCCTTCGATCAGAAAGTCAGGCTTCAGGAATACCAAGTAGGAGATCTTGTGCTAAAAAGACTCCTCCCTCCTCATACAGACCACAGGGGCAAGTGGACTCCGAATTACGATGGTCCATTCATAGTAAAGAAAGTTGTCTCTGGTGGAGCACTGATGCTCAGTACTATGGATGGTGAAGACTTCCTGTCCCCTATGAATTCAGATGCAGTTAAAAAATACTTCACATAAAATGACCCGCTGGACATAAAAACAAAATGTAAGTCCAGGCAAAAACAGGGCGTCCCGGCGAGTCAAAAACAGAATAAAAGACTCGGGCAAAAATAAGGGAAAATAAATAAAAAAATGTACACCCGCTGAGTTGAAAAGCCGCATTGGACAGCTAAGGCAAAAATGGGTATCCCGGTGGATTGAAAACCCGAAAGGGCGATCCACGCAAAATAAGGGAATAAGCGAACAACTGCATTCTGAATTCATTTGTATCACTTACAACATGGCAAGCTTCGAAAGGTTCGAGCATTGGTCAGAATCAGCCTTCTTCAGAAAGCAGGATGAGAAGAACGTCAATGTCATGCGAGTCATAGCAAAAGGAAAGCACACTAAAGCGTCATCAACATTGCCAAAACCTTTTTGTTTCTCAATTTGTAACAATCTCCTCATTTCAGGGGATTTGTTTCTTTGACTGTATTTGCCAATTCGGGGCACCCAAATTAATAAAATCAGATTTTCAGTCACGTTCCGTCTCACTTCATTTGCAAAAAATGTCCGATATCCTTAATATATTGATTGCATAAATACATATGCGCTTTTCTAATCACATGCTTGCTGGAAATATATTACTTACCCCCGGGAGTGTCTAAACTCCTATGATGGAATCCAGTAAGGGATACCTCGGGATGCTTGTGCGTTTCTTTGTCTTAACAAGATTGCAGGTGTTCAGCACACAACATAGGGCATGAAAGGTTTCCCCCAGCAAACTGCCAAATCACTATTTCCTCAGCACATCTTCCAAACAACACCAGAGAAGCTCTCTCTCCCCATCAGAACTATCAGGCATCACTTCTCCAACACATTTTCCAGAGCAGCATCAGAAGGTGTTCAGTTCCCCAGCTGGGTTCCTCATTACCAAGATTTTTCTACCAATGACCTATTTCCCCAAGAAGAATCATTTATACATCAGATCCACCAGTGATCTCATCCCCAGCTGGGATATTCTTTCAAGCAGATCAATCAGAGATCTCCACAGCAACGGGATCCGAATCTCGGATTAGTATCTTTTGCATAATCATAGCATTCGCATCATATTCACCCTTAGAGCGTAGCATTCCGTCTAAATATGGAGCATTATGGCAAAATTCAAACATATTGCATAATCACAAGTCATGTTTTGAGTCAAACACTTGAATATACCAACATGCCGCCAACAATGTATATATAAACTCACAATCATAGCAGAAAGCCAAAACATCCCCTTTGCACTCTCAAAATACAGATACATGCTCCTTTTGGCACTCGTCCTTGTCATCATTCCCCAGTAAAGTCTCCCGAGCGTTCTCTACAAACAAATATATCTATGTACACTCTTTGGACACTCGTTCGTATCACCATTCCCCAGCATGGTTGCCTAAACACTTATTGTAAACCAAACACTTGTTTATAATACACTTCTTCCGACACCCGTCTGTGTCATCTTATCCCCGCAGATCACCAGAATATCTTTTACACTTATAAGTTCATAACCTATACATTTTCTCTTATGATACTCGTCCGTATCATACACTCCCCAGAAAGTTGAACACTCGTCTGTGTCTCACTCATACTTTTTGCTCATTCAGATACTCATCCGTATCTTGTATACACCACTTATTTTTTCTCAGATTCAACACTCGTCCGTGTTCTTAGTTAACCAGTTGATACTCATCCGTATCATCATCTCTGAACATGCGTCAGCGTTGGTTTCTACCGGTACTCGTCCGTATCATAGTCTTAAGGATGCTCGTCCGCATCTTTAATTTATACACAGCGTCAAACACTTGCACCTTTCTTTTTTTAAAATTAGACACTCGTCTGTATCTACCATTCCCCAGAAGAGTTTCCGGCAAATCCCCAGCAAAAAGCAAAATTTCTTTTCTATCTGACATTCGTCCTATGTCATGATATTTTCGGCAGCCGTACCCTGCCAGGTGATCGTCCTTCACCTTTTGATGATCGTCCTTCATCATTTCCCCAGCGGAGTCTCCATTACTGGAACCCTTTCTATCCGACATTCGTCTTATGTCGCGATATTTTAGCAGCCGTCCCCTGCTAGGTGATCGTCCTTCACCTCTTGATGATCGTCCCTCATCATTTTATCCGATGGCCGTCTCCATCGTTGATCTTGTTATCTGGAATTCGTCCTATGTCATGATAAACCCCGAGAGCAGTCGTACCCTGCTAGGCGATCGTCCTTCACCTCTTGATGATCGTCCTTCATCATTCTTATCCGATGGCCATCCCCATCGTCGACCTTTTATATCCGGCATTCGTCCTATGTCGTGATACTTTCGGCAACCGTACCTTGCCAGGTGATTGTCCTTCACCTTAGATGACCGTCCCTCATCTTATCCCCAACAAAGCAGTCGTCCCCTGCTAGGTGATCGTCCTTCACCTTTGATGACCGTACCTCATCATTAATTTCATTAACCTGATGGTCGTCCCCCATCATTGCCTTTATCCTTAAACCCCCAGAGAATTTTGTTTCTTTTCCCGATGGCCGTCCCCATCATGATCTTTTCATTCCCCCAGTATGCCGGCCGTCCTCGTCACCGCTTTATCCCCAGCAGTCGTCCTCTGCTCGATGGTCATCCTCCATCGCCTGCATCTTTATAATCATATTATTATTTATTTTACAATCTATATCCCTTTTCTTCTTCATAACCAGCGAGTGCATATTTTGGATTGTCTTTGGTATTCAACCACAAGTTATCTTGTTTGCCTGTTAAGCCGTTGCTTACATCCTGCACAACTAACTCATGTTTGAATAGGGGCAGCTGTGAACACCCCAAATTTTCCCTCCCTCATTTCACCATGGCTTGTGATCTTTTCATTTGCATAAGTTCAATCATATCATCTCATATTGCATTTTTGCTTCACTGCATTGGTTCACAGTCATATGCATCTAGGGTTGGTGATCTGAGCAATCCATGGGCTATCTGAGCCACTCCAAAGGTCTTCAATCATATCAAGAGGGACCATGTATTCTCAATCATCATATTATATCCTCCCAAGATCAAGAAAGTCTGAAAATCACAAGAACTTGCAAAGCTTGGAAGTAGAGCCAGGTTTAACTGCACAGATGACCTAAATTAGGGTTTTGGTTTCAGAGGCCATAACTCCAAATTTTTTGGTCATTCTTGTTTCTATTGGTCTCAATATGATATAAGGATCATTCATTCCAAGTTTGATTGGAAAATTCATTGAGGAAGTCATATGATCACTGGGTGACTTCTTGAGCAAGTCAGAGCCAAATTAGGGCATCTAAGGCCCCCAAACATGGAACCCAAATGGATTTTTCATCAAAATGAAGTTATATGGTCTTTATTTGATCATTGAAGTGATTTGACGTTCACAAATTTGAATAAAAGTGGCTAAACCAAAAGTTGCCAAAAATGGAAATGACTTGTAATGTAAACTTTCCATTTTGGGAAAGTTTTTCAACCTCCTCTTTCTCAACCAAAAATGCTTCAAATGAAAAATTCTTGGTCATGAAAGTTGTATATTGGATCATTCCCTTTTCAAAAAGTAAAAGAACAAGATCTAATTGATTTTGGAACTCAAGTTATGGCTTTCCAAAGTTGGCAAAAATCACTTAATTTCATGTTTCATGCCAAAAGAGATTTTTTGCAAAACCTCATACCAAACCATTTTGTGACTTCTAAATGACCTCTATTCATTATTACAACTTGCCAAAATCAGAAATGCACCAATTCACAAAGCTTCATGCCTTGAATCACAAGCTACCATAAGGCATTTTTCATAAATTTTCAAGAAAGGAGTTTTTTGCAAGAAGAACTTCTAATGATTGGTTTGGTTGCTAATTGAGCTCAAAGCATCATAACAACTTCATATGATTCATTTTTCTTCAAATTGGCCAAGAACTCATAAGTTTCCTTGCCTTGATTCACAAGAAATTCCAAAGAGGGAAATATGCAAGAACATTGGAAACTCTTGATCAAGGCCATCCAGCTCACAAAAACTGATCCAAAGGCCTTCCTTGATCCAGGATGAAGCAAGACAAGCCCTAAGATCTTCTCTGACCCGAGCCATACCTAAGGTACACAAAATCTTGACTTTTGCATCTTTGCCCATACCAATCAAACTGTGACATACCAACCCTCTGCCCAATCAGAACATGTTATGTGGACCTCAAGGACTTGAAACACATACACACACAAGCCAGAACTCTCCAAGAGACCAAGATTCACAAAAACTGAAAAATCCTTCATCTCTTCGAAACTCCTTACACAGCCATCAACCCTCAATTTTTTCTTCACCAACAAGTCACATATCATTCATGGAACAACACGCAACCACTGAAACAGCCTAAAACATCACATACACCAACCTCCAAATCTGCTACACCAGAACCAAAACCGTCAAACCAGGCCATACAAGCTTGTTTTAAGTTTCATTTCATCATCAGGAGGTTCATAGGAGAGGATTTGCACCAAAGAAGGATCCAGAAAGCCCAGAATCAGGAGGTTCAATCTTAGGTATAGCTCATGAACTTTTTTCCTAGAAGCTTGTTTTTAAGTTCTTGTCTGATTCTTTGTGCTCCCCTGATCATGGGGATGTGGTTATTATTGAAAATGATTGAGAAACCGTGATGTATGCACGTTCTGAAATTTTGCCCGTTTTCACGTTTTGGTTCGAATCTTGTTCATGATGCAAAATAAATGATTTTTGATTGAGGGTTTAGGTTTAGGGATGTTAGAAGATCATTTCTGGGCAAGAAATTTGGAGATTAGAGGCTTAGGGAAAAAGTTAGGGTTTGTGTTCGTCGGAGAAGATGACCGGAACACTGTTCCGGTCACCTGAGAGTGATTATTTACTAATCCTGTAATTAGGCTAAGTTTGAATATTAGCCTTTAGATCCTGAGTTACCCGCGCGTGTGGACGTCCCAGATCACTTGATTAAACCCTAATCCATCATTAAATTAATTAATTAGGTTTAATTAGTCATGACAAATCCAGACCATTCATTAGCGCGCCAGTCAACCTTTTCCTCCCAACTTCAAATCTAGATCATTGGATCTTCATACTTTTCCATTTAATTAATTTTATTTCATTTTCTTTCTATTTAATTTGTGCATTTTATTAAAAATAGTAAAAAGACTTCATAAATTCTGAAATTTTTATTAAATCTTTTATTAATTTTCAGAACCCAAAATAATTTTTATTTTTATTTTTTGCATTAAAAATTATTTTTAAATCATTTAAATGATTATTTTTAATTAGTTAATGGAAATTAATTAATTAAAAATACATTTAGGTATTTTAAAATCCCAAAAAAATTTGGAGAACATTTCCAAACATTTAAAAACATTTACAAACTAACAACACAAATTTCTTTTTGGTTTTGATCATACTTTTGCAATTTTCATTTGAATTAGGGTTCTTTAATTTGAATATTTTTAACCCTAACTTCAAAAATTCATAATTTTTGATCCAAGTTGAGTTTGTGAATGGTTCTTTTTGCATTGTGTTATGCATACTTACAAGCATCCAAAAACATTTTTGTTTCATTTTTATAGTGCATTTTCAATTTGTTTGGCATTTTCCCTTTAGGATCACCCTTAAAACCTTAGAAACTTAGAAAAAATCATAAGTCCTTCTAGGTTAAGCTTCTGACCTTCCCTTTTGGGCAGTAAGCTTGTATAGGTATAAGGTCCCTTTGATCCCATTTTCAATTTTTTATCTTACCATTTGCTTCTGATTTTGAATTTTGCATCTCATGTTGTGCATAAACCCTAATTTGCATCTTCATTTGCCTCCACCTTGCATAAGCTTGCATACATGAACTTGCCATGACATTTTGTGCATCCACATGGCATATAAGACATATTAGGACATATTGAAATCATGTTTGATCATTTCATCATTAATTTGTCATGTTTTTGTTTTCATTTAATGTCATATTCATTCATGAACTTTCATGCTTCTTACATGTCTCATTTGCATTCTCATCTCTTGTATGGACATTCATATCACATGGCATGCTTTCATACCATCTCATAACATAATTTGTATCATGAATATGTTTCTGACTTTGGTTTTCATCTTTGCATTTCATCTCATTTTCATTTCATTTCATTTCATTTCTTTTTGCTAACTTTTCAGGTGGTAAGTGTTTAAGAAGTGAATTTGCCTTCACTTCTCATAATCTCTCCTCATCTCTCTTATGCATCATTGCTGAATTTTAATTGTGAATTAAAGTGATCTTGCTCATTCATGCTCCCTCCTCACTTTCTTTTTTCAAGCAAATTATCTTCTTAAGTGAAGTAAGTTGTCTTGCTTCCTTCCTGCTTCTTTTCTTTCCATCTTTCTTCTTCCTTGGTGGCTCCTCTTGAAGACCTCTTGCAAGCCTCATAAACCATAGGAACACCTAAGCATGATCACAATTAGGGTTTGATTAGTACCCCCATTAGTTTTTACCTTTGTGTTATCTTTTGAGTCTTCTCTTCTCACCTCATAATCAAGGACTAAACCCTAAAGGCTTTAAGACTAGGTGATTAGGGTTATGCTTGTATCCTTTTATTAGGATGGAGTGTATAACTTTAATCCTAAGTGTTAAACCCTTAATGTGTTTAAATCCTTTAATCAATCCATCTAATAATCAATAAGACATCAAGCTTGTAACTTGGGCCTTATATAAGGGTTCTAATTCTTCCTTAATTGGTTAAGAAGGACTAACCCTAGTGTTAATGGACAAGTCCCCCTCAAGTTGTCTTACAAACCATAAAATTCACTTATTAATCTTATCATTAACCAAAATCCACTTTTATAAAGGCTTTGTTTTGTCATGAGGTTAATCCCTAATCATGGATTAAGTTGAGGAGCCTTTCTCAGCTTAAATGTTCTCATCTATTATCCTTCTATTGGGATGGTGTAATGAGTCCATTAAAATCCTTGATTATGGCTTAAACTCATTACTTAACACTAAACAAAAACTCCAAAAACATCTAAATAAATTCAAGTAGGTTAATGATCTTAATCCTACATCATGGTGATTAAGTGTGAGGTGCTTACTTCATACTTAAGGTATTCTCATTACCCCTAATCAGAGGGAGGATGTGATGAGTTTACTAACCCTTGGTTTAGGCTTAAGCTCATTTTCTTATGAAAAACTCCAAAAAGCAATAAAAGATTGAAAACACCAAAAACAAATAATAATCGTCTCCTTCGGGATTCTTTTCTCATCTCATTCACTCATAAATGAGAACTCGCTTCTTCCGTCTAATGCAAGACAGTTTGCACCTGAGCCAGACAGATCATACACTTGAGCATAGACCAGTAAGCAGTTCACAAGTCAATTTATCTTTCAGTCTCTCTGAGTCGAACTACGGTGTTCTGACTTCCTCATTGTAAACACCCCAAATTTTCCCTCACCCATTCACACCATGGCTTGTGATCATTTTCATATGCATAAATCCAATCATAGCATCTCATACCACATTTTTGATTCATTGCATTGGTTCTAAGTCATCTGCATCTAGGGTTTGTGATCTGAGCAATCCAATAGCTTCTTGAGCCACTCCAAAGGTCATAAATCACTTCAAAGGGGTCCATGTATGTTCAAACATCATATTATATCCTCTCAAAGTCAAGAATGTCAAGTAATCACAAGAACTGAAAATGGCATGGAAGTAGAGCCAGGTTTGACTGCACAGATGACCTAGAATTAGGGTTTTGGTTTCAGAGGCCATAACTCCAAATTTTTTGGTCATTCTTGTTTCTATTGGTCTCTATATGGTATAGGGAGCATGTATATCAATTTTCATGAAGAAATTCAATGGGGAAGTCATATGATCAAGGGTTGACTTTCTAAGCAAGTCAGTGCAAAATCAGGGCATCTGAGGCCCCCAATGACCCAACCAAAGGGTGTTCTTCATCATTTTGATGGTGTATGATATTTATTTGATCATAGAAGATGTTGGAAGTTCACAAAATTGAAGAATTACAAGTCATTTGCAAAGTTGACTTTTTGGGAAAGTTTGACTTTTAATGAAATTGCCATTTTAGGAAACTTTTTCAACCCTTGCTTCTTGATTCAAAAATGCTTCAAATGGAAAAACTTTGGTCATGAAAGTTGTAGAATGGATCATCCCCTTTTCAAAAAGTACAAGAACATGACCTAATTCATTTTGGATCAAAAGTTATGGCTTGTCAAAGTTGGCTAAAATCACAAAATTTGAAGTTTTCTACCAAAGAGACATTTTGCAAAATGGTTTGTTCAAGTGTTCTAAAGGCCTCAAATGTGTATCATTTCTTCACAACATGATCATATGACCTCTAAAATTCAGAATGGGCCAAAGAACTTTGCACTTTGATGCATTGAAACTCAAGAAATCTCAAAGGAACCAAGCTTGAACCAACTTGCAAAACTCATCATAAGTTACAAACCACTTGCTGCATTGCCTCTAAACCTTTTTCACAGCATTCCTTGATTCAAGCTGAGCAAAAGCAAGCCAAAAAGCAAGTCATACCATAGCCCATACCTCAAGTACACATCAAGTTGACATTTTGGCAAAAGACCCATACCAATCACCATAGGCCACCAACAACTTTCTGACCTATCCCCTTTTGATACATGGACAAAACCCAGCCTAACACATAACACAACACACTCTGATCTTGCCCACAAGCCATAGTTATCATTTTTGCTCAAACTTGCAAAAGCTTTCGAAGCACTCAACACAGTTAGCAAACACACAAACCAACTTCACAAATCAACTCAGCACACTTCCCTGGTCACAAACCACCCATCACCATTGCCTAAAACTCCCTGAATAAGAAATACGATTTCCACCCTCCCTTGAACAGAACTTCTGCCATCTCTCAAACCATCCATTATAAACTCCAAACAAGCATTGGAAGCTTCTCAGGGGGTCCAGTGGAGTTGATTGAAAGCAAGAAATCAGCCAGAAAGTGCCAGAAACCAAAGCTTCAGTTCAGGTATCCATCAAGAACAAATTTTCCAGAACTCATTTTACTTGTTATAAATTGATTCTATATGATATCCTGATCATCATGATGTGTTTAAAAATGAAAATGGTGGAATATTGAGCATGTATGAACTGTCTGAAACTTTTTGCCCTAAACGAGTTTTGCTTCGATTTGGCTGATTGATGAATGAAAAATGATGTTTGTGTGAGGGTTTTGATTCAGTGTTGAGTGGGGATGAATTCTGGGCAGTTAGATTTCATTTTTATTGCGTGTAGAGGGAGTTAGAGATTTGGCTCGCCGAAGAAGATGACTGGAACCACTGTTCCGGTCATCTGAACGTCATTAGGGCATGTAATTAGGGTTTAATCATAATTAGGAGATTTTGAATTTCAGCCCTTGGATATGGCGCCAAGTCAATTCGCACGCGTGTGGGTTTGAATGCTGGCCCTTGATCTTGCATACTTTCATATTTTTCAGTTTAATTCATTTTATTTTTCATTTAATTGCATTTGTTTTCTTCATTTTATTAAAAATAGTAAAACATTTTTAAAAATTCTGAAATTTTTTATACAAACTTTTATTAATTTTCAGAAACCAAAAACATTTTTATTTTTATTTTTTGCATTAAAAAATATTTTTAAATCATTTAAAAGTTTATTTTTAATTAATTAATGAGAATTAATTAATTAAAAATACTTTTAGGTATTTAAAAATCACCAAAAAATTCATGAAACCTTTAAAATCATTTAAAAAAATTGTACAACCCTCAAACCAAATTTCTTTTTTGATCTTGATGTCATTTGACAATTTTTCATGGAATTAATATCATTTCAAGGCATTATTTTGATCCAATCTTTGAAAATTCATTTCTGCCTAGTCTTTAAGAGTTGGACTTTGATTCTTTTTGCATTGCATCTTGTATAGCATGTAGTTTGTAGGATTAATTTGGCAGGATTTTATCTTGCATTTTCAATTTGTTTGACATTTTTCTTGACAAGGCACCCTAAAACCCTAGAAATCTTAAGAAATTCATAACTTTCACTAGGTTAAGAATTGGATCCCCTCCTTTGGGCAGTGAGTTTGTGTAGGGTTAGGGTTCCCTTGAATGCATTTTCAATTTTTTATCTTGATGTTTGCTTCTGGTTTTGGTTTTTGTTTTGTGCATTGATCATAAACCCTAATTTGGGGTTTCCTTTTGCATTCATCTTGCATTTGCTTGCATACCATGACTTGCCATGACATTTTATGCATACATTTGATTCATTAGACATCTTAAGACATATTAGAAGCATTTTTGATCATTGCATCTTTCATTTGCCATGTTGTATGTCATTTGCATTCCATAACTTTTCATGTATGTTCATGGTTCTAAGCATGCTTCTCTTGCATTCATATGTTTGTATGATCATTCTCATGCCTTGTTTCATGTTTGCATCATCTCATAGCATCATTATCATCACACACATGCTTCTGATTTTGGTTTGCATTATGCCATTTCATTTCATTTTGCATTGCATTGCATTTCTTTCACTAACTTTTCAGGTGGTAAGTAACTTTGAGAAGTGAATTTGCCTTCACTTCTCACAATTTCTTTTCATCTCTCTTATGCATCATTGCTGCATTTTGTCTTGTGTTTGAGATTGAGCTTGCTCATTCTTGTTCTTCTTGCTTTCTTTCCCCAAGTGACTTGTCTTCTTAAATGAAGCAAGTTACTTTGCTTCCTTTGCTCCTTTCATCTGCTTCCTGGTGGTTCCTCTGGAGATCTTTCTTGTAAACCTCACAAACCTTAGGAACAACCATGCATGACAATAATTAGGGTTTTTATTAGTTACCCATTTAGATTTTACCTTTGTGTCTCATTGAGTCTTCTCTTCTCACCCCATAATCAGGGACTAAACCCTAAAGGCTTTAAGGCTTTGTGATTAAGCTTATGCCTGCATCCTTATATTAGGATGGAGTGTATAACTTTAATCCTAAGTGTTAAACCCTTAATGTGTTTAAATCCTTTAATCAATTCACTTAATAATCATCAAGACATCAAGCTTGTAACTTGGGCCTTGCATTAGGGTTCTAATTCTTCCTTGATTGGTTAAGAAGGACTAACCCTAGTGTTAATGGACAAGTCCCCCTAAAGTTGTCTTACAAATCATAAAACTCATTTCTTAGTCATATCATTATTTAAAATCCACTTAATAAAGGCTTTGTTTTGTCATGGGTTTAATCCCTAATCATGGATTAAGTTGAGGAGCTTTCCTCAGCTTAGACATTCTCATCTATTATCCTTCTATTAGGATGGTGTAATGAGCCTGTTTAATCCCTGATTATGGCTTAATCTCATTACCTAACACTAAACAAAAACAACAAAAGCATCTAAATAATTACAAGTAGGTTAATGATCTTAATCCTACATCAAGGTGTTTAAGTGTGAGAAGCTGACTTCACACTTAAGGTATTCTCATTACCCCTAATCAGAGGGAAGATGTGATGAGTTTACTAATCCATTGGTTTAGGCTTAAGCTCATTAACTTATGACAAACTTTCAAAAACAATAAAAGACTGAAAATACAAAAACAAACAATAATCGTCTCCTCCGGGATTCTTTTCTCATCATCTTCACTCACAAGCGAGAATTTGCTTCTTCCGTCTAATGCAAGACAGTTTGCACCTGAGCCAGACAGGTCATACACTTGAGCATAGGTAAGCAAGCAGTTCACAAGTCAATTCATCTTTCAGTCTCTTTGGGTCGAACTACGGTGTTCTGACTTCCTCATTGCACGAGAGGATACGTAGGCATAACTTAACAGTTATCGAACAAAAGTCTCTGTATATTCCCCCCTCCTTCCAGCATTATTCTTTTAACCTCATGATCTTGGGCATCTTGTTCCTGTTCTTACACTGACACTGTACATTTACACACTTCACACTTCTTAAACACTAACATTTGCATCCTTTTTCCAGCTCCTTTGCACACAAAATTGCACTGACACTACCCCTTTAAAACACAAATCTTTTAAGCGTGGATCCCGTCGAGTACGACGGACAATCTGGGTGCTAATACCTTCCCAGGTTGTAACCAACCCCCTTTCTCAGTCTCTCTGGTTCGCAACCGTCTTATCCATCTCTTTCTAGGTCTATGCAGCATTGCCTTTCCTCCGGGATAAAAATGCCTAGCTGGCGACTCTTTCTTTTGCTGTGAGTTCACTCCTGTGTGTTCTCACACCCTCCTCTCGCCGACCGTTCGCGTCTGTACCTCATTTGAGCCCAGTCTCATCTTTTGGGAGCGACAACTTGGCGACTCTGCTGGGGACCCTTATACTGTAACCAGGGCTTCTGGTTCTTTTTGTGGGTTCCTCCTAGCGCTTGTGTGATTTGTGTTTACTGGGGTGTTATGTGCTATTTGTGCTTGTTTATTTATTTTGTTTTTTGCTTTATGTACAGTTGTTTACTGCTTTCTTTACAGCTTTACATATATCATACTGTCATACTGTTCTGGCTGGATCTGGTTTTTTTTTGGTGGGTGGGGTCCTATTGAGAGTTGAGGTCCTATACCTGGGACCTGAGTGACACCTAGGCTAGAGTGGTTCATGTTCTTTCCCATTCCATTTCAGTCTGGTGCGGGAATATGAAACACGGTTCAGATATGGGTTTCTTCTTGAGAACTCTGTGCTACAGATTTCCTGTAGTGCTAGGGCTATCTGGGAAGCCTGCTAAGTCTGGATGACCTTTAGTATTGACCTTCAGAAACTGAGGTGAATTAGAGGAGGATCTTTTATGGTTATTGTAAACACTGTACCTCCGGGTTAGAAGTGTTTACACTTCTCATAACTGATCCAAGTCTGAGGATCCTTGTTTTAGAACACCACCTGTGAGGGGATTGGGCTGTTTACAGGTTTGCAGGTACCCTTGACCTCAGCATACCCTGTTACTTTGTTTTAGAGTACTCCATTTTGGGACAGTTCTTGTGATTTTTAACCCTGGACATGTGACTCTTTATTTGAGTCCCCCACCTTGGTTACTGGACTTATGAACCTCCATCTGGATTTCTTGAACATACATGGACTTATATCAAAGCAGCAATCAGATCCATCTTGATCACAAACCTTTGCATATCATTTGCATACATCATCATTGCATCATTTAACATTTGCTTATTTGTTTTTCAGGGTATCCATACTATATTTTGGCTTGGTTTTGACCCTTTCATCTGCATAGACCTATCTTCATCAGTATCTGCTTTAGCTATCCTCATCAGCTACCTGCTTCAGTCACTTGCATCACTAGCATCAGCCTGTCAGTGGCCCATCTGCAGTATTATTCCCCATCATCAGCATCTGTCTCAGTTCTTCTTCAGCAACATGGCACCCAAGAAGAGCAATATCTCCTACCATTTCTTTGAGCTTGAGTTAGCTGGCATCAGGAAGGTCCAGGCCCTTGTTACTCCAGACCATATACCACTATCCAGAGAACATTATGGAGGCATCCTTGATGTGGTTATGGATTTGGACCCTTCCCAGAGGAGCTTGATTCATACTTGCCTGCAGTTCTATGATCCCCCTCTGAGGTGCTTCACCTTCCAGGATTTTCAGTTGGGGCCTTTATTAGAGGAGTATTCATCATTGGTTGGTGTACCTATCAGGGGTGGTGTCCCCTTCAACCCTGAGATGGCTTTTCCCAGTAATGAAGAAGTGGCAAAGGCATTGTATCTGGAACCTTGTCTGATTGGGCAGAACATGACTACCAAGGCTGGAATCTCTGGTCTACATTTGGATTTCTGGACTTCTCAGGCCATCCTGAAGGCCTCCTTAGGAGAATGGAAGGCAGTCTGTGCTTTGTTAGCCCTCAGCATATACGGGGTTATAATTTTTGCAGACGAGCCTAAGTTTATTAGCGAGAATGCCATTCACCTTTTCATTCTAAGGAACCCAGTGCCCACCTTGCTGGGAGATTTCTACTACTCTGTTCACCAAAGGAATGAAAAGCAGAGAGGAAGGTTGGTAAGATGTTGTGCTCCCCTGTTCCATACATGGCTGCTCAAGCACTTGCCCAAGACTGATGCATTCTTGAATCCTCACCAGCATAAGAACTGGGCTAGAAGACTCATTGCTTTGACCTCAGATGATATCAGGTGGTGCACTCAGAGCACCAAGGGCAGGGACATCATTACTAGTTGTGGGCAGTTTCCCAATGTACCCCTGATAGGAGTGAAGGGTTGCATCAATTACAACCCTTTGTTATTCAAAATACAATTGGGCTATGCATTGGTCCATCCTCCTAGAGCACAAGACTTGGCTGAAACCCTTTATTGTGAGATTAAGCCTAATCTAGCTATTGTCAGGCAAGCATCCTGGGCTTGGGACAATGTCCAGACCAAAGGAATGGCCATTCTTGGGAGATGCAACAACGTGGCCTCAGCACAGTACTATGAGTGGTCTCATGCCAGGGCACAAATTTCTGGGATGCCCTTCACCATTGAGGATGCACCTGGGCCCTCCACAACACCACCTCCTGCCACTGTCAGCTTAGAGGAGTTTGAAAAACTGAAAGAGAGGAATGAGAATCTGACTCAGGCTCTACAAAAGACCCTCTAGGAGAGGAGTGATGGTCGGCTGGACATTGAAAGGCTAGAAAAGCTAAAGGTGGAGCATCTAGCCAGGATTGAGAAGTCAGAAGACTACATCAAGAAGTCAAGGGCTGGAGAGCAGATCTTGAAGAATGCCTGCAAGGAGGCTCATTTCCAAAAGGCCAGGACTGATTTGTATCTGAAAGAGAGTCAAGCTAGGTGGGTCAGGATCACTGAAGCTCGTACTCAGGAAGATAAAAGGACTCAGGACAAGATTGAGCAGTTGGAGGCTAATGCAAAGGAGCAACAGGAAGCCCTGCTAGCAGCCCAGAAAGAGATCTCAGATTTGAAGATTAGGGCTGGTGTGAAGAGGTCAAAGGACCAGAGTCGACACAAGAAGCTAACTACAGCTGTTGCCACCAGGAATCTTCTTATCAGGAATCTCACAGAGCGTCCAGCTGATCCTGTGACTGAAGCACTTCTAAAGGAAGTTCAGGAGGATGAGTTTGGTCTTGGTGTCTGACTTTTGCTTGTTGTTGCTTTCTTTTCATTGTACTTTTCCTTTTATGTTGTATTTTGACCCCTTAGAGGGCATGAATTGAAAAAACAAACAAACTATGTATCATTCACTTTTTGTAATATATGTATTGGTTTGTTTTATCTGAGTTCTTTCAAGCAACATCAAAAGCATCTTCCTCAGGGGTCTGGAAAGGTCAAAACCAAGTGCCAAGCCGGATACCTTGGAGACAAATAAGCATACTGCATTGCATACTAACCTTTGTTTTGTTTTGTATATTTGTTTTGTTTTTGTTACTAACTCTGTTGTGGTTCAGGAACTATTGCTCGACGTCGGGTGTTCCCGCTCAACCGTCCACACAGATATCCTACCCGCAACAACCTTCCGGGTATACAGATGGACCAGGTACAACAGGACCTTACAGAGGTCAGGACTCAAATGACCAATGAAAGATTGGAAATGAGAAATCAGATGACTCATTTTATGGAGGTGATGAATGGATTGGCACAGAGCCAAGAAAGATTAAGAGCATTGGTAGAGAGGCAGACTCAGGAAGACCCCCATCTAGGGACTGGTGGAACAAGCAACAATGAGAGGGTTCAGCCTCATGTCAACCCACCTGTGTATGGCCCTCACCTTCACCCAGAGGTCAACATCCCTGCTAATGTACAAGGGAATGCTACTACAGGTAGGGTACTGCAAGAAGACCCCCAGGAAGATCAGTTCACTGTGATGGGAGCTGGGGATGAAGCCTATGACAGAAGGCTAGATGAAATTGCTGAAAAATTAAGGTCCTTGGAGTCTCAAAAATCCTTGGGTTTTGATGTCATGGACATGGGCTTAGTTGACGGGGTCAGGATTCCCCACAAGTTTAAACCTCCGTGCTTTGAAAAGTACAACGGAACTTCCTGTCCGCGAACCCACTTGCAATCCTTTCTGGGGAGGCTGAAGGCATATACCATGGATGAAAAACTATGGATGTTTTATTTCGAAGACAGTTTGACAGGAGCTTCAAGGGAATGGTACTCTCATTTGACCAGAGCAACCATCAGGTGCTGGAAGGATCTGGCTGAGGCTTTCATTAGACAATACCAGTACAACTTGGATATGGCCCCCAACAGGACTCTCATGATGGGAATGTCACAATCATCCAGAGAAAGCTTTAGGGAGTACGCCCAGAGGTGGAGACAGCTTGCTGCTGCTGTCCAACCACCCATGTCGGAAAGAGAGATGGCCGACATGTTTATGAACACCCTCCAAGGGACATACATTGATAGGCTAGCTGCTTTTTCTTCCACCAGCTTCGCGGATGTAGTCATAGCTGGAGAAAGAATTGAGAGCCTTCTAAAGATGGGAAAGATTTCCGACAACGGTGCAAGCTCGTCCAGCAACCTAAGAAAGCCTTTTGTAGGTCCAAGAAGAACTGGTGAGACAAATGCTATCCATACCAGCAGGGGAAGACCCCAGTATGTTCATAGGTCAGTGGCAGCTGTCACCATTCCCGCTCCAATTCATCCACAACCAGCATACCAACCACAACAACAACCCCACTACCAACAACAAGCTCAGTATCCACCTCAGAGAAATTATAACAACAACAACACCAGCAACAACAATCAGCAAAGACCGTTTCAACAGAGACCATCTCAGGCCAATAGGGTGATTGATCCGATCCCTATGCCTTATGCCGCATTATTGCCACAACTCCTGAAACTCAACCTGGTTGAGCTAAGGACATTGGCACCTCCAGATCCTGCCAGTCTGCCCAGAAATTATGACGCCAGCGCCAGATGTGCCTTTCACTCAAATGCTCCTGGCCACAGTACAGAAGTGCAGAGCCTTGCACATGAAAGTACAAGATCTAGTGGATTCCAAAGCTCTAAACTTTGCACCCCCACCAAATGTCAGTAAGAACCCTATGCCCAACCACGTTGGGACCGGAATCAATGCTATTGAAGAAGATAGGCCGTCTTACTTGATAACCAGTGTGGGGCAGATTCGGACACCCTTGGTAGAGATTAAAGCTCAACTCCTTGAATGTCAAATGTTCCCCGGATGTGAGCTAGGATGTGCTTATTGCAACATTTCAGTAAATGGGTGTGATAACTTGAGAAGTGGCATAGATGGTCTCATCCAGAGTGGCCTACTTCAAATCACAACATCAATACCTACAAATCCAGCAATCTCCTTAACAACAATTCCCGAGTCTTCTACAACTGCAACAACAATTGTTCCAAACAAATCTTCAATCTCATAAACAAATGCTTCGTCTGTCACTTCAACGGACCAAATATCAACAAACATCTCTTCTACAACTTCAGCACCCCTTCATTCAGAACCTCCTACAACAGCAACACCTATCCAATCAACAGTGCCTCCTACAACATCAACAGTAAATAATGAAAGTGTCTCAACGGTTACAATTTATTATGATCCTGCAAATGATTCTGCCTACAACTCACAAAATGCCCCTCCTAACAGAACACCAGTTACAATATACTATGATCCACATACTATCATGGTCCTTTCTGCGGCTGCTATCAGTCCAGTCACTATCACAGTGCCTGGGCCGGTTCCTTATGAAAGCAGTAACGCCATCCCTTGGCATTACGGCTCCGATCTATACTGCGAAGGACGGAAAATCACTTTGGAATCATCAACTTCTTCACCACAAATAGACAATGTGGGGGGAGGCGGAGGCTTCACTCGAAGCGAACGTCTCTTTGCCCCGCAAATTCAAAGACCCATTGCTGAAGCAGAAGCTGCTGCCAAAGCAAAAGGGAAGAGCCTAGTGCAAGAAGAACAAGTTGCTAAAGAAGCTTTGAAAACCCCTTTTGATCAAGAGGTTGATGAATTCATGAGAATCATCAAGAAAAGTGATTACAGGATAGTGGACCAGCTTCACCAGACGCCTTCCAAGATCTCCATTTTATCATTGCTAATGTGCTCTAAGGCTCACCGGAACGCATTATTAAAAGTCTTGCACGCAGCTTATGTGCCAGAGGAGATTACCGTCAATCAGTTAGAGGCTGTGGTTGGAAATGTTAACGCTAGTAATGGCCTAGGATTTACCAACACTGATTTGACTTCGGAAGGCCGCAATCACAACAAGGCTTTGCACATTACCTTGGAGTGTAAGGGTGCAGTTCTTTCCCATGTACTGGTGGACACAGGGTCATCCCTCAATGTCTTACCTAAAAAAGCCCTTGTGAAGCTGGAATATGAAGGATTGGCATTACGTCCCAGCAATTTGGTAGTGAGAGCCTTTGACGGTTCTAAGAGATCAGTTCTGGGAGAAATTGAGTTGCCTATAACGATTGGCCCACAGACTTTCAAAACGACCTTCTTCGTGATGGATATACAGCCTGCCTACAGCTGTCTATTGGGTAGACCATGGATACACTCCGCTGGCGCCGTGACGTCAACCCTTCACCAGAAGTTAAAATTCGAGTGGGAGGGCCAAGTCGTTACTATTTGTGGAGAGGAAGATATCTTTGTCAGCCATCTGGCTACATACAAATACATTGAGATGGATGGGGAGATCCACGAAACTATGAGTCAAGGGTTTGAGGCCTTGAACATAAATGAAGCATCCGCTGTACCTGGAACCTCAATGACATCTTATCAGCAAGCCCGAAAGGTTGTTGAAGAGGGGACTGCCCAAGGCTGGGGCAAGTTGCTGCCCGTAGAGAAGAAGGAGGATAGATTTGGGTTGGGTTACAAACCAACTCAACAAGATCAAGCAGAGGCTGCTAAGAAGCCCAATTTTGTCAGTGGGGAGATGCTCACCCCCGATGCAGTGAACAACTTGGAAGACGAGGATGAAAGCAACCGCAACCTGGAGAGCTGGATACGTCCAAGGATCCCGGGGAGCAGTATCTCAAACTGGTCTTCCCAGGAAATTATAAGAGTTACTCCTGCAGAGTAATTATTATTTCCTGTATTTTTTAAGCATGCATCAAGTCTTGCATCTTGCCCAAGATGACAAGACTCATTTTGTAATCGGGACATCTGTAATTTTGTGCAAATAAATCAATCAATGATAATCAGACATCTTTTGCAAATGAGTCTTTTCTCTTTTCCGCTCACTGTTTTTTCCATTTTTCTTTTTGTACAAAAATAAAATGGCAATGTTTTCAAAATGACAACTATATTTCACTTTTCTAAACAAGATTAAAATCAATCACTAAAATGAACAAACTGAACCCTTGCAGAGAGTGCCTTCCAGACCGCACCGACAACATCACGGCTATGACTTCGTATGACTTTGACAATCCAATCAATCAAGCTGATGAAGGGGTTGAAGAAGATTACGAGCTTCCTGAAGAGCTAGTCAGGTTGTTGAGACAAGAGGAAAAGATTATCACTCCTCATCAGGAGGAGGTCGAAACGATCAATCTTGGTACAGATGAAGATGTGAAAGAAGTTAAAATCGGGGCCCGCTTACAAGACTCAGTGAAGAAACAACTGATTGACCTGCTTCAGGAATATGTGGATGTGTTTGCTTGGTCTTATCAAGATATGCCAGGGCTGGACACCGACATTGTTATGCACAGGCTGCCTTTACAAGAAGATTGCCCGCCAGTTAAACAGAAACTGCGCCGTACTCGCCCAGACATGGCAATGAAAATCAAAGAAGAGGTACAGAAGCAGTGGGACGCCGGGTTCCTTGCTATAACTAGCTATCCGCCGTGGGTTGCTAATATAGTACCTGTGCCAAAGAAAGACGGCAAAGTAAGAATGTGTGTTGACTACTGGGATCTGAACAGAGCCAGTCCGAAAGATGACTTCCCATTACCTCAGATTGATGTATTGGTTGATAATACGGCTCAGTTCTCGGTGTTCTCCTTCATGGACGGATTTTCAGGATACAACCAGATCAAGATGTCACCTGAAGACATGGAGAAGACCACTTTCATTACACCCTGGGGCACATTCTGTTACAAGGTGATGCCATTCGGACTGAAGAATGCCGGTGCAACATATCAACGGGATATGGTGACATTATTCCACGATATGATCCATAATGAAATCGAATGTTATGTGGATGACATGATTGCCAAGTCCCTCACTGAAGAAGACCACCTGGTAAATCTGCTGAAGCTATTCAAGCGTCTGAGGAAGTACCAACTGAAGTTGAATCCCAACAAATGCACATTCGGGGTGCGATCTGGTAAGCTGCTGGGATTTATTGTAAGTGAGAAAGGGATTGAAGTTGACCCTGATAAAGTCAAAGCTATTCAAGAAATGCCTGCACCAAAGTCTGAAAAAGAAGTTTGAGGGTTCTTAGGTAGATTGAACTACATTTCACGGTTCATATCTCACCTTACAGCAACCTGTGAACCTTTGTTCAAGCTGTTAAGAAAGGAACAAACGGTCAGGTGGAATGAAGACTGCCAGAAAGCTTTTGACAAAATCAAGGAATACTTACAAGAACCTCCAATCCTTATGCCTCCGGTTGAAGGAAGACCTCTAATCATGTACTTGACAGTATTAGAAGATTCAATGGGGTGTGTGCTGGGCCAGCATGACGAGTCTGGTCGAAAAGAGTATGCAATATACTACCTAAGCAAAAAGTTTACCGACTGTGAACAACGTTATTCACTACTCGAGAAAACTTGCTGTGCTTTAGCGTGGGCTGCTCGCCGACTGAGGCAGTATATGTTGACCCACATTACCTTATTGATCTCCAAAATGGACCCAGTTAAGTACATTTTTGAGAAGCCAGCACTTACCGGACGGGTTGCAAGATGGCAAATGATCCTCACAGAATATGACATCCAGTACACCTCTCAGAAAGCCATCAAGGGCAGTGTATTGTCTGAATATCTTGCTGAGCAACCTATTGATGATTACCAGCCTATGAGATTTGACTTCCCTGATGAAGACATCATGTTCATAAAAGCAAAAGATCATGAAGAACCTGTTCACACCGAAGGGCCTGACCCGGAGGAAGAATGGACTATGATGTTTGATGGGGCTGTTAACATGAATGGTCGTGGTGTTGGTGCAGTACTCATTATGCCTAAAGGAGTCCACATGCCTTTCTCGGCAAAACTCACCTTTAACTGCACTAACCACGAAGCTGAATACGAAGCTTGCATTATGGGTCTTGAGGAAGCCATTGACCTCAGGATCGAAACTTTGACTGTGTTCGGAGATTCAGCTCTGGTAATTAATCAAAACAACGGTAAATGGTACACACACCAGGATCATCTGATACCTTACAAGGATTATACAAGGAGGCTATTGACTTTCTTCACAACGGTCAAGCTTGAGTATATCCCTCGGGACGAGAATCAATTTGCAGATGCTCTGGCTACCATTTCATCCATGATCAAAGTTCAAGCTGCCAACTTTGTGCCTCAGATTTCAGTGTCCAGACTTGACAGACCAGCATATGTATTTGCAGCGGATGTTGTCAAAGATGATAAGCCTTGGTTCCATGACATTAAGTGCTTCTTGGAGGACCAAACATACCCACCTGGGGCATCTTCCAATGATAAGAAGACCTTGAGAAGGCTTGCTGGCAGTTTCTTTCTGAACACTGATGGTTCCCTGTACAAGAGAAACTTCGATATGGTACTCCTCAGATGCGTTGATAGAACAGAAGCAGACTTGTTAATGCACGAAGTGCATGAAGGATCCTTTGGTACCCATGCTGGAGGGCATGCAATGGCCAAGAAATTTCTAAGATCAGGTTATTACTGGATCACAATGGATGCCGACTGTTGTGCCTACGCCAGAAAATGCCATAAATGCCAGATTTATGCGGATAAGGTGCATGTGCCTCCCAATCCTTTGAATGTGATGTCGTCACCCTGGCCCTTTGCTATGTGGGGCATTGACATGATTGGCAAGATTGAGCCAACTGCTTCGAATGGCCACAGATTCATCCTGGTTGCCATTAACTATTTCACCAAGTGGGTCGAAGCAGCTTCCTATGCAAATGTTACAAGGCAAGTGGTAGCCCGATTTCTGAAGAGAGATATCATCTGTCGATACGGAGTTCCTGAGCGAATCATTACTGACAATGGTTCCAACTTAAACAACAAAATGATGGCAGAGCTATGCCGAGACTTCAAGATCAAACACCACAATTCTTCTCCTTACAGGCCAAAGATGAACGGCGCTGTTGAGGCAGCTAACACGAATATTAAGAAGATTGTGCAGAAGATGGTAGTCACCTACAAAGACTGGCATGAAATGCTACCGTTTGCCTTGCATGGGTACCGTACGTCAATCAGAACATCCACCGGGGCAACACCGTATCAGCTTGTGTATGGTATGGAAGCAGTCCTACCAGTTGAAGTTGAATTACCCTCCCTACGGGTACTGATGGATGTTAAGCTAAACGAAGCAGAGTGGGTCCGGTCCCGATACGAACAACTAAGTCTGATCGAAGAGAAAAGATTGGCTGCAATCTGTCATGGGCAGTTGTATCAAAAAAGAATGAAGAGAGCCTTCGATCAGAAAGTCAGGCACCGGGAATACCAAGTAGGAGATCTTGTGCTGAAGAGAATCCTCCCTCCTCATACAGACCATAGGGGCAAGTGGACTCCGAACTATGAAGGACCATTCTTGGTAAAGAAGGTTTTCTATGGTGGAGCACTCATGCTCAGTACTATGGATGGTGAAGACTTCCCGTCCCCTATGAATTCCGATGCAGTTAAAAAATACTTCGCATAAAAAGGACCCGCTGGACATAAAAACAGAATGTAAGTCCAGGCAAAAATAGGGCATCCCGGCGAGTCAAAAATAGAATAAAAAGACTCGGGCAAAAATAAGGGAAAATAAACAAAAATGTACACCCGCTAAGCTGAAAAGCCACATTGGACAGCTTAGGCAAAAAAGGGTATCCCGATGGATTGAAAACCCGAAAGGGCGGTCCATGCAAAATAAGGGAATAAGCGAACAACTGCATTCTGAATTCGTCTGTATCACCTACAACTTGGTAAACCTCGAAAGGATCAAGCTTCTTTCAGAATCAGCCTTCTTCAGAAAGCAAGACGAGAAGAACGTCAAAAGTCATACGAGTCATGGCAAAAGGGAAGCTCCCTGAAGCGTCGTCGACATTGCCAGCATTTTGTTTCTCAATTTGTAACAATCTCCTCATTTTAGGGGATATGTTTCTTTGACTGTATCTTGCCAATTCAGGGCATATGAATTAATAAAATTAGATTTTCAGTCATGTCTCGTCTCGTACATTTCTTCATTTGCAAAATGTCCGATGTCTTTAAGATATTGATTGCATAAATACAGATGTTTCTTTTCTAAGGAATACGTGCTTGCAGGAAATATACTTACCCCCGGGAGTGTCTAAACTCCTATGATGGAATCCGGTAAGGGATACCTCGGGATTACTTGTACATTTCTATATTTGCAGGATTGCAGGCATTCAAAGCACAACATGGGGCATGAAGGTTCCATCCCAGCAAGCTGGCAAATCAACACTCACTCAGTCTTAACACTCAAAGTGTTTTCTCCCCAGCCGAATTGCCATTTGTATTTCTCCCCAGCCGAGGTGCCGATCATTCTTCCTCCTCAGCTAAGTACAAAAGCCAGGGAACCATCCCCCCACAGAGTTTCAGCCTCTAGCCCGAAGGGCAACGCACGAAGGAATCACGACAGAGTGACGAAGGCTTCTACAAACCCCAGTTGGGTTCCTCATTACCAAGGATGGGTCTATCAGTGACCTACTCCCCCAAGCAGATACATCTGGTCAGATCTACCAATGATCTCATCCCCAGCTTGGATGTCCATTTCAAGCAGATCGGCCAAAGATCTTCACAACAACGGGATCCGAATCCCGGATCATTATCCTTGCTTAATCATGGCATTCGCATCATATTCACCCCACAAAGCGTAGCATTCTGTCCAAAACGGAGCATTACGGCAAAAATCAAACATATTACATAATCATAGGCCATGTTCTGAATCAAACTCCTGTGAATAATGACAATCCATCAACAGTATACAGAATACTCCCCAGATTCCCCAAACGGAGAAGTTGCTTTACACTCCCAAAACATCAGTATATACCCCTGGTGGCACCCGTCCGTGTCATATCCCCAGTGGAAAGCCAAAGCATCCCCTTTGCACTCACAGATACATATATATACAAATCCTTGACATCCGTCCATGTCATTTTCCCCAGCACAGTAACATAAACACTTTGTATATCAGATTTTATTTATACTATACTTTTCTCCTTTCGACACTCGTCCGTGTTATTCTCCCCAGCAGTTTAAATACATGTCTATACACCACTCATATTTATTACCTCTCAGATTCAACACTCGTCCTTGTTCTTTGTTAACCAGTTGGTACTCGTCCGTACCAACATCTCAGAGCATGCGTCAAGTGTTTGTTTCTACTTGATACTCGTCCGTATCATAGTCTTAAGGATGCTCGCCCGCATCTTTAATCCATACACTGTGTCAAACACTCTTGTCTTCTTGAATATAGACACTCGTCTGTGTCTACTATTCCCCAGAAGATTCCCCTCAGATTCAACACTCGTCCGTGTTCTCTGTTAACTAGTTGATACTCGTCCGTATCATCATCTCTGGACACGTGTCAGTATTTGTTTCTACCCGATACTCGTCCGTATCGTAGTCTTAGGGATGCTCGTCCGCATCTTTAAACAAACATCTAAACACTTATACCTTTTGTTTCTTGGATATAAACACTCGTCCATGTTTACTATTCCCCAGTAGATCGCCAGCAAAGCAAAATTTCTTTTCTATCTGACATTCGTCCTATGTCATGATAAGCCCTGAGAGCAGCCGTACCCTGCTAGGTGATCGTCCTTCACCTCTTGATGATCGTCCTTCATCATGCTCGTCCGATGGCCGTCCCCATCGTTGACCTTTTCTATCCGATATTCGTCCTATGTCGTGATATTTAGCAGCCGTCCCCTGCTAGGTGATCGTCCTTCACCTTTTGATGATCGTCCTTCATCATGTTATCCGATGGTCGTCCCCATCGTTGATCTTGTTATCTGACATTCGTCCTATATCATGATAAACCTTGAGAGCAGCCGTACCCTGCTAGGTGATCGTCCTTCACCTCTTGATGATCGTCCTTCATCATGCTCGTTCGATGGCCGTCCCCATCGTTGACCTTTTATCCGGCATTCGTCCTATGTCGTGATATTTTCGGCAGCCGTACCCTGCCAGGTGATCGTCCTTCACCTTTGATGACCGTCCCTCATCATTATTTCATTTATTCTTTAACCCGATGGTCGTCCCCGTCGTGGTCCCTTTTCCTTTTCCTGATGATCGTCCTTCATCAGTTTTAGCCCGATGGCCGTCCCCATCGTTGGTTACTTTGCTCTATGAACTTGATGGCCGTCCCCATCATTTGTTCATTAATCCTCAGAGAATCTTATAGCTTTACTTGATGGCCGTCCCCATCACAATCCCTTTTATCCCTAGCATGTCGGTCGTCCCCGTCATTGCTTTATTTCCCGCACTTTTCCCAGCATGTCGGCCGTCCCCGTCATTGCTCTTTCCCCAGCAGTCGTCCTCTGCTCGACGGTCGTCCTCCGTCGCTCACACTTTACAATATACTTTATTTCCTTTTACAATCTATATCCCTTTTCTTCTTCATTCTGTGAGTGCAAATTTTGGACTGTCTTTGGTATTCAACCATAAGTTATCTTGTTTGCCTGTTAAGCCGTTGCTTACATCCTGCACAGCTAACTCATGTTTGAATAGGGGCAGCTGTAAACACCCCAAATTTTCCCTCACCCATTCACACCATGGCTTGTGATCATTTTGATATGCATAAATCCAATCATAGCATCTCATACCACATTTTTGATTCATTGCATTGGTTCTAAGTCATCTGCATCTAGGGGTTGTGATCTGAGCAATCCAAGAGCTTCTTGAGCCACTCCAAAGGTCATCAATCACTTCAAAGGGGTCCATGTATGTTCAAACATCATATTATATCCTCTCAAAGTCAAGAATGTCAAGGAATCACAAGAACTGAAAATGGCATGGAAGCAGAGCCAGGTTTGACTACACAGATGACCTAGAATTAGGGTTTTGGTTTCAGAGGCCATAACTCCAAATTTTTTGGTCATTCTTGTTTCTATTGGTCTCTATATGGTATAGGGAGCATTTATATCAATTTTCATGAAGAAATTCAATGGGGAAGTCATCTGATCACGGGTTGACTTTCTAAGCAAGTCAGTGCAAAATCAGGGCATCTAAGGCCCCCAATGACCCAACCAAAGGGTGTTCTTCATCATTTTGATGGTGTATGATCTTTATTGGATCATAGAAGATGTTGGAAGTTCACAAAATTGAAGAATTACAAGTCATTTGCAAAGTTGACTTTTGGGGAAAGTTTGACTTTTAATGAAATTGCCATTTTAGGAAACTTTTTCAACCCTTGCTTCTTGATTCAAAAATGCTTCAAATGGAAAAACTTTGGTCATGAAAGTTGTAGAATGGATCATTACCTTTTCAAAAAGTACAATAACATGACCTAATTCATTTTGGATCAAAAGTTATGGCTTGTCAAAGTTGGCTAAAATCACAAAATTTGAAGTTTTCTACCAAAGAGACATTTTGCAAAATGGTTTGTTCAAGTGTTCTAAAGGCCTCAAATGTGTATCATTTCTTCACAACATGATCATATGACCTCTATAATTCAGAATGGGCCAAAGAACTTTGCACTTTAATGCATTGAAACTCAAGAAATCTCAAAGGAACCAAGCTTGAACCAACTTGCAAAACTCATCATAAGTTACAAACCACTTGCTGCATTGCCTCTAAACCTTTTTCACATCATTCCTTGATTCAAGCTGTGCAAAAGCAAGCCAAAAAGCAAGTCATACCATAGCCCATACCTCAAGTACACATCAAGTTGACATTTTGGCCAAAGACCCATACCAATCACCATAGGCCACCAACAACTTTCTGACCTATCCCCTTTTGATACATGGACAAAACCCAGCCTAACACATAACACAACACACTCTGATCTTGCCCACAAGCCATAGTTATCATTTTTGCTCAAACTTGCAAAAGCTTTCGAAGCACTCAGCACAGTTAGCAAACACACAAACCAACTTCACAAATCAACTCAGCACACTTCCCTGGTCACAAACCACCCATCACCATTGCCTAAAACTCCCTGAATCAGAAATACGATTTCCACCCTCCCTTGAACAGAACTTCTGCCATCTCTCAAACCATCCATTATAAACTCCAAACAAGCATTGGAAGCTTCTCAGGGGGTCTAGTGGAGTTGATTGAAAGCAAGAAATCAGCCAGAAAGTGCCAGAAACCAAAGCTTCAGTTCAGGTATCCATCAAGAACAAATTTTCCAGAACTCATTTTACTTGTTATAAATTGATTCTATATGATATCCTGATCATCATGATGTGTTTAAAAATGAAAATGGTGGAATATTGAGCATGTATGAACTGTCTGAAACTTTTTGCCCTAAACGAGTTTTGCTTCGATTTGGCTGATTGATGAATGAAAAATGATGTTTGTGTGAGGGTTTTGATTCAGTGTTGAGTGGGGATGAATTCTGGGCAGTTAGATTTCATTTTTATTGCGTGTAGAGGGAGTTAGAGATTTGGCTCGC
Source organism: Lathyrus aphaca (assembly GCA_963966055.1). NCBI lineage: Eukaryota > Viridiplantae > Streptophyta > Magnoliopsida > Fabales > Fabaceae > Lathyrus > Lathyrus aphaca. The sequence continues at coordinate 145,731,413 of OZ014523.1, forward strand.
CGGAGAAGATGACCGGAACCACTGTTCCGGTCATCTGAAAGTCATTAGGGCATGTAATTAGGGTTTAATCATAATTAGGAGATTTTGAATTTCAGTCCTTGGATATGGCGCCAAGTCAATTCGCGTGCGTGTGGGTTTGAATACTGGCCCTTGATCTTGCATACTTTCATATTTTTCAGTTTAATTCATTTTATTTTTTATTTAATTGCATTTGTTTTCTTCATTTTATTAAAAATAGTAAAACATTTTTAAAAATTCTGAAATTTTTTATACAAACTTTTATTAATTTTCAGAAACCAAAAACATTTTCATTTTTATTTTTTGCATTAAAAAATATTTTTAAATCATTTAAAAGTTTATTTTTAATTAATTAATGAGAATTAATTAATTAAAAATACTTTTAGGTATTTAAAAATCACCAAAAAATTCATGAAACCTTTAAAATCATTTAGAAACATTGTCCAACCCTCAAACCAAATTTCTTTTTTGATCTTGATGTCATTTGATAATTTTTCATGGAATTAATTTCATTTCAAGGCATTATTTTGATCCAATCTTTGAAAATTCATTTCTGCCTAGTCTTTAAGAGTTGGACTTTGATTCTTTTTGCATTGAATCTTGTATAGCATGTAGATTGTAGGATTAATTTGGCATGATTTGATCTTGCATTTTCAATTTGTTTGACATTTTTCTTGACAAGGCACCCTAAAACCCTAGAAATCTTAAGAAATTCATAACTTTCACTAGGTTAAGAATTGGATCCCCTCCTTTGGGCAGTGAGTTTGTGTAGGGTTAGGGTTCCCTTGAATGCATTTTCAATTTTTTATCTTGATGTTTGCTTCTGGTTTTGGTTTTTGTTTTGTGCATTGATCATAAACCCTAATTTGGGGTTTCCTTTTGCATTCATCTTGCATTTGCTTGCATACCATGACTTGCCATGACATTTTATGCATCCATTTGATTCATTAGACATCTTAAGACATATTAGAAGCATATTTGATCATTGCATATTTGATTTGCCATGTTGTATGTCATTTGCATTCCATAACTTTTCATGTATGTTCATGGTTCTAAGCATGCTTCTCTTGCATTCATATGTTTGTATGATCATTCTCATGCCTTGTTTCATGTTTGCATCATCTCATAGCATCATTATCATCACACACATGCTTCTGATTTTGGTTTGAATTATGCCATTTCATTTCATTTTGCATTGCATTGCATTTCTTTCACTAACTTTTCAGGTGGTAAGTAACTTTGAGAAGTCAATTTGCCTTCACTTCTCACAATTTCTTTTCATCTCTCTTATGCATCATTGCTGCATTTTGTCTTGTGTTTGAGATTGAGCTTTCTCATTCTTGTTCTTCTTGCTTTCTTTCCCCAAGTGACTTGTCTTCTTAAATGAAGCAAGTTACTTTGCTTCCTTTGCTCCTTTCATCTGCTTCCTGGTGGTTCCTCTGGAGATCTTTCTTGTAAACCTCACAAACCTTAGGAACAACCATGCATGACAATAATTAGGGTTTTGATTAGTTCCCCATTTAGATTTTACCTTTGTGTCTCAATGAGTCTTCTCTTCTCACCCCATAATCAGGGACTAAACCCTAAAGGCTTTAAGGCTTTGTGATTAAGCTTATGCCTGCATCCTTCTATTAGGATGGAGTGTATAACTTTAATCCTAAGTGTTAAACCCTTAATGTGTTTAAATCCTTTAATCAATTCACTTAATAATCATCAAGACATCAAGCTTGTAACTTGGGCCTTGCATTAGGGTTCTAATTCTTCCTTGATTGGTTAAGAAGGACTAACCCTAGTGTTAATGGACAAGTCCCCCTCAAGTTGTCTTACAAATCATAAAACTCATTTCTTAGTCATATCATTATTTAAAATCCACTTAATAAAGGCTTTGTTTTGTCATGGGTTTAATCCCTAATCATGGATTAAGTTGAGGAGCTTTCCTCAGCTTAGACATTCTCATCTATTATCCTTCTATTAGGATGGTGTAATGAGTCTGTTTAATCCCTGATTATGGCTTAATCTCATTACCTAACACTAAACAAAAACAACAAAAGCATCTAAATAATTACAAGTAGGTTAATGATCTTAATCCTACATCAAGGTGCTTAAGTGTGAGAAGCTGACTTCACACTTAAGGTATTCTCATTACCCCTAATCAGAGGGAAGATGTGATGAGTTTACTAATCCATTGGTTTAGGCTTAAGCTCATTAACTTATGACAAACTTTCAAAAACAATAAAAGACTGAAAATACAAAAACAAACAATAATCGTCTCCTCCGGGATTCTTTTCTCATCATCTTCACTCACAAGCGAGAATTTGCTTCTTCCGTCTAATGCAAGACAGTTTGCACCTGAGCCAGACAGGTCATACACTTGAGCATAGGAAAGCAAGCAGTTCACAAGTCAATTCATCTTTCAGTCTCTTTGGGTCGAACTACGGTGTTCTGACTTCCTCATTGCACGAGAGGATACGTAGGCATAACTTAACAGTTATCGAACAAAAGTCTCTGTATATTCCCCCTTCCTTCCAGCATTATTCTTTTAACCTCATGATCTTGGGCATCTTGTTCCAGTTCTTACACTGACACTGTACATTTACACACTTCACACTTCTTTTACACTGACACTTGCATCCTTTTTCCAGCTCCTTTGCACACAAAATTGCACTGACACTACCCCTTTAAAACACAAATCTTTTAAGCGTGGATCCCATCGAGTACGATGGACAATCTGGGTGTTAATACCTTCCCAGGTTGTAACTAACCCGCTTTCTCAGTCTCTCTGGTTCGCAACCGTCTTATCCATCTCTTTCTAGGTCTATGCAGCATTGCCTTTCCTCCGGGATAAAAATGCCTAGCTGGCGACTCTTTCTTTTCCTGTGAGTTCACTCCCGTGTGTTCTCACACCCTCCTCTCGCCGACCGTTCGCGTCTGTACCTCATTTGAGCCCAGTCTCATCTTTTGCGAGCGACACTCATTGCACGAGAGGATACGTAGGCATAACTTAACTGTTATCGAACAAAAGTATCTGTATATTCCCCCCTCTTCCAGCATTATTATTTAAGCCTCATTATCTTGAGCTCCACATTCTTTTCTTACACTGACACTCTTTCATCTCACTTCACATTTCTTTTACACTGACACTTGTATTCTTTTCCAGCTTTTGCACACAGAATAGCACTGACACTACCCCTTTAAGCAAAAATCTTTTAAGCGTGGATCCCGTCGAGTACGGCGGACAATCTGGGTGCTAATACCTTCCCAGGTTGTAACCAACCCCCTTTCTCAGTTTCTATGGTTCGCAACCGTCTTATCCATTTCTTTCTAGGTTTATGCAGCATTACCTTTCCTTCGGGATAAAAATGCCTAGCTGGCGACTCTTTTCAGTTCATCTTCACGTTCTCCCCTTTGCCGACCGTTCGCGTCTGTACCCCTTAGGGCCCTGTGTCATTTGGTAGGAGCGACAACTTGGCGACTCTGCTGGGGACCTTATATTGCAACCAGGGCTTCTGGTTCTTTTTGTGGGTTCCTCCTAGCGCTTATTTGATTTGTGTTTACTGGGATGTTATGTGCTATGTGTGTTTATTTATTTTGCTTTATTTATTGCTTTATGAACAACTTTATTTATTGCTTTCTTTATAGTTTTGCATATTTCATACTGTCATTGTTGGATCTGGTTTTCCGCTTTGGTGGGTGGGTTTCCATTGAGAGTTTAAGGTCCTATACCTGGGACCTGAGTGACACCTAGGCTAGAGTGGTTCATGTTCTTTCCCATTCCATTTCGGTCTGGTGCGGGAATATGAAACACGGTTCAGATGTGGGTTTCTTCTTGAGAACTCTGTGCTACAGATTTCCTGTAATGCTAGGGCTATCTGGGAAGCCTGCTATGTCTGGATGACCTTTATTATGACCTTCAGAAGCTGAGGTGAATTAGAGGAGGATCTTTTATGGTTATTGTAAACACTGTACCTCCGGGTTAGAAGTGTTTACACTTCTCATAACTGATCCAAGTCTGAGGATCCTTGTTCTAGAACACTACCCGTGAGGGGGTTGGGCTATTTACAGGTTTGCAGGAACCCTTGGCCACATCATACCCTGTTACTGTTTTGTTTAAGAGTACTCCACTTTGGACAGTTCTTGTGATTAACCCTGAACATGTGACTCTTTATTTGAGTCCCCCACCATGGTTACTAGATTTCTAAGCCTCCATCTGGACTTTTGAACATACATGGGCCTTATATCAGGACAGATAATCAACTCCAGCTTGATCACAAACCCTTGCATATCATTTGCATATATCATCATTGCATCATTTGACATTTGTTTATTTGCTTTTCAGGGTATCCACCTCACTGTATCCTGGTTTTGGTTTTGACCCCTTCTTCTGCTTAGACCTCTGCTTCAGCTATCCTCTTCAGCATCTGCTTCAGTTATCTCCATCACCACCTGCATCAGTCTATCAGTGATCCACCTTCAGCATCTCAGTCTGTGATCTTCATCAGCACTTATCTTCAGCTTCTTCAGTAGCACTCATGACTACTCCCAGGAAGAGCAACATATCCTACCACTTTTTTGAGCCTGTGTTGACTGGTATCCGGCAGGTCAAGTCACTTATCACACCTGACCACATCCCACTGTTTAGAGAGCACTACGGGGTATCTTGGATATGGTTATGGACCTTGATCCTTCTCAGAGGAGCATGATCCACACATGCTTGCAGTTTTATGACCCTCCATTGGGATGTTTCACCTTTCCAGACTTTCAGTTAGGGCCTCTGCTGGAAGAGTTTTCTTTATTGATTGGAGTACCTATCAGAGGTGGAATCCCCTTCAAACCAGAGATGACTGCTCCTGGAAGTGAAAAGATAGCAAGGGCACTGTACTTGGAGCCTGCCCTTATTGAGCAAAGTATGACAACAAAAGTTGGGATTCCTGGTTTGCATTTAGACTTCTTGATTTCTCAGGCCATCCTGAAGGTTTCATTGGGAGAGTGGAGGGCAGTCTGTGCACTGTTAGCCTTCAGCATATATGGGGCTATACTGTTTGCAGATGAGCCTAAATTTGTCAGTAAGAATGTCATCCATCTGTTTCTTCTGAAGAACCTAGTGCCTACATTCTTAGGGGATTTTTACTATTCCATCCATCAGAGGAATGAGAAACAAAGGGGGAAGTTGGTTAGATGATGTGCTCCTTTGTTTTATTCTTGGCTACTCAGACACCTGCCTAAATCAGATGCTTTCTTGAACCCACATCAACAGAGGAATTGGGCCAAGAGATTCATTGCCTTAACTTCAGATAATATCAGGTGGTGCACCCAGAGCACCAAAGGCAAGGACATTATCACCAGTTGTGGACAATACCTAAATGTGCCACTTATAGGAGTGAGGGGTTGCATCAACTACAACCCTTTACTGTTTAAGAGACAATTGGGATATGCCTTAGTTCATCCTCCCAGAGGACAGGATTTAGATGAGACCCTATATTGTGAAGTGCAACCCAATTCAGCTGTTGTCAGACAAGCATCCTGGGCTTGGGACAACATCCAGACAAAAGGGGTAGCTATTCTTGGAAGATGTAATAATGTTGCTTCAGCTCAGTATTTAGACTGGTCCCTGTAAACACCCCAAATTTGCCCTCACCCATTCACACCATGGCTTGTGATCATTTTATATGCATAAACACAATCATATCATCTCACATCTCATTTTTGATTCACTGCATAGATTCAAAGTCATCTGCACCTAGGGTTTGTGATCTGAGCAATCCAAGAGCTTCTTGAGCCACTCCAAAGGCCACCAATCATTTCAAATGGATCCATGTGTGTTCAAGTATCATATTACATCCTCTCAAAGTCAAGAATGCAAAATAATCACAAGGACTGGGATTAGTATGGATGCATAGCCAAGTTTGACTGCACAGTTGACCTAAAATTAGGGTTTTGGTTTCAGAGGCCATAACTCCAAATTTTTTGGTCATTCTTGTTTCCATTGGTCTCTATATGGTATAGGGAGTATGCATATCAATTTTCATGAAGAAATTCCATGGGGAAGTCATCTGATCAAGGGTTGACTTTTCAGACAAGTCAGTGCAAAATCAGGGCATCTGAGGCCCCCAATGACCCAACCAAGGGGTGATCTTCATCATTTTGAGTGTATATGATCTTTATTTGATCATGGAAGAAGTTTGAATTTCACAAAAATCAAGAATTTGAAGTTTTTGCAAAGTTGACTTTTTAGGGCATAGTTGACTTTTAAGGAATTTGTCAATTTAGGTCATTTTTCAAACCTTACTTTTTGATCCAAAAATGCTTCAAATGGAAAAACTTTGGTCATGAAAGTTGTAGAATACATTTTTCCCTTTTCAAAAAGTACAAGAACATGACCTAATTCATTTTGGATCAAAAGTTATGGTGTGACAAAGTTGGCAAAAATCATTAATTTTCAAGATATGCACTAATTGGAAAATTTGCAAAATCATGAACCAAGGCAAATTGTAACTTCTAGTTCATATCAAACCAAGGCACAAACATTCTATGTGACCTAAAATCAGATTTGGACCAAGAATTTCTCATGTTCATGACTTGTAGAGCAAGATCTTTCCATATGAACCAAAAGATAACCAAGTTGCAAAACCATCATGATGCTTCCTACAACTTGCTGCATTGGCCATTGAACCACCCTAGCCTCACTCACACACCATGCTGCGCCAGCCCATGCTCTTGTACCAAGCTAGAGCTTAGCCCATGCCTCTCTTACAACAAAGTGGACTTTTTGCAAAAGTGAACATCCCAATCACAGCAGGCCAGGTCACATCATCTGACCAATTGGAATTGTTTATACTTCCCATTTGCAAGCAAAACATATCATCAAGCCAGCCTGAAGCAAGCCCTAGCACAGCATAGACAAACTCACCCCATTTTGCATTTTTCTTCGAATCTGCCTCCACACCTCAAAAACATTCCAACAAGTTTCATCAACCTTTTCACCATGTTTCACTGAGCCAAAACCAACAAGACTTGGGCCTGAATCAAGCAAGAACATTGCTTCTCCATTTTCACTCCAACTTGCAGTTTCCTTCGAAACTCACTCCACAGGCCATAAACACTCAAACAAACTCTACAAACCTTCTCCACTCATCATCCTGACCACAAACAACCCTTCACCATTGCCAGAAACAGCCTGAATCACCATCACCATTTTCAACTGAGCTTGAGCAGAAGTTGTTCAAACTCCTCAACCAGCCAACATAAACTTCTCCTAAGCATTCAAGGATCATCAGGGGACCAAGTAGAGTGGATTGCATCGAAGGGAGAGGGCAGAAAGTTGCTGGATTGAAAGCTTCGAAACTCAAGTAGCTCAAGAACATTTTTTCCAGAAATCATTTTTTAAGTTCTTAAGTTGTTCTATATGCTTCACTGATTGCTCTGGTATCTTTAGTTTTGAAAATGGTGGAGAGATGAGAGTTTAATTAGTCTCTGAAACTTTTTTGCCCTAGTTCTTGTTTGCTTCGATTCAGCCATTCCTGGAAAAATAAATATGTTTTGATTGGGGGTTTTGATTCGTGAGTGAGTGGGAATCATTTCTATATTTTTAGATTTTGTTTTAGATGCGTTTTAGAGGAGTTTGAGGTTTGGGGTGAACGGAGAAGATGACCGGAACACTGTTCCGGTCATCTGAAAGTAATTAACGGCGTAATTAGGGTTTAAGCATTAATTAGCCAGGTTTGAATGCTGGCCTTTGGATTTGGCGCCAGGTCAACGCGCGCGTGTTTTCATTTGAATCTCCACCATCAGATTGCATGACTTTTACTTATTTCAGTTTAAATTCATTTATTTTCATTTCTTTTTCATTTTATTTACCCAATTTATTTAAAATAGTAAAAATTGTTTAAAAATTATGAAACTTTTTCTCAAGAGTTTCATTAATTTTTATGACACAAAAATATTTTTATTTTCATTTTTAGCATTAAAAAAGTATTTTTAAATATTTAAAAGATTATTTTTAATTGATTAATGAAAATTAATTTACTAAAAATACTTTTAGGTATTTAAAAATTACAAAAAAATTCATGAAATGTTCTAAGACATTTAGAAACATTGTCCAACCTTCAAACCAAATTTATTTTTTGATCTTGATGCATTTTAAGAATTTCTCATTGAATAAAAATCATTTTTGTGCATTATTTTGATCCAAAGTTCAAAAAATCATTTCTGCCTATTCATGAGGAGTTGGACATTGATTCTTCTTGCATTGCATTGTGTTTAGCATGTAGTTTGTGAGATTAAATGGCCATGATTTGATCTTTCATTTTCAATTTGTTTGACATTTCTTTTGTTTGGAAACCCTAAAACCCTATCAAACTTGTAAAAATCATAACATGAATTTGGTTAAGAGTTGAGACCTCTCCTTTGGGCATTGGTTTAGTATGGGATTAGGGGCCCTTTATGTGGCATTTTCATTTTTTTATCTTAGGGTTTGCTTCTGATTTTGATTTTTGTTTGATGTATTGTTCATAAACCCTAATTTGGGCTTTCATATGCATCCATCTTGCATTCTCTTGCATAACATGACTTGCCATGACATTTCAAGCATCCATTTGATTCATTTGACATCATAAGACATATTGAAAGCATGTTTGATCATTGCATCATGTATTTTCCATGTTGTATGTCATGTGCACTTCATAACTTTTCATGTATGTTCATGGTTCCTAACTTGCTTCATTTGCATTCATAAGCTTGTATGATCATCTCCATGTGCTGCCTCATGTTTGTAGCATCTCATAGCATCATTAGCATCATGTATATGCTTCTGGGTTTGTTTCTCATCATGTCATCTCATCCCATTTTGCATTGCATTGCATTTCTTTCCTAACCTTTCAGGTGGTAAGTGACATTGGGAAGTGAATTTGCCTTCACTTCTCATAACTTTTCTTTTCATCTCCCTTGCATCCATTGCTGCATTTTTGTTTGTGTTTGAGATTGGGCTTGCTCATTCCTCTTCTTCTCACTTTCTTTCTTCAAGTGACTTGACTTCTTGAATGAAGCAAGTTGCTTTGCTTCTCTTGATCCTTTCATCTGCTTCCTGGTGGTTCCATTGAAGATTTCTCTTGAAAACCTCACAAACCTTAGGAACAACCAAGCATGACAATGATTAGGATTTTGATTAGTCTCCCCTCTTAGTTTTACCTTTGTGTCTCTTTTGAGTCTTCTCTTCTCACCTCATAATCAAGGACTAAACCCTAAAGGCTTTAAGGCTTTGTGATTAAGCTTATGCCTGCATCCTTCTATTAGGATGGAGTGTATAAATTTAATCCTAAGTGTTAAACCCTTAATGTGTTTAAATCCTTCAATCAATTCACTTAATAATTATCAAGACATCAAGCTTGTAACTTGGGCCTTGCATTAGGGTTCAAATTCTTCCTTAATTGGTTAAGAAGGACTAACCCTAGTGTTAATGGACAAGTCCCCCTCAAGTTGTCTTGCAAATCATAAAATCCACTTCATCATCCTACCATTAATTAAAATCCACTTAACCAAAGGCTTGTTTTGTCATGAGTTTAATCCCTAATCATGGATTAAGTTGAGGAGCTTTCCTCAGCTTAAACATTCTCATCTATTATCCTTCTATTAGGATGGTGTAATGAGTCTGTTTAATCCTTGATTATGGCTTAATCTCATTACTCGACACTAAACAAAAACAACAAAAACATCTAAATAATTACAAGTAGGTTAATGATCTTAATCCTACATCAAAGGTGATTAAGTGTGAGAATCTGACTTCACACTTAAGGTACTCTCATTACCCCTAATCAGAGGGAAGATGTGATGAGTTTACTAAATCCATTGGTTTAGGCTTAAGCTCATTAACTTATAACAAACTCTCAAAAGCAATAAAAGACTGAAAACACAAAAAAACAAACAATAATCGTCTCCTTCGGGATTCTTTTCTCATCACCTTCACTCATAAACGAGAACTTGCTTCTTCCGTCTAATGCAAGACAGTTTGCACCTGAGCCAGACAGGTCATACACTTGAGCATAGGCAAGTAAGCAGTTCACAAGTCAATTCATCTTTCAGTCTCTTTGGGTTGAACTACGGTGTTCTGACTTCCTCATTGCACGAGAGGATACGTAGGCATAACTTAACAGTTATCGAACAAAAGTCTCTGTATATTCCCCCTCCTTTTAGCTTCATTCTTTAGCCTCATGATCTTGGGCATTTCACTCCTTTCTTACACTGACACTTTCATATTTCACATCACTTATACACTTTACACTGACACCTGTACATCCCTTTCCAGCTATTTTACACACAAATTGCACTGACACTACCCCTTAAAACACAAATCTTTTAAGCGTGGATCCCGTCGAGTACGGCGGACAATCTGGGTGCTAATACCTTCCCAGGTTGTAACCAACCCCCTTTCCCAGTCTCTCTGGTTCGCAAACCTTCTTATCCATCTTTTTCTAGGTCTATGCAGCATTACCTTTCCTCCGGGATAAAAATGCCTAGCTGGAGACTCTATTCATCTCCAGTGAGTTCACGGCTGTGTGTTCTCATTGTCCCTCTCGCCGACCGTTCGCGTCTGTACTTTTATTTGGGCTGTTCCCATTTATCGGGAGCGACAGCTTGGCGACTCTGCTTGGGACCCTTATACTGCAACCAGGGCTTCTGGTTCTTTTTGTGGGTTCCTCCTAGCGCTTGATTGATTTGTGTTTATTGGGGTGTTATGTGCTTATTTGTGTTTATATTTGTATTTATTTTTGCTTTATGTACAGTTGCTTTATTGCTTTCTTTACTGCTTTACATATATCATACTGTCATGCTGCTGGCTGGATCTAGTTTTTGTTTTGGTGGGTGGGTGATTCATTGAGAGTTAAGGTCCTATACCTGGGACCTGAGTGACACCTAGGCTAGAGTGAATCATATTCTTTCCCATTCCATCTCGGTCTGGTGCGGGAATATGAAACACGGTTCAGATATGGGTTTCTTCTTGAGAACTCTGTGTTGCAGATTTCCTGCAATGCTAGGGCTATCTGGGAAGCCTGCTAAGTCTGGATGACCTTTTTAGTATTGACCTTCAGAAACTGAGGTGAATTAGAGGAGGAACTTTTGTGGTTATTGTAAGCACTGTACCTCCGGGTTAGAAGCGTTTACACTTCTCATAACTGATCCAAGTCTGAGGATCCTTGTTTTAGAACACCACCTGTGAGGGGGTTGGGCTGTTTACAGGTTTGCAGGTACCTTGGCCTCAGAATACCCTATTGTTTGGTTTGTTTAAGAATACTTCATTTTGGGACAGTTCTTGTGATTCTAAAACCCTGGACATGTGGCTCTTTATTTGAGCCCCCCACCTTGGTTACTGGATTTATAGACCTCCATCTGGAATTCTTAAACATACTTGGACCTATATCAGAGTATTTGATCAGATCCAGCTCAGTCACAAAACCTTGCATATCATTTGCATACATAATCATTGCATCATATTGACATTTGCTTATTTGTGTTTCAGGGTATCCATCTTCATTTGGTTTTGGTTTTGACCCCATCTTCAGTATTGGCCCATCTTCATCAGCATCTGCTTCAGCTATCACCTGCAGCAGCCAATCAGTGGCCCATTCTTCAGTGTTATCATCAGCACTTGTCTCTACTCATCCCCAACATCATGGCTCCTAAAAAGAGTAACATCACCTACCACTTCTTCCAACCAGAGCTATCTGACATCAGGAGGATTCAGACCCTGATCACTCCAGATCACATACCATTGTTCAGGGAACATTATGGAGATATACTTGATATGGTTATGGATCTGGACCCTTCACAGAGAAGCCTGATCCACACTTGCATTCAGTTTTATGATCCCCCACTGAGGTGTTTCACTTTCCAAGACTTTCAGTTGGGCCCTTTATTGGAGGAATACTCATCATTAGTTGGTATACCTATCAGGGGTGGAATCCCTTTCAACCCTGAGATGGTCTTTCCTGGTAATGGAGAAGTAGCAAAGGCTTTGCATCTGGAACCTGTCCTGATTGAGCAGCATATGACTTCTAAAGCTAGAATCCCTGGTTTCCATCTGGATTTCTTGATCTCTCAAGCTACCCTGAAAGCTTCTTTAGGAGAGTGGAAAGCTGTCTGTGCTTTACTGGCCCTGAGCATATATGGAATTGTATTGTTTGCAGATGAGCCTCGATTCATTAGCAGGAATGCAATCCATCTTTTCATCCTGAAGAACCCAGTGCCCACTTTATTGGGGGATCTCTACTATTCTGTGCATCAGAGGAATGAAAAGCAGAGGGGAAGATTAGTGAGGTGCTGTGCTCCATTGTTCCACACTTGGCTTCTCAGGCATCTACCCAGGACAGATGCATTTCTGAATCCTCATCAGCAGAGCAACTGGGCTAAGAGACTCACTGCTCTAACTTCAGCCGATATCAGATGGTGCACTCAAAGCACCAAGGGCAGGGATATCATCACCAGCTGTGGGCATTTTCCCAATGTGCCCCTAATAGGAGTCAAAGGCAGTATTAATTACAATCCTCTGCTGTTCAGAAGGCAACTGGGCTATGCACTGGTCCACACTCCTAAGGCACAGGACTTGGTGGAGACTCTTTATTGTGAGAACAAGCCTAATCTGGCAATTGTTAGGCAGGCTGCTTGGGCCTGGGATAATGTTCAAACCAAGGGAGTAAACGTTCTGGGGAAGTGCAACAATGTGGCATCAGCACAATATTATGAGTGGTCCCATGCTAGGGCTCAATTCTCTGGAATGCCCTTTACCATGGAGGATATGCATGGACCATCCTCAGCACCGCCCCCTGCCACTATCAGTTTGGAGGAGTTTGAGAGCTTGAAGGAAAGAAATGAAAAGTTGACTCAGGCTTTGCAGAAGACCCTTCGGGAGAGGAGTGAGGGCAGGTTGGATATTGAGAGATTAGAGAAGTTGAGAGTGGAGCATTTGATTAAGATTGAGAAGTCTGGGGATTATATCAAAAAGTCTAAGGCTGAAGAACAAATTCTGAAGAATGCTTGCAAGGAAGGACTTGTATCTGAAGGAGAGTCAAGCCCGATGGGTCAGGATCACCGAAGCTCGTACTCTGGAGGACAAGAGGGTCCAAGACAAGATGGAGCAACTGGAAGCTAGTGCAAAAGAACAGCAGGAAGCCCTGGCAGCAGCCCAGAGGGAGATATCAGAGCTAAAGATCAAAGCTGGAGTGAAGAGGTCAAAGGACCAAAGTCATTACAAGAAGCTAACAGCAGCTGTCACTACCCGGAATCTCCTCATCAGGAATCTCACGGAGCGTCCGGCTGATCCTGTGACCGAAGCACTTCTCAAGGAAGTTCGGGAGGATGAGTTTGGTCTTGGTGTTTGACCATTTGTTTGTTGTTGCTTTCATTCCATGTACTTTTATTTTCTTGTAACGTATTTTGACCCCTCAGAGGGCTTGTATTTGTAAACAAACTATGTACCATTTGCCTTTTGTAATATATGTATTAGTTTGTTCCACCCAAGTTTACTTCAAAAGCAACAATAACAGCATCTTCAAGGGTCTGGAAGGGTCAAAACTGAATGCCAAGCCGGATACCTTGGAAACAAATAAGCATACTGCATTGCATGCTAACCCTTTGTTTGTTTTGTAGGTTTTTGTTTTATTGTTGCTAACTCTGTTGTGATGCCCAGGTACTATTGCTCGGCGCCGGGTATTTCCCCTCAACCGTCCGCACCGTTATCCAACCCGTAACAATCTTCCGGGCATCCAAATGGATCAGGTACAGCAGGACCTTGCAGAGGTTAGAAATCAAATGGCAAACGAAAGATTGGAAATGAGAACGCAGATGACTCAGTTTATGGAAGTGATGAACAACATGGCTCAGAGCCAGGAAAGATTGAGGGCCATGGTGGAAAGGCAAAATCAAGAAGATCCACATATAGGGACTGCCGGCACCAGCAACAATGAAAGGGTACAACCTCATGTTAACCCCCCTGTATTTGGCCCACATCTGCATCCTGAGATCAACATTCCTGCAAATGTTCAAGGGACAGCCACTGCAGCCAGGGTACTTCAAGAAGACCCCCAGGAGGATCAATTCACAGTAATGGGTGCTGGGGAGGAAGCTTATGATAGAAGGCTGGATGAGATAGCTGAGAAATTGAGGTCCTTAGAGTCTCAAAACTCTTTGGGTTTCGACGTCATGGACATGGGCTTGGTAGACGGGGTCAGGATCCCCCATAAGTTTAAGCCTCCTTGTTTTGAAAAATACAACGGGACTTCATGCCCCCGGACTCATTTACAATCATTTCTGGGGAGGCTGAAGGCCTATACTATGGATGAGAAGCTCTGGATGTTCTATTTCGAGGACAGCTTGACAGGAGCTTCAAGAGAATGGTACTCTCATCTGACGAGATCAACTATCAGGTGTTGGAAGGACCTGGCAGAGGCCTTCATCAGACAGTATCAGTACAACTTAGACATGGCACCCAACAGGACCCTCCTAATGGGAATGTCACAGTCGTCAAGAGAAAGTTTCCGAGAGTATGCCCAGAGATGGAGGCAATTGGCTGCTGCTGTCCAGCCACCTATGTCTGAGAGGGAAATGGCAGATATGTTTATGAACACCCTCCAGGGAACATATATTGACAGGCTGGCTGCTTTCTCTTCCACTAGCTTTGCAGATGTTGTCATAGCTGGGGAAAGAATTGAGAGCCTGTTGAAAATGGGGAAGATTTCTGACAATGGTGCCAGCTCGTCCAGTAGTGCAAGGAAGCCTTTTGCAGGCCCAAGAAGAACTGGCGAGACCAATGCCATCCACACCAACAGGGGCAGACCCCAGTATGTTCACAGGTCTGTAGCAGCAGTCACCATTCCCGCTCCAGCTCATCCTCAGCCAGCTTATCAACCTCCACAACAAAACTATCAGCAGCAACCTCAGTATCATCAACAAGCTCAGTATCCTCCAAGGAATTACAACAACACCAACAACCAGCAAAGGCCATTTCAGCAGAGGCCATCTCAAGCTAATAGGGTAATCGATCCGATCCCTATGCCATATGCTACATTGCTGCCACAACTCCTGAAACTCAACCTGGTTGAGCTAAGGACGTTGGCACCTCCAGATCCCAACAGTCTACCCAGGAATTATGACTCCAACGCCAGATGTGCTTTTCATTCGAATGCACCTGGCCACAGTACAGAAAAGTGCAGAGCCCTGCACATGAAGGTACAAGACCTGGTAGACTCTAAGGCTTTGAATTTCGCACCACCACCCAATGTCAATAAAAACCCAATGCCAAACCACGGTGGTCCCAGAATTAACGCTATTGAAGAAGACAAGTCGTCTTATTTAATAACCAGTGTGGGTCAGATCCGGACACCGTTGGTAGAAATCAAGGCTCAACTCCTCGAATGTCAAATGTTCCCGGGGTGTGAGTTGGGGTGTGCTTACTGCAATATCTCAGTAAATGGATGTGATAACCTGAGGAATGGCATAAATGGTCTCATTCAGAGTGGCCAGCTTCAGATCACCACATCATTTCCTACAAATCCAGCAATCTCATCAGCAACAACTCCAGAACCTCCTACAACTGCAACAACCATTGTTCCTGACAATTCTTCGGCTTCATCAACAAGTACTTCATCTGTCATTTCAACTGACCAGATGTCAACAAATGTTCCTTCTACAACTCCATCACCACTCCATTTTGAAACTCCTACAACAACAACATCCATTCTGCCAACAATGTCTCCTACAACATCAGCAACAAATCATGAAGATGTCTCAACTGTCACAATATTTTATGATCCTGAAAATAACTCTGCCTACAACTCAGAAAGTGCTGCTCCCATCAGAGCACCAGTCACAATTTATTATGATCCACAGACTATCACAGTTCCTTCAACAGCTGCAATCAGTCCAGTCACTATCACGATGCCTGGACCAGTACCTTATGAAAGCAGTAATGCCATCCCGTGGCATTACGGCTCTGACCTGTACTGTGAAGGACAAAAGATCACTTTTGAATCAACAACCCCTGCACCACAAGTAGACAATGTGGGAGGAGGCGGAGGCTTCACTCGAAGCGGACGTCTTTTCGCCCCACAAATTCAGAGACCCACTGCCGAAGCAGAAGCTGCTGCTAAGGCAAAAGGGAAGAGCCCTGTGCAGGAAGATCAAGCTGTTAAAGAAGCCTTGAAAACACCCTTCGATCAAGAGGTTGATGAGTTCATGCGAATCATCAAAAAGAGTGATTATAAAGTAGTGGATCAGCTTCATCAGACGCCTTCCAAGATCTCAATCCTATCATTGCTTATGTGCTCCGAAGCCCATCGGAATGCGCTACTCAAAGTCTTGCACGCAACTTACGTGCCTGAAGAGATCACTGTCAATCAGCTGGAAGTTGTAGTTGGAAATGTTAATGCTAGTCACGGACTAGGGTTCACTAATACTGATTTGACAACGGAAGGCCGCAACCATAACAAAGCCTTGCACATAACCATGGAATGTAAAGGTGCTGTCCTTTCCCATGTGCTGGTAGACACGGGGTCATCCCTCAATGTCTTACCTAAAAAGGCCCTGGTGAAGCTTGAATATGACGGATTGGCGTTGAGACCCAGCAACCTGGTGGTGAGAGCCTTTGATGGTTCAAAGAGATCGGTTCTGGGAGAGATTGAGTTGCCCATAACGATTGGCCCGCAAACCTTCAAAACGACCTTCTACGTGATGGACATTCAGCCTGCCTACAGCTGTTTGTTGGGTAGACCATGGATTCATGCCGCTGGCGCAGTAACGTCTACCCTTCACCAGAAGTTAAAATACGAGTGGGAGGGTCAAATCGTTACAATCTGTGGAGAGGAGGACATTTTTGTCAGCCACCTGGCTACTTATAAGTACATTGAGATGGATGGGGAGATCCATGAAACAATGAGTCAGGGGTTCGAAGCTTTGAATGTGAATGAAACATCTGCTGTACCTGGAATCTCCATGTCATCTTATCAATAAGCCCGGAAGGTTGTTGAAGAAGGAACTGCCCAAGGCTGGGGCAAGGTGCTGTCTGTGGAGGAGAAGAAGGACAAGTTTGGGTTGGGTTACAGACCAACTCAACAACATCAAGCAAAGACTGCTGAAAAGCCCGGTTTTGTCAGTGGGGGGATGCTCACCCCTGATGCTATCAACAATGTGGAAGACGAGCTGGAAGAAGAACGCAACCTGGAAAGCTGGATTCGTCCAAAGATCCCGGGGAGCAGTATCTCAAACTGGTCTTCCCAGGAAATTATAAGAGTTACTCTTGCAGAGTAATTATTATTTCCTGTATTTTTATAAGCATGCATCAAGTCTTGCATCTTTCCCAAGATGACAAGACTCATTTTGTAATCGGGCCATCTGTACTTTTTGTGCAACAAGATTAATCAATGAAATATCAGACATCTTTTTGCAAATGAGTATTTTCTTTTCCGCTCACTGTTTTTCCATTTTTCTTTTTGTACAAAAAAATAAATGGCAGTGTTTTCAAAATGACAACTTTATTTCACCTTTCTAAGCAAGATTAAAATCAAATCACTAAAATGAACAAACTGAACCCTTGCAGAGTGTGCCTTCCAGACAACACTGACAACAGCACGGCTATGACTTCGTATGACTTCGACAATCCAATCAATCAAGCTGATGAAGGGGTTGAAGAAGAATATGAGCTTCCTGAAGAGCTAGCCAGGTTGTTAAGACAAGAGGAAAAGATTATTACTCCTCACCAGGAGGAGGTTGAAGTGATCAATCTTGGTACAGGTGAAGACGTGAAAGAAGTTAAAATCGGGGCCTGCCTGCAAGACTCAGTGAAGAGACAATTGATTGACCTGCTTCGAGAGTATGTGGATGTGTTTGCTTGGTCTTATCAAGATATGCCAGGGTTGGACACCGACATTGTTGTGCACAAGTTGCCCTTAAGAGAAGAGTGCCCACCAGTTAAACAGAAGCTACGCCGTACTCGTCCAGACATGGCTATGAAGATCAAGGAGGAGGTACAAAAGCAATGGGACGCCGGGTTCCTTGCTGTGACTAGCTATCCGCCGTGGGTTGCTAATATAGTACCTGTGCCTAAGAAAGACGGCAAAGTAAGAATGTGTGTTGACTACCGAGATCTGAACAGAGCCAGCCCGAAGGATGATTTCCCATTACCTCACATTGATGTATTGGTGGATAATACGGCTCAGTTCTCGGTATTCTCCTTCATGGATGGATTTTCAGGATACAATCAGATTAAAATGTCACCTGAAGACATGGAGAAGACAACCTTCATCACACCCTGGGGCACGTTCTGCTACAGGGTAATGCCATTTGGGCTCAAGAATGCCGGTGCAACATATCAGCGGGCTATGGTAACATTATTCCACGATATGATTCATAAAGAGATAGAATGTTATGTGGATGACATGATTGCCAAGTCCCTTACTGAAGAGGATCATCTGGTAAATCTGCTGAAGTTGTTCAAGCGTCTGAGGAAGTATCAACTGAAGTTGAACCCCAACAAATGCACATTCGGGGTGCGATCCGGTAAGCTGCTGGGATTTATTGTAAGTGAGAAAGGGATCGAAGTTGACCCTGATAAAGTCAAAGCCATCCAAGAGATGCCTGCACCAAAGACAGAGAAAGAAGTTCGAGGGTTCTTAGGTCGATTGAACTACATCTCAAGGTTCATATCTCACCTCACAACAACCTGTGATCCCTTGTTCAAATTGTTGAGAAAAGAACAGACGGTCAGGTGGAATGAAGACTGCCAGAAGGCTTTTGACAAGATCAAGGAGTACTTACAAGAACCTCCAATCCTCATGCCTCCAGTCGAAGGAAGACCTCTGATCATGTACTTGACAGTATTAGAAGAGTCAATGGGGTGTGTGCTGGGCCAGCATGACGAGTCAGGTCGAAAAGAGTATGCAATTTACTACCTGAGCAAAAAGTTTACCGACTGTGAACAACGTTATTCACTACTCGAGAAAACTTGCTGTGCTTTAGCGTGGGCTGCTCGCCGACTGAGACAGTATATGTTGACCCACACTACCTTATTAATCTCCAAAATGGACCCAGTCAAATACATTTTCGAGAAGCCAGCTCTTACCGGACGGGTTGCAAGATGGCAAATGATTCTCACGGAATATGACATTCAGTACACCTCTTAGAAAGCCATCAAGGGCAGTGTACTGTCTGAATATCTTGCTGAGCAACCCATTGATGATTACCAGCCTATGAGATTTGACTTCCCTGATGAAGACATCATGTTCATAAATGCGAAAGATCATGAAGAGCCTGTTCACACTGAAGGGCCTGACCCGGAAGAAGGATGGACTATGATGTTTGACGGGGCTGTTAACATGAATGGTCGTGGTGTTGGTGCAGTACTCATTACACCTAAAGGAGTTCACATGCCCTTCTCGGCAAAACTCACTTTCAACTGCACTAACAAAGAAGCTGAATACGAAGCTTGTATTATGGGTCTTGAGGAAGCCATTGACCTCAGGATCAAGACATTGACTATATTCGGAGATTCAGCTTTGGTAATCAATCAGACCAATGGAAAATGGTACACCCACCAGGGTCATCTGATACCTTACAGGGATTATACAAGAAGGTTATTGACTTTTTTCACAACAGTCAAGCTTGAGTATATCCCTCGGGACGAGAATCAGTTTGCAGATGCTCTGGCTACCATTTCATCCATGATCAAAGTTCAGGCTGCCAACTTTGTACCTCAGATCTCAGTGTCCAGACTCGACAGGCCAGCATATGTGTTTGCAGCAGATGTTGTAAAAGATGATAAGCCGTGGTTCCATGACATAAAATGCTTCTTGGAGGATCAAACATACCCACCTGGGGCATCTTCCAATGATAAGAAGACTTTGAGAAGGCTTGCTGGTAGTTTCTTCTTGAACACTGATGGTTCTCTATACAAAAGGAACTTTGATATGGTACTCCTCAGATGTGTTGACAAGACGGAAGCAGACTTGTTGATGCATGAAGTGCACGAAGGATCCTTTGGTACCCATGCTGGAGGACATGCCATGGCTAAGAAATTGTTAAGATCAGGTTATTACTGGATCACAATGGATGCAGACTGTTGTGCCTATGCCAGAAAATGCCACAAATGCCAGATCTATGCGGATAAGGTGCATGTGCCTCCCCATCCTCTGAACGTGATGTCTTCACCCTGGCCCTTTGCTATGTGGGGCATTGATATGATTGGCAAGATTGAGCCAACTGCTTCAAATGGCCACAGATTCATCTTGGTCGCCATTGATTATTTCACCAAGTGGGTTGAAGCAGCCTCATATGCGAATGTCACAAGACAAGTGGTAGCCAGATTTCTGAAAAGAGATATCATCTGTCGATACGGAGTTCCCGAGCGAATCATTACTGATAATGGTTCCAATCTAAACAACAAAATGATGGCAGAACTGTGTCGGGACTTCAAAATCCAACACCACAATTCTTCTCCTTACAGGCCAAAGATGAACGGCGCTGTTGAGGCAGCAAATAAGAATATCAAGAAGATTGTGCAGAAGATGGTAGTCACCTATAAAGACTGGCATGAGATGCTACCGTTTGTCTTGCATGGGTACCGCACGTCAATCAGAACATCCACTGGGGCAACACCGTATCAGCTTGTATATGGTATGGAAGAAGTCCTACCGGTTGAAGTTGAATTACCCTCTCTACGGGTACTGATGGATGTTAAACTGAGTGAAGCAGAATGGGTTCAGGCCCGATACGAGCAACTGAGTTTGATCGAAGAAAAGAGATTGGCTGCAATCTGTCATGGGCAGTTGTATCAGAAGAGAATGAAGAAGGCCTTCGATCAGAAAGTCAGGCACCGAGAGTACCAAATGGGAGATCTTGTGCTGAAAAGAATCCTCCCTCCTCATACAGACCACAGGGGGAAATGGACTCCGAATTATGAAGGACCATTCGTGGTAAAGAAAGTTTTCTCTGGTGGAGCATTGATGCTCAGCACCATGGATGGTGAAGATTTCCCATCCCCTGTGAATTCAGATGCAGTTAAAAAATACTTCGCATAAAAGTGACCCGCTGGACACAAAAACAGAATGTAAGTCCAGGCAAAAATAGGGCATCCCGGCGAGTCAAAAACAGAATAAAAGACTCGGGCAAAAATAAGGGAAAATAAACAAAAATGTACACCCGCTGAGTTGAAAAGCCACATCGGACAGCTCAGGCAAAAATGGGTATCCCGATGGATTGAAAACCCGAAAGGGCGATCCATGCAAAATAAGGGAATAAGCGAATAACTGCACTCTGAATTCGTCTGTATCATTTACAACTTGGTAAGCTTCGAAAGGATCAAGCTTCAATGAGAATCAACATTCTTCAGAAAGAAAGATGAGAAGAACGTCAAAAGTCATACGAGTCATAGTAAAGAGGAAGCTCCTTAAAGCTTCATCAACACTGCCAGCATTTTGTTTCTCAATTTGTAACAATCTCCTCCTTTCAGGAGATATGTTTCTTTGACTGTATCTTGCCAATTCAGGGCACTTGAATTAATAAAATCAGATTTTCAGTCATGTCTCGTCTTGTACATTTCCATTTTGCAAAAATGTCTGATGTCTAAAAGAAAACGATTGCATGAATACAAATGTTTATCTTCAAAAACAAAAAAAAAACATGCTCTCAGGAAATACGCTTACTCTCAGAGGTGTCTAAACTCCCATGACGGAATCCAGTAAGGGATGCCTCGGGATTATTTTGTGCGTTTCTCTATCTCTTTTCAGGGTTGCAGGTATCCAGAACGCAACTTGGGGCATGAAGCCTCGTCCCAGCAAGCTGGCAAATCAACACTCAATTTTAGCACCCGAAGTGCTCTCTCCCCAGCCGAGTTGCCTCTCATGACTTCCCCCAGCGGGGTTGCCACTTATTACTTATTCCCATCAGAATTGCCAGGTATTACAGAAGGCACCTATATCCCCGGCTGAGTCAAGGATCCTTTTCAACAGAATCCCTAGGGAGGTCTCTCAATGATCTCTTCCTCCCCAGCCCAGTTGCCATTTCATCCTCAGTCGGGTACAAAAGCCAGGGAGCCACCTCCCCACGGAGTTTCAGCCTCTATCTAGAAGAGCAACGCCCGAAGAATCACAACAGAGTGAAGAAAGTTTCTACAAATCCCAGCTGGGTCTCTCATTTATAGGGATAAGTCTATCGATGACCCATATCCCCAAGCAGATATCACCTCATGATAGATCCACCAGTGATTTTATCCCCAGTTGGGATGTTCATTTCAAGCAGATCGATCGAAGATCTTCGCAGCAACGGGACCCGGATCCCGGTTTGGTATCTTTTGCCCAATCATAGCATTCGCATCATATTCACCCACAAAGCGTAGCATTCCGTTTTAACATGGAGCATTACGGCAAAAATCCAACACATAGCATAATCATAAGCCATGCTTTAAACCAACACTTGTGAATAATGACAGTTTATCAACGTACAAAAAAAACCCCCACCAGAGCCCCCAGCAGAAGCAGCTGCCTCACAATTCACAAACACCAGTATATACTCTTTTTGACACCCGTCCGTGTCATACCCCAGCAGAAAGCCAAAGACATCCTCTTTGCACTCACATATACCTATATACACCTTCTCGACACCCGTCCGTGTCATATCCCCAGCGCAGTCGCTTACACTTTTACAACCTATATACTTGTTAATATTATTATACTTTTCTCTCTTGACACTCGTCCGTGTCACTCCCCCCGGCAGATAAACACTCATCTATACAATACTCATATTCACTACTCATGTCACTTATACAGATACTCGTCCGTATCTAATATACTTCGTTTATATCCCCACAGATTCAACATTGGTTCATGTTCTCTGTTAACCAGATGGTACTCGTCCGTATCATCATCTCAGAATATGCGTCAAGCGTTTGTTTCTACATGATACTCGTCCGTATCATAGTCTTAAGGATGCTCGTCCGCATCTTTAATCCATACACTGTGTCAAAAACTTCTGTCTTCTCGAATATAGATACTCGCCTGTGTATACTATTCCCCAGAAGAATCCTCTCAGATTCAACACTCGTCCGTGTTCTCTGTTAACTAGTTGATACTCGTCCGTATCATCATCTTGGAACGCGCGTCAGTATTTGTTTCTATCCGATACTCGTCCGTATCGTAGTCTTAAGGATGCTCGTCCGCATCTTTCATCTATACACAAATACCAAACACTTACCTTTTGTTTCTTGGATGTAAGCACTCGTCCGTGTTTATTACTCCCCAATAGATCGCTAATAAAGCAATTTTCTTTTTATCTGACACTCGTCCTGTGTCATGATAACCCCGAGAGCAGCCGTACCCTGCTAGGTGGTCGTCCTCCACCTCTTGATGGTCGTCCTCCATCATGCTTATCCGATGGCCGTCCCCATCGTTGACTTTCTATCCGACATTCGTCCTATGTCGTTGATTTTTAGCAGCCGTCCCCTGCTAGGTGGTCGTCCTCCACCCTTTTGATGATCGTCCTTCATCATTTTATCCAATGGCCGTCCCCATTGTTGATTTTGGTTATCTGGCATTCGTCCTATGTCATGATAAACCTTGAGAGCAGCCGTCCCCTGCTAGGTGGTCGTCCTCCACCTCTTGATGGTCGTCCTCCATCATGCTCATCCGATGGCCGTCCCCATCGTTGACTTTCTATCCGACATTCGTCCTATGTCGTTGATTTTTAGCAGCCGTCCCCTGCCAGGTGGTCGTCCTCCACCTTAGATGACCGTCCCTCATCTTATCCCCAACAGAGCAGCCGTACCCTGCTAGGTGATCGTCCTTCACCTTTGATGGCCGTACCCCATCATCTGTTTATTTCATTTATTCTTTAACCCGATGGCCGTCCCCCATCGTGGTCCCTTTTCTTTTTAACCCGATGGTCGTCCCCATCGTTGGTTACTTTGCTTTATGAACTTGATGGCCGTCCCCGTCATGTTTCATTAACTCCCAGAGAATCTTACAACTTTATCTTGATGGCCGTCCCCATCATAATTTCTTACTTTTCCCAGCTAGTCGGCCGTCTCCGTCATTGCTTTATTCCCCACACTTTACAATATACTCTATTTTCTTTTACAATCTATATCCCTTTTCTTCTTCATTCTGTGAGTGCAAATTTTGGACTGTCTTTGGTATTCAACCACAAGTTATCTTGTTTGCCTGTTAAGCCGTCGCTTACATCCTGCACAGCTAACTCATGTTTGAATAGGGGCAGCTGTAAACACCCCAAATTTGCCCTCACCCATTCACACCATGGCTTGTGATCTTTTCATATGCATAAACACAATCATATCATCTCACATCTCATTTTTGATTCACTGCATAGATTCAAAGTCATCTGCACCTAGGGTTTGTGATCTGAGCAATCCAAGAGCTTCTTGAGCCACTCCAAAGGCCACCAATCATTTCAAAGGGATCCATGTGTGTTCAAGTATCATATTACATCCTCTCAAAGTCAAGAATGCAAAAGAATCACAAGGACTGGGATTGGTATGGATGCAGAGCCAAGTTTGACTGCACAGTTGACCTAAAATTAGGGTTTTGGTTTCAGAGGCCATAACTCCAAATTTTTTGGTCATTCTTGTTTCCATTGGTCTCTATATGGTATAGGGAGTATGCATATCAATTTTCATGAAGAAATTCCATGGGGAAGTCATCTGATCAAGGGTTGACTTTTCAGACAAGTCAGTGCAAAATCAGGGCATCTGAGGCCCCCAATGACCCAACCAAGGGGTGATCTTCATCATTTTGAGTGTATATGATCTTTATTTGATCATGGAAGAAGTTTAAAGTTCACAAAAATCAATAATTTGAAGTTTTTGCAAAGTTGACTTTTTAGGGCATAGTTGACTTTTAAGGAATTTGTCAATTTAGGTCATTTTTCAAACCTTACTTTTTGATCCAAAAATGCTTCAAATGGAAAAACTTTGGTCATGAAAGTTGTAGAATACATTTTTCCCTTTTCAAAAAGTACAAGAACATGACCTAATTCATTTTGGATCAAAAGTTATGGTGTGACAAAGTTGGCAAAAATCATTAATTTTCAAGATATGCACTAATTGGAAAATTTGCAAAATCATGAACCAAGGCAAATTGTAACTTCTAGTTCATATCAAACCAAGGCACAAACATTCTATGTGACCTAAAATCAGATTTGGACCAAGAATTTCTCATGTTCATGACTTGTAGAGCAAGATCTTTCCATATGAACCAAAAGATAACCAAGTTGCAAAACCATCATGATGCTTCCTACAACTTGCTGCATTGGCCATTGAACCACCCTAGCCTCACTCACACACCATGCTGCGCCAGCCCATGCTCTTGTACCAAGCTAGAGCTTAGCCCATGCCTCTCTTACAACAAAGTGGACTTTTTGCAAAAGTGAACATCCCAATCACAGCAGGCCAGGTCACATCATCTGACCAATTGGAATTGTTTATACTTCCCATTTGCAAGCAAAACATATCATCAAGCCATCCTGAAGCAAGCCCTAGCACAGCATAGACAAACTCACCCCATTTTGCATTTTTCTTCGAATCTGCCTCCACACCTCAAAAACATTCCAACAAGTTTCATCAACCTTTTCACCATGTTTCACTGAGCCAAAACCAACAAGACTTGGGCCTGAATCAAGCAAGAACATTGCTTCTCCATTTTCACTCCAACTTGCAGTTTCCTTCGAAACTCACTCCACAGGCCATAAACACTCAAACAAACTCTACAAACCTTCTCCACTCATCATCCTGACCACAAACAACCCTTCACCATTGCCAGAAACAGCCTGAATCACCATCACCATTTTCAACTGAGCTTGAGCAGAAGTTGTTCAAACTCCTCAACCAGCCAACATAAACTTCTCCTAAGCATTCAAGGATCATCAGGGGACCAAGTAGAGTGGATTGCATCGAAGGGAGAGGGCAGAAAGTTGTTGGATTGAAAGCTTCGAAACTCAGGTAGCTCAAGAACATTTTTTCCAGAAATCATTTTTTAAGTTCTTAAGTTGTTCTATATGCTTCACTGATTGCTCTGGTATCTTTAGTTTTGAAAATGGTGGAGAGATGAGAGTTTAATTAGTCTCTGAAACTTTTTTGCCCTAGTTCTTGTTTGCTTCGATTCAGCCATTCCTGGAAAAATAAATATGTTTTGATTGGGGGTTTTGATTCGTGAGTGAGTGGGAATCATTTCTGTATTTTTAGATTTTGTTTTAGATGCGTTTTAGAGGAGTTTGAGGTTTGGGGTGAACGGAGAAGATGACCGGAACACTGTTCCGGTCATCTGAAAGTAATTAACGGCGTAATTAGGGTTTAAGCATTAATTAGCCAGGTTTGAATGCTGGCCTTTGGATTTGGCACCAGGTCAACGCGCGCGTGTTTTCATTTGAATCTCCACCATCAGATTGCATGACTTTTACTTATTTCAGTTTAAATTCATTTATTTTCATTTCTTTTTCATTTTATTTACCCAATTTATTTAAAATAGTAAAAATTGTTTAAAAATTATGAAACTTTTTCTCAAGAGTTTCATTAATTTTTATGACACAAAAATATTTTTATTTTCATTTTTAGAATTAAAAAAGTATTTTTAAATATTTAAAAGATTATTTTTAATTGATTAATGAAAATTAATTTACTAAAAATACTTTTAGGTATTTAAAAATTACAAAAAAATTCATGAAATGTTCTAAGACATTTAGAAACATTGTCCAACCTTCAAACCAAATTTATTTTTTGATCTTGATGCATTTTAAGAATTTCTCATTGAATAAAAATCATTTTTGTGCATTATTTTGATCCAAAGTTCAAAAAATCATTTCTGCCTATTCATGAGGAGTTGGACATTGATTCTTCTTGCATTGCATTGTGTTTAGCATGTAGTTTGTGAGATTAAATGGCCATGATTTGATCTTTCATTTTCAATTTGTTTGACATTTCTTTTGTTTGGAAACCCTAAAACCCTATCAAACTTGTAAAAATCATAACTTGAATTTGGTTAAGAGTTGAGACCTCTCCTTTGGGCATTGGTTTAGTATGGGATTAGGGGCCCTTTGTGTGGCATTTTCATTTTTTTATCTTAGGGTTTGCTTCTGATTTTGATTTTTGTTTGATGTATTGTTCATAAACCCTAATTTGGGCTTTCATATGCATCCATCTTGCATTCTCTTTCATAACATGACTTGCCATGACATTTCAAGCATCCATTTGATTCATTTGACATCATAAGACATATTGAAAGCATGTTTGATCATTGCATCATGTATTTGCCATGTTGTATGTCATGTGCACTTCATAACTTTTCATGTATGTTCATGGTTCCTAACTTGCTTCATTTGCATTCATAAGCTTGTATGATCATCTCCATGTGCTGCCTCATGTTTGTAGCATCTCATAGCATCATTAGCATCATGTATATGCTTCTGGTTTTGTTTCTCATCATGTCATCTCATCCCATTTTGCATTGCATTTCTTTCCTAACCTTTCAGGTGGTAAGTGACATTGGGAAGTGAATTTGCCTTCACTTCTCATAACTTTTCTTTTCATCTCCCTTGCATCCATTGCTGCATTTTGGTTTGTGTTTGAGATTGGGCTTGCTCATTCCTCTTCTTTTCACTTTCTTTCTTCAAGTGACTTGACTTCTTGAATGAAGCAAGTTGCTTTGCTTCTCTTGATCCTTTCATCTGCTTCCTGGTGGTTCCATTGAAGATTTCTCTTGAAAACCTCACAAACCTTAGGAACAACCAAGCATGACAATGATTAGGATTTTGATTAGTCTCCCCTCTTAGTTTTACCTTTGTGTCTCTTTTGAGTCTTATCTTCTCACCTCATAATCAAGGACTAAACCCTAAAGGCTTTAAGGCTTTGTGATTAAGCTTATGCCTGCATCCTTCTATTAGGATGGAGTGTATAACTTTAATCCTAAGTGTTAAACCCTTAATGTGTTTAAATCCTTCAATCAATTCACTTAATAATTATCAAGACATCAAGCTTGTAACTTGGACCTTGCATTAGGGTTCTAATTCTTCCTTAATTGGTTAAGAAGGACTAACCCTAGTGTTAATGGACAAGTCCCCCTCAAGTTGTCTTGCAAATCATAAAATCCACTTCATCATCCTACCATTAATTAAAATCCACTTAACCAAAGGCTTGTTTTGTCATGAGTTTAATCCCTAATCATGGATTAAGTTGAGGAGCTTTCCTCAGCTTAAACATTCTCATCTATTATCCTTCTATTAGGATGGTGTAATGAGTCTGTTTAATCCTTGATTATGGCTTAATCTCATTACTCGACACTAAACAAAAACAACAAAAACATCTAAATAATTACAAGTAGGTTAATGATCTTAATCCTACATCAAAGGTGATTAAGTGTGAGAATCTGACTTCACACTTAAGGTACTCTCATTACCCCTAATCAGAGGGAAGATGTGATGAGTTTACTAAATACATTGGTTTAGGCTTAAGCTCATTAACTTATAACAAACTCTCAAAAGCAATAAAAGACTGAAAACACAAAAAAACAAACAATAATCGTCTCCTTCGGGATTCTTTTCTCATCACCTTCACTCATAAACGAGAACTTGCTTCTTCCGTCTAATGCAAGACAGTTTGCACCTGAGCCAGACAGGTCATACACTTGAGCATAGGCAAGTAAGCAGTTCACAAGTCAATTCATCTTTCAGTCTCTTTGGGTCGAACTACGGTGTTCTGACTTCCTCATTGCACGAGAGGATACGTAGGCATAACTTAACAGTTATCGAACAAAAGTCTCTGTATATTCCCCCTCCTTTTAGCTTCATTCTTTAGCCTCATGATCTTGGGCATTTCACTCCTTTCTTACACTGACACTTTCATATTTCACATCACTTATACACTTTACACTGACACCTGTACATCCCTTTCCAGCTATTTTACACACAAATTGCACTGACACTACCCCTTAAAACACAAATCTTTTAAGCGTGGATCCCGTCGAGTACGGCGGACAATCTGGGTGCTAATACCTTCCCAGGTTGTAACCAACCCCCTTTCCCAGTCTCTCTGGTTCGCAAACCGTCTTATCCATCTTTTTCTAGGTCTATGCAGCATTACCTTTTCTCCGGGATAAAAATGCCTAGCTGGCGACTCTATTCATCTCCAGTGAGTTCACGGCTGTGTGTTCTCATTGTCCCTCTCGCCGACCGTTCGCGTCTGTACCTTTATTTGGGCTGTTCCCATTTATCGGGAGCTACAGTCCCGTGCCAGGGCTCAGATAACTAGAATTCCTTTCACCTTGGAAGACATACATGGACCATCTACAGTACAGCCTGCAGCAACAGTTAGCCTGGATGAGTTTGAAAAGTTTAAGGAAAGGAATGAGCAGCTATCTCAAGCCTTGAAGAAGACTCTTTGGGAAAGGAGTGATGGTCGCCTGGACATTGAGAGATTGGAAAAGCTTAGGGTTGAGCACCTTGCCAAAATTAAAAAAACAGAAGACTACATAAGGAAAGTAAGGGCTGGGGAACAGATATTGAAGAATGCCTGCAAGGAGGAAAAGATTCAGAAAGCTAGGGCTGAGCACTATCTACAAGAAAGCCAGGCTAGGTGGGTCAGGATCACCGAAGCCCGTGCACAAGAAGACCAGAAGACTCAAGCCAAGATTGAACAGCTAGAGGCCAGTGAGAAGAAGCAGCAGGAAGCTTTGTTGGCAGCTCAGAAGGAGATCTCAGAATTGAAGCTTAGAGCAGGGTTGAAAAGATCAAAAGACCAGGACAAGCATAAGAAGCTGACTACTGCCATTGCTACCAGGAATCTCCTCATTAGGACCATTACAGAGCACCCAGCTGGTCCGGTGATTGAGGCACTCCTGAAGGAGGTCAGGGACGATGATTATGGATTGGATGTTTGATTCCTCTTTGCTTGTCATTCTTTCCTTTTGATGTACTTTTCCTTTTGTTGTATTTTGTGACCCTCCATGGGCATGTGTTATAATACAGACTATGTATGTTTCATCTTTTGTAATATATTTGGGTTTTCTCTCAACAACATCAAGTATCTTCCTCGAGGTCTGGAAAGGTCAAAACCAAGAACCAAACCGGATACCTTGGAAAACAAATAAGCATAATGCATTGCATACTAACTTTGTTTTTGTTTTGTAGGTTTTTGTTATTATTCTTGTTTCTAACTTTGTTGTGAACTCAGGAAACATTGCTCGTCACCGAGTGTTCCCTGTCAACCGCACTCACCGGTACCCGACTCGTAACAACCTTCCCAGCATTCAAATGGAGCAAGTACAGCAGAACCTAAATGAGGTCAAAAATCAGATGGCAAACGAGAGAGTAGAAATGAGAAACCAGATGTCTCAATTCATGGCTGTCATGACTGGCTTAGCCCAGAGCCAAGAAAGACTGAGAGAACTGGTAGAAAGACAGACACCTGAGGAACCTCATCTTGGAACAGGGGGAACACGCAACAATGAACGGGGGCAACCTCGTATTGACCCACCAGAATATGGACCCCATCTGAATCCAGAAGTTAACATCCCGAGGAATGTTCAAGGTTATACTGCTGGGGGCAGAATCCTGCAAGAGGATCCCCAAGAAGAACAATTTACTGTTATAGGGACTGGAGATGAGGTATATGATAGAAGATTGGATGATGGGACTAGTAGATGGGGTGAGGATTCCCCACAAATTCAAACCCCAATGCTTTGAAAAGTATAATGGTACCTCCTGTCCGCGTACTCATCTGCAATCTTTCTTGGGAAGGCTCAAGGCTTATACCATGGATGAGAAATTATGGATGTTCTACTTTGAGGACAGTTTGACTGGAGCTTCAAGAGAATGGTATTCGCATCTGACAAGGGCCACCATAAGATGTTGGAAGGACTTGGCCGAGGCTTTCATCCGACAATATCAGTACAACCTGGACATGGCTCCCAATAGAACTCTTCTAATGGACATGTCTCAGTCTTCTAGAGAGAGCTTCCGGGATTATGCTCAAAGATGGAGACAGCTTGCTGCTGCTGTCCAACCACCCATGTCAGAAAGAGAAATGACTGACATGTTCATGAACACTTTGCAAGGGACTTATATTGATAGACTTGCTGCTTTCTCCTCTACCAGTTTTGTTGATGTGGTCATAGCTGGAGAGAGAATTGAAAGTCTCTTGAAGATGGGAAAAATCTCCGACAATGGTGCAAATTCCTCCAACAATCCCAGAAAACCCTTTGCAGAACCCCGAAGGACGGGTGAAACTAATGCCATCCATGCAGGCAGGGGCAGGCCCCAACATTCTCACAGGTCTGTAGCAGTTGTTACCATTCCAGATCCAGTTCCACAACAAAAACAATAGCAACCAACAACAGCATCCCTTCCAACAGAGACCATCTCAGGAAAATAGGGTGATTGACCCTATCCCTATGCCTTATGCTGCTTTATTGCCACAACTCCTGAAGCTTAACTTGGTTGAGTTAAGGACGTTGGCACCACCAGATCCTCTCAAACTCCCAAAAAATTATGATGTCAACGCCAGGTGTGCCTTTCACTCCAACGCATCTGGTCACAATACTGAGAAGTGCAGAGCATTACAGATGAAGGTGCAGGATCTGGTCGATTCTAAAGCTCTCAACTTTGCACCTCCTCCGAATGTCAACAGGAATCCTATGCCTAATCATGGTGGGCCTAGGATTAACCCTATTGAAGAGGACCAACCATCTAAGTTGATTGATAATGTTGCACAGATTCAAACACCACTGGCTGAAGTCAAAGTTCAACTTTTAAGATGCCAAGTGTTCCCAGGCTGTGGGGCCTGCTGTGAGTTGTGCAATATATCTAGTAATGGTTGTGAAAAGCTAAGGATTGGCATAGATGGCCTTATCCAAGATGGGATTTTACAAATTAATTCAACAACTCCTTCAGCAACTTTTGTTTCAGCAACACTGGAACCACCTACAACATCAACAATTATTCCTTCAGCAACAAATTTTCCTACAACAGCAACAACAATCATTCCTACCGATTCATCAACGTCACCAGCAATTACTCTGTCTATCACTTCAACAAGTCAAAATTCAATAACTGTTTCTTCTACAACATCAACACCCCTTTCACCAACAGAATCTTCTACAACGCCAGCAAAAAATAATGAAGATGTCTCAACAGTTACAATCTACTATGACCCATCAAATGTTCCTCCCAGCAGCAATTTCCAACAACAAACTGTGGCACCTCCTGCCAGATCACCAGTCACGATTTACTATGATCCGCACACCATTACAGTACCTTCCTATGCAGCAATCAGCCCAGTTACCATCACGGTACCCAGACCTGTTCCTTATGAAAGCAGTAATGCCATACCCTGGCACTACGGCTCTGACCTCTACTGCAATGGGGAGAAGATCACCCTGGATTCATCAACCTCTTCAACACAAATTGATAATGTTGGGGGAGGCAGAGGCTTCACCAGAAGTGGACGCCTTTTTGCCTCACAAACACAAAAACCTAATGCTGAAGCAGAAGCTGCTGCTAAGGCAAAAGGAAAGAATTTGGTATCCGAAGAGCCATCTGCTAAGGAAACTCAGAAGACATCTTTTGAGCAAGATGTAGACGAGTTCATGAGAATAATAAAAAGGAGTGATTACAAGGTGGTGGACCAGCTTCACCAAACACCCTCCAAAATCTCCATATTATCACTGTTAATGTGTTCTGAAGCTCACAGGAACGCATTGTTGAAAGTCCTGCACGCAGCGTACGTGCCGAAAGAGATTATGGTTAATCAGTTGGAAACCGTGGTTGCAAATGTCAACACCAGTCATGGACTGGGCTTTATGAATACTGATTTAACAACGGAGGGGCGCAACCTTAACAAGGCTTTGCATATCACCTTGGAATGCAAGGGTGCTGTTTTATCTCATGTATTTGTGGACACGGGGTCTTCCCTCAATTTCCTACCAAAGAAAGCCTTAGTGAAGCTGGAGTATGATGGCTTGGCATTGCGTCCGAGTAATTTGGTGGTGAGAGCATTTGATGGCTCTAAAAGATCAGTGCTTGGGGAGATTGATCTTCCTGTGTTGATTGGCCCACAGACCTTTAAAACTACCTTCTTTGTGATGGACATACAGCCGGCCTACAGCTGTCTGTTGGGTAGACCCTGGATCCACGCCGCTGGCGCTGTTATGTCTACCCTTCACCAGAAGTTAAAATTCAAGTGGGAAGGCCAAATCATCACAATCTGTGGGGAGGAGGACATCTTTGTTAGCCAGCTGGCTACTTACAAGTACATAGAGATGGATGGGGAGATCCATGAGACTATGAGTCAGGGGTTTAAGGCCCTTAATATTAATGAAGCATCTGCTGTGTCTGGGACTTCCATCACATCATATCAACAGGCCCGAAAGGTTGTTGAGGAGGGTACCGCCCAAGGCTGGGGCAAGCTGCTGCCAGTTGAGAAGAAAGAAGATAGATTCGGGTTGGGTTACAGACCAACTCGACAAGATCAACCAGAGGCTGCAACGGAGCCTAAGTTTGTCAGCGAAGGAATGCTCACCCCGGATGCTGTGAATAGTTTGGAAGATAAGTCAGAAGACGAATGCAACCTGGAAAACTGGATACGTCCAAGGATCCCGGGGAACTAAGTCTCAAACTAGTCTTCCCAGGAAATTATAAGAGTTACTCCGGCAGAGTAATTATTATTTCCTGTCTTTAAGCATGCATCAAGTCCTGCATCTTGCCCAAGATGCCAGGGCTCATTTTGTAATCGGGCCATCTTGTATTTTGTGCAAACGATCAATTAATGAATATCAGGACATCTTGCAAATGAGTCTCTTCTTTTTTTTCCGCTCACTGTTTTTCATTGTTATTTTTTGTACAAAAATAAAATGGCAATGTTTTTCAAAATAATAACTTCATTTTCACTATTTCTAAACAAGATAAAACTAATCACTAAAATGAACAAATCTAAACCCTTGCAGAGAGTGCCCTCCATACCGCACCGACAACAACACTGCTATGACTTCGTATGACTTTGACAATCCAATTAATCAAGCCGATGAAGGGGTTGAGGAAGATTTTGAGCTACCTGAAGAGCTAGCCAGGTTGTTAAGGCAAGAAGAGAAGGTCATCACTCCTCATCAAGAGGAAGTTGAGACAGTTAATCTTGGTACCGAAGAAGACTTGAAAGAAGTTAAAATCGGGGCCCGTCTGCAAGATTCGGTAAAAGAGAAACTTATTGATATACTTCGGGAGTATGTGGATGTTTTTGCCTAGTCTTATCAGGATATGCCAGGTCTGGACACCGACATTGTCATGCACAAGCTGCCTCTAAAAGAAAACTGTCCTCCAGTAAAATAGAAGTTGCGCCGTACTCGTCAGGATATGGCCATGAAGATAAAAGAAGAGGTACAAAAACAGTGGGACGCCGGTTTCCTTGCTGTGACTAGTTACCCGCCGTGGGTGGCTAACATTGTACCTGTGCCTAAAAAGGATGGCAAAGTGCGGATGTGTGTGGATTACCGGGACCTGAATAGAGCTACCTCGAAAGATGACTTCCATTTACCTCACATTGATGTATTGGTCGACAATACGGCTCAGTTCTCGGTGTTCTCCTTCATGGATGGATTTTCAGGATATAATTAGATCAAGATGTCACCTGAAGACATGGAAAAGACAACTTTCATCACACCCTGGGGCACATTTTGTTATAAGGTAATGTCGTTCGGACTGAAGAATGCGTTTGCCACTTATCAACGGGCTATGGTAACAATATTCCATGACATGATCCACAAAGCAATTGAATGTTATCTGGATGACATGATTGCCAAATCCCTCACAGAAGAAGACCACCTGGTAAACCTGTTGAAACTATTCAATGCGTCTGAGGAAGTACCAATTAAAGCTGAACCCCAACAAATGCACATTTGGTGTGCGATCCGGTAAGCTGCTGGGATTTATCGTAAGTGAGAAGGGAATTGAAGTTGACCCTGACAAAGTCAAAGCCATCCAGGAGATGCCTGCACCAAAGACTGAAAAAGAAGTTCGGGGGTTCCTAGGAAGATTGAACTACATTTTAAGGTTCATATCTCACCTTACTGCAACCTGTGAGCCCTTGTTCAAGTTGTTGAGAAAAGAACAAACGGTCAGGGGGAATGAAGACTGCCAAAGGGCTTTTGATAAAATCAAGGAATACTTACAAGAGCCTCTGATCCTTATGCCTCCAATTGAAGGAAGACCTCTAATAATGTACTTGACAGTATTAGAAGAGTCAATGGGATGTGTGCTGGGCCAGCATGACGAGTTTGGTCGAAAAGAGTATGCAATTTACTACCTAAGCAAAAAGTTTACCGACTGTGAACAACGTTATTCACTGCTCGAGAAAACTTGTCGTGCTTTAGCGTGGGCTGCTCGCCGACTAAGGCAGTATATGTTGACCCACACTACCTTATTAATCTTAAAAATGGATCCAGTCAAGTACATATTTGAGAAGCCAACATTTACCGGACGGGTTGCAAGATGGCAAATGATTCTCACAGAATATGACATTCAGTACACATCTCAGAAAGCCATCAAAGGCAGTGTATTGTCTGACTATCTTGCTGAGCAACCCATTGATGATTACCAGCCTATGAGGTTTGAGTTCCCTGATGAAGACATCATGTTCATAAAAGCAAAAGATCATGAAGAGCCTATTCACACTGAAGAGCCTAACCCAGAAGAAGAATGGACTATGATGTTTGATGGGGCTGTTAATATGAATGGTCGTGGTGTTGGTGCAGTTCTCATTACACCTAAGGGAGTTCACATGGCTTTCTCGGCAAAACTCACCTTTAACTGCACTAACAACAAAGCTGAATACGAAGCTTGTATTATGGGTCTTGAGGAAGCCATTGACCTCAGGATCAAGACTTTAACTGTATTTGGAGATTCAGCTCTGGTAATCAATCAAACCAACGGCAAATGGTATACTCACCAGGAGCATCTGATCCCATATCGGGATTACACAAGAAGGTTACTGACTTTCTTCACCACAATCAATCTTGAGTATATCCCTCGAGATGAAAATCAGTTTGCAGATGCTCTGGCTACCATTTCATCCATGATCAAAGTTCAAGCTGCCAACTTTGTGCCTCGGATTTCAGTATCCAGGCTTGACAGACCAGCATATGTATTCTCTGCAGACCTTGCTAAAGATGATAAGCCTTGGTTCTATGATATCAAATGGTTCTTGGAGGATCAAACATACCCACCTGGGGCATCATCCAATGACAAGAAGACATTAAGAAGGCTAGCTGGTAGTTTCTTCCTGAATACTGATGGTTCCTTGTACAAGAGAAACTTTGATATGGTACTTCTCAGATGTGATGATAAGGCAGAGGAAGACTTGTTGATGCACGAGGTGCACGAAGGATCTTTTGGTACCCATGCTGGAGGGCACGCAATGGCTAAAAAGTTGTTAAGATCAGGCTATTACTGGATCACAATGGATGCAGACTGTTGTGCTTATGCCAGGAAATGTCATAAATGCCAGATTTATGCAGATAAAGTGCATGTGCCTCCAAATCCTTTGAATGTGATGTCTTCACCTTGGCCCTTTGCCATGTGGGGCATTGATATGATTGGCAAGATTGAACCGACTGCTTCAAATGGCCACATATTCATCCTGGTAGCCATTGACTATTTTACCAAGTGGGTTGAGGCAGCTTCATATGCAAATGTCACCAGGCAAGTGGTAGCCCGATTCCTGAAGAGAGACATCATCTGTCGGTATGGAGTACCCGAGCGAATCATTACTGATAATGGTTCCAACTTGAACAACAAAATGATGGAAGAATTGTGCCGGGACTTCAAGATCTAACATCACAACTCTTCTCCTTACAGGCCAAAAATGAATGGCACTGTGGAAGCAGCTAACAAGAATATCAAGAAGATTGTGCAAAAAATGGTAGTCACTTACAAAGACTGGCATGAGATGCTACCATTTTCCTTGCATGGGTACCGTACCTCAATCAGAACATCCACTGGGGCAACACCGTATCAGCTTATGTATGGTATGGAGGCAGTCCTACCTGTTGAAGTTGAACTACCCTCCTTGCGGGTACTGATGGATGTCAAGTTGAATGAAGCAGAATGGGTCCGGTCCCAGTACGAACAACTGAGTCTGATTGAAGAGAAGAGATTAGCTGCAATTTGTCATGGGTATTTATATCAGAAGAGAATGAAGAAAGCCTTCGATCAGAAAGTCAGGCTTCAGGAATACCAAGTAGGAGATCTTGTGCTAAAAAGACTCCTCCCTCCTCATACAGACCACAGGGGCAAGTGGACTCCGAATTACGATGGTCCATTCATAGTAAAGAAAGTTGTCTCTGGTGGAGCACTGATGCTCAATACTATGGATGGTGAAGACTTCTTGTCCCCTATGAATTCAGATGCAGTTAAAAAATACTTCGCATAAAATGACCCGCTGGACATAAAAACAGAATGTAAGTCCAGGCAAAAACAGGGCGTCCCGGAGAGTCAAAAATAGAATAAAAGACTCGGGCAAAAATAAGGGAAAATAAATAAAAAATGTTCACCTGCTGAGTTGAAAAGCCGCATTGGACAACTAAGGAAAAAATGGGTATCCCGGTGGATTGAAAACCCGAAAGGGCGATCCACGCAAAATAAGGGAATAAGCGAATAACTGCATTCTGAATTCGTTTGTATCACTTACAACATGGCAAGCTTCGAAAGGTTCGAGCATTGGTCAGAATCAGCCTTCTTCAGAAAGCAGGATGAGAAGAACGTCAATGTCATGCGAGTCATAGCAAAAGGAAAGCACACTAAAGCGTCATCAACATTGCCAACACCTTTTTGTTTCTCAATTTGTAACAATCTCCTCATTTCAGGGGATTTGTTTCTTTGACTGTATTTGCCAATTCGGGGCACCCAAATTAATAAAATCAGATTTTCAGTCACGTTCCGTCTCACTTCATTTGCAAAAAATGTCCGATATCCTTAATATATTGATTGCATAAATACATATGCGCTTTTCTAATCACATGCTTGCTGGAAATATATTACTTACCCCCGGGAGTGTCTAAACTCCTATGATGGAATCCAGTAAGGGATACCTCGGGATGCTTGTGTGTTTCTTTGTCTTAACAAGATTGCAGGTGTTCAGCACACAACATAGGGCATGAAAGGTTTCCCCCAGCAAACTGCCAAATCACTATTTCCTCAGCACATCTTCCAAACAACACCAGAGAAGCTCCCTCTCCCCATCAGAACTATCAGGCATCACTTCTCCAACACATTTTCCAGAGCAGCATCAGAAGGTGTTCAGTTCCCCAGCTGGGTTCCTCATTACCAAGATTGGTATACCAATGACCTATTTCCCCAAGCAGAATCATTTATACATCAGATCCACCAGTGATCTCATCCCCAGCTGGGATATTCTTTCAAGCAGATCAATCAGAGATCTCCACAGCAACGGGATCCGAATCTCGGATCAGTATCTTTTGCATAATCATAGCATTCGCATCATATTCACCCTTAGAGCGTAGCATTCCGTCTAAATATGGAGCATTACGGCAAAAATAAAACATATTGCATAATCACAAGTCATGTTTTGAGTCAAACACTTGAATATACCAACATGCCGCCAGCAATGTATATATAGACTCACAATCATAGCAGAAAGCCAAAACATCCCCTTTGCACTCTCAAAATACAGATACATGCTCCTTTTGGCACTTGTCCTTGTCATCATTCCCCAGTAAAGTCGCCCGAGCGTTCTCTACAAACAAATATATCTATGTACAC
The DNA here is from genome assembly GCA_963966055.1 of Lathyrus aphaca. Classification (NCBI taxonomy): domain Eukaryota; kingdom Viridiplantae; phylum Streptophyta; class Magnoliopsida; order Fabales; family Fabaceae; genus Lathyrus; species Lathyrus aphaca. Next base: position 145,770,227 of record OZ014523.1, read on the forward strand.
TCTTTGGACACTCGTCCGTATCACCATTCCCCAACATGGTTGCCTAAACACTTATTGTAAACCAAACACTTGTTTATAATACACTTCTTCCGACACCCGTCTGTGTCATCTTATCCCCGCAGATCACCAGAATATCTTTTACACTTATAAGTTCATAACCTATACATTTTCTCTTATGATACTCATCCGTATCATACTCTCCCCAGAAAGTTGAACACTCGTCTGTGTCTCACTCATACTTTTTGCTCATTCAGATACTCATCCGTATCTTGTATACACCACTTATTTTTTGTCAGATTCAACACTCGTCCGTGTTCTTAGTTAACCAGTTGATACTCATCTGTATCATCATCTCTGAACATGCGTCAGCGTTGGTTTCTACCGGTACTCGTCCGTATCATAGTCTTAAGGATGCTCGTCCGCATCTTTAATTTATACACAGCGTCAAACACTTGCACCTTTCTTTTTTTAAAATTAGACACTCGTCTGTATCTACCATTCCCTAGAAGAGTTTCCGGCAAATCCCCAGCAAAAAGCAAAATTTCTTTTCTATCTGACATTCGTCCTATGTCATGATATTTTCGGCAGCCGTACCCTGCCAGGTGATCGTCCTTCACCTTTTGATGATCGTCCTTCATCATTTCCCCAGCGGAGTCTCCATTACTGGAACCCTTTCTATCCAACATTCGTCCTATGTCGCGATATTTTAGCAGCCGTCCCCTGCTAGGTGATCGTCCTTCACCTCTTGATGATCGTCCCTCATCATTTTATCCGATGGCCGTCTCCATCGTTGATCTTGTTATCTGGCATTCGTCCTATGTCATGATAAACCCCGAGAGCATCCGTACCCTGCTAGGCGATCGTCCTTCACCTCTTGATGATCGTCCTTCATCATTCTTATCCGATGGCCGTCCCCATCGTCGACCTTTTCTATCCGGCATTCGTCCTATGTCGTGATACTTTCGGCAACCGTACCTTGCCAGGTGATTGTCCTTCACCTTAGATGACCGTCCCTCATCTTATCCCCAACAAAGCAGTCGTCCCCTGCTAGGTGATCGTCCTTCACCTTTGATGACCGTACCTCATCATTAATTTCATTAACCTTATGGTCGTCCCCCATCATTTCCTTTATCCTTAAACCCCCAGAGAATTTTGTTTCTTTTCCCGATGGCCGTCCCCATCATGATCTTTTTATTCCCCCAGCAAGCCGGCCGTCCTCGTCACCGCTTTATCCCCAGCAGTCGTCCTCTGCTCGATGGTAATCCTCCATCGCCCGCATCTTTATAATCATATTATTCTTTATTTTACAATCTATATCCCTTTTCTTCTTCATAACCAGCGAGTGCAAATTTTGGATTGTCTTTGGTATTCAACCACAAGTTATCTTGTTTGCCTGTTAAGCCGTTGCTGACATCCTGCACAACTAACTCATGTTTGAATAGGGGCAGATGTGAACACCCCAAATTTTCCCTCCCTCATTTCACCATGGCTTGTGATCTTTTCATTTGCATAAGTTCAATCATATCATCTCATATTGCATTTTTGCTTCACTGCATTGGTTCACAGTCATATGCATCTAGGGTTGGTGATCTGAGAAATCCATGGGCTATCTGAGCCACTCCAAAGGTCTTCAATCATCTCAAGAGGGACCATGTATGCTCAATCATCATATTATATCCTCCCAAGATCAAGAAAGTCTGAAAATCACAAGAACTTGCAAAGCTTTGAAGTAGAGCCAGGTTTAACTACACAGATGACCTAAATTAGGGTTTTGGCTTCAGAGGCCATAACTCCAAATTTTTTGGTCATTCTTGTTTCTATTGGTCTCAATATGATATAAGGATCATTCATTCCAAGTTTGATTGGAAAATTCATTGAGGAAGTCATATGATCACTGGGTGACTTCTTGAGCAAGTCAGAGCCAAATTAGGGCATCTGAGGCCCCCAAACATGGAACCCAAATGGATTTTTCATCAAAATGAAGTTATATGGTCTTTATTTGATCATTGAAGTGATTTTAAGTTCACAAATTTGAAGATAAGTGGCTAAACCAAAAGTTGCCAAAAATGGAAATGACTTGTAATGTAAACTTTCCATTTTGGGAAAGTTTTTCAACCTCCTCTTTCTCAACCAAAAATGCTTCAAATGAAAAATTCTTGGTCATGAAAGTTGTAGATTGGAACTCAAGTTATGGCTTTCCAAAGTTGGCAAAAATCACTTAATTTCATGTTTCATGCCAAAAGATATTTTTTGCAAAACCTCATACCAAACCATTTTGTGACTTCTAAATGACCTCTATTCATTATTACAACTTGCCAAAATCAGAAATGCACCAATTCACAAAGCTTCATGCCTTGAATCACAAGCCACCATAAGGCATTTTTCATAAATTTTCAAGAAAGGAGTTTTTTGCAAGAAGAACTTCTAATGATTGGTTTGGTTGCTAATTGAGCTCAAAGCATCATAACAACTTCATATGATTCATTTTGCTGCAAATTGGCCAAGAACTCATAAGTTTCCTTGCCTTGATTCACAAGAAATTCCAAAAAGGGAAATATGCAAGAACATTGGAAACTCTTGATCAAGGCCATCCAGCTCACAAAAACTGATCCAAAGGCCTTCCTTGATCCAGGATGAAGCAAGACAAGCCCTAAGATCTTCTCTGACCCGAGCCATACCTAAGGTACACAAAATCTTGACTTTTGCATCTATGCCCATACCAATCAAACTGTGACATTACCAACCCTCTGCCCAATCAGAACATGTTATGTGGACCTCAAGGACTTGAAATACATACACACACAAGCCAGAACTCTCCAAGAGACCAAGATTCACAAAAACTGAAAAATCCTTCATCTCTTCGAAACTCTTTACATAGCCATCAACCCTCAATTTTTTCTTCACCAACAAGTCACATATCATTCATGGAACAAGAAGCAACCACTGAAACAGCCTAAAACATCACATACACCAACTTCCAAATCTGCTACACCAGAACCAAAACCGTCAAACCAGGCCATACAAGCTTGTTTTAAGTTTCATTTCATCATCAGGAGGTTCATAGGAGAGGATTTGCACCAAAGAAGGATCCAGAAAGCCCAGAATCAGGAGGTTCAATCTTAGGTATAGCTCATGAACTTTTTTCCCAGAAGCTTGTTTTTAAGTTCTTGTCTGATTCTTTGTGCTCCCCTTATCATGGGGATGTGGTTATTATTGAAAATGGTTGAGAAACCGTGATGTATGCACGTTCTGAAATTTTGCCCGTTTTCACATTTTGGTTCGAATCTTGTTCATGATGCAAAATAAATGATTTTTGATTGAGGGTTTAGGTTTAGGGATGTTAGAAGATCATTTCTGGGCAAGAAATTTGGAGATTAGAGGCTTAGGGAAAAAGTTAGGGTTTGTGTTCGTCGGAGAAGATGACCGGAACACTGTTCCGATCACCTGAGAGTGATTATGCCCTAATCCTGTAATTAGGCTAAGTTTGAATATTAGCCTTTAGATCCTGAGTTACCCGCGCGTGTGGACGTCCCAGATCACTTGATTAAACCCTAATCCATCATTAAATTAATTAATTAGGTTTAATTAGTCATGACAAATCCAGACCATTCATTAGCGCGCCAGTCAACCTTTTCCTCCCAACTTCAAATCTAGATCATTGGATCTTCATACTTTTCCATTTAATTAATTTTATTTCATTTTCTTTCTATTTAATTTGTGCATTTTATTAAAAATAGTAAAAAGACTTCATAAATTCTGAAATTTTTATTAAATCTTTTATTAATTTTCAGAACCCAAAAATATTTTTATTTTTATTTTTTGCATTAAAAATTATTTTTAAATAATTTAAATGATTATTTTTAATTAGTTAATGGAAATTAATTAATTAAAAATACATTTAGGTATTTAAAAATCCCAAAAAAATTTGGAAAACATTTCCAAACATTTAAAAACATTTACAAACTCACAACACAAATTTCTTTTTGGTTTTGATCATACTTTTGCAATTTTCATTTGAATTAGGGTTCTTTAATTTGAATATTTTTAACCCTAACTTCAAAAATTCATAATTTTTGATCCAAGTTGAGTTTGTGAATGGTTCTTTTTGCATTGTGTTATGCATACTTACAAGCATCCAAAAACATTTTTGTTTCATTTTTATAGTGCATTTTCAATTTGTTTGGCATTTTCCCTTTTGGATCACCCTTAAAACCTTAGAAACTTAGAAAAAATCATAAGTCCTTCTAGGTTAAGCTTCTGACCTTCCCCTTTGGGAAGTAAGCTTGTATAGGTCTAAGGTCCCTTTGATCCCATTTTCAATTTTTTATCTTACCATTTGCTTCTGAGTTTGAATTTTGCATCTCATGTTGTGCATAAACCCTAATTTGCATCTTCATTTGCCTCCACCTTGCATAAGCTTGCATACATGAACTTGCCATGACATTTTGAGCATTCACATGGAATATAAGACATCTTAGGACATATTTAAATCATGTTTGATCATTTCATAATTAATTTGTCATGTTTTTGTTTTCATTTAATGTCATATTCATTCATGAACTTTCATGCTTCTTACATGTCTCATTTGCATTCTCATCTCTTGTATGGACATTCATATCACCTGGCATGCTTTCATACAAACTCATAACATCATTTGCATCATGAATATGTTTCTGACTTTGGTTTTCATCTTTGCATTTCATCTCATTTTCATTTCATTTCATTTCTTTTTGCTAACTTTTCAGGTGGTAAGTGTTTAAGAAGTGAATTTGCCTTCACTTCTCATAATCTCTCCTCATCTCTCTTATGTATCATTGCTGCATTTTACTTGTGAATTAAAGTGAACTTGCTCATTCATACTCCTTCCTCACTTTCTTTTTTCAAGCAACTTATCTTCTTAAGTGATGTAAGTTGTCTTGCTTCCTTCCTGCTTCTTTTCTTTCCATCTTTCTTCTTCCTTGGTGGCTCCTCTTGAAGACCTCTTGCAAGCCTCATAAACCCTAGGAACACCTAAGAATGATCACAATTAGGGTTTGATTAGTCCCCCCATTAGTTTTTACCTTTGTTTCATCTTTTGAGTCTTCTCTTCTCACCTCATAATCAAGGACTAAACCCTTAAGGCTTTAAGACTAGGTGATTAGGGTTATGCATATATCCTTCTATTAGGATGGAGTGTATAACTTTAATCCTAAGTGTTAAACCCTTAATGTGTTTAAATCCTTTAATCAATCCATCTAATAATCACTAAGACATCAAGCTTGTAACTTGGGCCTTGCATTAGGGTTCTAATTCTTCCTTAATTGGTTAAGAAGGACTAACCCTAGTGTTAATGGACAAGTCCCCCTCAAGTTGTCTTACAAACCATAAAATTCACTTCTTAATCTTATCATTAACCAAAATCCACTTTAATAAAGGCTTTGTTTTGTCATGAGGTTAATCCCTAATCATGGATTAAGTTGAGGAGCCTTTCTCAGCTTAAATGTTCTCATCTATTATCCTTCTATTAGGATGGTGTAATGAGTCCATTAAATCCTTGATTATGGCTTAAACTCATTACTTAACACTAAACAAAAACTCCAAAAACATATAAATAAATGCAATTAGGTTAATGATCTTAATCCTACATCATGGTGATTAAGTGTGAGGTGCTTACTTCATACTTAAGGTATTCTCATTACTCCTAATCAGAGGGAGGATGTGATGAGTTTACTAACCCTTGGTTTAGGCTTAAGCTCATTTTCTTATGACAAACTCCAAAAAGTAATAAAAGATTGAAAACACCAAAAACAAACAATAATCGTCTCCTTCGGGATTCTTTTCTCATCTCATTCACTCATAAACGAGAACTCGCTTCTTCCGTCTAATGCAAGACAGTTTGCACCTGAGCCAGACAGGTCATACACTTGAGCATAGACAAGTAAGCAGTTCACAAGTCAATTTATCTTTCAGTCTCTCTAAGTCGAACTACGGTGTTCTGACTTCCTCATTGCACGAGAGGATACGTAGGCATAACTTAACTGTTATCGAACAAAAGTCTCTGTATATTCCCTCCTCTTCCAGCATTATTCTTTAAGCCTCATTATCTTGAGCTCCACATTCTTTTCTTACACTGACACTCTTTCATCTCACTTCACATTTCTTTTACACTGACACTTGTATTCTTTTCCAGCTTTTGCACACAAAATAGCACTTACACTACCCCTTTAAGCACAAATCATTTAAGCGTGGATCCCGTCGAGTACAGCAGACAATCTGGGTGCTAATACCTTCCCAGGTTGTAACCAACCCCCTTTCTCAGTTTCTCTGGTTCGCAACCGTCTTATCCATCTCTTTCTAGGTTTATGCAGCATTACCTTTACTTCGGGATAAAAATGCCTAGCTGGCGACTCTTTTCAATTCATCTTCATGTTCTCCCCTTCGCCGACCGTTCGCGTCTGTACCCCTTAGGGCCCTGTGTCATTTGGTGGGAGCGACAATTCTCTAGTTCTCACTCCTCAAGTGGATAATGTTGGGGGAGGCGGAGGCTTCACCCGAAGCGGATGTCTCTTTGCATCACAAGTCCCTAGAATCAACCCTGAGGCAAAGGCTGCTACCAAAGCCAAAGGGAAGAGTGTGATACCGGAAGAATCTTCACCGAAAGAAACTCATAAATCATCCTTCGACCAAGATGTGGATGAGTTTATGAGAATTATTAAGAGAAGTGACTATAAAGTTGTGGACCAGCTCCACCAGACTCCTTCAAAGATCTCAATCTTATCTCTGCTGTTGTGTTCCGAGGCCCATCGGGGTGCACTACTCAAGGTTCTGCACGCTGCCTATGTGCCAGAAGAGATCACAGTAATTCAGCTGGAAATAGTAGTGTCAAATGTCAATACTAGCCATGGGCTAGGTTTCACTGATGTTGATTTAACAACAGAAGGACGTCTCCACAACAAAGCCTTGCACATAACCCTGGAGTGAAAAGGAGTTGTACTGTCTCATGTTCTTGTAGACACTGGGTCCTCACTCAATGTCTTACCCAAGAAAGCCCTTGTCAAGCTCGAGTATGATGGGATAGCTCTCCGGCCAAGTAACCTTGTGGTCAGAGCTTTTGATGGCTCCAAAAGATCTGTTCTTGGAGAGGTGGAGCTGCCAGTGATAATCGGTCCAAAAGTCTTTAAGACCATCTTCTATGTGATGGACATACAACCTGCTTACAGCTGTTTGCTAGGTCGACCCTGGATTCACGCTGTAGGCGCAGTAACGTCGACCCTTCACCAAAAACTGAAGTATGAATGGGAAGGACATATTATCACCATTTGTGGTGAGGAAGCCATATTTGTTAGCCATATGGATACATATGAATATATTGAGATGGATGGTGAAATCCATGAGACAATGAGCCAAGGGTTCGAGGCCCTGAATGTCAATGAGGCTACTGAAGTATTTGCTGCATCCCAGGATGACAGGATGGATACTTCAATTGTCTTTTATCAGCAAGCCCGGAAGGTTGTTGAAGAAGGTAATGCTCAAGGCTGGGGCAAGCTGCTGCCAGTGGAAAAGAAGGAAGATAGATTCGGTTTGGGTTACAAACCATTCCGACAAGATCAATAAGAGGCTGCAAAGGAGTCCAAATTCATCAGTGGGGGGATGCTCGCCCCAGATGCTGTTAACAATCTAGAAGACGAGGCGGAAGGCGACTGCAACCTGGAGAGCTGGATACGTCCAAGGATCCCGGGGAACCAAGTCCTTAACTGGTCTTCCCAGGAAATTATAAGGGTTACTCCTGCAGAGTATTATTATTTCCTGTCTTTTTTTGCATGCATCAAGTCCTGCATCTTGCCCAAGGTGTCAGGACTCATTTTGTAATAGGGCCATATTGTAATTTTGTGCAAATGATTAATCAATGAATATCAGACATCTTTTGCAAACGAATCTCTTTTTCGCTCACTGTCTTTTCATTTTTCACTTTGTACAAAACAATTAAATGACAATGTTTTCAAAATAAATAACTTCATTTTCACTTTTTTCTAAACAAGATTAAAACTGGTCACTAAAATGAACCAATCTCAACCCTTGCAGAGATTATCCTCCAGATTGCACCGACAACAACACTGCTATGACCTTGTATGACTCCGACAATCCGATTAATCAAGCTGATGAAGGGGTTGAAGAAGACTCTGAGTTACCAGAAGAGTTAGCCAGGCTGTTGAGACAAGAAGAGAAAGTGATTACTCCTCATCAGGAGGAGGTTGATACGGTTAATCTTGGTACTGAAGAAGACTTGAAAGAAGTGAAGATTGGGGCCAGTCTGCAAGCATCAGTAAAAGAACAACTCATTGATATGCTTCGAGAATACGTCGACGTCTTTGCTTGGTCCTATCAAGACATGCCAGGTCTGGATACTGATATTGTTATGCACAAGCTGCCATTGAAAGAAGATTGTCCTCCGGTAAAGCAGAAGCTACGCCGTACTCGTCCAGATTTGGCCATGAAGATTAAAGATGAGGTACAAAAACAGTGGGACGTCGGTTTCCTTGCTATAACTAGTTACCCACCGTGGGTAGCTAGTATTGTACCAGTGCCTAAAAAGGATGGCAAAGTAAGGATGTGTGTGGATTACCGGGATCTGAACAGAGCTAGCCTGAAGGATGACTTCCCATTACCTCACATTGATGTATTGGTCGACAACACAGCTCAGTTCTCGGTGTTTTCCTTCATGGATAGTTTTTCTGGGTATAATCAGATCAGGATGTCACCCGAAGACATGGAGAAAACTACCTTCATCACACCCTGTGGCACATTCTGTTACAAGGTAATGCCTTTTGGATTGAAGAATGTCGGTGCTATTTATCAACGGGCTATGTTGACATTATTCCACGACATGATCCACAAAGAAATTGAATGCTACGTGGATGACATGATTACCAAGTCCCTCACTGAAGAAGATCATCTGGTAAATCTGCTGAAGTTGTTCAAGCGTCTGAGAAAGTATCAGCTGAAGCTAAACCCCAACAAATTCACATTCGGGGTACGTTCCGGTAAACTGCTGGGATTCATTGTAAGTGAAAAGGGAATTGAAGTTGATCCTGACAAAGTCAAAGCCATTCAGGAGATGCATGCACCTAGAACTGAAAAGGAGGTTAGGGGGTTCTTAGGTAGATTTAACTACATATCAAGGTTCATATCTCACCTTACTGCAACCTGTGAGCCCCTGTTCAAACTGTTAAGAAAGGAACAAACAGTCAGGTGGAATGAAGATTGTTAGAAGGCTTTTGACAAAATCAAGGAGTACTTACAAGAACCTCCAATTCTTATGCCTCCAGTTGAAGGAAGACCTCTAATATTGTACCTGACAGTATTAGAAGGGTCAATGGGGTGTGTGTTGGGCCAACATGACGAGTCTGGTCGAAAAGAATATGCAATATACTACCTAAGCAAAAAGTTTACTGACTGTGAACAACTTTATTCACTGCTCGAGAAAACTTGTTGTGCTTTAGCGTGGGCTGCTCGCCGACTAAGACAGTATATGTTGACTCATACTACCTTATTGATCTCAAAAATGGATCCAGTCAAGTACATATTTGAGAAGCCAGCACTTACCAGAAGGGTTGCAAGATGGCAAATGATTCTGACAGAGTATGACATTCCGTACACATCTCAAAAGGCCATCAAAGGCAGTGTACTGTCTAAGTATCTGGCTGAGCAACCCATTGATGATTACCAACCAATGAGATTTGACTTCCCTGATGAAGATATCATGTTCCTAAGAGCAAAAGATCATGAAGAGCCTGTTCACACTGAAGGGCCTGACCCAGAAGAAGAATGGACAATGATGTTTGATGGGGCTATCATTATGAATGGTTGCGGAGTTGGTGCAGTGCTCATTACACCTAAAGGAGTTCATATGCCTTTATCGACAAAACTCACCTTTGCACGCACTAACAATGAAGCTGAATACGAAGCCTGTATCATGGGTCTTGAGGAAGCCATTGACCTCAGGATCAAGACTTTTACTGTATTCGGAGATTCAGCTCTGGTAATCAATCATACCAACGACAAATGGTACACCTACCAAGAGCATCTGATTCCATACTGTGACTATACGAGGAGATTATTGACTTTTTTCACAACAGTCAAACTTGAGTATATCCCTTGAGACGAAAATCAGTTCGCAGATGCTTTAGCTACCATTTCCTTCATGATCAAGGTCCAAACTGCAAATTTTGTGCCTCAGATTTCTGTATCTAGACTAGACCGACCAACATACGTATTCACCGTGGACATTGCTAAAGATGACAAGCCTTGGTTCCACGACATCAAATGCTTCTTAGAGGATCAAACATACCCACCTGGGGCATCATCCAATGATAACAAGACATTGAGAAGGCTGGCTGGTAGTTTCTTCCTGAATGCTGATGGTTCATTGTACAAGCGAAACTTTGATATGGTTCTCCTTAGATGTGTTGACAAGAAAGAAACAGACTTGCTGATGCACAAGGTGCATGAAGGATCTTTCAGTACCCATGCTGGAGGACATGCACTGGCTAAGAAATTATTAAGATCGGGGTACTATTGGATCGCAATGGATGCAGACTGCCGTGCCTATGCCAGGAAGTGCCACAAATGCCAGATCTATGCAGATAAGGTGCATGTGCCTCCGATTCCTTTGAACGTGATGTCTTCACCTTGGCCCTTTTCCATGTGGGGCATTGACATGATTGGAAAGATTGAACCGATTGCTTCAAATGGCCAAAGATTCATCTTGGTAGCCATTTATTACTTCACCAAATGGGTTGAAGCAGCTTCATATGCAAATGTCACCAGGCAAGTGGTAGCCAGATTCCTGAATGGTTCCAATTTCGATATGGAGTACCTGAGCAAATCATTACTGATAATGGTTCCAATTTGAACAACAAAATGATGGCAGAACTATACCGGGACTTCAAGATCCAACATCACAACTCTCCTCCTTACAGGCCAAAGATGAATGGCGCTGTTGAGGCAGCTAACAAAAACATTAAGAAGATTGTGCAGAAGATGGTGGTTACATACAAAGATTGGCATGAAATGCTACCATTCGCTTTGCATGGGTACCGAACCTCAATCAGAACATCCACTGGGGAAACACCGTATCAGCTTGTATATGGTATGGAGGCAGTCCTACCTGTTGAAGTTGAATTACCCTCCTTACGGGTATTGATGGATGTAAAGTTGAATGAAGCTGAATGGGTCCGTTCTCGGTACAATCAACTGAATCTGATCGAAGAGAAGAGATTAGCTGCAATCTGTCACGGGCAGTTATATCAGAAAAGGATGAAGAAAGCCTTCAATTAGAAAGTCAGGCTTCGGGAATACCAAGTGGGAGATCTTGTGCTACAAAAGACTTCTTCCTCCACATACAGACCACAGGGGCAAGTGGACTCCGAATTACGATGGTCCATTCATAGTAAAGAAAGTTTTCTCTGGTGGAGCACTGATGCTCACTACTATGGATGGTGAAGATTTCTTATCCCCTGTGAATTCAGATGCAGTTAAAAAATACTTCGCATAAAAAGACCCGCTGGACATAAAAACAAAATGTAAGTCCAGTCAAAAATAGGGCATCCCGGCGAGTCAAAAGCTGAATAAAAGACTCACGCAAAAATAAGGGAATAAGCGAACAACTGCATTCTGAATTCGTCTGTATCACTTACAAAACGACAAGCTTCTAAAGAGTTAAAGCATCGGTCAGAATCAACCTTCTTCAGAAAGCAAGATAAGAAGAATGTCAAGGTCATACAGGTCATAGCAAAGGAAGCTCATCGAAGCGTCGTCAACATTGCCAGCACTCTTACTTTTCTCAATTTATAACAATCTCCTCATTTCAGGGGATCTGTTTCTTTGACTGTATTTTCCAATTCAGGGCACCCAGATTAATAAAATCAGAATTTTCTGTCACACCTTGTTTCATACATTTTTGTTTCGCTTGCAAAATGTCCAATATCCATGATATAATATTTGCATAAAACAAATGTGCCATTCTTAATAAGTGCTTGCAGGAAATAATCTTACTTCCAGGAATGTCTAACTCCTATGAAGGGAATCCGGTAAGGAATACCTTAGGATACTCGTGCGTGTCTTTGTTTTTACAGGATTGCAGGTATTCAAATACGTAGCATGGGGCATGCCAGGCATCACTTCCCCAACACATCTCCTCCAAGCAGCATCTGAAAATGTTTTTTCCCCCAACAGAGTTGTCGAGGCCTCCTCGTCCCCAGTATGAGTTTATTCAGCAAGAGCATCCCCAGTCGGGATCCCTACAGATATCTCTAGGAAGATCGTTCAGTGATCTTTCCTTCCCCAAACAGAATGCCGGGTCTCTCAAAGACAGAAGAATCATCTCCCCGCAGAGTTCCAGCCTCTCCCCAGAAGAGCAATGCCTGAAATTCTCACACAACAAAGTGACAAGAAGTCTCCTCATCCCCAGCTGGGGTTTCTCCTCGCAGGATAGGTCTATCAATGATCTCTTCCCCCAAATAGAGCCATATATTTTATCAGATCTACCAATGATCTCATCCCCAACTGGGATTCTCCTTCAAGTAGATCAGCCAGAGATCTTCACAACGGCGGGATCCGAGTCCCGGATCGGTTTCTTTTGCATAGTCATAGCATTCACATCATTTTTCCCCACAAAGCGTAGCATTCCGTCTAATACGGAGCATTACGGCAAAAATCAAACATATTGCATGATCACAAGACAGGTTCGAACCAGTCACCTGTAAATACCATCAATATTTCATCAACAGTATATAAAAGCCAAAGCGTCCCCTTTGCACTCCCCAACATAGATACATGCTCATATATACCCGTTTTGACACTCGTCGGTGTCATTTCATTCCCCCGCAGATATAAACCACAAGCATCCTCTGTGATTACAAATATCTATATACTCTTCTGACACTCGTTTGTGTCACCTTCCCCAACATGGTTGCCCAAACACTTATTGCAAACCAAACACTTGTTATAATACTCCTTTCGACACCCGTCTGTGTCATCCTATCCCCGTAGGTCACCAGAATACCTTTTACACTCTCATATGTAAATGATTGTCCATAACTTACACAATTTCTCTTCTGACACCCGTCCGTGTCAAACTTTTCCCAGCAAGTTGAACACTCGTCCGTGTCTTGCTCATACTTCATAGTATTTGTTTTTACTTATACAAATACTCGTCCGTATCTTGTATATACAGTTATTTCCCCACAGATTCGACACTCATCCGTGTTCTTTGTTAACCAATTGGTACTCGTCCGTATCATCATCTCTGAACACGCGTCAGCATTTGTTTCTACCGATACTCGTCTGTATCATGGTCTTAAGGATGCTCGTCCGCATCTTTAATCTATACACAGCGTCAAACACTTGTACCTTTAATTCTGGAAACTGTAGGCACTCGTATGTGTTTGCCAATCCTCAGCAAGTCGCCAACAAAATGTTTCTTCCATCCGACATTCATCCTATGTCGTGATACTTTCAGCAGCCGTCCCCTGCCCGGTGATCGTCCTTCACCTTTGGATGACCGTCCCTCATCCCTTTCCCCAGTAGAGTCTCCATTATTGGAACCCTTTGTTATCCGACATTCGTCCTATGTCATGATATGTAGCAGCCGTCCCCTGCTAGGTGATCGTCCTTCATCTTTTATCCGATGGCTGTCCCCATCGTTGACTTTGTTATCCGACATTCGTCCTATGTCGTGATAAATCCCGAGAGCAGCCGTACCCTGCTAGGTGATCGTCCTTTACCTCTTGATGATTGTCTTTCATCATGCTTATCTGATGGCCGTCCCCATCGTCGACCTTTTCTATCAGACATTCGTCCTATGTCGTGATAAAGAGCAACCGTCCCCTTCTAGGTGATCGTCCTTCACCTCTGATGACCGTCCCTCATCATTATTTCATTTATTATTTAAAACCGATGGTCGTCCCCATCATTGTTTACATTACTTTATGAGCTTGGTGGTCGTCCCCATCATTGCCTTTATTTTAATCCCCAGAGAACCCTGTTTCTTTACTTGATGGCCATCCCCATCATAATCTCTTTATTTCCCCAGCTTGTCGGCCGTCCCCGTCATTGCTTTATCCCCAACAGTCGTCCTCTGCTCGATGGTCTTCCTCCATTGCCTTCACTAGATATTCATGCTATACTACCTTTTACAATTTATATCCCTTTTCTTCTTCTCCCCAATGAGTGCAAATTTTGGACTGTCTTTGGTATTCAACCACAAGTTATCTTGTTTGTCTGTTAAACCAGACACTTACATCCTGCACATCTAACTCATGCTTAAATAGGGGAAGCTGTAAACACCCCAAATTTGCCCTCACTAATTTCACACTATGGATTGTTATCTTTCATCTTTGCATAAGTTTACGCATATCATCTCATATTGCATTTTTGTTTCATCTGCATTAGTTCAAGCTCATCTGCATCTAGGGTTTGTGATCTGAGCAATCCAAGGGTCCATCTGAGCCACTCCAAAGGCCTCCAATTATTCCAAGAGGGTCCATGTATGTTCTATCATCATTATATACCCCTCAAAGATCAAGGAAGTCAAGAAATCACAAGAACTGGCAAAGCATGGAAGCAGAGTTAAGGTTTCACTACACAAATGACCTGAAATTAGGGTTTTGGTTTCAGGGGCCATAAATCCAAATTTTTTGGTCATTCTTTTTTCTAATAGTCTCAATATGTTATAAGGATCATGTGTACCAAGTTTTATGAAGAAATTCATTGTGGAAGTCATCTGTTCACTAGGTAACTTCTTGAGCAAGTCAGAGCAAAATCAGGGCATCTGAGGCCCCCAACAATGGAACCAAAGTGTATTTCTCATCAAATTGAAGTTATATGATCTTTATTTGATCATTGAAGTGCTTGGAAGTTCACGAAATTGAAGAAAATTGAGCTAAACCAAAAGTTGCCAAAAATGGAAATGACTTGTAATGGAAACTTTCCATTTTGGGAAAGTTTTTCAACCTCCTCTTTCTCAACCAAAAATGCTTCAAATTAAAAATTTTTGGTCATGAAAGTTGTATATTGGATCATTACCTTTTCAAAAAGTACAAGAAAAAGTTCTAATTCATTATGGAACTCAAGTTATGGCTTGGAAAAGTTGGCAAAAATCACATAATTTTCACTTTCACACCAAAGAGGGAATTTTGCAAATTCACATACCAAGCCATTTTGTGACCTCTAATACACCTCTAGGCATCATACAAACATAATGTATTTCCTAAGGATCAGAATTGGCCCAAGAATCTCAAGTTTCTATGCCTTGCACATCAAGTAATCACATAGGGGCCAAAATGTACAAAACTTGCAGAAACTCATACAACCATGCTTCCACTTGCTGCAGCACCCCAATCTCAATTCCATGGCTCTCCTTGATCAATGCTGAGGCCAAACATGCCCTTGTACAACCTCTGCCATAGCCCATACCTCAAGTACAAGTTATGTTGACATTTTGGCAACTTGCCCATACCAATCACCACAGTCCACCACCCACTTTCTGACCTATCAAACATTGTTATGTGGATCAAAAGCAACTCATAACACACAACACACAAGACTGAAACCTTAGAATCACAAAGTTCCTCAAAATCACCTTAAAAGAAAAAGCTTTTGAAACTCATAGCACACACACTCAAACTTCAAACTTTTTTCATCAATCAACTTAGCATCACTTAGGGATCATTTCCCACCCTTCATTACAGCCTAAAAGCATCCAAAACTGAAATACGATTTCTGGCCAGTTGAGTTGCAAGCCTTCATTCCATCCATTCTAAGCTCTTTCCAAGCATAACAACTTCATCAGGAGGTCAAGAGGAGTGGTTTTGCACAAGAGAGGAGGTCCAAAAGCTCCAAACTGAGAAAGCTCAAGCTCAGGTAACCTCAAGAACATTTTTCCAGAAGCATGATTTTAAGTTTCTAAATTGTTCCTTATGCTTTGCTGATCATCATGATCTAATTTTTTTTGAAAATGAGTGAGAAATTACCATGTATGCTTGCTCTGAAATTTTGCCCGTAAAACTTGTTTTCTTCGAATCTTGAAAATGGTGAATGAGAAATGTGTTTTGATGCATGATTCATGTTTGGGAGGTGTGGGGAAGTGATCTGGAGCTTTAGAGCTCTGGAAATGTCCTAGGGAAGAAGTTGACAATTTGGTCTCGCCGGAGAAGACGATCGAAAGTCTTCTCCGGCCACCTGAAACTGATTAGGGTTAATGACGTGTTTAGGGCTAAGTTTGAATTTGGGTCGTTGGATGTGGATTAGGGTTAGGAAGTGGAGGGCTCAGATCAGCTCATTAAAATTAATCTGGATTAATTAATTATAAAATCTAATTAAAGCCCAGATTAATTCCTGGCCATTAAGATGCGCGCGTGGTCAAGCATAATGCCCCCAGTTCAAATTTGGACCTTTGGATCAGTGGACTTTTATTTATTTTCATTTTATTTCATTTAAATTGCATTTATTTTGTCCAATTTATTTTAAATACTTAGAAAATTCCAAAAATATTTTCCTTCTGCATTTTAACTTCAAAAATTTTTCTTCACCCAAAAAAATTTTTATTTTTATTTTTTGCATAAAAAAATCATTTTAAAAATATTTAAATGTTTATTTTATTTAATTAATGGAAATTAATTAATTAAAATACCATTTAGGTTTCTAAAAATCCCAAAAAACTTCACACTGCATCTTAGGACATTTAGAAACATTGTCTAACCATTCATACAAATTTCTTTTTGGTTTTGAACTCATTTTGACATTTTTCTTGAATTTAGGGTTCATAAAAATCCCTTTTTGGAACCCTAACTTTGAAAATTCTTTTCTGCTTAACTATGAATGGTTTAACATTGGTTCTTTTTTGCATTGTTCTTCATATAGCATGCAGTATCTAGCATATTTTTGTCATAAATTTATCTTGCATTTTCCATTTGATTTGCATTTTCCCTTTTGAGGTACCCTAAAACCCTAACAAACTTAGAAAAATCACAACTTTCTTTAGGTTAAGAGTTAGGCCCCCTCCTTTGGGGGTGTG
This sequence comes from Lathyrus aphaca, assembly GCA_963966055.1. Lineage (NCBI taxonomy): Eukaryota > Viridiplantae > Streptophyta > Magnoliopsida > Fabales > Fabaceae > Lathyrus > Lathyrus aphaca. The sequence goes on from OZ014523.1 coordinate 145,787,280, forward strand.
ATATCATATGGGGTTAGGGTTCCTTTGAGTTCATTTGCAATTTTTTATCTTGTGATTTGCTTCTGTTTTGACCTTATGCATCTCATGTTGCCTTAAAACCCTAATTTTGCACCCTCATTTGCATTCATCTTGCATATGCATCCATACATGAACTTTCCATGACATTTCATGCATTCACATGTCATCTTAGACATCTTAATACATATTGGAATCATGCTTGATCATTTCTTCATTCATTTGCCATGATTTGCATTTCATTTCATTTCATAAGTATACATGTGTTTTCATGCTTCCTACATGCTTGATTTGCATTCTTTCTCTTTGTATGAACATTCATGACACTTGACATGCTTTTGGTATCATCTCATAGCACCATTTTCATCATGAGTTTGCTTCTGGTTTTGGTTTTACCTTTGCATATGCTTCATTTTCATTTCATTTCTTTCCTTTATGCTAACCTTTGGTAAGTAATTTGAGAAGTGAATTTGCCTTCACTTCTCATTTCTCTTCTCATTCTTCTTATGCATCATTGCTGCATTTTCCTTTTATTTAGAATGAGCTTGCTCATTCATGTTCATCATCCACTTTCTTTCTCCAAGTTACTTATCTTCTTCAGTGAAGTAAGTAACTTGTTTCTTCTGCTTCTTCTCCTTTCATCTGCTTCTTCCATTGGTGGCTTCTCTGAAGATCTTTCTCAAGCCTTACAAACCATAGGAATATCCAAGCATGACAATAATTACGGTTGTAATTAGTCCCCCTTTAGCTTTTACCTTTATGTCTTCTTTGTGTCTCTCTTCTCACCTCATCATTAGAGACTACACCTTTAAGGCTTTAAGACTTTGTGATTAGGGTTATGCCTGCATACTTCTCTTAGGATGGAGTGTATAACTTTAATCCAAGTGTTAAACCCTTAATTTGTTTAAACCTCCTAATCAATCCATCTTAATAATCACTAAGACATTAACTTGTAACTTGGGCCTTGCATTAGGGTTCTAATTCTTCCTTTATTGGTTAAGAAGGACTAACCCTAGTGTTAAAGGACAAGTCCCCCTCAAGTTGTCTTACAAACCATAAAATTCACTTCTTAATCTCATCCTTAATTAAAATCCATTTAATAAAGGCTTGTTTTTCCATGAGCTTAATCCCTAATCATGGATTAAGTTGAGGTATCTTCCTCAGCTTAAGTGTGCTCATCTATTATCCTTCTATTAGGATGGTGTAATGGGTTCACTAATCCTTGATTATGGCTTAAACTCATTACTTAACACTAAACAAAAACTCAAAAACATCTAAATAATCACAAGTAGGTTAATGATCTTAATCCTACATCATCGTGGTAATTAAGTTGAGGTGTTTATTTCATACTTAAAGTATTCTCATTATCCCTAATCAAAGGGAGGATATGATAAGTTTACTAATCCTTGGTTTAGGCTTAAGCTCATTAACTTATGACAAACACAAAAAAGCAATAAAAGATTGAAAACACAAAAACATACAATAATCGTCTCCTCCGGGATTCTTGTCTCATCACCCTCATTCACAAACGAGAACTTGCTTCTTCCGTCTAATGCAAGACAGTTAGCACTCGAGCCAGATGAGCCATACACTTGAGCATAGACAAGCAAGCAGTTCACAAGTCAATTTATCTTTCAGTCCCTTTGAGTCGAACTATGGTGTTCTGACTTCCTCATTGCACGAGAGGATACTTAGGCATAACTTAACAGTTATCGAACAAAAGTCTCTGTGTCTTCCCCCTCTTTAAACATCTCCTTTAAGCCTCATTCCTGAGCACCTCACTTCACTTTCTTGCACTGACACCTGTACATTCTTTTCCAACTTTTGCAAAGATAGCACAAAAACTACCCCTTTAAACACAAATCTTTTAAGCGTGGATCCCGTCGAGTACGACGGACAATCTTGGTGCTAATACCTTCCCAGGTTGTAACCAACCCCCTTCCTCAGTTTCTCTGGTTCGTGACTGTCTTATCCTTCTTTTCCTAGGTCTATGCAACATTACCTTTCCTTCGGGATAAAAATGCCTAGCTGTCGACTCTATTCATCTTCACCTTCATCTTCTCCTCTCGCCGACCGTTCGCGCTTGTACCGGGTTGCAAATCTTCGGGAGCGACACATATGAAGCTGCTTCAACCCATTTGGTGAAGTAATCAATGTCCACCAGGATGAATCTATGACAATTTGAAGCAGTTGGTTCAATCTTTCCAATCATATCAATTCCCCACATGGCGAAGGTCCAAGGTGAAGGCATTACATTCAAAGGATTCAGAGGCACATGTACTTTATCTGCGTAGATCTGGCATTTGTGGCATTTTCTTGCATAGGCACAACAGTCTGCATCCATTGTAATCCAGTAGTAACCTGATCTTAACAATGTATTTACCATTGCATGTCCTCCGGTATGGATACCGAAAGAACCTTCATGTACTTCATGCATCAATAAGTCTGCTTCCTTCTTGTCAACACATCTGAGCAAGACCATGTCGAAGTTTCGCTTGTACAAAGAGCCATCAATATTGAGGAAGAAACTGCCAGCTAGCCTTCTTAATGTCTTATTATCATTTGATGATGCCCCAAGTGGGTATGTCTGAGTTTCCAAGAAGCATTTGATGTCATGGTACCAAGGCTTGTTATCAGTGACAGTGTCCACAGAGAATACATATGCCGGTCTGTCCAGTCTGGATACCAAAATCCGAGGCACATAATTAGCAGCCTGTACTTTGATCATGGATGAAATGGTAGCCAAAGCGTCTGCAAACTGATTCTCATCTCGAGGGATGTATTCAAGCTTAACTGTTGTGAAGAAGGTCAACAATCTCCTCGTATAGTCACGGTAGGGAATCAAATGCTCCTGATGAGTGTACCACTTGCCGTTGGTCTGGTTGATTACCAAAGTTGAATCTCCGAATACATTCAAAGTTTTGATCCTGAGGTCAATGGCTTCCTCAAGACCCATGATACGAGCTTCGTATTCTGCTTCGTTGTTAGTGCAAGCAAATGTGAGTTTTGCTGAGAAAGGCAATCATGTCAATAGATTTACCAAATGATCTTCTTCTGTAAGGGACTTGGCAATCATGTCATCCACGTAACACTCGATTTCTTTGTGGATCATATCGTGAAATAATGTTACCATAGCCCGTTGATAAGTTGCACCGGCGTTCTTTAGACCAAACATCGTTACCTTGTAGCAGAATGTACCCCAAGGTGTGATGAAAGTTGTCTTCTCCAGGTCTTCAGGTGACATCTTAATCTGATTATATCCCAAAAATCCGTCCATGAAAGAAAATACCGAGAACGGAGTCGTGTTATCCACCAATACATCAATGTGAGGTAATGGGAAATCATCTTTCGGGCTAGCTCTGTTCAGGTCCCGATAATCCACACACATACGCACCTTGCCATCCTTCTTAGGTACGGGTACAATATTAGCAACCCATGGCGGGTAACTAGTTACAACAAGAAAACCGGTGTCCCACTACTTTTGTACTTCTTCTTTAATTTTCATGGGCATATCTAGGCGAGTACGGCATAGCTTCTGTTTAACTGGAGGACAATCTTCCTTCAGTGGTAATCGGTGCATGACAATATCTGTATCCAGACCTGACATATCTTGATAGGACCAAGCAAAGACGTCAACATATTCCCGAAGCATACTGATGAGCTTTTCTTTCACTGGAGCCTGCAGACTGGCCCCGATCTTCACTTCCTTTACATCTTCCTCGGTACCAAGATTGATGGTTTCAACCTCCTCCTGATGAGGAGCAATCACTTTTTCCTCTTGTCTCAACAACCTAGCCAACTCTTCAGGCAACTCATAATCTTCATCAACCCCTTCATCTGCTTGATTAATTGGATTGTCGAAGTCATATAAGGTCATAGCAGTACCGTTGTCGGTGCAATTTGGAGGATTATCTCTGCAAGGGTCGAGATTCATTCATTTTAGTGATTGATTTTATTCTTGTTTAGAAAAAATGTGAATGGAGTTATTATTGAAAAACATTGCCATTTATTGTTTTGTGCGAAAATAACAAAAATGAAAGACAGTGAGCGACAAAAAGAAGATCGTTTGCAAAATATATCCATTTGTTCATTAATCATTCATTTGCACAAAATACAAATATGACCCTATTACTAAATGAGTCTTGATACCTTGGGCAAGATGCAGGACTTGATGCATGCTTAAACAGGAAATAATAATTACTCTGCAGAAGTAATCCTTATAATTTCCTGGGAAGACCAGTTAAGGACTTGCTGGCCTGGGGCCCTTGGACGAATCCAACTCTCCAGTTTGAAGTCACTTTCAGCCTCGTCTTCCACATTGTTGATTGAATTTGGGGTTAGCATTCCCCCACTGACAAATTTTGGAGGTTCCGCAGCCTCCTCTTGGACCTGTCGGGATGGTTTGTAACCCAACCCGAATTTGTCTTCCTTAATCTGAACTTGCAGCATCTTGCCCCAGCCCTGGGCATTCCTATCTTAAAAAACCTTCCAAGCTTGCTTATAAGAGGAGATCGAAGTACCAGACACTTCAGTTATTGCTTCATTGACATTGAGGGCCTCGAACCCTTGGCTCGTTGTCTCATGGATTTCTCCGTCCATCTCAATATACTTGTAAGTAGGTAGATGACTGAAGAAAATATCCTCCTCCCCACAGATTGTGATGACTTGACCTTCCCATTCATACTTCAACTTCTGGTGAAGGGTCGACGTTACAGCGCCAGCGGCATGAATCCATGGCCGACCCAACAAACAGCTAGATGCAGGCTGAATGTCCATCACGTAGTAGATAGTTTTGAAGATCTGTGGGCCAATCACTACAGGCAGCTCAATTTCCCCAAGAACCGATCTTTTAGAACTGTCAAAGGCTCTCACTACCAGGTTACTTGGACGCAAAGCAAGACCATCATATTCCATTTTGACCAAGGATTTATTTGGAAGGACATTGAGTGAGGACCCAGTGTTAACCAAGACATGAGAGAGAACAACACCTTTACACTCCAAGGTGATATGCAAAGCCTTATTATGGTTACGGCCCTCTGTAGTTAGATCAGTATCGGTGAACCCTATCCCATGACTAGTATTGACATTAGAAACCACCGTTTCTAGCTGATTAACAGTAATCTCTTCTAGCACGTAAGTTGCGTGTAGAACTTTGAGAAGTGAATTCCTGTGAGCTTCGAAACACATTAACAGTGATAGAATAGAGATTTTGGAGGGTGTTTGATGGAGCTGGTCCACAACCTTATAGTCACTTCTCTTGATTATTCTCATGAACTCGTCTACATCCTGGTCAAAGGATGTCTTCTGAGTTTCCTTGGTAATAGGATCTTCAGGCACCAAACTTTTGCCTTTAGCCTTGGCAGCAGCTTCTGCTTCAACATTGGTTCTTGGGAATTGTGATGCAAAGAGATGTACGCTTCGAGTGAAGCCTCCGCCTCCCCCCACATTATCAATCTGTGGTGTAGAAGTGTCAAGAGTGACTTTCTTTCCGTTGCAATACAAATCGGAGCCATAGTGCCAAGGCACGACACTACTGTTGTCATATGGAATTGGTCCTGGTACCGTGATAGTAACTGAACTGATTGATGCGGAAGAAGGAACTGAGATAGTTTGAGGTTCATAATAAATCGTGATAGGAGGTCTGACCGGAGATGGTGCTGGTGATGAAGGTTGCTGATGCTGATGGAGATGTTGATGTGAATCTTGAACATGGATTGTTGCAGGATTAGTAAATAGTAACTGTGGAAATATCTTCATTGATGGTTTTTGTTGTTGTAGAAGGATGTGTTGAACTGATGTCCGTTGAATTTAAAGAAGGGATGGTTGTTGATGTTGTAGAAGAATCCGTTGGAATGATTGTTGTTGAAGTTGTAAGAGTGATATCTGTTACATCTAATGGAATGATGTGTGCTGGAGTTGTAGGAGGAATGGTTGCTGATGTTGTAAGAGCTTGAACTGTTGAAGTGATCTGTAAGGTGCCTTCCTTGATAAGATTGTTGATACCAGTCTTCAAATCTGCACAATCGTTGATAGAAGTCTTGCAAGCTTCACAATGGGCCTCACAACCCGGGAACACTTGGTACTTTAAAAGTTGGGCTTTAACCTCGGCCAAAGGTGTTTGAATGCTTGCAACATTGTCAATTAGGTTCATTGGTTGTTCCTCTTCAATGGCATTTATCCTAGGCCCACCATGGCTAGGCATAGGATTCTTGGTAACACTTGGAGGTGGTGCAAAGTTAACTACCTTAGAATCAATCAAATCCTGAACCTTCATGTGCAAGGCTCTGCACTTCTCTGTAGTATGGCCAGGTGCATTCGAAGGGAAGGCACACCGGGCATTAACATCATAGTTTCTTGGAAAGTTCTTGGGATCTGATGGGGCCAGAGACCTCAGTTCGATCAGGTTGAGCTTTAATAATTGTGGAAGTAAAGCAGCATAGGGCATCAGAATGGGATCGATAACCCTGTTGATTTGTGAAGGCCTTGGTTGAAATGGCTGTTGTTGCTGATTGTTATTGTTGTAGGATCTCTGTTGAAGATATTGTTGTTGCGGTGGAAAGTGTTGTGGTTGTGGAGGATACTGTTGTTGAGGCACTGGAGCTGGAATTTTGACATCAGCTACTGATCTTGGCATGTATTGAGGTCTACCTCTGCTCATATGCACTAAGTTGGTCTCACCTGTCCTACGAGGTCATGCGAAAGGTTTCCTTGTATTGCTGGAACTAGCACCGTTGTCTGAAATTTTGTCAATCTTCAAAAGACTCTCAATTCTCTCACCAGCTATGACTACATCTGTAAATCTGATGGACGAGAAAGCAGCAAGTCTATCAATGTATGTTCCTTGTAGGGTGTTCATGAACATGTCGACCATTTCTCTCTCAGGCATTGGAGGCTGGACAGCAGCAGCAAGTTGTATCCATCTTTGGGCATACTCCCAGAAGCTTTCTCTTGAAGACTGTGACATACCCATTAGGAGGGTCCTGTTGGGAGCCATGTCCAGGTTATATTGATACTGGCGTATGAAATCTTCGGCCAAATCCTTCCAGTTTCTGACTATTGCTCTAGATAGGTGAGACTACCATTCACAGGATGCCCTGGTCACACTGTCTTCGAAGTAGAACATCCACAACTTTTCGTCCATGGAATAAGCCTTCAGTCTCCCCAAAAGGACTGCATGTGAGTACGTGGACAAGAGGTACCATTATATCTCTCAATGTAAGGAGGCTTGAATTTGTGAGGAATCTTGACTCCCTCAACTAAACCCATGTCCATAACATCAAATCCCAAAGAGTTTTGGGACTCCAGAGATCTCAGCTTCTCCGTTATTTCATCCAGACGACGATCATAGGCTTCATCCCTAGCACTAATTACTGTAAATTGTTCCTCTTGAGGGTCCTCCTGCAAGGCACAACCTCCAGTATTTCCTTGGGTATTTCTGATAGCATTGATCTCAAGATTTAGATGAGGCCCAAACTCTGGCGCATCTGTTCGTGGCTGCCCGTGATTATTGTTACTAGTACCTTCTGTACCTGGATGATTCTCTTCGGGAGTTTTCCGCTCGACTAACTCTCTTAACCTTTCTTGACTTTGAGCCAACCCAGTCATTACTGTCATGAACTGGTTCATCTGAGCTCTCATCTCAGTTCTCTCATAAGCCATCTGAGTTCTCACGTCAGTCAAATCTTGCTAAACTTGGTCCATCTGTAAGCTCGGAAGGTTGTTTCTTGTAGGATACCAGTGAACACTGTTGATGGGGAAAACCCTCCTACGATCAATGTTTCCTGAAACAACAGCAAAGTGAGAAAACCACAACAAAAACACCTATAAAACAAAGAATGAAGTTAGTATGCAATGCAATATATCCATTTGTCTTCCAAAGGTATCTGGTTTGGTTCTTTGGTTTTGACCTTCCAGACCTCCGGGAATGATGAAGATGTTGAAGAGAAATGAAGCCCAAAAGATAATCCAAGTAATACATAAACCATACATTAAAAAGGTAAAAAATACATAGTTTATGATTACAACAGGTTCCCATGGCGGGTCAAAATACACCAAAGTCATCATAAAGTACAACCAAAATAAAATACAAATACAAATAAATCAAACATCCAGCCCAAAGTCATCCTCTCTGACTTCCTTCAGGAGAGCATCAGTCACTGGTCCAACTGGATGCTCTGTGATGGTCCTGATAAGAAGGTTCCTAGTGGAAATGGCACTTGTTAACTTCTTATACTTGTCTTAGTCCTTTGATCTCTTTAACCCCGTCCAGAGTTTCAGCTCGGAGATTTCCTTCTGTGCTGCTTACAAGGCTTCCTGACTCTTGTTCTCATTAGCTTCTAGCTGCTCTATCCTAGCCCGAGTCTTCTGATCTTCTTGTAAACGAGCCTCAGTGATTCAGATCCATCTAGCCTGACTCTCTTCCAAGTAGTGCTCAACTCTGGCTTTCTGAATCTTAGCTTCTTTGCAAGCATTCTTCAATACCAACTCCCCTGCTCGGGCTTTTCTGATGTAATCATCTGTCTTCTCAATCTTGGTCATATGCTCGATCCAGAGCTTCTCTAACCTCTCATTGTCCAGATGACTATCATTTCTCTCCCAGAGGGTCTTATTTAGGGCTTCAGAAAGATGGGTATTCCTCTCTTTCAACTTCTCAAACTCCTCTAAACTGACTGTAGCTACAGGCTCTACTGCTGATAGCCCTGGCACATCTTCGAGGGTGAATGGCATGTGGGTGACCTGTCCTCTGATGCGAGACCAATCAATGTACTGAGTTGAAGCTATGTTGTTGCACTTGCCAAGAATAGCAGTCCCTTTTTTCTGAATATTATCCCAAGCCCAGGCTGCTTGTCGGATGATGTATAAGAAGTTAACAAGTGCCATTTCCACTTGCCAAGAAATGATAAGTAATGTTGCTCTTACTGGATGAGTCCATACTGACAATGGATGCTGATGCAGATAAATGAGGAGAATAACAACTGAAAAAGACCTATGATGAAGATAACTGATGATGATGCCAGCTGAAGAAAATCTATGATGAAGATAACTGAGCAGAAGAACACTCAAAACCAAACCAAAGAAGATGTGGATACCATGTAAAAAAATAGAAAAATGTCAAAATGATGCAAAATGATGTATGCAGAATGATATTCAAGGGGTTGTGATCAGGTGCTAGATTTATTATCTACTTTGATAGGATCCATGTGTGTTTATAAGTCCAGATGAAGGCTATAGAACCAGTAACCAGGTAGGGGACTCAAATAAAGAGTCACAAGTCCAGGGTTTCATAGAACCAGTCCAAAATAGTGTGACCTTAAAACAATATCAGTAACAGGGTATGATGAGACCAAGGGTTCCTGCAAACCTGTAAACATCCCAACCCCCTCATAGGTATTGTTCTAGAACAAGGATCCTCAGACTTGGATCTATTATGAGAAGTGCAAACACTTCTAACTCGGAGGTACAGTGTTTACATTAATCATAAAGAATCCACCTATAATTCACCTCATATGCTGAAGGTAATTTTAAAAGGTCATCCAGACTTAGTAGGCTTCCCAGATAGCCCTAGCACTACAGAAAATCCGTAGCACCGAGTTCTCAAGAAGAAACCCATGTCTGAACCGTGTTTCATATTCCCGCACCAGACCAAAATGGAATGGGAAAGAATATGAAGCCACACTAATCCTATGTATCACTCAGGCTCCTGGTGTGGAACCTTACTCATTGAGAAAACAATAAATAAAAAGCTGTACAGAAAGCAATAAATAAAGCGATAAACAAAAAGCACACATAACACCCCCATAAACATAAATCAAACAAGCGCTAGGAGAAACCCACAAAAAGAACCTGAAGCTCTGGTTGCAAAGATAAGATCCCTAGAAGAGTCGCCAAGCTGTCGCTCCCCTAAAAAGACACCAAGGTCCCAAGGTGCAGACGCGAACGGTCGGCGAAAGAGAAAATGAAGGTTGAATTGAATAGAGCCGCCATCTAGGCATTTTTATCTCGAAGGAAAGGTAATGCTACATAAACCTGGAAAGAGATGGATAAGACGGTTGCGAACCAGAGAAATTGAGAAAGGGGGTTGGTTACGACCTGGGAAGGTGTTAGCACCCAGATCTTCTGTCGTACTCGACAGGATCCACGCTTACAAGATTGTGTTTAAAAGGGGTAGTGTATGTGCTATCTGTGTGCAAAAGCTTAAGGAAGAAAATCCAAGTGTCAGTGCAAAAGGTGAATTGCTCAGGAATTGAGGCTTAAAAAGAGTGTTGAAAGAGGGGGAAGACACAAAGACTTTTGTTCGATAACTGTTAAGTTATGCATACGTATCCTCTCGTGCAATGAGGAAGTCAGAACACCATAATTCGACTCAAAGAGACTGGAAATAAATTGACTGTGAACTGCTTGCTTGTTTATGCTCAAGTGTATGACTCGTCTGGCTCGAGTGCTAACTGTCTTGCATTATACAGAAGAAGCAAGTTCTCGTTTGTGAATGAGTGTGATGAGAAAAGAATCCCGGAGGAGACGATTATTGTTTGTTTTTTGTGTTTTTCAGTTTTTTATTGTTTTTTGGTGTTTTGCATAAGATAATGAGCCTAAGCCTACATCAAAGGCTTCTAAATTCATTATATCCTCCCTGATTAGGGATAATGAGCCTACTTAAGTATGAGATAAGCACCTCAACTTAATTACCATGATGATGTAGGATTAAGATCATTAACCTACTTGTGATTATTTAGATGTTTTTTTGGGTTTTGTTTAGTGTTAAGTAATGAGTTTAATCTCTAATCACAGATTAGATAACTCATTACACCATCCTAATAGAAGGATGATAGATGAGAACACTTAAGCTGAGGAAGATACCTCAACTTAATCCATGGTTAGGGACTAAATTCATTATATAACAAGCCTTTATTAAATGGATTTTAATTAAAGGATGAGATTAAGAAGTGGATTTTATGGTTTGTAAGACAACTTGAGGAGGACTTGTCCATTAAACACTAGGGTTAGTCCCTCTTAACCATTAGGAAGAGATAGAACCCTAATGTAAGGCCCAAGTTACAAGATAAAGTCTTAGTGATTATTAATGTGTTTTGATTAAGAAGTGTAAAAAAATTAAAGGTTTAACACTTAGGATTAAAGTTATACACTCCATCCTAAGATAAGGATGTAGGCATAACCCTAATTCAAAGTCCTAATGCTTTAAGAGTTTAGCCTCTGATTAAGAGATGAGAAGAGAGACTCAAGGATACTCAAAGGTAAAAGACTAGGGGTACTATACACAACCTTAAAAGTTATCATGCTTGGATATCCTATGGTTTGTGGGGCTTAAGAGGAAAGATCTTCAAGGCCACCAATGGAAGAAGCAGATGAAAAGAGAAGGAGGAAGAAGAATAAGTTACTTACTTCCTGAAGAAGATAAGTAACTTAAAAGAAAGAAAGTTGGAAGGAGGGAGCAAAAGTGAAGCAAGTTCACTTCAAAGACAAGTAATAATGCATATGAATGAGATGAGAAGAGGTGGGAGGTGAAGGCAAATCCACCTCCCAGATAACTTACCAAAAGTACCTGAAATGTTAGTATGGATGCATAAGACATAAAGCAAAAGGAAATGAAATGAAATGAGATGCAAAGACCAAAGTAAGAAGTTATTATGCAATGCAAATGACATATGAGATGATGCAAAGTCTTACAAAATGCATATGAATGATCATACAAAGATGAGATGCAAAGGAAGCATGTTTAGAGGCATGAAAACACATGGATGTTCATGAAATGTAATGGATGCAAAGCATAGAAAATGAATGAAGAAATGATCAAGCAATGTTCAAGCATGTCTTAAGATGTCTAAGATGTCATACAAATGCTTGAAATGTCATGGCAAGTTCATATGATGATGATATGCAAAGGAGAATGCAAATGAAGATGCAAAATTAGGGTTTTAAGACAACATGAGATGCATATGACCAAAACAGAAGAAATCAAAATGATAAAAAAATTGAAATCAAGCTCAAATAAACCCTAATCCCATATAAGATCACAACCCAAAGGAGAAAGTAAGAAGCTTAACCTAGTGAAAGTTATGAAATTTCTAAGTTTTCTAGGGTTTTTGGGTGCTTCTAAAGGTAAAATGCAAATCAAATTGAAAATGCAAGATAAAATCATGAGGTAAATAACCTAGAAACTCTATGCAATATGTGAAACAATGCAAAAAGAACCAAGTTCAAACTCATCATGGTTAGGCAGAAAAGAATTTTTCAAGTTAGGGTTTAAAAATGTGATTTTTAAGAACCCTAATTCAAAGAAAATTGTGAAAATGGAACCAAACCTAAAAAGAAATTTGTATAGTGAGTTTGAAAATGTTTCTAAATGTATTGGAATGCTTCATGATTGTTTTGGTGATTTTTAGAAACCTAAATGCATTTTTAATTAATTAAAATCCATTAATTAATTAAAAATAACATTTAAATATTATAAAAATACCTTTTTAATGCAAAAAATAAAACTAAAAATGTTTTCAGGTTAAGAAAAATATTTAAAACAAAACTGCAAAGTTTGAGAATTTTTTGATGGTTTTTACTATTTTTAATAAAATGATCAAAATAAATACAAAGAAAATGAGTTAAAATGAAAAGTCAGAGGATCCAAAGGCCAAGATTTAAACTTGAGGGATTTGTGTTGACTGCGCGCGTGATTGTAAGGTCAGGATTCAATCTTGCATTTTTATTAATTAAACCTAATTAATTAAGTTAATTAAAGGATTAGGGTTAAGTGGATGATCTGGGCCGTACGCTACTTAAACTAATCTCAATCCAAGGGCTCACATTCAAACTGGCAAACCAAACCCTAATTAATCTCAGGCGACCGGAGATAAGCTCTGGTCGTCTTCTCCGGCCAACCCCTCACCCTATCTTCTACCCCAACCCATTAAAACTCATAAGACCTGCCCAGAAACAATCCACAAACATCATACAACTCAAATCAACCAACAAAAATCATATATAACACGCATACATGATGAATCAAAGCAAAAACATTTTCACGGGAAAAAAGTTTCAGAACATCATGAAATGCTTATTCTCAACAATTTTCAATTTTAAACACATCAGGATGATCAGTGCAAGACATATAATCAATTTATAACAAGAAAAAGAGGTTCTGGAAAAAATGTTCTTGAAGGTTACCTGAACTGAGCTTCTTCAAAATGGAGCTTTCTGGGCCTCTCTCTTGTGCAAATCAACTCCTATGGTCCTCCTTGTGTTATTGGAATGCTTGGATGAGGCTTATAGTGGCTGGTTTGGAGGTTTCAGTTCTGATGAAGCAGGAATCGTGTTTTTGTTTCAGGGTGATTCAGGCCATGGTGAGTGGTGGGAAATGATCCTTGAGGTATGTGGAGTTGAATGGTGAAAGAAATTTTAAGTTTTGATGGCTGAGGAGTGAGTTCCGAAGAGAGGAAATGTTATGGAAAATTTTGGGATTTCTGAGTTCTTGAGGATTCAGGCTCCAAGATTGTGTGAAATGGGCTCCTTGATGCTTGCATAAACAATGCTGATTGGCCAGAGAGTGGTTGTGGCACAGGCTGATTGGTATGGCTTGATTTGCAAAAAGTTAAAAGTTATGGTACCTTAAGCATGGGCTGAGTCTAAGCTGGCTTTTGGGGTGTCTTGGCCTCTGCTTGGTTCAAGGATGGCCCTAGGATTAATTTTATGCAGCTGGCACAAGTGGATGAAGAGTTCCAAGAGGTTTTGCAAAGTTTATGCATTTTGGTCATTTTGAGATTTCTTAAGAATCAAGCCATCAAAACCCTAACTTCAAAGGCCAATTCTGATCTTTTGAAGTTTCTTTGACATGTTATGGTGCAAAGAATTTGATTAGAGGTCATGAAATGGCTTGGCAAGTGAAATTGCAAAATTCCCTCTTTGGCATGAACTTGAAAATTATAGGATTTTTGCCAACTTGGAAAGGCCATATCTTGAGTTCTAGGATGAATCAAGACATGTTCTTGTACTTTTTGAAAATGGGAAGACATTATCTACAACTTTCATGCACAAGAATTTTTCATTTGAAGCATTTTTGGTCATGAAAGAATAGGTTGAATATCTTTCCCAAAATGGAAAGTTTCGATTACAAGTAATTTCCAAAAATAGCAAGTTTGCATTTGGCTCAAAAATCTTCAATTTTGTAAACTTCCAACAACTTCAATGATCAAATAAAGATCATAGAGACTCAAAATGATGATGATGACCCTTTGGTGCCCTTGATAGAGGCCTTAGATGCCCTGATTTTGACATTACTTGCTCAAGAAGTTACCCAATGATCAGATGACTTCCACAGTGAATTTCTTCATCAAATTTGGTAGATATGATCCTCATAACATATTAAGACCATTAGAAACAAGAATGAAAAAAATTGGGATTAAGGCCTCTGAAACCAAAACCCTAATTTTTGGTCATCTGTGTAGGAAATCTTCAGTCTGCCTCTATGCCTCTACCATACTTTGTGATCCATTGAGTTTTTTGAACTTTGGGGAACATATTATGATCATGGAACACACATGGACCCTCTTGGCATGCTTCAAGACCTTTGGGATGGCTCAGATCACTTCTTGGATTGCTCAAATTACAAACCCTAGATGCAGATGAAATGAACTATGCAGTGAAACAAATATGCAATATGAGATGGTATGCCTATGCTTATGAAAGATCACAAGCCATGGTGTGATAAAAAGTGAGGGAAAATTTGGGGTGTTTACACCTCCCTGCTCAAGAACACAAGCTCTAAACAAGTCCTCAAACGACTGCATAGTTCTCTTAGTTTGGCCATCTGTCTGAGGATGATATGTCGAACTCTACCTCAACTTAGAACCCAACGCCTCTTGCAGGCTCTTACAAAACTTCGACGTAAACCTAGGTTCTCTATCTGACATAATACATAAAGGAACACCATGCAACTTCACCATTACTCAGATATAAATCTCGGCCAACTTCGCAATTGGATATGTGATCTTAATAGGTATGAAATGAGCCGACTTCGTAAGTCTATACAAAATCACCCAAATTGAATGATGCCCTCTTAGAGTAACAAGCAGCCCTATCACAAAATCCATAGAAATGTTATCGCATTTCCATTCTGGAACTTCCAACGGTTGCATCAACCCTGCAGGCTTCTGATGCTCAATTTTTGACTTCTGACAAGTCAAACACGCATATACAAATCGTGCCATATCTTCTTTCATTTTGGACCATCAAAATATTTTCTTTAAGTCTTGTTACATCTTAGTAGCTCCCAAATGAATACTCATATTACTCCTATGACCCTCTTCAAGAATCTTCTTTTTCATATCTGCGTCATCAGGAATACAAATTCGATCATGCAGTCTCAACACACCCCTTGGATCAATGTTAAAGTCACTATTCTCTTATTGACTACAACTATTCATGATTTCCAGTAGTTTCACATCCAGCTTCTGAGCCTCTTGAATACTATCCAGAAAGTCATTATTAATCTTTAACATGCCTAACATAACACTCTGCGGTGTCACTTCGCAAACCAAACTCATATCTCGAAAATTTTCAATTAACTCTAATTCCTTAATCATCATTGCTGACATATGCAAGGTCTTTTGGCTTAAAGCATTGGCCACAACATTTGCTTTTCTTGGATGATAATTCAAACCGAAATCATAATCTTTCAGCAATTTTAACCATCTACGTTTGTCTCATGTTCAGCTTCTTCTGATCAAACAAATACTTTAGGATCTTATGATCACTATAAACTTCGAATCTCGAACCATAAAGATAATGCCTCCAAATTTTCTGCACAAAAATAACTATAGCAAGTTCTAAATCATGCGGAGGATAGTTCTTCTCATGAGTTCTCAACTATCATGACGCATAAGCAATTACCTTATTATTCTGCATAAGCACACCTCCTAGACCCATCAACAAAGAATCAGAATAAACTAAAAATGGTTCTTCTGGATTTGGTAAAGTAAAAATTGGAGCCGACGTCAACCTCTTCTTCAATTCGGTAAAACGTTCTTCGCACGGAACATCCCACAGAAAAGCTTTACTTTTACAAGTTAATCTAGTTAACGAATGTGCCAACCTAGAAAATCCTTCAATAAAACTTCTATAATAACAAGCTAACCCCACAAAGCTTCTAATCTCAGTAGCCGACCTTGGAGTTTCCCATTGTAACACAGTATCTACCTTTGAAGGATCCACATCAATACCACTACCTGAAATCACATGGCCAAAAAAACTGACTTCCTTCAACCAAAACTCGCACTTGGACAACTTCGCATACAACTTCTTATCTTTCAAGACTTCCAACACTGCTCTCAAATGTTCCTTATGCTCTTTTTCTGACTTAGAATAAATCAGAATATCATCAATGAATACAACTACAAAACGATCCAGATAAGTATGATAAATACAGTTCATGTATTCCATAAATACTCCAGGCACATTAGTCACACTGAAAAGCATCACAGAATACTCATAATGTCTAAACCGTGTTCTAAACATCGTCTTTTGAATATCTCCATCCTTCACCTTGATCTGATGATAAGCCGATCTCAAATCGATCTTACTGAACACACAACCACCCACCAACTAGTCTATCAAATCATCTATTCTCAGAAGTGGATACTTATTCTTGATCGTCACTTTATTCAACTGTCTATAATCAACACAAAGTCACATACTACCATCTTTCTTATTCACCAAAAGCACTGGAGCTCCCCACGGTGATACACTTGGTCTTACAAACGTCTTCTCAAGTAATTCTTCTAACTGCTTCTTTAGTTTATACATCTTGGATGACGACATTTTGTATGGTGACATCGAAACAGGTCTAGTACCAGTTACTAGATCAATTGCAAATTCAACTTCTCTTTCTGGCGATACATCACGAATTCCATCAGGGAAAACTTCAGGAAATTCATTCACCAGTAACAACTTCTCAATCTTATCTTTACTCTTAATAGACAACATTTCCATCAACGAAAACATCTGAGCTTCTTCTTTCATCAATTGTTGTAGCTCTCTGAAAGATAACAATCCAACTCCTTCCTCTTCAGGAGTAGAGAACCTCACCGACTTGCGATAACAATTTATATGAACATAGTTATACTCTAACCAGTTCATACCAAGAATTACATCCATATCATTCAATGGTAAGAACACGAAATCAACATAAAAGTCTTTATTGAAGATCGATAAAGGACACTTTAAACATATAAGAGAAGTAGATACTGATCCCTTAGCCGAAATCTTGACAATCAATTCACCATTCATAGAAGATCATTCGAGACCCAATCTTTGAACACAATCAGTAGCAATAAAACAGTGCGTAGCACCAGTATCAATAATATTAATTAAAGGTGTACTATTAATGAAGCATGTACCTCTGATAAGTCTGTCCTCGTTTGCTGTCTGAGTTCCCGCCAACGTGAACACTTTTCCAGTCTAAACTTTCTTTGGCTTCTGACACTGGCTACCAATACGTCCTTCTTCTCCATAATTAAAATAAATCATTTCCTTGTGCATGCAATCAGCTATTGCATGCCCAATCTTACCACAACAAAAACACCTTTTTATCTCAACAGTGCACACATTACTCTTATGACCAACCTGACCACACTTGAAGCAAACTATACCAGCATGAGCACCTCCCCCACTAGTTATCTGAGTTGGGGCAACTTTCTATTTACCCTTTCCAGTTTGAGCATGATAAGGCTTGCCACAGTTCTATTGTTGCTTGCCTCTTCTGTCACTGAATATCTTGTAATGTGCATTATTGTCTTC
This sequence comes from Lathyrus aphaca, assembly GCA_963966055.1. NCBI lineage: Eukaryota > Viridiplantae > Streptophyta > Magnoliopsida > Fabales > Fabaceae > Lathyrus > Lathyrus aphaca. Next base: position 145,805,097 of record OZ014523.1, read on the forward strand.
TTCATATATTCTGCAACTATCAACCAACTCAGAAAAGATGAGGATCTTCTAATACCCAACAACTTTCTTGATTTCAAAGCGCAACCTGTTTTCAAACTTGATGCACTTTGAAAATTCAGCACCAACACCAGTATAATGAGGATAAAACTTGGAAAATTCTACAAACTTTGCAGCATAGTCGGTGACAGACATGTTTCCTTGCTTAAGCACAAGGAACTCAATCTCCATCTTACCATGGACATCCTCTGGATAATACCTACTCATAAATTCCATACTAAACACATCCCAAGTGATTACTTCACCTACAACACTCAATCTCTCACGAGTCTTTAGCCACCAGTCATCAGCCTCGACTGCAAGCACGTCAGTACCATACCGAACCTTCTGCGCTGGAGTACAGTCCATAACAAGGAAGATTCTCTCAATATCCTTCAACCATCCTAATGTCGCATATGGATCATTCATTCCCTTAAAGACTGACAGATTCTCTCTCTGAAAATTCGCAAAGCTACGTGATCCAGCATTTGGCAGATTCTGCACAGCCGGAGTCATCGCTTGCATTGTAGGAGCCATCACAACTTCATTTCTTCCAGACATTTCAACTTATCACTATAACACAACCAAAAGTTAGAACCAAATAACAATACTCGATTATTAAACAACTAAGACTCGACACTTGGCTGGACAGACCGACCTGCTTTGATACTACTTATGTAACATCCCATTTTCTACTCGATAATAACATCTTTATCTAACGGAGTCATAAACAAAGTAATAACATCTTTATCCAACGTAAAACAACTTTAAAATAAGCAACAAGTAGTCTAAAATACTTTGACTAAAACAAAATTCAGCATGTAAATAGTTCAATAAAATAAGACACGCGTCATCCCCCCGAGTGCTACATATCAGAGTGACAACCATCAACTCGACTAAAGGTAACCGACTAATCCTCTTTATTACCTGCACGTTGCCAACATAAGGACAACATTCAAACAGAAGGGGTGAGATATCGATAGTTATAAACAATATATGATAAATAATGCATAGACAGGTATCATAAACAATTCACCACTTCACAACATCAACTAAAACAACAATCACAACAACCCGAAAGATTCAACTTTAATGCGACTCAACTAGATTATGCATGTGGTACCATTCAGAGTAACACTCCCAACTTAAAATTCTTGCCAGGTTATCGAGGCATCAAGGTATAAGCCTTCAACTTTCAACTTAGTGCCAATCAAGGCCAACATGGTGTGAGCAACGACTCCGACTTAAGATGAAAATGTACTACATGACATACACAACACAAGATCATAAACAACATAGAAACTTCAACAACATAAACAACTTATACAACATGAACAACTTAAAATCAACATTGGCTTATCAAGCCTCCAACATAAACAACTTAGGAATTTCTCCGTAAATAGGAACAACTTACCAAATTCAGCCTGTACCTGCAACTTGACTTTTCCAACAACATTTCAACAAAAATAATACAAAAAAATCAACTACTAAACCACCAGACTTACCCCGACAATTTACGTTAAATTTCGGGCAACTAAGTTTTTCGCCTAATTCAGATAAACCGACTAAACCAATAATATTTTAACTTCCTGAGGCTTTTGTATCCTAAAAACCTTACGCCAAAATTACTGTTTTCAATAAAATTATTTACCAATTACTGTATTGCAGGAAAATACTTAACATAATATAATATTATAGCATTTATTTAAAGATTTTATAAAATGACAGAAAGCGTACACTCAGTAAAAAAATGATTTTCCTCTCACCATAGGCACATGACGCTCGCCATGCCCCCTCACACATCGCCATCCTCCTTCAAACCCCAGATGGAATTCACCATCTAGCTATGTAACCCCCCGTCACCTATTTCCTTTGTTCTGGGTTACTTACGTCACCCATACTTCTGCGCATTGGGGTTTCTTCCCAGACTAAATTTTCCAGAAATACGACTTCACAACAACATTCCAACAATCAATATTCACAAAATTGACATTTATAAAATCAACTTAATAACAACTTTATAATTATCGACAAATCAACAATTACACAAGACACTATTATCAAAGCAACATCAACATTTCACAACAACCCACAAGACTACCCACTCCTAGTTCCAATTATCATACCCAATTATAAAGATCAAACCCATCCTTACCTTGGATTAAAGGTATCTATACCCAATCGAATTCCGGAAAAATGCTCTGATTGTAGTTTTCACTCCCACAACCTCTTCTCTCACGACCGTGCTATGCTTCTGCTATCCCACTTACTGATACAAACCTAACCTCTCTAAATTCTATTTCCCTTTTATTTTTATCAAATATTATTTTTATTCTAATAATTAACTAATGGGCTCAACAAGTGCACCTCTATATTTACTAATTCGGACATAAATCCAAGCCCACTAACCAATAATCTTCAACAACTATAATATTACTTCTAATATTAATTCCACAACTTTCTGACTTAATACTCTATCTAACGATGTAATTAACCCCAACATAAAATCAACAAAATAAACACAAATAAATAATTAAATATTTGGGTGTTACAAGAATGACGTCGAAGATTCTCAATTTTCTGAAAGAAGATTGGGTTGAATGGTGCGATAGTTTCAAGAAATCGTATGGTGATGGGAGTTCGTCTAGTTGAAGAGTTGTATAAATGAAGTTGCGGTTTGTTAGGGTTTATTTTAAGGGTTTAATGAGTAAAGAGAGTGATTCTAAGATGTTCATAATATTACAATTCAAATTACATCTTCAGAATTCTTCATCTTCATTGATGGGCAAGCTACAAGCAACAACTCTCTGCTTCTAATCTTACACGAGTGCCAAGATGATGTAGTTGGTGTTGATTTCTTCTTCTTCAGCTTTTGTTCATCAATGTATGATCGTTGTTGTTGTGGTAGATGATGATATTGATGTAGCAACACGAACTCGGACTCTCAGATTGTTGTATTGTTCATTTATGAGCTACGCATAATGATTTGACAATATCAGATTAAGCATTCTCAAGAAAATTAAGTGAAATTCTGGTGTGACAAACTCAGATGTCGAATATGATGTTGAGACATCTTATCTGTTACATATAAACATGGCAAGGCACAAATAACAACACTTTTAAAATTCTGATATATAAGATTCAAACATTTTTCAGGATGTTTAAACATCTGATATGACATTCAACACACATACTGCATAAAATAAACTGAAAAGCTGTAAAGAGCACATACAAATTGTTAACCCAGTTCGATGCTAACTCATCTACTCTGGGGGATACTGTAATACCTCAAAATTTTCCCTCTCATTTTACATAACCTTTAGCATATCATATTGCATACTCAAAGTCATAGCATGAACCAAAACATTGCATCATATTCATCATAGTTGAGGTATATGTGTTTGATCAGTGATTGAAGCAATTGAAGGCCATACAAAGCAACCAAGGGGTTACAAAGCTTCATAACATTATTCAAAGGGTTTACAATATTCCACAAGTCTTCATTTGAGGTCACAAGTCTTAAAGAGAAGTGAATTGATCAAGGGATGCAAGCAGTGCAACATCTCCTGACCAAAACAAGGCCAAATTAGGGTTTCTGATTAACTGGGCTTCTTAGTGAATTTTTGATCCAAGCTTAATTTCATTGTTTCTTACATGATGACAAGTAATTAGGGTTCAAACTTCATCCATAGATTCATTTTGGAAGGGCTTCAATTGATCAGTGGATTGAAAATCAGGGAATTGGAGAAAAGTCAACCAGACTGAGCAAGAGGTCAACTCCAGACTTTTTGAGATCAGAGTCATGAAATTAGGGTCACAAGAATCCTATGGACCAAATTGGATCAAGAAATGATGGATAAATAAAGAAAAAAACAATTTTGCTTGTGTATGTATCGATACATCCTTGCTTTGCATCGATACAAGTCTTATTAATCACAAGAGGGGAGTTTGCTTATGTATGTACCAATCCATACGAATTTTGTATCGATGCATGCTTCTATATATATCGACTCATTCTTGTTATGTATTGATGCATTGGTGAATTAACGTGCTGGAAATCAACATAGCTTCAGTATGCATCGATGCAAACATCTATGTATCTACTCATACATGTTATACAACTAACATGTATCGATACATACAAGTTATGTATTGATACATAAGTCTGTTTTTCTTCTAAATAGCTTCTGTTTGATACATAAAAAGGGGCAATGACAACTCAAAAAGTTGGGGCTGAATTTATGAGTGATTTGTGCACACAATCAAACTGAATCAATTTCACAGTTTACTTCAACTCAAGCTGCAATCATTGATCAAGCATATTGCATTGCTTCAGCCTGCACCATGATGAATTCCACTATAAGTATCATGGACCTGATGGCATTAAGTTCACTTGTTTCAAATGTATTTGGCCCTAAGCTCATTGCACCAGCTGGCTGCAATTGAATGCAGTCACTACAACATTATTTGCTATGCATCTCATGATCAACTAAGTTGTGTTTCACTTCATTAATCTTCACCATAATTGACATGTTCCCTACATCATTGGATTGATATTTAGCTATAAGGTTCTAGAAATCCAGCTGGCATAACTGCTATAACAAACTCCACTCATTTAACTCACCTCACTCAGTTAACCAGGGCTAGTTAACCCTGGTTCTAACTTCTAACTAGAGGTTCATCACACTATAAAAGCATGAGGTACATTTGAGTACGGGGTTTAGCTTCATTTTCACTAAAATCACACCAAAATCTTCCAAACTTTGCTCTGTATTCTCTCTGCAAAATCACTGCAACTTTGGTTGATTAAGCTTTAGCTTCCATTGATGTTACTCAAGCTTCATCTGTTCATCATCATCATCATCATCATCATCATGAGCATCATTTTCATGGCAGCATTGAAGTGAATGATCCATATTACACCAAGGCACGTTTCTGCATTTTTCTTCAATCTTCTTTGGTCCTCATCTCCAATATCGCACCTATCCTCAAGTCATCATCAACATCATGATTTGTATCATCTCTATGACTTTCACAACTTGAAACTCCAAGAACATAGCTCTGCAAATTCTCTGCATCAGATCAATATCCTCTAAGAATTCACATCCAACAAGTGTTTATTTCACTTTGCAAGGGGTCAAGATCAAGCATAGAAGACCTTGGAACGTCCCCTCTAGATTTCTGCAACTCTGAGCTTCACTGCATTTCAGGTTTTAGCTTCAATCCATCTTGCACGAATTTAAGAGTTCTTGTTTATTTTATGTTGTTTAAGGCTCAATAGAAGCAGTGCACACTCTGGTTAGTTGATATCTTTCCTAGAAGCTTAGATTCAAATTTTAGGTTGGAAATGTTTTGCTTCGATTAACATTATCCAGGAACCCTATGTGAAAATTGAACCTAGATATGTGATCAGTGCAGTGAGACGAGTGCAACCATGGCTTCATTTTTCCTTTTAGTGAGGTTTTTGGCCAAGCCCTAACCGGAAGTCACCGAAGAAGGTGACTGGAGCTCTTCTCCGGTGACCGGAACAATGTCTTAGCTTTTAATATGAGAATATAACGTAGCCCTTGGATCTATTCCATCTAACGCACCAGATTCTGCCACCGCATTAAAAAAACATGTGCAAGTCATGTGCTTCATTTGTAAAGGAATTTTCATATTATTATTGACACCCCTGGGCACGCACATGTAGGCCCATTTCAATGCACTCTGTTACTTCCTGCACCCCTCAAACCCATTGCTTTATTTTCTTCTTTCTTGTTTAGATTCATCTTATTACCATTTCCATTTTCAATTTTTTAAAATACCAAAAATCATCCAAAAATCCTAAATAAATTCACACCTGTTCTTCGTCATTTTTGTTAATTTTCCACAATTTGTAATTCCATTTTTTCTGTATTTTTGAGTCAGAATTAATTTTCCATTTATTTTCTTCCACATTTTCTTATTTCTGGACCAATCATTTTGTTTAATTTTTCCTCCTAAACCATAAATTATATAAAGCCCATTCCTTTTGCCATATCTAGGGGACTCATCAAACTTGCTAAAAATAGTTTTGTTCAATTTTTAAGTCATGTTTGGTCTTCTTTTGAACCCTTTCTTTTGCATTGGTACATATGAACCATAATTCAATTCTAGCATTCATTTGACTAGGCAAGAATATGAATATTTGTGAGATTTTTTAGACTTGAATCATCCCCTGGATTGTGATCTTGGATATTAAATTTCATAATTTTCCAAGGTTATTTGATATATTTCTAAGTGTCTTGCATCATAAGTCACATTTTTGGTCTTTAGCCATAATGTACTTCTCACCACCTCATTTGTGATCATTTTGTGAATCCTATTTCTATTTTAACTTTTCATGCAAGCTCTGGTTTTTGTATGAGAAATTCAAAATTCTTTGGTCATGTTTGGTTTTATTTCTGTCATTTTTTTTCTTACTTTGAAAACCATGTTTCCATGTTCCTTCCTTCATTTTTCAATCTTATGTTTGAACCTCTATGACTTGAATCTATTCTTTCTCCATTTAATTTCATGTCATTGAACACTTTCATTTAGTGTTAGGTTCTGGACTTTACATTCACCATTTACTTTAGGTATTTTTACCATGCTTAGAAACTTAAATTTCCCTTATAACTTCTCCTTAGCTTTCATTAGGGTTTAGTGATACTTTAGGGTATAGCTTGAGTTTGGTTTACTTCATGGATTTATATCCTTTTTATTTGACTTAGCTCCTACCTTTAAAAGCTAGCTAACATGTAAGATAACTTAGAACTTGATTTTTAGGCTTAGAAGTTCCTTAGTACTTTTATTAGCTAGTGTGAGTTCTTCTTTGAATTTTGCCATGCTATAATTATCCAAAATGCTTCATCATGATAACATTTGTTTTGTAGGGGAAATATTGAGGTAAGTATTACTTCATTCTCATCTCTTATGCATTTTAATTATGATTGCCTTAGCACCCTGTGCTTTGATCATAGGCTTTCCCTTTTGTTCTCTTAGAAACAACTTATCTTCCATAGGAAGTAAGTTGGATTCTAATTCTCTTTTCTTGTTAGGTTTAGAATACCTCACTAACCATAGGATATCTTTTGAGTGAATAACTTAGGGTTGTGTCTTAGTCCCCCTTAGTTTTTGTCCTTTCTCCATTTGAGTCTTCTTCTCTCATCTTCAAACAGAAATCCAAAAGTCACTTAATAATGGATTGAAGTAGTCTCTTGTGTATAGCCTTATTACATGGAGCACTTATATTCATTCCATCTTGGAATAGTATGGGCTTGTCTAGCATGATTTACAAGTCTAATCATGAGACTATCTTCACAAATAAAACATAAAAGACATTTTTTAAAAAAGCTACAAAAACATGTAATAAGTTCAACAAGCTAGTGAACTTAGACCCTAATCCTTGGAAGCAAGTCTTAGATAAATTCTTCTTACTTGGTGTTATTGTTCTTCAATTCCTTCTTGGAATGTAGTAGAAAGTACACATTCCATGGAAAAGAGTTTGAATTCACTCCCTTGTGTCAAATTCATAAAAAACTCTTAAAAGACAAAACAACAAACGATAAGTGACTTTCCTGCGGGAACTCTTCTCATCTCATTCACTCTAAAACACGAACTTGCGACGACTTGTCTCGCATGCAAGACGGTAGACACACTCGTTCAAGGCGAGCCTGCAACACCTGATCATTGACATACGCAGTTCCAACTATAAAAAACTAAAACAAATAGTTCCCGCCTTAGTTAGGCGAACTACGCCAACTCTGATCCTCATTTTCCCAATGAGGTACGTAGGCAGCGGGGTAGGGCCTGTGCGAGCACATTCTTTATTTTCCCTATATTTCCCCCTTTCTTTTCAATCTCTTTTTCCATGTTCCCTTTCTCATTCCAATTCCAGTTAGCAGTTCTTTATTCATCAGCATCTTATTTCTCACCATTTGAAACAGACAAGCAAGTGTGGATCTCGTCGGGTATGGCGGACGATTTGGGGTGCTAATACCTTCCCAGGTCGTAACCCACTCCCGAACCCAGATCTTTGGTATGCAAGACCTCGTCCTTTCCTTTTTCCTCAGGTTTGTGCAACATTATATTTCCCATTCATTCAGGATAAAAATGTCTGGCTGACGACTCTACCTTTTCCGAGCCACTTTCGCGTTTGTACTAGGATGAAGATCCCGGTAGCGACAACTACCAAGCCAGGAAGGAAATCCACTATGTAGTATAAATTCAAAGACTTCTCAGCAAACACCTGTAATTTACAGTCTTCTCACTTAATCAATACCCGTGCAACTTCTACTTAGGAACTCCTAAATATGAGAAACCCATCCTCACTTCCAATCACCTTAGTGATGTCTCACAATCCCAACAATCAGTTACTGTTATTGACGGCTCTTTACCTACCAACAATTTAAAACAAGAAGTCACACTTCCATGACAACACCTTAAACTTGCTTAGCAGCTTCAGTTAAGTACACAACTTCTCTTGCTTATAAGCTTCGAGAATTACAAACAGAACAAGCACAACATAAAACCTTGTTGCGCACGACTACCACAAGAACACAACCCTAATGATATGTCTTCTAAATCTTTGATTGGTTGGTTACCAAACCTAGGTTACAAGGTTTCTTTTTATAACCTACCCCCAATTGGATTTGGGCCTAAAAAATCACAGCTACAACTACTACAAATATGCAGAAAAAATATGCTACAAATATACAAAAAGATTTTCAAATAAACAACTTCCTAAAATATCTCTAAATATAGAAACTCTATATTTATTTAATATTTGAAATTTGTCTTCAGTGCAAATTTGATTCTTCAAGATCTTTTACAATTAGCTCCATTGGATGGATTCAAATCTTCAAAATATTATGTTTCTGTTGAAACCAAAATAATAACTTCAATCCATCTTCAGTAGTTTATGATGTCGAATGAACTGTCTTGACATCTTCTTTGACATGTAGATCCAGATTTTGAAACATTTCAACACAACATGTTTCAGCACACAAAAGGATTCCTTGCTTAATATTTTCTATGTTTTGCAAAGATGTTGTACATATACACTGTTGCTATATTTGTTTTACAAAATTCATACCAATTACAGAAATTACATTAAGCAATTCATGAACTGAACAAAAATTTCATCGATTGAAGAATAAAGTACAATGAATGAAGACAAACGAGATTGACAAACAAATATACAATAAGTAAAGACAGACAACAATACAACAATGAATGACTTCTAGCAAACAATCTTTAGAAATTCATAGAGTGACACTAGTCAGGATGCAGTTCTCGGCTAAGCCATTATGCAAGATGTGAGTGACAACTCCTTGAATTTCAAGAATGTAAGAGATGACTCTTATGTAGGGCACTCCAAAGGATAGTGCATCCTTTGACAAAGAGACATTCTCATTCAAATGATTATACATGGATTGGGGCAAGTTTATTTTTATCCTAGTTATTAGGAAGAGAATAAATAGTGGATCCAAGATAGATAACCATCTTTCTCCTGTGACTCTGGTTCTCAGGTTATTCATTTTCGCTCCCAGGATTTTCATCCTAGTACAAACGCGAAAGTGGAGCGGAAAAGGTAGAATCGCCAGCTAGGCATTTTTATCCTGAATGAATGGGAAAGGTAATGCTGCACAAACCAAAGATAAAAGGAAAGGACAAGGTCTTGAGAACCAAAGATCTGGGTTCGGGAGTTGGTTACGACCTAGGAAGGTATTAGCAACCCAGATCTTTCGTTGTACCCGATGGGATCCACGCTTGTTAGTATGTTTCAAAGGGTAAGAAATAAGATGCTTCTGAATAGAAAAACTGCTAACTGAGACTGGAATGAGAAAGGGAATTGGAAAAAAAGTACGAAATGATACTAAAAAAATGTAGGGAAAATAAAGAATGTGCTCGAACGGGCCCTAACCCGCTGTCTACATATCTCATGGGAAATGAGAATCAGAGTCGATGTAGTTCGCCTAACTAAGGCGGGAACAATTTTGTGTTTTTTATGAACTGAACTGCTTATGCCTATGCTCAGGTATTGCAAGCTCGTCGGGTACGAGTTCGTTACCTTCTTGCAAAGAGACATATCAAAGCAAGTTCGCGTTGTGAGTGAATTAGGTGAGAAGAGAATTCCCGCATGAAAAGACGTGTGTTGTTTGTTAACTGTCTTTTAAAGAAGTGTTTTGCTTTTGTTGTCTGTGAAACATTCCGTACAAAGTCTCCTGGCGTACGAGAGAGCTCAACCTTTATTAGGTATTGTTTTTCTTTATGAGATGAGAAAGAGAGACTCAAATCAAGGAAGGGAGCTAAGACATAACCCTATGTTATTTATTACATGCAAAAGGAGATCCTAATGGTTCGTGTGGTTTTCTAATCCTAATGAAACAAAAGGAAAAGAAGAAGAAACTAGAAAGCAACTTACTTCCTAAGGAAGGTAAGTTATTTCTAAAAAATGGGGAAGCTTATACAAATAAAGCACTAAGTGCTAAGGCAAACACATTTTGAAAGCATAAAGAAAATAAAAAGGAAGAAGTTGTGTGAACAAGCTTACCTCAACCTCCCTACAAAACAAAGGTTAGTAGAACATGGCTAAAGAGATAAAAGGAAGAAAGCAAACAAGTACCAAACATATCCTAATACATATATGGCCTAAACTAGACTCAATCATAATTCTAAGGGTACTAAAAACTAAGCAAAGCCTAAATTCAGCAGCTACTACAACTTCCTATGGCACAAATAGCTACTAAATGCAATGCACGACACAAAAAACCTATTACAACTACCAAACAGCATGAAAGTAGGTGTAAAAAGACCAAAACAGAATAATGCTGCATGTTTTTACTGCTCCTGTTTCAAAATGCAGCGATGGAAACAAGACAAATTTTCATTATTTTCAAATGCAAAAACATGAAAAGTATTATCATACAATCACTAACAATGGAATGAAACATATCATCATACAATCAATGGATGCAAAGTAGATGATTATATGGTTTTAACAATATGCAATTTTTCCATTATGCACATGATTTGACCAAAACATGAACGGACTTCAAATGTGATGCAAAACAGAAGTGTAAAAAATTATTAACCTGCTATAATGGATGCTAATCATGTAACAATGATCATAACAAGCTATGACACATATGCAACACTTATGCCCAAAAATAGGAATCTAACGAAACACATGTCGAAAGTTGTTGAAAATACGCACAGATGCACTAAATCAGTTCCTAAAAATTTCCTAAAATCCTAATCTAAAGATCCATGATGATAAAATAATGAGTGGTGCATACACATGCAAGAAAACAACACAAAAATACAAATCAGCACTTCTAGCTATTGACTTATTTCCAAAAGCTCCTAATACAACCATTACCATACTATCACGAAATCGCCACCTAAATATAACCTTCTAATACCTATTAGCACTATGATCATTCCAAAATTCTAGCTACTAATGACCAAACCAAACAAAAAATCACAAAAGTAAGAAAATCGAAGAATGCCTTACGACGAGATGAAGAGAAATAAATCAAAGCAAGAAGTGATTTCTGATTCACCAACCTACAAAGCGGAGACTTGCTTTGGTGATTGTTGCGATGTTGATCAATGCACGAACAAAGAGAATACCGGAGGTTCCAAGCTTCGATCCGCGAGTGTGCAAAATAAATGCAATTGATGAGAATCTGAAACGCTTCCAAACATTGAAATGAACACCGCGACCGCGAAAATTTCTTCGATTATTCGTTGAATCGATGAAGATGATGAAGGGAAAGCTTCCGATCTTTCAAGTTTCGATGCGAAACTTGAAAGATCTTGATGATGAAGCATTGGTGAGTTTGGAAAATGGAAGGAAATGAGAGAATTTAAGATTATGAGAATGATGAAATTTTGTGAAAAAATGGCTAATCTTTTTTTTCTTGATGAACAAAGCTTATATAGGCATTAGGCTTGGAGTTAGGTTTAGGTTAGGGCACAAGGCTTGGATCCTAAACTAAGGGTCGGTTGGGAATATTCCTAGAATATTCCTTGGCATATTCTTGGAATATAATATTCCTTGGGAAGAATGTGAAATATTCTAGAGTTTGATGCAAACACAAAGAAAAGTGGAGAATGGAAAGGAGATAGAAGCACCAACCGAAATTTGAAATTTTTTTCGCAAAATTCGTAGGCGTTAACCCCTGGTGTTAACCGGTTAACAGAAGAAAAAAATGAATTTTCCCTTTTTTTATGGGAAACCCTCAGAATGCACCACCACCGTCTGTTCTGAGCCTGCTTCAACCTTGAGTTTTGATAGTTGATTTAACCACTGAATGAACTTTGATCATATGCCTTGTGCGCCAACCAATGATGCATGACTTATTTTATTTCTCTTATTAATTTTTTATTTAATGTATGGAATTATGAATGCAATGCAATATGCTAAATACCATGAAATGATAGGGCAAATTTTGGGGTATTACAGTTGCCCTTATTCAATCAACTGTAGACCTGAAGGGATGATAACAATAGCTTTTAGACTTTCAAGGTATGGAGGGATTGAATACTCGAATAAACTGGAAAAATTTTACTCTATGGGGAATGAAATATATTGGGAAAAGTGCCATTCTTGGATGACAACTCAAAACATGAAACTGACCTTAGATAGAATCAAAAGGGAAAAGCTTATCATACTTAGATGATAACTCAAAAGAAAACGAGACCATCGTACTTAGATGGAATCGGAAAGATGAGACCATTGTACTTAAATGGAATCAAAATGTAAAATCATCATACTGAGATGAAGTCAAAGACACGAGACCATTGAACTTAAATGGAATCGATAAAAATGAAATCGTCGTACTTAGATGGAATCGAAAGGATCGGGATCATCGTACATAGATGATAACCCGACACGAGACCGTTGTACTTAAACAGAAATGAGGAAAATGAGACCGTTGTACTTAAACAGAAACTTAAAACAAGACCATTGTACTGAAATAGAATCGACAAGGATGAAATCATCGTACTTAGATGAAATCAAAAGTAACGAGATCATTGTACTTAAATGATAATCCGACATGATACCATTGTACTTAAACAGAAACAAGGAAAATGAGACCATTGTACTTAAACAAAAGCTCAACACGAGACCATTGTACTGAAATGGAATCGACAAATATGAAATCATCGTACTTAGATGAAATCAACACGAATGAGATCATTGTACTTAAATGATAACCCGACATGAGACCGTTGTACTTAAATTGAAACGAGAAAATGAGACCATCGTACTTAGATGAGACTCGAAGAGATGAGACCATTGTACTGAAATGGAATAACAAAGATGAAATCATCGTACTTAGATGAAATCAACAACACGAGACCGTTGTACTTAAATGGAAACGAGAAAACGAGACCATCGTACTTAGATGGAATTGGAGAAATGAGGCAATTGTACTGAAATGGATTCAACAAGAATGAAGTCATCATACTGAGATGAAATCAAACAACACGAGATCGTTGTACTTAAACGGAAACGAGAAAACGAGACCATCGTACTTAGATGGAATCGGAGAAATGAGACCATTGTACTGAAATGGAATCAACAAGAATGAAGTCATCATACTGAGATGAAATCAAACAACATGAGACCGTTGTACTTAAACAAAAACGAGAAAATGACACCATCGTACTTAGATGAGACTCAGAGAGATGAGACCATTGTACTGAAATGGAATCACAAGAATGAAGTCATCGTACTGAGATGAAATAAAACAACACGAGACCGTTGTACTTAAACAAAATGAGAAAATGACACCATCGTACTTAGATGAGACTCAGAGAGATGAGACCATTGTACTGAAATGGAATCACAAGAATGAAGTCATCGTACTGAGATGAAATAAAACAACACGAGACCGTTGTACTTAAACAAAATGAGAAAACGAGAAGTGTTGACTGATAGGAGTAACAATACTGAGGAATGAACTTGGCATTCTTTGTGGGGGATACTTCGGTCTGATTGAAGAAATGGTGTTTCGGGCTTTAGTGCAAGGCACCCCAAAACTAATTTATGCTTTATATGCATATGTTTGAATTTTTCCATGGCGTAATGCTCCATAATGATGGAAATGCTATGCTTTAGAGGATGCAAATGTAATGATGATTACTAAATAAAAATGCAAAGAGATCTATTGACAAGGAGAAGACAGGCATCCTGACAGCTTGACTGAGGAGAAATAATCACTGCATTGATTTGATAAATCCCTGTGGGGAATAGTGTTAATAATACACTGGCTCTGACCTGCCGCCCTTGCCAAAACTAAATTGGACTTTGAGATAGTTGAGAAATGAAGACATTATTGGGAATCTTCTGCTTGGGGAAGAAATGCCAATGAGGGTTGTACTTTGGTTAACAACTTCACTAGGGAAACTGCGAACAATGCTGCATAAGAAAGGAAACCCCCGGGTTATTCCATATCTTCACCTCTGCCAGGGAATGAGACACCTCCATGTATTGTTGGGTATAAGAAGACTCTGGCGGGGAATACTTCTCTGTTGAAGAAGGGAACCTCTCTACTTGGGGAGAACATCAACATCCTTTCTTTTGCTTCGCTGGGGAAGCTTTCAATTTCCAAATCTATTGGGAATGATGGAAAGCATCAGAGAGGATACTTCCTGTTGAAGATAAGAATTTTGATCACCTCTCGCTGGGAATGAGATGTAAATTTTCTCCTGCTGGCGGATAAGAGATGCCATGCGTCTCATGCTGGAGATAAGAGATAATGACACCCTTCTACTCGGGAAGTATCATTCTCTTTGCTGCTATGCTGGAGAAGGGATGGTCTGAAGAGACTTGCTGAGGAATCTTGATCAATGATCTGCTGAGGAAAGGCTTCCTGAAGTTCTATGCTGGCAATGGCTTTGCTTGAAACACCTATACCTGCATGTTAATGAACACAATTGATAGTGCCTGCAAAAAAGAGAGTTAACTTGGCCTACATGCCCCAAGTTCACAGTCTGAATCACCATCCCTGTTACTCAACAAATCAGATCTTCGTCAAGTGTTTTTACTCTCATGCATGTATTATAAGGCATTCATGTGTTTGCAATACAATATTTATCACAATTTGTTGGACGTTTTTGCAATAATTTAACGGTTGATGAAAAACAAAAACATATGAGAGAAAATTTGAATGAAATTACACTTTTATTGATTGGAAAAGGGCCATGAATAGGAAATACACTGGGAAGCAATCCCTTGAAATAGGAAATTGCATAAAAGGAAAATAAATTATCCTAATGGCGATGTGAAAGTCACATCTCATCAAGTTCCGACCCGGCTATGACTTGTATGTCCTCAAGACTCTCTGCATGCTTCGCTTTTGAGGAAGACGATTGAATTGATCCTTAACCCTCAGATTATCCTTGACTGTTGTAGATGCATCACAAATCTCGCAGATCACAATTGTTCATTTTAGTCCCTCTTTTGCATGGATCGCCCTTTCGGGTTTTCAATCCATGGGATACCCTTTTTGCCTGAGCTGTCCGATGTGGCTTTTCAACTCAGCGGGTGTACATCTTTCAGATATTTCCCTAACTTTTTCCCGAGCCTTTTATTCTATTTTTTGGCTCGTCGGGATGCCCTTATTTTTTCCTGGACTCTTATTCTGTTTTTGTCCAGCGGGTCTCTTTATACGAAGTATTTTCTAACTGCGTCTGCATTGACAGAGGAAGAGAAATCTTCGCCATCCATGGTTGTTAACATTAAGGCTCTGCCCGAGAAGACATTTTTAACCAAGAATGGACTTTCATAGTTGGGTGTCCACTTGCCCCTGTGATCTGTTATAGGAGGGAGGATCATTTTAAGCACCAAGTCGTCGGGTATGTAGCGTCGAAGCAGTACTTTCTGGTCGAACGCCCGTTTCATTCTCCTTTCATATAATTGTCCATGGCATATAGCTGCTAAGCATTACTCTCCAATGAGGCTTAACTGATTGTACCTGGATCGGAACCACTCAGCTTCGTCAAGTTTGACTTCCATCATTATCCTCAGAGAAGGAATCTCGACTTCCACTAGTAGGACTGCCTTCATACCCTATACGATCAAGAACGAGGTTGCCCCTGTTGAGGTGCGCACAGATGTTCGGTACCCATGAAATACAAACAACAATATCCCGTGCCAAACTTTGTACAACATAACCATCTTCTATACAATCGTTTTAATGTTCTTATTGGCCGCCTCGATGGCGCCATTCATCTTCGGGCGATACGGCGAAGAGTGATGATGCTCGATCTTGAAATCCCGACACAGGTCTTCCATCATCTTATTATTGAGATTATAACCATTGTCAGTAATGATTATTTCATGAATTCCATACCGGAAAATAATATCCCTCTTGATGAACCGGGCTACAACTTGTTTGGTGACATTGGCATAGGAGGCCACTTCGACCACTTCGTGAAATAGTCTATGGCAACTAGGATGAAGCGATGACCATTGGAAGCAGTTGGCTCGATCTTGCCAATCGTATCAATGCCTAACATGGCAAAGGGCCAAGGTGACGACATGACACTCAACAGATTAGGAGGCACATGCACCTTATCAGCATAAATTTGGCACTTGTGGCACTTGCGGGAGTACTTGCAACAATCGGATTCCATGGTGATCCAATAATATCCAGACCTTAGAAATTTCTTTTACATAGCATGTCCTCCAATGGGTACCGAAGGAGCCTTCGTGAACTTCTTGAATCAACATGCCTGTTTCGTGTCTATCCACACATCTGAGCAAGACCATGTCGAAGTTCCGTTTATAGAGCACATCACCCTAGTTTAAGAAGAACCTGCCTGCCAACCTCCTAAGGGTCTTCTTGTCTTTATTTGACCCCCTGCTGGGTATTCTTGAGATTCTAGAAAGCACTTAATGTCGTAGTACCAAGGTTTGTTATCATCAGTCCCATCAACTGCAAGCACATATATTGGTCTATCAAGATGAGACACATCGATTTTAGGCACATTGTTCTCTTGGGGAACTTTGATCATGGAAGACAAGGTTTCCAAAGCGTCAACAAATTGATTCTCATCCCGAGGTATATAATGCAACTTAACTTTCGTGAAGAAAGTTAACAACCTTCTGGTATATTCCATATAAGGAATCAGATGAGGTTGATGAACCAACCATTTTCCGTTAACCTGATCGATAACTAAAGCCGGATCACCTAAGATCTCGAGGTTCTTGATTCTCAAACCAATTTCTTCCTTGATCCCTATTATATAGGCTTAATACTCTTCTTTGTTATTGGTACATTCGAATGTCAAACGGGAAGTGAAGGGCATATGGACTCCTTCTAGTGAGATAATAACAGCACCGGCTCCACTTCCGTTTATGTTAATGGCTCCGTCAAACATCAGACTCCATTTAGATTCAGGGTCCGGTCCTTCCTCCGAGAGTGGTTCTTCATAGTCTTTCGACTTGAGGAACATGATTTCCTCATCAGGGAATTCAAACCTCATTGGCTGGTAATCTTCAATCGGTTGTTGGGCCAGATAATTCGATAATACATTTCCCTTGATAGCTTTTTGTGAAGTATATTGGATGTTATATTCTGTCAGAATCATTTGCCACCAGGCTACTCTTCCTGTCAAAGATGGCTTTTCAAAGATGTATTTAACGGGGTCCATCTTGGAAATCAACAGAGTGGTATGAGTCAGCATGTACTGTCTTCGTTGGCAAGTAGCCCATGCCAAAGCGCATCAAGTTTTCTCGAGCAGTGAGTATCGTGTCTCACTATTGGTAAATGATTTGCTAAGGTAATAGATTGCATGCTCTTTTCGACCAGACTCGTCCTACTGACCCAATACACAACCCATTAATCCCTCGATCACTGTGAGATACATGATCAAAGATCTCCCTGGCACTGGGGGTATGAGAATCAGAGGTTCTTGCAGATACTCCTTGATTCGGTCGAAAGCCAATTGGCAGTCATCATTCCACCTGATGGTTTAATTCTTCCTCAGAAGTTTAAAAATAGGTTCGCACGTAGCTGTTAGGTGAGATATGAATCGTGCAATGTAGTTCAACCTCCCTAAGAAGTCACGTACTTCTTTCTAAGTTCTCAACTCAGGCATCTCCTAAATTGCTTTCACCTTTGCAGGGTCGACCTCAATCCCCCTTTCATTAACAATAAAGCCCAGCAGCTATCTAGAGCGCACCCCGAATGTACACTTGTTTGGGTTCAACCTCAATCTGAATTTCCAAAGCATGTCAAATAGCTTGGCTAGGTTGACTAAGTGTTCCTCTTCTATTTGTGATTTGAGATCATATTATCAACATAGACCTCGATCTCATGATGAATCATGTAATGGAAAAGAGTCACCATTGCCCGTTGGTATGTTGCCCCAGCTTTTTTCAAACCAATTGTCATTAATTTGTAACAGAAGGTGTCCATGGGGTAATGAAGGTAGTTTTCTCCATATCGTCTGGTGACATCTTGATCTGATTATAGCCTGAAAAGCCATCCATGAAGGAAAACATAGAGAATTAAGCAGTGTTGTCAACTAGGACATCAATATGTGGTAGCGGGAAGTCATCTTTGGGGCTCGCCCGATTCAAGTCTCGATAATCCACACACATTCTGACCTTGCCATCCTTTTAAGGAACTGACACAATGTTTGCAACCCATGGAGGATAAATTGTTACAGCCAAGAACCCGACATCAAACTGCTTTTGCATCTCTTCCTTGATTTTGATAGCCATGTTTGGTCAAGTTCTTCTCAGTTTCTGCTTCACCGGTGGGAAATCTTCTCTGAGTGGCATCTTATGCACTATGATATCGGTTTCCAACCTTGGCATATCCTGGTAAGACCAAGCAAAGATGTCAACATATTCTAGGAGCATGGAAATCAAAGGACTCTTTAAAGATTCTTCCAATGCAGCCTCGATCTTGACCTCTTTTTTGTCCTCTTCAGTTCCCAGGTTAACCACTTCAATGGATTCTTCGTGCGGCTGAATCACCATCTCCTCTTGCTTGAGCATCCTGGCTAATTCTTCGGGTAATTCACAATCTTCTTCACCTTCCTTGTCAGCTAGGTAAATTGGATTGTCGAAGTCATATTGAGCCATAGCAAGGTCGTCACTGATGAGACCCGATGAGGTACATCTGCATGAATGATGATTCATGCTAATTTTAGAAAAAATAGGAGACATGGAAAAAAAACATTGTTAATTATTTTTATTGCTTTTAGACAAAAATAAAATGAAAGACAAGGAAAACCATGAATGAATGCCAAAACGTCCACTTTATTAATGATTGTATTATTGCATTATGAAATAATGAACCCTCACAATCAACTACTATGCCCCGGGAAAGGCATAGAGCTTTCATACAAAAGAATAGAAACATAAAACTATTACTCTTCTAGTTGAGTGACAGAGAAGATTGCTTCGGCTGACCAATTGTTGAGTTGCATACCCTAGACACAAGGCTTTATCCACTCGTCCAGTTCACAATCACTATCAACCGTTTCATCTTGCACTGCATAGATGCTGCCATGATCAACCCATCCTGCACTCGTGAAAGTAATTAGGCCTTTCCGACCTCTAGCGTTCTGACTTGGAATTGACTGACACAGGTGGTAACCAATCCCGAACATATCCTTATTCTCTGGGACTTCAATAATTTTTCCCCAGCCTTCATTCGTGTCGGATTCCACAACCTCCAAGGCCTGTTTGTAGGACGTTATGGACACTCCTTTCTTCTTAACCCGTTACAAGGCAGCTGATGACGATGTACCCTCGGTTATGACTAGCTCGAGGGCTTGACAAGAAGTTTCAATAATCTCTCCGTCCATCTCTACATATTTGAACAAGGACAAGTGACTGATAAAGATATCTTCTTCCCCACACACTGTAATGATCTGTCCTTCCCAAACAAATTTGAGCTTTTGGTGGAGGGTTGAAGATACCGCCCCTACTCTGTGTATCCAGGGTCGTCCCAACAATCAACTATACGCTGGTTGGATATCCATAACATAAAAGGTATTATTGAAAACCTGTGGACCTACCTTGATTGGTAGTTCCACTTCCCCAAAGACAGACCTTTTGGAGCCATCGAATGCCATGACCACCAAGTCGCTTGGTCTAAGCACAACCCCATCATAGTCCAACTTAATAAATACTTTCTTCGGAAGTAAGTTCAAGGATGATCATTTGTCCACAAGTACATAAAAGAGCACAACTCCTTTACATTCCATAGAAATGTGTAGAGATTGATTGCGGCTGCGTCCCTCAGTAGTCAAGTACATATCTGTAAACCCCAAACCATGGCTGGCGTTCACACTTGACATCACCATCTCAAGTTGGTTTACTAATATGTCTTGTGGAATGCAGGCATTGTTTAAAATCCTCAGCAAAGCGTTCTTTTGTGAGTCTGAATACATCAATAAGGATAAGATTGAAATCTTAGAGGGAGTTTGCTGCAAGTGATCAACTATTTTGTAATCGCTCATTTTAATGATCCTCAGAAATTCCTCCGCCTTCTTGTTAAAGGTCATATCAGGATCCGGAGTTGGCCAAGGAGCATCATTTGTCACAGTCTGCTTGCCCCCAGCTTTGGCTTGGGCCTCTGCATTGTCCTTTGGCGGAAACACACCATTTCTTAACGTTTCCGACGCAAATAATCTCCCACTCCTTGTGAACCCTCCAACTCCAACATTTTCAACCTGGTGCTGAGCTGAGCTAGAAGAGGTCACATCCTGCTTCTGACCATTACAGTAAACTTCGGACCCATAGTACAACGGGACGGCTTTTTCTCTTTGGTATGGAATTGGTCTAGAAGTGGTAAATGTCACAGGTGCCACTTTTTCTCGTATTGGAATTTGTGTTGGATTATAGTCGATAGTAATTGTTGACACTTCATCTTCCTTCACAATTCTGTCAAATTGAATATTTCCCTCATCAATCATTCTTTGTATCCCCGATCTCAATCGGTTACAACCATCAACAGAATTTTCACAATCTGAACAACCCTCTTCACAGCCCGGAAATATATTCTTCCTGGGCAAGAAACCCTTCACAACTAACAATGAAGTATTCAAGGCGTTGACATCATATATCAGATTCAAAACCTCACCATCATCAAAAGCTCCTACGGTCCTCCCATGCATATGCATGGGGTTTTGCAAAGCCTTGCAGTCTATCAGGTCCTGAACAACATGTTTCAAAGCCTTGCAGTTTTCAGTACTATGGCCCAGAGCATTGGAGTGGAACTTTCAATGGGCATTAGCATCGTAACCCTTAGGAATCTTCCCCGATCTCGGAGGCTGCAAGGTTCTCAACTGAATCAATTGAAGTTGAAAGAGGTTTTGCAAGAGTTGGGAATAAGACATCGGCAGAGTCTCTAGATGCATATCCTTTGGTATAGGAGGATAGTATTGATGAGGAACTCTTTGCTGCTGCTAATTCTGTTGACGTTGTTGATGTGGCTACTGAACTTGTTGTTGGTTTGCGGGAGTAGAAATGGTAACAGGAGTTGCCTGATGATAGGAGTTTTGACCTCCCCTCTTCCTTTGGGTGTATACAACCCTGGCTTCACCTTCTCTTCTTTTCACAAAACGTTTCTTGACTCTACAGGTCGATGCTCCGCTATTTTGAATGTTCCCCTGCTTCATCCAACTTTCAATTCTCTCACCAGTTAGGATGATATCGGAAAATCCGCTAGATGAACAACCTGCTAATCTTTCCATGAAGTGCCCAGGGAGGGTATCCATGAAAAAAAAACAATATTTCTCACCAACAGTGGTGGTTGAACTCTAGTTGCGACTTCGTGCCACCTTTATGCATATTCCTTGAAGCTTTCAGAGTTCTTTTGAGACAAGCTTCCCCAGGCTCTTTCCCATTGCTAATAGCGGTCCTCTCCAATTTCATGTACCATTCAAGTGAGCCTCCAGACAGGTTGTCCTAGAAATAGTACATCCAAAGCTTCTCACCTTTGGTATGCGCGGAAATCTTGCGGTAAAAAGCTTGTAGGTGAGTTTTTGGGAAAGAATTACCATTGTATTTTTTGAAGCCCGGGGGCTTAAAATTTGGAGGAATGATCACCCCTTGAACTAGGCCCATGTCAGAAACATCAATGCATAGAGTATCCCTACATTCCAAAGCCCTAACTTTCTCAGCCAGTATCTGAATGTCTTGGAAGTTAACACCTGTGCCAAAGCCCATGTCTTCATTAACCAAGGTGAATTGATCTTCTTGACGATCTTCCACCTGAACAAGAATAAGGCCGCCACCCTCTGGAGTTGGAGGTCTGTTACCCCTGTTGTTGTTGATTGGATTTCCCTAAGCATCCAAAGTAAAAACCGGAGTCTCCACCTATGGTGGATCAAATCTGAGAACAACAACCCTTAGCTCCTACTGCCCCTGGGCCATGCCCTGCATCATAGTCATAAACTCCGCCATCCTAGTGTGAAGTTCATTCAGATCAGTCTTTATGATATCCATAATGTTTCTCTAGTTGTGGCGAGTAGCGTACCGGTGCAGTGGAGTATCATGTCGGAGAAGACTACTCATTACGGCTCTTTCTATCTTTCCTGAATAAACAGATAAGTTAAGAAATCTGGATAACCTACAAAATGAAAAAAGGAAAATGATATGAATGCATGAAATGATGTGTTCTTTTCATTCTCAAGGTTATTTTTACATTCCCGTTCCGGTATTGAGAAAGTTCAGATAGCCTTTGAAAATTGAGACTTTGGGGAAGAAGACCCCGCGTGAAGCTCAAATCAAATAATTATGGAGAACTGGTACTTAGAACACCGTGTCAGTGCAAGGATAATAACTAGAGATTCCAACCAAGTCAAATATCATAAATTGAAATCTGAAGATAACAAATTCCCTAGAGGGTGCCAATTCATACATCAATAAGAAATAGCAAAGCATAAAGGGAATCCCACAACAGACCTACGGGTAATCCAGGTACAAGAAAATAAAACTAAGTCCGAGGAAGCTCCATGTCCTTCAGCCTCCAACTAAGACGCTTGACCATATAGAATAACTGAGCTATGTCTGGATGACCTGGCTCCTAAATGAGCTTTTGAATAAGGAGATCCCTCTGATCAAAGGAAGCATGCAGTTCATTGATCTGCTGTAGGAACACCTCTTCATTCTCTTTGCTAGGACTTGGCTCAAATTTGACTTTCTTGACATCGGCCCAGAGTTTCAGTTCTTCTACCTCTTTCTGGATATCTTCAACTGCTTATTGACCTTTTGCTATCTTCTGAAGGTAGTCCATACAATGCTCATGGGCTTTCTGGAGTATCTTTTCCTGTTCATCCAAGAGCTCTTGAAGGTTTTTGATCTTCGGTTGGTACTCAACCTCTACCTCCTTTTTCTTTTTCAGATTGTCATCCCATTTTGCTTGGCAAAGGGTCACAAATTCATTGGCTTCCTCTAAAGACTTCTTGTCTTTCTGGCGCTGATTCTCCTTGTGGATCTCAGCAAAACCTTTCTTCTTGAAATAGAGCTCTCGCTCTTCAAAGTCCTTTTGCTTGAGCCTGACTATCTCTTTAGCTTGACGAGTTATTTCCTCTAGCTTCTTATTGTGGATCATCAACTTCTAGAAAGAGTTGTTGGCCTCCAGATTTTCAGCTCTAAATTGTTGGACCAAAGCTTCAGACTTTTGATAATCCTTTAAAGGCACAGTAGCTTCTGGTTCAACACCTGGAGGTAGCACTGGTGCAGAGAATGGGATTAGAGACATTTGAGCTTTATCTCTTATCCAAGCTTCATACTCGGGAAATATCTGATTGTTGCTTTTTCACAAGCGTGCTATACATTTTCTTCTGATAAGTTTTCAGGCACCTGCAACTTCTTGAACCAAAGGAAGATTATCCTTTACAGGGAAGTAGAAAGTCTGGACCAACTCTGATTCTTTAGGAACATCTTTTAGTGCATATCCCAACTGCCTCCTTAAGAGAATATGGTTGTAGCTGATGCCCCATACAACTACTACTTAGAGTGGAACATTGGGATAACCTCCACAGTTGGAGATGAAGTCCTTCCTTTTTAATTTCAAGGTAAACCACCTGATATCCTTGGCAGACAACATGCTCAGTTTCTGTGCCCAGATCAATTTGGGATTAGTGAAAGCTTCAGTAATGGATAGGTGCCTCATAACCATTTGTAGAATAAAGGAGCGCAAAACCTGACTAGACCACCTCGCTTCTTCTCATTTTTATAATGTACTGAATAATACAAGTCACCCAGAATAGTAGGCACATGATTCTTGAGCATAAACAAGTGGATGGCATTCATATCCACGAATTTATCCATGTCAGCAAATAGGATGATCTCATAGATGGATAACGCTAAGATAGCGCAAAATGAATCCTACTGAGCAGTCACATCAAGTTCTCTAGCCCTCCTAACCAAAATCTCCAAAGGAAAACCAAGTACCCCAACTTTGGTAGCAATCAAGTTAGCAGACACCTCAGATGAAATCAAATAAAAAGCTTTGGAAATGTCATCATGAGAAGGTCTGGTTATCTCTTAATAGAAAGGGATATGGTCTTTGAGCGGCACACCCAAAATCACAAAATACTTCTCAAGCATAGGACCTAACTGAAAGTCAGGAAATGTGAAGCATATGAGCCTAGGATAATAATATTTTAGTAAAGTATGAATGACACTCATCTGAGAACTATCTAGGATAATCACCAGACCAGAATATCACCATAACCCTCTTTGAAGTATCCCACATGTCCCGAGATAATAAGAGACACCATCTGGTCTAGTAGATCAACTTTGGTATCAAAGAACTTGTAGTGAACATTCTTCTTCCCGACGTCTTCCATTTCTGAAGCAGAATCTAGCCAGGAACCGGGAATAGTATGAACCCTGAGAATGAAAAAGAACACAAATGATTAATGATGTGATGATGCTTATGAAAGGCAAGGCATGTTATTAGTGACGTGTCTGTGTTGTGTTGATCATATAATCAAGTGTCTGTGCAGGGTCACAATAGCCATCACGGTAACAGAAATCCCGGATCTCATAACCAAAGAACCGTAAAACCAGATCATCACATTGAACAATATTGGAAAAGTGGATATGTTGGAAGTTTTAGGGTTCCTGCAAACCTGTAAACCCATCCCATCTCACGGGTGTGCTTCGGGTCAAACATCAAGGTCTCTCAAAGCCGAGCAACGATAATACGTTCACCATCTCCGAGAGATGGCTCATAACCAAATCAGGGAATCGGTTAGGCATTATGAACTACTCAGGGAGGTCTCAGCTGAGTCCAGGAAAACAAGCATCCCTCATAAGTTCACAACTTCAAGCACTGAATCGAGAAACAATAGAACATTCAGCCCTAGGTGTCGCTCCCTTGATTTCCATCCTGGTACAAACGCGAAAGTGGCGTGGAAGAGGGTAGAGTCGCCACCCAGGAATTTTAATCCCGGAAGAACGGGAATGGTAATGCTGCATACACCAAAAAAAAATAAAAGGAAGGACACAGGTCCTGCAAACCAAAGAATCTGGGTTCGGGAGTCGGTTACGACCTATGAAGGTATTAGCACCCCAGATCGTCCGCCGTACCTGACGGGATCCACGCTTGCAAAGAAACTGTTTCAAAGGGTGTAAGAATGAAAGTTGCTGCAAAGAAAAGGAACTAAACTGGATAAAAGAAAAGAAAAGAGGGGAAATGTAGGGAAAATGAAAGAGTGCTCGAACGGGCCCTACCCTGCTGCCTACGTACCTCATCTGGACATAAGGATCAGAGACGTCGTAGTTCCCCTAACTAGGGGTGGAAAGATTGCCTGTGTCTTAAGGCTTGAACCGCCTATGTCAATGCTCAGGTGTTGCAGGATCGGACGACGAGTGCGTTACCATCTTGCAAAATGACAAGTAGGAGTAAGTTCGCACGTAAAGAGTGAAGGTGATGAGAAGAGAAGTCCCGAAGGAGAGACGTTTATTGTTTGTCCAGTGTTTTTTATGAGTTTTCTGCTTAGAGGTTTGCATAGGTGAGTGTACCTAAGTCTTACTCAATGGGATGTGTACTTCTTACATCATCCCAAAATGGAATGCGCAAGAGGCACACCTAGCTATGGAGGAAATCCCCAAATCTAGTCCCACAAGTGAAGGCCCAGACACATTGACCTACTGGCATTTATTAAGTGTTTTTGTGGTTTTTTAATTAAGAAGTAGTTTTTTTATCTTTTCTTTGTGAAGCAATCTCACGCTAAGACTTATCCACCACGAGGGATATCCTACACCTCGCCCCGAAATGGAACGCGTGCAAGTATCTCATAGCAAAATCTCGTGTCACATGAGAAGAGTCGTCATTTATTAAAGTGACTTGAAGTTAAGTTTGAAGATGAGAAGAGAGAGCACCAAAAGGATCTCAAAGGTAAAATCTAGTGGGGAAGACTAATCCTAATATTATCATACATGGAAGTCCTAGGTTACTATGGTTTGAATTCTATCATAATGAATAAGAAGGAAAGAAAAGAAAGAAGAAGAATAAAGGAGTAGAAAACGTTAAAAGATAACTTACTTCTCTAAAGAAGTTAAGTTGTTTCTATAAGGGAAGTGATGAAGTTAGATAGGCATAGCATAAGGCTAAGGCAATCACAAATTTAAAGTAGAAAAATATGAAGGAAGAAATTGTATGTGGGATTCCCTCCCACACACATGACTTACCATAACCCCCTACAAAACAAAGGTTAGTGAACCACATAAGCATAAGGTGAAAATAAGAAAATTCAAACAATGCGCAAACCAAAGATGAAAGTCACAAACCAATACCACAATCACAAAGTCAGTACCTAAATCCTATAGGTGATCTAAAAAAATTACCAAGCAAACTTAATAGGATGTCATAAATGACTCCCTCAAACTATGTTAGAAAGAGGGAAGAAAGAGGCACGAAAAGTTACCTAAGAACCAAGACACCAAACAAATACCAATGAACATGAGAAAATTATGAAATTAAATCCTTAAATCCAACAACTAGTAGCAAACATGGTTTCCAAATGGCTCTCAAAAAATCATAATGAAAATCCACTAAATGGTCGCATAAAGCCGCTTAAGAACAATTAAAGCAAACGCACAAACAAGACTTACAAAACTATGGATAAAATGAAATTAAAAATATGAATAAAATATTTTTATAATCTTTTATAAGTATTTAAAATGATTAAAAAAGAACGGAGTCAAAATGTTACTTGAGATGGAAGAAATAAAATCTACAAACTACGATGTTAATATGGAAATTAAATGAGAAAGAAATTAAATGGAAATTCGAAATAAAAAAGAAAAAAAATCAGAAAATCAGAAAATAAAAGTATGGAAAATCTCTAAAATGAAATAATATCCTAAAATAATTTTTTTTTTGGAATTTTCTAAAGTGTTTTAGTATTTTTAATGAATTAAAAAAACTATGTAAAAGAAACAAAATAAAACAAAGAAAAGATGATAGGGTGTGGCATTAGCAAAAAAGAAATTAAAAACTAAAATGGGCCTAAGCAGGGGGGGGGAATAGTGAGGAAACCAAAGGCCCAGAACGAAAATGGCATTCATGCACTTATAGAATAATATTGTAAGAAAAATAAGTAATAATGCACATGACCCTCATCAATCGGTCAACTCTTCTTTTAAAAGACTAAAATGAAAATTAAAAACAAAAAAAACAACATAAAATGTAGAACCAACAGGATGATGACACATCATCATCCTCTTATTCCATGCAAGCTATAAAAACGCATGCTACCAGCAAAAACAGAGTATACACACTTATGCCACACCATCTTCATCACCTCAAAACTTCCTCAAATCTCCATGAAATCAACATGTGTAAAAGGCTAAAATCATCTACAAGACAACAAGAATCCAACCATGTCAATAGTTTTCACAGACAATCACCACACAAAGTAAATCGAGCCATACAAGGTTCCATCTAAAAAATGCAAAACCATTTTTAATGCACCATAAAACTTTTTAAACATTTCATACACAAAATATTGATCACAAATAAACCAAAAAAAGTGCAAATACAACAAATCCGAAGCCAAGTATAGATCATTCAAACCTGAAAATGAATATTCCTTGGAGAAAAATAAGAAAACCAGAGGATCTCTTTGCTCTCTTCAGCTTCCTTGATCCCTTATAGAGCCAAATAAAGGCTTAGTGAGAAAGAGTGCGGGAGATAGTGAGCAATCCGGAGAAAAAATTGTTGGATCCAAAACTTCAAAGTAAATCTTCAATGATGGTGGGAAGAATGTAATGGTGTTAACAATGATTCTAATAAAACAAAAGGATGAAGGATGAAGTGTATTTGGATGGAAAAAAAAGATCTGAAACTTGACGCATGTGAGAAATTCAGAGAGAGAGAGAGGTGTTTGTTGGTGTTGTTTTCTTGAGTGAATCATGGAAGAGAGAGTGAGGAGGCAAGGGTATAATGAAGGTGTATGATGAGATGTTCTCAATCCCCCTCAAAAGAACGTTACTCGCCTCTTATGTAAGGATAAAAAATGAAAAAAACTTATTCCAAAATACATAGCCTTTTATGCGTGTTCCCTACCCCTTTCACCTTTTCCCCTTTATTTTCAAAAGTTGATACATCATGGTCTGGGTGTAGGAGTTGTGGTGGACTCCTTATGTGATAGCTATGTAAAGTTTAATCGATGAAGATCAAGTGGTGATAATATGTTGTTGCGTAGGATTGTATGGACAATAGTTCCACGTGACGACTCCCTCATGGTGCCAAAAAGTGTGAACAAGTGAGTGGCAAAAAAAAGAGGTACAGTATTTGCAAACGAAAAAAGTTAGTGGCATGTGATCTTGATGTAGAAAAAGTGCTTTGGCCATAAGATTGAGAGAGAGAGAGAGAGGCGCGTGTTGTGCTGTAATTGCATGATGATATTTCCTTCCCTCCATATGCCACCTTGCTTGTACTATCTTTTGTGATCTTTTCACATAAAATACCAAACACACAAAATATGTTGTACTACAACTCTTGGTCACGTAAAAATAGAGGTCCTATTGGAAAAAGGTTGTGGGAAAAAAAGATAAAAGGTGACACATAAAAAAAATTAAAAAATAATAACTGGACCAATGGAACAAAGGCACATGTATACTCTAAAATCCTAAAATGCATCAAAACTTTAAAAATTCATATCTTGAGTTCTTGGAAGGCTATGAAAATGTTCTAATACTTTTTGGAAAGGGAAAATCATGATCTACAACTTTCGTGTTCAAGGAAAAATCATCTGGAGCTTTTTTGCGCATGAAATAATAGCCTGAAGACGTAGGGCAAATATTTCCAAAAATGGAAACTTCTTAACTTCCAAATTTAACAACTTTTTGCACATTCTTGATTTTTGACACTCGAACTCATCCAAGGTATTCATTGATCAAATATGACTTCAAAAGATTGATGATCCTGATCAAAACCCTAAAAATCCTTTGATTGACTTTTCGAATTGCACAGTTGACTTTCTTGCTTCACCAATAAGTAATTGCTCAAATACTTGACTTCCTTAGTGACTTTTTGTCCAAAGTTTCATACATGATCCTTGCAGATCATATGAGATCCTTTGACCATGAGAATCGGTCAAAGCTAAGAGGATTATCTGATTTAGAGCAAAACCCTGGTTAAGGTTTGTTTGTGTAGGAGAGAAAATGCACTGTTGAGCTTCGATGAAATTCCGCCCTTCTAAGACCTTGAGGGTGACTTTGGGCTTGTATAAGATATGATGAGACTTTGCGAGTTTCTTGTAGTGTCACTTGGCTCTTGGCTAGGCTTGAAGAATCATTAATTTCTAGATGATTGATCATATGCCTTATGCTGGAACATGTGAATGTTATGCCTCATTTTTCTATGCCAAATGCTAGGATATGGTATGCTTATGATATGCTTCTGATGTGAAAATGATAATAAAAAGGAGAGAGCAAATTTGGGGTGTTACAGCTTCCCCTATTCAAACATTTGTTAATTTGAGAAGGACGAAAGTTGTTGATGTTGACCGTTCGAGATGAAATGTGGTTGAATACCAAAATAACCTCAAAACTTGCGCTCTGCTGGAGAACCAAAAGAAATGGGAATAAGCTCAACCAAGGAAGACTACTGCAAACCCTGATGAGGTAATAAATAACTAGTAAACAAGAAGATGTATTTTAAACAACGCTAGGTGACTACTGGCTTGCCACAACAACGGTGGACTTGGAAACCCTGTCTTTTGAACGACGCCAGACGACTATTGGCTTGCCACTACGACGATGGAATTTTAATGGTATTGTAATATCGAGCGATTTACACCTCAACCATCAAGTAATCTAATATGGGAATGGTGTAAAGTGATCCATAACTAAGGAAGCGAGAACATAATATCAAGCGATTTATGACTCAAACAACGAGGAGTAACATCAAGCGATTTACAACTCGGACAAGATCAAGCGATCTGCTAAGGAAATGGTATCGAGCGATCCATAACCAGGAAGAAGAGAACATAATATCAAGCAATTTATGACTCAAAAAAGATCAAGCGATCCATAACCAGGACGATGGGCACGTAATATCAAGCGATTTATGACTCAAACAACGAGGAGTAACATCTAGCGATTTACAACTCGGACAAGATCAAGCAATCTGCTAAGGAAATGGTATCGAGCAATCCATAACTAGGAAGACGAGCACGTAATATCAAGAAATTTACAACTCAAACAATGAGGAGTAACATCAAGCGATTTACAACTCAGACAAGATCAAGCTATCTACTAAGGAAATGGTATCGAGCAATCCATACCCAGGAAGACGAGCACGTAATATCAAGCAATTTACGACTCAAACAACAAGGAGTAACATCAAGCGATTTACAACTCGGACAAGATCAAGAGATCTGCTAAGGAAATGGTATTGAGCGGTCCATAACCAGGAAGACGAGCACGTAATATCAAGCGATTTACGACTCGAACAAAGAGGAGTAATATCAAGCGATTTACAACTCAAACAAGATCAAGAAATCCGCTAAGGAAATGGTATCGAGTGATCCATAACCAAGGAAAATGAGAACGTAATATCAAGCGATTTACAACGCGAACACAATCAAGCGACCTGACATGGGAAATGGTATCAAGCGATCCATAACCAAGGAAGCGAGAACGTATTATCAAGAGATTTACGACTCAAACAAAGAGGAATAATATCAAGCGATTCACAACTCAAATAAGATCAACCGATCTGACAAGGAAATGGTATCGAGCGATCCATAACCAAGGAAAATGAGCACGGTTCAAAACAATAAGGAGTAACATCAAGCGATTTACAACTCAAACAAGATCAAGCGATCCACTAAGGAAACACCATCAAGCGATCCATAACCGGACGAAGAGAACGTAATATCAAGCGATTTACGACTCAAACACAGAGGAGTAACATCAAGAGATTTACAACTCAGACAAGATCAAACGATCTGCTAAGGAAATGGCATCAAGCGATCCATAACCAGGAAGAAGAGAACATAATATCAAGCGATTTACGACTCAAACACTATCTTTTGGTACGACGCCATGCGACTACTGGCTTGCCACATCGACGGTGGACTTTAATGGTGTTGCAATATCGAGCGATTTGCAACCCAAACAAGATCAAGCGATCTGATAAGAGAATGGTATGAAGCGATCCATCCACAATAGGTTCGTTGACACGGGACAAAGCGATTAATACAAGATTAGTTGATTTGAGAAGAGAGTAACAACACTGCAAGGGAGAATACCATTTGTAACTTCGTTGGGTATGAGAATATTCTGACTAACATTCTTCTAAGGAAGTGACCAAGATATCCTGGCAATACTTGGTTGAGGAATGAAATGTGAACAAATGTCTGTATCACTTTGTCACACTGGCCAAAAATAAATTGGCGACCTCACTGGGGATATTTCAATGATGGTTGCATACCAATCATGAAACTTTGTGGGGAAATGACGATCTTCCAACTCGACTGGGAGATGCTTGGTCAAATAACCTTTGCTAGGGAAAGAGTTCAGACAATTATAACTTTGTGGGGAATTAGGCATTCAGAGGCTTGCTGGGAATAACCCAATCTGATATAAAGACTCCGCTCGGAGGTGAGAACTGTTCAACTGGATTTGAAGTTCTACTGGGGATACCACCCTACTTTGACTTAGCTGGGGAAGGTCCCATCTTAGACTTTACTGGGGATGCTGGGGATCACCCTCTGCTGGAGATAAAAATTGTAAAGCATCTCTCGCTGGGGAGGATAAACTACTTGGGGAAGGCTGTACGGCAACATCTTTCTTCCTGTACTAATTGATTCTTTGAGAGATTCGTTGAATTATGAAATAATTTCCCCAGACCTCCTGGTCTACAAAGGGATTTGATTGAAGGGGACTCATGCACAATCTTACATTATCATGAAATAATCTTCCCCAGTATCCTATGCCAAGGATAAGTTGAATAATGGCATGCAAAGACTGACTTCATCTGCTCTTGAGAGTGACCTTCCCCAGTATGAGCCTTAAAATAAATTCCTCTGATTAATTACGTTCTCTGTGGGAATGCTCAGACTAAATGCTTTTTGAGAGACTTAAATCTCAAAATCATTGCCCCAGACTGGCTAAACTAGGAAATATTTTCCCAATGTGATTGCCCCGGATTGGCTGCATCTGATCCAATTGGTTAGAAGAATATTTATCTCATAGGATTTTCTCGGAAAAAGTGCACTTTGACATGATTGTCCTTTAGAAGTTTCAGACCCCTCTATCTGGCAAGATTTAAGTTTCTGGACTGAAATTCCTCATGTGAACTTCTGTGATTGCTGAACTAATGTATGTAAGCAGAATTTTTTTTATTCTGAGAATGAAAATTATAATGCAACACACATGCTAATCTTGAAGTTTTTATTGAAAAGATGTTGTTTATGAACGAACAACTATTTAAGATATAACACAAGCTTATCTGAAATAAAACATGCATATGCAATACCAACAAAGGTCTTTTAGCATAACTCGTAGGAGTCAGGAACGCTATCTCATGGTGGCATACTCTCGAATTAACCCTGTTTCAATTAGGACTTTTGAGGGTTGTATCGTGGCCTGGTTCACGGTTATAGAAACAACGGATATAGGCTCAAAGTTTATTTGTTCCCACCCCTCTTCGTGATGTCCTTCAATCCTATATTCAACTAGCTTTCACAAGCGCTCACCTTTCCTTATGGTTTTGAGATGGTTGAGGAACTAATGTTAATAACTGTTTAAGCACCACTGAGGTTCTTGTTGAGAGTCAGTCACCCCTATTGTCTTTTGTGTCTGTGTCACACGACTTGTTTTTGTTTAAGGATCTTTCTTGTGTAATCCTTTTCTCATTTCGCTTTTTCATTCTTTTGGTTATCCCTAAATTTTACCTGGACTGATCCTTTTGAATCTTTTGCAATTGGAGTCCAGCAGGATGCCCTAACTTTTTCCTAAGTCGATTATTTTCAAGTTTCGACTTAGCGGGCTTTTTATTTCTCTTTTTTTTTCTTTGAACAAAGCACGTGACATTGTTTGTCTCAATTTGTTTATAAGGGTTGTGAATGTCTCACTTTCAGTTGATGAAGGATAACCATTGTGGTTTCCGGATCAGTATAACCATTGTGGTTTTCGGTCTTTGGACCTTTTGATTTGGTACAATGAAAGGTAATGGATCCTCAGATGCGCACTCCTTTATGAAAGTATGAACGCTCGGTATAACTAGTTGATACCTACCCTGCCCCTGGGTTACATGTGAGGTTTTTTTTTGTGCGGAGAAACTCCTATTTCAAGGCTCAAAGGGGTTAGCAATGGTCTATCTCCCTTATATCTCCGGTGTTTTGGATTTGAAACAAAGCATGTACATCATCAACCGGGTCTTATTCAAGAGCACACAACTGGAGATTTCTGCATTTTAATTTCATCATCCTCCATCACAAAGTTTAAGAGAGACAGTTGGTATTGCAATGCTCATTCGCAAAATTATAAATAAACACGAATGAATTACTTCAAGAAAAACATGTGCACTTCATTAATTAACATTCAAGACCAAACAAAATTCATGCATGCATACAAATGTTCAAATAAATAGATAAAAGCTACAAATGAAAATGCAGTAAAGAAGCTGAACATTGACACTATTGAGGGGACTTGACTCCGTCTGGACCTGTTGGTCCTGAATACTTTCAGGAGTCAGTAGCCTTTTCCCAATGGGATTTGCAGTCTTCAATCAAATGGCCATGTGCCCCGAGCCATACTTCATTCCCAACTATTATGACCTTAAGCCTTTGATGTTCAAACATTGACACGAGACGTCTAAAGAAAAGAGTGACACTGAGATGAAATTGCCACATAAGGTTGACACCTAAGGTTGCTCACAAATTCCTCACGATCTCCTGCCTACGTATCTCTATTGGCCCAAGACCAATGAAGAATAAGAGCCACGTAGTTACCCTTAATAAGGATGAAAATGCCATGAAGAAACCAACTGATTGTCATCACTGAAAGTATTAGAATACTCCTGGCTTTATTGCTTTAGTTCTTCTTCATTACAGACTCTGATAAAAAAACTTCAAATCAGGACACTGCCCTCTCCTTCATCTGTACGGAGCGAAATTGACAGCTTTTGAATCAATCAAATCTTGTACCTTGCGATGAAAAGCTTTACATC
Source organism: Lathyrus aphaca (assembly GCA_963966055.1). Taxonomy (NCBI): domain Eukaryota; kingdom Viridiplantae; phylum Streptophyta; class Magnoliopsida; order Fabales; family Fabaceae; genus Lathyrus; species Lathyrus aphaca. The sequence continues at coordinate 145,839,821 of OZ014523.1, forward strand.
CATCAATATGGTGCCCTGGTGCCCCAGAATGGAAATCACAATGGGCATTAGCATCCCATCCCTCTGGCAATGGATAAGGAGGTGGGGACAGCTTGTGAAGCTCAATCAACTTCAATTGAAGCAGGTGCTGCAGTACATCAGTATAAGACATTGGTAGAGGGTCAAGAACTAATTCTCTCCTTTTTTTATGTTGACCCTGCTGAGGGTTCCTTTGTCGTGTCTGACTCCTCAGCTGATTATTTATAGCCACAAAAGCTGCTTGTTGATGACGTGGATGATATCCTCTACCTTTTCCATGTTGATGAGATGTTTCCCCAACTTCCCCTTCATTCTTGCTCTGACCACCGATGAAGGGCTTCTTGGTGTCTTAACCTAACACACTATAGTCGTGAATCTTTCCGAGTTTTAGAAAACTCTTAACTCGCTCACCGGCGATAACAATATCAGCAAATCCAGTGGAAGGACAAGCAACTAAATGATCCAGAAACACACCCTGCAAAGTGCTCATGAATGTTTCAGCCATCTCCCTCTCCAGTAGTGAAGGTTGCACTCGGGCAACCTTCTCTCGTCATCTTTGGGCATACTCTTTGAAACTTCCAGTCTTCTTCTGAGAAAGACTCTGGAGTTGAATGCGGTTAGGCGCCATGTCAAGATTAAATTGGTATTGTTTCACAAAAGCTTCAGCCAAGTCCTTCCAGCTTTTAACAACAATCTTGTTCAGACCCATATACCAGCCCAAAGATGCCCCAGATAAATTGTCCTAGAAGTAAAACATCCATAACTTCTCATCGCCCGTGTGGGCAGAGATCTTCCCAAAGTAAGTCTGGATGTGAGTTTTCAGACAAGAGTTGTCTTTGTACTTTTCAAAAGTAGGGGGCTTGAATTTGTGAGGAATCTTCACTCCAGGAACTAACCCCAAATCCACAACATCAAAACCTAGAGAGTTATGAGATTTAATGGCCTCTATTTTCTCAGTGATCTCGTCGAAACTTTGATCCACAATAGCATTAGGTTGATCCATCTCATCATCAATCAAAGTAAACTGATCTTTTTGTCTGTCCCTATAGCCAACATTACGGTTATTGTCTCCGCCTGGAGCTCTATTATGATTTCTCTGGTTGCCATCTTCTGGAATCTCATTCTCTGGCCACTTGACCATCAACCTTAATTGTTCTTGCCTATGAGCCATCCCCATCATCAGGGTCATAAACTGCTCCATACGAGTCTTCAATTCTACGAGCTCAACTTGTACCTGATCTTCCATTCCGGTTCTGCTTTGCTAACACTGTTGCATGAAATGGAATAGAGATGAGAAACTGCCAAGGTACCTAAAAATCAATGATAGAATGATATGGTATGCAAGATGTCATGCTATGAAAATGCTCAGAAACACCGCAAATGAGAGAACACTCTCAAAAGAAACCCTGCAAGCAAGATCCAGCACAAAATACATCTTGTGACCGAGTGCTAGTGCATGAATAAGGAACCACTGCTTCAGAAATCCAAACACATAACAGGGAAAGGCCCGCAAGAGCAAAGTCATACAAGGTACTGAAAACCAACATGAATAAGTAAAACGAAAAATATTCCCTCAACAAGCCTGGGGGTAACCAGATACATGAAAGAGCTAAAGCCTACAAGCATTAATTCTACTCCAGAAGTCTTTTCCTTCCTAGCTGACCATCTCGTGTGATGACCTTCAAGTCAATCAGATCTTGAACATTCCATTGTAGAGCCATGCATTCTTCTGTTGCATGCCCCGAGGAACCTGAGTGAAACTCACAACGCGTATTTTCATCGTATCCCTTTGGAATATTTCCTACAGGTGGTGCCAAAGTCTGTAACTTAATCAGATCAAACCTCATAAATTGTCACAACATGGAAATGTAGGTTATTGTAATGGGATCAAGAATATGATCAGCTTGTGAAACTCTTTGTGGATAAGGCCTTCGTTGTGGTTGAGCAGTTTGTTGTTGTGTCGCTCCCGGGATTTTCATCCTAGTACAAACACGAAAGTGGCGCGGAAAAGGTAGAGTCTCCAGCCAGGCATTTTTATCCCGAATGAATGAGAAAGGTAATGCTGCACAAACCTAAGGAAGAAGGAAAGGACAAGGTCTTGCGAACCAAAGATCTGGGTTTGGGAGTCGGTTATGACATGGGAAGGTATTAGCACCCCAGACCGTCCACTGTACCCGACGGGATCCACGCTTGCTTGTTTGTTTTAAAGGGTGAGAAATAAAGTGCTGCTGAACAAATGAACTGCTAACTGGGATGGAAAATGAAATGAGAAAGATAATGGAAAAGAGAATAAAAAGAAAGAATGGGGAAAATGTAGGGAAAATAAAGAATGTGCTCGAACGGCCCCTACCCTGCTGCCTACGTACCTCATCAAGAAAATGAGGATCAGAGTCGACGTAGTTCGCCTAACTAAGGCGGGAACTATTCGTTTGTGTTTTTTATGCGCTGGAACTGCTTACAGGTGTTGTAGGCTCGTCTGGTACGAGTGCGTTTACCGTCTTGCATGCGAGACAAGTCATCGCAAGTTCGCGTTTAGAGTGAATGAGGTGAGAAAAGAAGTTCCCGTAGGATAGTCACTTATTGTTTGTTTTTGTCTTTTATGAGAAATGTTTTGAATTTGTTTGTGAACATTCTCATACTAAGACCTATCCATCGTGGTAAGTACTTACACCTTACCCCGAAACAGGACGCGTATAAGTACTCTGCAACAAAGTCTCATGGCGTATAAGAACGTTCGATTTTTATTGAGTATTTTATTATTTTCTTCATGTGGAGAGAAAGAATGACTAAAGTTGCAAAAGAAAAAAACTAAGGGACTAAGACACAACCCTAATTTAGTCATTATATTCAAAAAGTGGTTCTAATGGTTTATGAAGTTTTCTAATCCTAAGGAAGAAAAAGGGAACTAAAAACTACTAGAACTCAACTTACTTCCTAAGGAAGTTAAGTTGGTTCTAAGAAAAAGGGGGAAGGCCTATACAAGTGGAAAAAAAATATTAAGGCAAAAACATGAAAATAAGAAGAAGAAATTAATTCCAAAAAACGCATATTAAAGCATAAAACTAAAAATAAGGCTAAAACTCATGTAAACACATTTAATGAGAATTCTAATCCTAAGTCCTAAAACTAAGGGAATTTACTTAATATCATCATTCTAAAATCAGTAGCTAAACTATATTAAGTCATCCTAATATCCTAAGATAAAACCTAATTAGTCTAATTCTTAATAAACCATAAACTCCTAAGCTAAACTAGGGATTTACAATGTAAATGTTAACTAAAACTAATGAACTAAAAAAATAGTAAAATTCCTGGAAAATATATGAAATTAATTCTCTAAGGTCCTTAACCTGACTATAATATTGTTTTAAAAACTATCCTTAAAATTCAAAGCCTAACTATGCCAAATAGTCACTTAAATCTACCTAAGAACTAATCACAATTTTACACAAACTAAGCTATCAAAATAGTGAATAAAATGGCCTAAAAAATATACCAAAAATTATTCCAGGTCCTATTACTAGTCCTCTAATCATAGCAAAAAGAATGGGCCAAAACTCCTACAGGAGGTTGGAGAAAGAAAATGCACAAAATAAAGTGTACAAGAAATAATTCAATATAAAGATAATTAAATGGAAAATCAAAATTAAATTGAAAAATGGCCAAAATCAGAAAGTAAAAATGTAGAAAAGTTCTAAATTGTATTAGGAACCTACTGGAATTTTTGTGGAATTTTATTGAGTGTTTTACTATTTTTTTAAGGATTAAAACTGAACTAAACTAAAACAGAAATTAAAAAAAAAGGAAGGGGGTGCGTGAAGAAGATTTTTGCAGTTAATATTCTAATGGGCTTAGCAATCAGGGGTGCGAATAGAAGATTCCAAGCCCACATGCATTGGGTCTTGGAGGTGTATGCCATGGAAATCGGTCAACTCTTTGACTTCATCTATACCACACGATCAAGAGTCTCCCTATGGTAATCTCATCAAGCGCTCACAAACGCATGCTTATGGTGTTATGGTGTACCGTCCACACATGATTAATCGCTGGCACCTCCTACCAGACGGTGATAAGTGTCACCTCCGGAGTGGCCGGGAATCCCAAAAACTTATCTTATCCTCTTAGAAATTCCTAACGGTAAAACAATGGGACTTAAGTGCACTTATTGCTCTTAATTCTTTTTTATTCCAAGATATTCTCTTAATCAGTATTAATTAAGTTAATTATCTCTTAAACTTTCCAAAAGAATAACTAAAAGTTCTTATGATTAAAATAAACACACAACACAGAGGCCAAAAGAAATACCCCGTGAACCCTAAACCCTTCTTCTTCCCCTCTTTCCGCCGCCACCTTCATCGCCTCTCCTACATGAACCTCTTCTTCTTTCCCTCTCGCACATGAACCTCTTCTTCTTTCCCTCTCTATTGTTCGTCTTCTCTTTATCTGTTTGTCCTCTCACCCTATTCATAACCTAGACCAAACTCTCTAACAGATCCGAAGTCCAAACTCTCCCAATCGAAACGATACAAACAATAAGACGTGGATCACAACCTAATCAACACGCAAGAGTAACACAAGCAAATAGTACCTCGTGATTTTTACGACAACAAATACACTGATGGTTGAACGAGGATGACTACGTTTCGGCTTCCATGGCGAAGTCACGATTTAGATGTCAATCCTGACGATGAGTAAGGAGGCGTTGAAGACAATTGTGAGTTTTTCGAAATTATGGTCAGGTATATGCTTCGGCCTCACTTCTTGTACTTTCTCTTTTGTTCTCTTTTCTGCAATTGACCTCTTGTTGTTGCCGTTATGAATCTTGCAGGTTGTTGGTGTGAAGTTCGACACTGATTGATGAAGATATCACTATTGAAGTGAGCTGGAGAATTCGTGCATCTGAACTTAGCAGAGTCGTATTGATGATGACGGAAGATTTGAGGATGATGAAGCCTTGTTTATGAAAATTTCTTCGGTTGAAGGTTCAGATTGACGAAGGTGCAGAAATGGAAGAATGATGGAGAAGGAGTGGAGAGTTGAAGAAGTTGAAATAGCGGTGATGCAGAGCGATATTGAAGAGTATGATGAAGGTTGAATGAGAGCTATTGAAGGTTGGTGAATCGATTTCATAAAGGTGAATCTCAAAATGGTGAAGAAGGCTAAGAAGAGTGATGAATGAATTTTGAATTTGGTGAAGGGAGGATTGAAGAATGAAAGTTTGAAGAAGAAGAATCAGAGAATGGTGAAGAAGGCTAGTTGAAGAAGAATGAATGAATTTCAGATTTGGTGAAGGGAGGATTGAAGAATGATAGTTTGAAGAAGAAGAATCAGAGAATGGTGAAGAAGGCTAGTTGAAGAAGAATGGTCCTGATTTATAGAGGATGAATCAAGCCTTGTGAAGAATTTCCAGGTGAACTTTCTAGAAGAATTCAGTTATGAAAGTTTGTTATTTTTCAGTTATTGCTTTGATTTTCTGTTTTTTTTAAATTGTTATGAGCTCAGTTAGGATTTTTTTTTTGCAACTGATTTAGGTCTATAATCCTTTGCTTTACCTCTTGAGTATTCATTTAATTCTGATTTTGTTTTATCATTGTGAAATGCAGATGGAAGGTGGTGATTCGAGATTCAACTGAGGGATTTCACTTTATGAATAGGAGATATTGATGGTGGCTGGAAATTGACGAAGCTGAAGCCGATGATCGATTCTACTGACTCGTTGCGGTGCGTTCCTTGTAGACGTAATCGTGGCGAAAACTGCTCCTCTTTTTATGTCGTGCACATTGAGTTGTTGATTATGGTCTTGTTCAGGTAAGAATTCGAACATTCATTCTTGTCGATGCCTCAGAATATTAACTCTTCTATGAGATTTTGATTCTGTGAGTGGTTCTGAATTCTCGTTGTAATGCTTACTGAACTTGTGTTCCTTTTCTTGGCATGATGTGTAGGTCGGAGACGATGTTATTGAAGGTTGATGAAGGAAGTGGATTGAACGGTGGTGATGAGTTTGATTTTGTTTTTGCAGGTGCGGGCTTGAAGGAGAAGTGAAGATTGTTGATTGTTCTTGTGTGAGATTGATGATAGAGAATTTGATGAGCATTTTTTCATTCTGTTATTTTTTGTTAAAATTATCCTCCTCCAATTTTTCTGCTGAGTTTTTGTATATATATATATATTGAATTTTCAATTAAGACCTTTCTTTTCTTCAATTTTTGCGCTATGTTTCTTTCAAGTACATGCTTCTCCCTTTTTCTTTACTCCATTTCATGTGCGGGCAGAAATTTGGGCCTCACATTTTCTTAACGACATTCTTTTCTTATAGTAAAAGTTAACAATAAAATCAACATGGATTAAAATGGTAGAATGGATTGGAATTAATCATAAAAATGGTTTGAAAAAGGTATTGGCTCAAGTGAATAAAATGGTAGTTTGGATATGGATGATGATGGAACTGAAAATTGGACTACAAATGGCTTGATTTTGACTTAAAATAGTAAAGTATGAAATGGGCTTAATGTTGAATAAAATGGTAGTTTAGAGAGAATGATATGAAAAATGGAATGTTAGAAATGGTGAATTAAAAATGGTGAATTAAATCGAGAACTAGAATGGTGATGGCTTGTATTTGAAATGGATATCAAGAACTAGAATTTGAACTTGAATGATGTCTTCCAAATAAACCAATAATTTGTATTATCTTTTAACCTGAATCAAGTCCTTCAACATAATCCACTCTTAAGAACTTTGATGCCATACTAAACTCTGCACAATCTCGAATTATTATTCCATAAACAAATGGATCCAAACCATTCTTTAATACACTGGACTTCAATTGGTGGAGTGTCTTCAAACCAAATCATGAACAAGAATTCCAAATTCTCTTTGAGATGTTCAATGAAGAAGAATACAACTCGATATTTTAAGAAGAGCCCGAAGCCTTATCCAAAGCAGATCTGATTAACACCTCAATAATGGATTAGATGCACCAGTGAATATTCTCCACAAGTAAAATCCCCGAAGGACATTTAATCAAGGAAATAAACCCTAATTACGTATGTTATTGATCACATGCCTTATGAGCCAATGCAATGCATGATTGAATGTTACAACCTAATAAAAATGCAAATGAATGCAAACATAAGCCAGTAGAGGTATTAAATACGAGGGAAAATTTTGAGGTATTACAGCTGCCCCTATTCAATCATCTACAAGCCTGAACTAATAATTGCAACAAATTTTAGACATTCAAGGTATGGAGTGATTGAATACTCGAATAAAACCTGGAAATTTGAACTCTGCGGATGAGAAAAATGACATCTGCCTTTATTTTTTTTTTGGTTTTTTATTTTTTTTTTGACCTCTGAATAGGTAGCAGAAAATAGAACAAGGTGGAATAGAATCATTGTAATAACCTGCAATGTGACTGCTGAGCGAATCAAGCCATAGAGAGGATGCATGTTGGCGAAACAGGGCTTGCAAATGATACCATTAGTGAAATGAAACTCGGCAATGTGACTGCTGAGCGAATTAAGCCACAAAGAAAACACGCGACTGCTGAGTGAATCAAGCCATGAAAAGTGCATGTTGGAGAAACAGGGCTTAACGAGACCATTAGCGACATGAGACTCGACAATGTGACTGCTGAGCGAATCAAGCCACAGAGAAAACACGCGACTGCTGAGCGAATCAAGCCACGGTAAGTGCCTATTGGAGAAACAGGGCTTAACGAGACCATTAGCGAAATGAGACTCGACAATGTGACTGCTGAGCGAATCAAGCCACAAAGAAAACACACGACTGCTGAGCAAATAAAGCCACGAAAATTTCCTGTTGGCGAAACAGGGCTTAACGAGACCATTAGCGGAATAGGACTCGACAATGTGACTACTGAACGAATCAAGCCACAAAGAAAACACGTGATTGCTGAGCGAACCAAGCCACGGAAAATGCCTATTGGAGAAACAGGGCTTAACGATACCATTAGCGGAATGGGACTCGACAATGTGACTGCTGAGCGAATCAAGCCACAAGAAAGACACGCGACTGCTGAGCGTATCAAGCCACGAAAAGAATGACAAACATTAACTTGGAAAGACAAAGGTGCCAGGAAAATGGTATAAGTATCTTCTGCGGGGGAGTATTTTAGGTTGAGAAGATGTTATAGGTTGTACGTAATACCTAAAAATTGGCCCATGCTGGCATGCATATGTTTGGATTTATGGCATAATGCTCCATGATGATGAAATGCTACACTTTAGAGGATGAAAATGTAATGATGATTATGCATATGCAAATGAAAAGGGATCTCCTGACAAGGAGACTGCAAGTATCCCAGATGGCTTTACTGGGGAGAATTGATGATCACTACATTGATTTGGTTAGTCCTGGTGAGGAGGAAACAACTTTGCGGGGAATGTTGTTAATGATGAACCAGCCCTGAATTGCCGTTATTGCCAAAAATAAATTGGACTTTAAGATTGGAGAGCCAAGACCCTGCTGGAGATGGACTCATGATTGGAGAGCCAAGACCCTACTGGAGATGGACTCAAGATTGGAGCCAAGACCCTGCTGGAGATGAACTCTTCTCGAACTCTGATGGGGAAATGGAGACCTCCTGACTTGGCTGGGAACCAGAGGTATGGCCCTGCTGAGGAAGCAACCTGCTGGGAGAGGAAAGAAAATTCTTGCACTGCTGGAGATTGCCATGTGTTGAAAGAAAACTTCTGCTTGGGGAGGACAAACATCTCTTTCCATTACCGTTGGGGAAGAACTTCAACTTCACTTCTACTGGGGATAACAGGGGACACACGGGAAGGCACATGTTCTTGTTCGAGTACTGTTGAAATGTTCCTCCTGGAAATATGCTTTAGCTCTGCTAGTAACACATGTACCTGCACCTGCGTAAACACAACTAATAATGCCTGCAACATGGGAAGTTAGTTCTGGACCTATATGCCCCAGGCTTATGGTACGAATCACCATCCCAGCCACTTAACACCCTTTTTAGAGTCGTATTAAATGTTTATGTCCTCCTGCATGATTTAGAAAGCATTCAAATGTTCACAACACAATATAAACCACAATTTACTGGACGTTTTTGCAATAAAAAAATGTTAGATGAAAAACAAAAACAAGAAGCAAATAGTCACAAGTTGACTGAAATTGAATTTTATTGATTTGGAACATGGCCATGAATAGGCGTTACATCAAGAGGAAGAAATTCCCTGGAAAGAAGAAATAGCCACAAAGGAAAACAAACTATCCTATTGGCAATGTGAGAAGTGGATCTCATCAAGTTTCGACTTGGCTATGGCTATGATTTGCAGATGGATTACGAATCTCGCAGATCGCAGTTGTTCGTGTTAGTCCCTCTTTTGTGTGGATCGCCCTTTCGGGTTTTCAATCCACCGGGATACCCTTTTTTGCCTGAGCTGTCCGATGTGGCTTTTCAACTCAGCGGGTGTACATTTTTTTTCAAAATTTCCCTAATTTTTTCCCAAGCCTTTTATTCTGTTTTTGGCTCGCCGGGATGCCCATTTTTTCCTGGATCATTATTCTGTTTTTATCCAGCGGGTCTTTTTACACGAAGTATTTTCTTACTGCGTCTGCATTGACGGGGGAATGGAAGTCTTCTCCATCCATGGTTGTTAGCATCAAGGCTCCACATGAGAAAACCTTTTTAACCACAAATGGTCCTTCATAATTAGGTGTCCATTTACCCCTGTGATCGTTAAGAGGAGGAAGAATCCTTTTCAGCACCAGGTCACCTGGTATGTACCTTTGAGGTCGTACCTTTTTGTCGAAGGCCTATTTCATGTGCCATTGATACAATTGTCCATGGCATACAGCCGTTAAGCGGTTTTCTCCAACGAGGCTTAGTTTATTGTATCTGGATTGGATCCACTCAGCTTCATCTAGCTTAATGTCCATCATTAACCTCAACGAGGGGATCTCCACATTGATTTGTAGGCCTGCCTCCATACCATATACTAATGAGAACGGGGTTTCCCCTGTTGAGGTGCACACAGACGTTCGGTACCCATGTAAAGCGAATGGTAGCATCTCATGCCAGTATTTGTATGTCACAACCATCTTTTGCATGATCTTCTTTATGTTTTTGTTGGCCGCCTCGACGGTGCCATTCATCTTCGGGCGATATGGAGAAGAGTTGTGATGTTCTATTTTGAAATCCCGACACAAGTCAGCCATCATCTTGTTGTTGAGATTAGAACCATTATCAGTAATGATTCTTTCGGGAATTCCGTACCGGCAAATGATATCTCTTTTAATAAAATGGGCTACCACTTGTTTAGTAACGTTGGCATAAGATGTCGCTTCGACCCACTTCGTGAAATAGTCTATGGCAACTAGGATGAAGCGGTGACCGTTGGAAGCTGTTGGCTCGATCTTGCCAATCATATCAATGCCCCACATGGAGAACGACCAAGGTGAATACATGACACTCAAAGGGTTCGGAGGCACATGGACTTTATCAGCATAAATCTGGCACTTATGGCATTTACGGGAGTATTTACAGCAATCGGATTCCATGGTGATCCAATAATATCCCGATCTCAACAATTTCTTGGCCATAACATGTCCTCCAGCATGGGTACCAAAGGAGCCTTCATGAACCTCTTGCATCAACAGGTCTGCTTCGTTTCTATCCACACATCTGAGCAGAACCATGTCGAAGTTTTGTTTGTATATCACACCATCTTGATTCAAGAATAAACCACCTGCTAGTCTTCTGAAGGTCTTCTTGTCTTTATTGGATGCCTCAGTCGGGTATTCTTGAGTTTTCAAGAAATGCTTGATATCATGATACCAAGGTTTGTTATCTTCACCACTGTCAACTACAAAGACATAAGCAAGTCTTTCAAGACGGGAGACCATGATTCGAGGCCCGAAATTCTCTTGACAAACTTTAATCATAGACGACAAAGTTGCTAGAGCATCAGCGAACTGGTTTTCATCTCGAGGAATATAACTCAACTTGACCTTGGTGAAGAAAGTTAGTAGCCTCCTGGTATAATCCCTGTAAGGAACCAAGTGAGGTTGATGAACTAACCATTTTCCATTGACTTGGTTTACTACCAATGCAGAATCTCTGAAGATCTTAAGATTCTTGACTTGCAGGTTGATTGCCTCTTCAACCCCCATGATGCAAGCTTCATACTCTGCCTCGTTGTTAGTGCATTCGAAAGTCAACCGAACGGCTAAAGGTGTATGGACCCCTTCTGGTGAGATGATGACAACACCTACTCCGCTTCTGTTCATGTTCACAGCTTCGTCAAACATCAACTTCCATTTGGATTCAGGGTCTGGCCCTTCCTCCGAAAGTGGTTCTTCACAGTCTTTCAACTTGAGGAACATGATGTCCTGATCTGAAAACTCGAATTTCATGGGTTGATAATCATCAATTGGCTGTTGAGCCAGGTATTCTGACAATACACTCCCTTTTATTGCTTTTTGCAAAGTGTAATGGATATCATACTTTGTTAGAATCATCTGCCATCGGGCTACCCTTCCTGTTAGAGCTGGCTTCTCGAAGATATATTTCATAGGATCCATTTTGGAGATTAGGAGAATGGTGTGAGTCAACATGTACTGTCTTAGTCGGCGAGCAGCCCATGCCAAAGCGCAACAAGTTTTCTCGAGTAGTGAGTAGCGTGTCTCACAATCGGTAAACTTTTTGCTAAGGTAATAAATGGCGTGCTCTTTTCGACCAGACTCGCCATGATGACCTAACACACACCCCATTGATCCTCCGAGAACAGTAAAATACATGATCAAGGGTCTCCCTGGCACTGGAGGCATGAGAATTGGAGGTTCTAGCAGGTACGCCTTGATTCGGTCAAAGGCTTGCTGACAGTCTTCATTCCATTTGATGGCTCGATTCTTCCTCAGAAGCTTAAATATGGGATCACACGTGGCTGTTAGGTGCGAGATAAACCTCACATTGTAATTTAGTCTCCCTAAGAAGCCACATACTTGATTTTCAGTCTTTGGCTTAGGCATCTCTTGGATGGCCTTTACTTTGGCCGGATCAACCTCAATTCCCCGCTCACTAACAATGAAGCCCAATAGCTTGCCAGAATGGACCCCAAAGGTGCACTTGTTCGGATTCAACCTCAATCTGAACATCCGGAGTCTATCAAACAACTTTGCTAGATTGACCAAGTGCTCTTCTTCTATTTGGGATTTTTCTATCATATCATAAACATAAACCTCAATTTCATGATGAATCATGTTGTGAAATAACGTTACCATTGCCCGTTGGTAAGTGGCTCCAGCATTCTTAAGACCAAACGGCATGAGCGTGTAATAGAAGGTGCCCCAAGGCGTGATGAAGGTAGTCTTTTCCATATCATCGGGAGACATCTTAATCTGGTTATAACCTGAAAACCCGTCCATGAAAGAGAACACAGAAAACTGAGCAGTATTATCAACTAGCACATCTATGTGAGGTAGAGGGAAATCATCTTTAGGGCTGGCCCTGTTCAAATCCCTATAGTCTACACACATCCTGACTTTACCGTCTTTTTTAGGGACCGACACAATATTAGCAACCCAAGGAGGGTAACTAGTCACAGCCAAGAAACCTGCATCGAATTGCTTTTGTACTTCCTCTTTGATCTTGATCGCCATATCAGGGCGTGTGCGCCTCAACTTCTACTTCACTGGCGAGTAGTCTTCTCTCAAAGGAAGCTTGTGTACCACAATGTCAGTGTCTAAACCAGGTATGTCCTAGTAAGACCAGGCGAAGACATCAGTGTATTCTCGAAGCATGGCGATTAGACGAGTCTTGATAGATTCTTCTAATGTGGCCCCGATCTTCATTTCTTTCTTGTCCTCTTCGGTACCCAAGTTTATCACTTCAATGGCCTCTTCGTGCGGCTAAATCATATTTTCCTCTTGATTAAGTAGTCTGGCTAACTCTTCAGGTAGTTCGCAATCTTCTTCACCTTCCTCATCGGCTTGGTAAATCCGATTGTCAAAGTCATACTTAGCCATAGCAAGGTCGTCATTGATAAGGTCCGGTGAAGAGCACCTGCATGAATGATGATTCATGCAAGGCTTTAGAAGGAGTTTGAAAAAACATTGCCATCTTTTAAAACTTTTCTTTCTTTTTGAAAACAAAAGCAAAAATGAAAGACAAAGAACAACATGGATGAATGCAAAACGTCAGCTTTATTAATGATTATGAATTGTGTTAGGCACAAAAGAACCCTTATAATAAGCTATTATGCCCCGGGCAAGACATAGTGCTTGAGTACAGGAAAAAAAAAGCAAAAATCATTACTATTCAAAGAAGGTGACTGAGATAAGCCTTTCAGATGACCAATTGCTAAGCTGAGTCCCTGCAGCACAAGGTATGATCCACTCGTCTAAGTCACAGTCACTATCAACTGTGTCGTCCTGCACGACACTGATTCTTCTGTAATCCACCATTCTCACACTCATGAAGGAAATCAGGCCTTGACGACCTCTAGCGCTCTGTTCAGATGTTGACTGCCCAAGATGGTAGCCAACACCAAACATATCCTTCTTTTCTGACACTTCTACTGGACTGCCCCATCCTTCTCGCGTTCCTGATTCCACTACCTTCAAAGCTTTCTTATAAGAAGTTATGGAAACCCCCTTCTTTGATTCTTAAAAAAAAGCTGCTAACGAAGATGCCAATTCAGTCTTCAGGGGCTCAAAAGCCTGACATGGAGTCTCTACTATCTCACCATCCATCTCCACATATTTAAACGAAGCCAGATGACTGATGAAAATATCCTCCTCCCCATAAACCGTTACAATTTGTCCTTCCCAGACGAACTTCAATTTCTAATGGAGTGTGGACGATACTGCCCCTACCGAATGTATCCAGGGCCTCCCCAACAAACAACTATATGCAGGCTGTATGCCCATTACATAGAATGTGGCATTGAAGATTTGTGGTCCCACTTTGATTGACAATTCTACTTCCCCAAACACTGATCTTCTCGATCCATCGAAAGCTCGAACTACCAGGTCACTGGTGTCGCTCCCACCAAATGACACTTGGCCAGAAGGGGTACAGACGCGAACGGTCGGCGAAAGGAGAGAACATGAAGATGAACTGAAAAGAGTCGCCAGCTAGGCATTTTTATCCCAAAGGAAAGGTAATGCTGCATAAACCTAATAAAAGATGGATAAGACGATCACGAACCAGAGAAACTGAGAAAGGGGGTTGGTTACAACCTGGGAAGGTATTAGCACCCAGATTGTCCGTCGTACTTGACGGGATCCACGCTTGAAAGTTTGTGTTTAAAGGGGTAGTGTCAGTGCTATTCTGTATGCAAAAGTTGGAAAAGAATACAAGTGTCAATGCAAAAGAAATGTGAAGTGAAGAAAAGGAGTGTCAGTGTAAGGAAAGAGTGTAAAGCTCAAGACTATGAGGCTTAAAAGAATAAAGCTGGAAGAGGGAGGAATATACAGAGACTTTTGTTCGATAACTGTTAAGTTATGCCTACGAATCCTCTCGTGCAAAGAGGAAGTCAGAACACCATAGTTCGACTCAAAGAGACTGAAAGATAAATTAACTTGTGAACTGCTTACTTGTCTATGCTCAAGTGTATGACCTGTCTGGCTCAGGTGCAAACTGTCTTGCATTAGACGGAAGAAGCGAGTTCTCGTTTGTGATTGAAGATGATGAGAAAAGAATCCCGGAGGAGACGATTATTGTTTGTTTTTGGTATTTTCAATCTTTTATTGCTTTTGGAGTTTGTCATAAGAGAATGAGCTTAGGCCTAAACCAAGGGTTAGTAAACTAATCACATCCTCCCTCTGATTAGGGGTAATGAGAAAACCTTAAGTATGAAGTAAACACCTCACACTTAATCACCATGATGTAGGATTAAAATCATTAACCTACTTGTATTTATTTAGATGTTTTTGGTGATTTTGTTTAGTATTAAGTAATGAGTTTAAGCCATAATCAAGGATTTAATGGACCCATTACACCATCCTAATAGAAGGATAATAGATGAGAACATTTAAGCTGAGGAAGGCTCCTCAACTTAATCCATGATTAGGGATTAACCTCATGACATAACAAAGCCTTTATTAAAGTGGATTTTAGTTAATGATAAGATTAAGAAATGGATTTTATGGTTTGTAAGACAACTTGAGGGGGACTTGTCCATTAACACTAGGGTTAGTCCTTCTTAACCAATTAAGGAAGAATTAGAACCCTAATGCAAGGCCCAAGTTACAAGCTTGGTGTCTTAGTGATTATTAGATGGATTGATTAAAGGATTTTAACACATTAAAGGATTAACAGTTAGGATTAAAGTTATACACTCCATCCTAATAGATGGATGCAGGCATAATCTTAATCACAAAGCCTTAAAACCTTTAGGGCTTAGTCCCTGATTATGAGATGAGAAGAGAAGACACAAAGATGACACAAAGGTAAAATAAATGGGGGACTAATCAAACCCTAATTGTTATCATGCTTGGGTATTCCTAGGGTTTATGAGGCTTGCAAAGAGATCTTCAAGGAAAAGCCATCAAGGAAGAAGCATGATGGAAGGAGGAGAAACAGAAGGAAGCAAGACAACTTACTTCACTTAAGAGGATAAGTTGCTTGAATAAAGAAAGTGAGGAGGGAACAAGAATGAGCAAGCTCACTCTAATACAAAATTAAAATTCAGTAATGAATGCATAAGAGAGATGAGAAAAGATTGTGAGAAGTGAAGGCAAATTCACTTCTCAAACACTTACCACCTGAAAAGTTAGCAAAAGGAGATGAAATGAAATGAGAATGAAATGAAATGCAATGATGAAAACCAAAACCATAAGCATGTTCATGAGGCTAATGATGCAAAGAGATGATACAAATGTATGTCATGAGATGAAGATGATCATACAAAGGATGGGAATGCAAATGAAGCATTAAGGAAGCATGAAAGTTCATGAATGCATATGAAATGAAATGAAAGCATAACATGGCAAATGGAGGATGCAATAATCAAACATGATTTCAATGTGTCCTAAGATTTCTTATATTTCATGTGGATGCACAAAATGTCATGGCAAGTTCATGTATGCAAACTTATACAAGATGAATGCAAAGGAAGATGCAAATTAGGGTCACATGAACATGTGAGATGCAAAACTCAAAAACAGAAGCAAATGGTAAGATAAAAAATTGAAAATAAAACCAAAGGAACCCTAAACCTATACTAGTTTACTATCCAAAGGGGGAGGTCAGAAGCTTAACCTAGAAGGACTTATGATTTTTCTAAGTTTCTAGGGTTTTAAGGGTGATCCTAAAGGTAAAATGCCAAACAAATCGAAAATGAAAGATAAAAATGAAACAAAATTTTTTTTGGATGCTTGAAAACATGCATAACACAATGCAAAAAGAATCATTCACAAAGTCACTTTGGTTCAAAAGTTATGAATTTTTGAAGTTAGGGTTAAAAATATTCAAGTTTAGGAACCCTAATTCACTTGAAAATTGTCAAAGTAAGATCAAAACCAAAAAGAAATTTGTGTGGTAAGTTTGTAAATGTTTCTAAATGTTTGAAAATGCTCTCTGAATTGTTTTGTGATTTTTAAATACCTTAATGTATTTTTAATTAATTAATTCTCATTAACTAATTAAAAATAACATTTAAATGATTTAAAAATAATTTTTTAATGCAAAAAAATAAAAATAAAAATATTTTTGGGCTCTGAAAATTAATTAAAGGTTGGACAAAAAATTTCAGAATTTTTTGACTATTTTTGCTATTTTTAAAAATTCGTACAAAATTAAATAAAGAAAATGCAATAAAAATTAATTAAATGAGAGGTATGCTGGATGGAGAGCCAGGATTCAATCTGGGCTTTAAAAGAGTTGACTGAGCGCGCATCTGGACGGCCCAGGTTCAAACTTCATTAATCCTGATTATTTATTTAATTAAACCTAATTTAAAACTAATGACTCAATCTACACCATCCAATGCATGCGGGTAAGGATGATCAGACGACCCAGATTCAAACAATGCCCTAAACCTAATTAAAAACTCTAATTACTTTCAGGTGGCCGGAAATGACCTTCGGTCATCTTCTCCGGCCACACCCTTCCCTGAGAATTTCAAACTCACTCCCCAGGCCATTTCTGGAGCTCTAAAGCTCCATATTCGTTCCTTTCACTCCCCTAAACCTAAATCCACCCTCAAACATGATTTATTTTCATCCATTAACAAGATTCAAATCAAAGAACAAAAATTGCAAAACTTTCAGACAAACCATACATCCTCATTTCTTCACCATTTTCAATAATTTAAAGTTCATTACACTCAGGGGATCAAACTCAACCAATTAAGAACTTAAAACAAAGGTTCTGGAAAAATTTTTTCACATGGCTACCTGAGATGAATCTTTCAACCCTAGAGCTTTCAGGCTGCTTCTTTGCTTCAAAACACCTCCAATGACCTCCCTGAAGAAGCTTTGAAGCTTTGCTGAAGTGTTTGTGGCCTCATTTTGAAGTTTGATGAAGTTCAGTTCAAAGGGGGAGAAAATAGTGTTTTGTGTATGGTGGATTTTAAGGCAAAATGAAGGGTGGGAAATGATCACTGATTGATGCTGAGATGAATGGTGGTGTTGGTTTTAAGAATGGGTGTCTGAGTTGTGTATTTCGAAAGAAAATGCAAAGAGGGAGGTTTTTGTGTATGCTGAGTTATGGGAGAGTTCAGGCTTGCTTCTTGTTATGTTTGGCTTGCTTTTGATTAGTATAAACAAATGCAATTGGTTCAGAGAGTGGTTGTGGCATAGTGTGATTGGTATGGGTGAAAATGCACAAAGTCAAGGTTATGTGTCCTTTGAGGTATGGCCTGTTTCAGGCCAAGGACAAGGGGGTGTCTGGCGCAGCTTGATTCAAGGATGATCAGGGAAATCAGTTTGAGGCAATTTGGCAAGCTTGTGGGAAGTTGTGGGGGGTTTTGCAATTTTGTGAACTTTTGGCCCTTTCTTGATTTCTTCATGTACAAGTCATGGAAATGTGAAATTCTTTGGGAAATTCTGAGTTTTAGGCATTGTACTATGATTTTATGATGTGTATAAGTCCATTTGAAGTCATAAAATATCTTGGCATGAGGTTTTGCAAAAATCCCTCTTTGGTGTAAAACTTGAAATTATGTGATTTTTGCCAACTTTGGAAAGACATAACTTGAGTTCCAAAATGAATTAGATCTTGTTATTGTACTTTTTTAAAAGGGAATGATCCAATCTACAACTTTCATGACCAAGAATTTTTCATTTGAAGTATTTTTGGTTAAGAAAGAGGAGGTTGAAAAACTTTCCCAAAATGGCAACTTTTGGTTTAGCCCACTTTTCTTCAAATTTGTGAACTTATAAACACTTCAGTGATCAAATTAAGACCATATAACTTCAATTTGATGAAAAATCCACTTTGGGTCCATAGATAGGGCCTCAGATACCCTGATTTTGCTCTGACTTGCTCAGGAAGTTACCCAGTGATCAGATGACTTCCATAATGAATTTTTCCCTCAAACTTGGTATGTATGATCCTTATGACATATTGAGAGCAATAGAAACAAGAATGACCAAAAATTTTGGATTTATTGCCTCTGAAACCAAAACCCTAATTTTAGGTCATCTGTGTAGTTAAAGTTGGCTCTGCTTCCATGCCTTGCAAGTTCTTGTGATTTTCTGACTTCCTTGATCTTGGGAGGATATAATATGATGATTGAACATACATGGACCCTCTTGAGATGATTGAAGACCTTTGGATTGGCTAAGAAGGCTCAGGGATTGCTCAGATCACAAACCCTAGATGCAGATGACTTGGAACCAATGCGGTGAAGCAAAAATGCAACATGATGTGATATGATTGAACTTATGCAAATGAAAAGATCACAAGCCATGGTGTGAACTTAGTGAGGGAAAATTTGGGGTGTTTATAGCTGCCCTATTCAAACATGAGTTAGCTGTGCAGGATGTAAGCGTCTGGCTTAACAGAAAAACAAGATAACTTGTGGTTGAATACCAAAGACAGTCCGAAATTTGCACTCACTAGGTGTGAAGAAGAAAAAGGATATAGATTGTAAAAGGAAGTAAAGTATGATTATAAAGTGCGGGTGACGGAGGACGACCGTCGAGCAGAGGACGACTGCTGGGGATAAAGCAATGACGGGGACGGTCGACATGCTGGGGAAATAGCGGTATCATGATGGGGACGGCCATCGGTTTAAAGAAATGAATGATGAGGAACGGTCATCAAAGGTGAAGGACGATCACCAAGCAGGGGACGGCTACTCTGTTGGGGATAAGGATGAGGGACGGTCATCCAAGGTGAAGGACGATCACCTGGCAAGGTATGGTTGCCGGAAGTATCACAACATAGGACGAATGTCGGATAGAAAAGGTCAACGATGAGGACGACCATCGGATAAGCATGATGAAGGAAGATCATCAAGAGGTGATGGACGATCACCTAGCAGGGTACGGCTGCTCTCAAGGTTTATCATGACATAGGACGAATGTCATATAACAAAATCAACGATGGGGACGGCCATCAGATAGAAATGATGAAGGACGATCATCAAAAGGTGAAGGACGATCACCAGGCAGGGTACGGCTGCCGAAAGTATCATGACATAGGACGAATGTCAGATAGAAAAGGAATTTTGCTTTTTACTGGGGATTTTCTGGGGGATCTTCTAGGGGAATGGTAGATACAGACGAGTGTCTACAATGAAGAAAGGAAAGGTATAAGTGTTTGACGCGGTGTATAGATTAAAGATGTGGACGAGCATCCTTAAGACTATGATACGAACGAGTATCAGTAGAAACAAACGCTGACACATGTTTAGAGATGATGATACGAACGAGTATCAACTAGTTAACAAAGAAAACGGACGAGTGTTGAATCTGAGGAGAGATAAGTGGTGTATATAAGATATGGACGAGTATCCATATGAGTGAAAAATAAGCATGAGTGAGACACAGATGAGTGTTCAGCTTGCTGGGGAGAGTGTGACACAGATGAGTATCATATAAGAGAAAGTGTATAAGTTATGAACTTATAAGTGTAAAAGATATCTGGTGATCTGTAGGGATTGGATGACACGGACGTGTGTCGAGTGAGTATATATATACATGTATTAGTGAGTGCAAAGGGGACGCTTTGGCTTTCTGTTGGGACTGTGAGTCTTTGTATATATTGCTGACGGCATGTTGGTATATACAGGTGTTTGATTCAAAACATGACTTGTGATTATGCAATATGTTTGATTCTTGCCGTAATGCTCCGTATTAGACGGAATGCTACGCTCTGAGGTGATTTATGATGTAAATGCTATGATTATGCAAAAGATACCGATCCGGGATTTGGATCCCGTTGCTGTGAAGATATCTGGCCGATCTGCTTGAAGGAATATCCCAACTGGGGATGAGATCATTGGTAGATCTGATACAGATGATTCTGCTTGGAGAAATAGGTCACTGATAGACCTATCTTGGTAATGAGAAGCCCAGCTGGGGCCTGTGGAAGATTTCGTCACTTTGTTGCGAAGTTTTCAGACATTGCTCTTCTGGTTAGAGGCTGGAGCTCTGTGGGGAGATGGTTCCCTGTCTAGCACTCGGCTGGGGAGGAGAAAGATCATTGAGCGATCTTCCTAGAGATTCCTGTGGATCCTGTTGAGGATGATAATATCTAACAACTCAGCTGGGGAGAAAGCAACTCTGGTGCTGTTTGGAAGACGTGTTGAGGAAATAATGATTTGGCAGCTTGCTAAGGAAAGCCTTTCATGCCCCACGTTGTGTTGAATACCTGCAATCCTGTCAAGATAAAGAAACACACAAGTACCCCGAGGTATCCCTTACTGGATTCCATCATAGGAGTTTAGACACTCCCGGGAGTAATATATTTCCTGTAAGCATGTGATTAGAAAAGGCACATCTGTATTTATGCAACCATTATATCAAGGATATCAGACATTTTTGCAAATAAAATGAAAGTGCACAAGACGAAGTGTGACTGAAAATTCTGGTTTTATTAATTTGGGTGCCTTGAATTGGCAAGTACAGTCAAAGAAACAAATCCCCTGAAATGAGGAGATTGCTACAAATTGAGAAAAATGGAAGTGCTGGCAATGTTGATGAGGCTTCAGTGAGCTTCCCTTTTGCTATGACTCGTATGACATTGACGTTCTTCTCATCTTGCTATCTGAAGAAGGCTGATTCTGACCGATGCTTGAACCTTTCGAAGCTTGCCATGTTGTGAATGATACATACGAATTCAGAATGCAGTTGTTCGCTTATTCCCTTATTTTGCGTGGATTGCCCTTTCGGGTTTTCAATCCACCGGGATACCCATTTTTGCCTGAGCTGTCCAATGTGGCTTTTCAACTCAGTGGGTGTACATTTTTCTTTATTTTTACTTTATTTTTGCCCGAGTCTTTTATTCTGTTTTTGACTCGTCGGGATGCCCTATTTTTGCCTGGACCTACATTCTGTGTTTATGTCCAGCGGGTCATTTTATGCGAAGTATTTTTTAACTGCATCTGAATTCACAGGGGACAGGAAATCTTCACCATCCATAGTAGTGAGCATCAGTGCTCCACCAAAGAAAACTTTCTTTACTATGAATGGACCATCGTAGTTCGGATTCCACTTGCCCATGTGGTCTGTATGAGGAGGAAGGAGTCTTTTCAGCACAAGATCTCCCACTTGGTATTCCCGAAGCCTGACTTTCTGATAGAAGGCTTTCTTCATTCTTTTCTGATATAGCTGCCCATGACAAATTGTAGCTAATCTTTTCTCTTCGATCAGATTCAGTTGATTGTACCAGGATCAGACCCACTCTGCTTCATTCAAATTGACATCCATCAGTACCCGTAGGGAGGGTAATTCAACTTCAACAGGTAGGACTGCCTCCATACCATACACAAGCTGATACGGTGTTGCCCTAGTGGACGTTCTGATTGATGTTCGGTACCCATGCAAGGAAAATAGTAGCATTTCGTGCTAGTCTTTGTAGGTGACCACCATCTTTTGCACAATCTTCTTAATGTTCTTATTAGCTGTCTCAACAGTGCCATTCATCTTCGGCCTGTAAGGAGAAGAGTTGTGATGTTGGATCTTGAAGTCCCGACACAGTTCTTCCATCATTTTGTTGTTCAAGTTGGAACCATTATCAATAATGATTCGCTCGGGCACTCCATACCGACATATGATGTCTCTCTTTAGGAATCTGGCTACCACTTTCCTGGTGACATTTGCATACGAGGCTGCTTCGACCCACTTGGTAAAATAGTCAATGGCTACCAGGATGAATCTGTGGCCATTTGAAGCATTCAGTTCAATTTTGCCAATCATGTCAATGCCCCACATGGCAAAGGGCCAAGGTGAAGACATTACATTCAAAGGATTCGGAGGCACATGCATCTTATCTGCATAAATCTGGCATTTATGACACTTTCTGGCATAAGCACAATCGTCTGCATCAATTGTGATCCAGTAGTAGCCTGATCTTATCAATTTCTTGGCCATTGCATGTCCTCCAGCATGGGTACCAAAATATCCTTAATGCACCTCGTGCATCAATAAGGCTGCTTCTGTCTTATCAACACATCTGAGAAGTACCATATCAAAGTTTCGCTTGTACAAGGAACCATCAGCAATCAGGAAGAAACTACCAGCTAGCCTTCTTAATGTCTTCTTATCATTGGAAGATGCCCCCAGGTGGGTATGTTTGATCCTGCAATAAGCATTTGATGTCATAGAACCAAGGCTTATCATCTTTAGCAATGTCTACTGAGAATACATATGTTGGTCTGTCAAGTATGGATACTGAAATCCGAGGCACAAAGTTGGCAGCTTGAACTTTGATCATGGATGAAATGGTAGCCAGAGCATCTGCAAACTGATTTTCATCTCGAGGGATATACTCAAGTTTGACTGTTTTGAAGAAAGTCAGTAATCTCCTTGTATAGTCCCGGTACGGAATCAGATGCTCCTGGTGAGTGTACAATTTGCCGTTGGTTTGATTGATTACCAGAGTTGAATCCCCGAACACAGTTAAAGTCTTGATCCTGAGGTCAATGGCTTCCTCAAGACCCATGATACAGGCTTCGTATTCACCTTTGTTGTTAGTGCAGTTAAAGGTGAGCTTTTCCAAGAATGGCATGTGAACTCCTTTAGGTCTAATGAGTACTGCACTAACACCACGACCATTCATATTAACAGCCCCATCAAACATCATAGTCCATTCTTCTTCTAGGTCAAGCCCTTCAGTGTGAACAGGCTCTTCATGATCTTTTGCTTTTAGGAACATGATGTCTTCATCAGGGAAGTCAAATCTCATAGGCTGGTAATCATCAATGGGTTGCTCAGCTAGATAGTCAGATAATACATTGCCTTTGATGGCTTTCTGAGATGTGTACTGAATGTCATATTCTGTGAGAATCATTTGCCATCTTGCAACCCGTCCGGTAAGTGTTGGCTTCTCGAATATGTACTTGACTGGATCCATCTTTGAGATCAATAAGGTAGTGTGGGTCAACATATACTGCCTTAGTCGGCGAGCAGCCCACGCTAAAGCACAACAAGTTTTCTCGAGCAGTGAATAACGTTGTTCACAGTCGGTAAACTTTTTGCTTAGGTAGTATATTGCATACTCTTTTTGACCAGACTCGTCATGCTGGCCCAGCTCACACCCCATTGACTCTTCTAATACTGTCAAGTACATTATTAGAGGTCTTCCTTCAACTGGAGGCATAAGGATTGGAGGATCTTGTAAGTATTCCTTGATTTTGTCAAAAGCCCTTTGGCAGTCTTCATTCCACCTGACAGTTTGTTCTTTTCTTAACAGCTTGAACAAAGGCTCACAAGTTGCTGTAAGGTGAGATATGAACCTCGAAATGCAGTTCAATCTACCTAGAAACCCCCAAACTTCTTTTTCAGTCTTTGGTGCAGGCATCTCTTGGATGGCTTTGACTTTATCAGGGTCAACTTCAATCCCTTTGTCACTTACAATAAATCCCAGCAGCTTACCGGATCGCACCCCGAATGTGCATTTGTTGGGGTTCAGCTTCAACTGGTACTTCCTCAGACGCTTGAACAGCTTCAACAGATTCACCAGGTGGTCTTCTTCTGTGAGGGACTTGGCAATCATGTCATCCACATAACATTTAATTTCTTTATGGATCATGTCATGGAATAATGTTACCATAGCCCGTTGATAAGTGGCACCATCATTCTTTAGTCTGAATGGCATTACCTTATAACAGAATATGCCCCAGGGTGTGATGAAAGTTGTCTTCTCCATGTCTTCAGGTGACATCTTGATCTGATTATATCCTGAAAATCCATCCATGAAGGAGAACACCGAGAACTGAGCTGTATTGTCGACCAATACATCAATGTGAGGTAATAGGAAGTCATCTTTCGGGCTAGCTCTGTTCAGATCCCGGTAGTCCACACACAACTGTACTTTGCCATCCTTTTAAGGAACAAGTACAATGTTAGCAACCCACGGCAGGTAACTAGTTACAGCCAGGAAACCGGCGTCCCACTGTTTTTGTACCTCTTCTTTTATCTTCATGGCCATATCCGGACAAGCACAGCGCAACTTCTGTTTTACTGGAGGACAGTCTTCTTTTAGAGGCAGCTTGTGCATAACAATGTCGGTATCCAGACCTGGCATGTCCTGATAAGACCAAGCAAGAACATCCACGTACTCCCGAAGCATGTCAATAAGTTGTTCTTTCACTGAATCTTGCAGACGGGCCCCGATTTTAACTTCTTTCTAGTCTTCTTCTGTACCAAGATTAACCGTCTCAACTTCCTCCTGATGAGGAGTGATAACCTTCTCCTCTTGTCTTAACATCCTGGCTAATTCTTCCGGTAGCTCATAATCTTCTTCAACCCCTTCATCGGCTTGATTAATCGGACTGTCAAAGTCATTCGAAGTCATAGCAGTGTTGTTGTCAGTGCAGTCTGGAGGGCATTCTCTGCAAGGGTTTAGATTTGTTCATTTTAGTGATCAGTTTTATCTTGTTTAAAAAAGTGAAAATGAAGTTATTATTTTGGAAACATTTCCATTTTATTTTTGTACAAAAAATGAAAAATGAAAAACAGTGAGCGAGTAAAAAAGAGACTCATTTGCAAAAGATGTTCTGATATTCATTAATTGATCGTTTGCACAAAATAGAAGATGGCCCGGTTACAAAATAAGTCCTGACATCTTGGGCAAGATGCAGGACTTGATACATGCTTAAAGACAGGAAATATTAATTACTCTGCAGGAGTAACTCTTATAATTTCCTGGGAAGACCAGTTTGAGACTTGGTTCCCCGGGATCCTTGGACATATCCAGTTTTCCAGGTTGCATAAGCCTTATTCCTCATCTTCCAAACTGTTCACAGTATCCGGGGTGAGCATTCCCCTGCTGACAAACTTGGGCTCCGTTGAAGCCTCTGGTTGATCTTGTTGAGTTGGTCTGTAACCCAACCCGAATCTGTCTTCTTTCTTTTCAACTGGCAGCAGCATGCCCCAGCCTTGAGCGGTACCCTCTTCAACAACCTTCCGGGCTTGTTGATATGATGTGATGGAAGTCTCAGACACAACAGATGCTTCATTGATGTTAAGGGCCTCAAACCCCTGACTCATGGTCTCATGGATCTCCCCATCCATTTCTATGTACTTGTACATAGCCAGCTGGCTAACAAACATATCCTCTTCCCCATAGATGGTGGTGATTTGGCCCTCCCACTCGAATTTTAACTTCTGGTGAAGGGTAGACGTAACAACGCCAGTGGCATGGATCCAGGGTCTACCCAACAGACAACTGTAGGCTGGCTGTATGTCCATCACAAAGAAGGTAGTTTTAAAGGTTTGCGGGCCAATCAGCACAGGTAGATCGATCTCTCCAAGCACCGATCTTTTAGAGCCATCAAATGCTCTCACCACCAAATTACTTGGACGTAATGCCAAGCCATCATACTCTAACTTCACCAGGTCTTTCTTTGGGAGAACATTGAGTGAAGACCCAGTGTCCACCAGTACGTGAGAAAGGACAACACCCTTGCACTCCAAGGTGATGTGCAAAGCCTTATTATGGTTGCGCCCCTCCATTGTTAAATCAGCGTTTGTAAAGCCCAATCCATGACTGGTGTTGACATTTGCAACCACAGTTTCTAACTGATTAACAGTAATCTCCTCCGACACGTATGCTGCGTGCAGGAACTTCAATAATGCATTTCGGTGAGCTTCGGAACACATTAACAGTGATAATATGGAGATTTTGGAGGGTGTTTGGTGAAGCTGGTCCACCACCTTGTAATCACTCCTTTTTATTATTCTCATGAACTCGTCTACATCTTTCTCAAAAGATGTCTTCCGAGTTTCTTTGGCAGTTGGCTCTTCGAATACCATATTCTTTCCTTTTGCCTTGGCAGCAGCTTCTGCTTCAACATTAGGTCTCTGTGCTTGTGAGATAAAAAGGCGTTCGCTTCTGGTGAAGCCTCCGCCTCCCCCAACATTGTCAATTTGTGGTGAAGAGGTTGATGAATCCAGAGTGATTTTCTCCCCATTGCAGTAGAGATCAGAGCCGTAGTGCTATAGTATGGCATTACTGCTTTCATAAGGAACAGGCCCAGGTACCGCAATGGTAACTGGACTGACCGCTGCAGCGGACGGAACTGTGATGGTGTGCGGACGTAGTAGATCGTGACTGGAGATCTGGCAGGAATTGTTGCAGTTTGGAAATTGTTGTTGTTGTGAACATTTGCTGGGTCATAGTAGATTGTGACCGTTGAGACATCTTCATTAATGTTTGTTGGCGTTGTAGAAGATTCCGTTGATAAAATGGGTGCTGATGTTGTAGAAGAAAAAGTTGTTGAACTTTGAATTGTTGAAATAATGGGCGGAGTGATTGCTGGTGTTGTTGATGAATCAGTGGGAATGATTGTTATTGTTGTTGTAGGAGAAACTGTTGGAGGAAGAATTGTTGGTGTTGTAGGAGGATCCATTGTTGTAGAAGCAGGAGTTGCTGAAGGAGCTGTTGAAGTAATTTGTAAGATTCCCTCTTTGATGAGGCCCTCTATGCCGAACCTTAGCTTCTCACAACCATTACTAGCTGTCTTGCACAATTCACAGCAGGCCCCACAGCCCGGGAACACTTGGCATCTTAAAAGTTGAACTTTGACTTCAGCCAGTGGTGTTTGAATCTGTGCAACACTATCAATTAGTGTAGATGGTTGGTCCTCTTCAATGGCATTAATCCTAGGCCCACCATGATTAGGCATAGTATTTCTGTTAAAGTTCGGAGGAGGTGCGAAATTGAGAGCTTTGGAATAGACCAAATCCTGCACCTTCATCTGTAAGGCTCTGCATTTCTCAGTATTGTGACCAGGTGCGTTGGAGTGAAAGGCACACCTAGAATTAATATCATAATTCTTTGGGAGATTAAGAGGATCCGGTGGTGCCAATGTCCTTAACTCAACCAGGTTAAGCTTCAGGAGTTGTGGCAATAAGGCAGCATAAGGCATAGGGATAGGGTCAATTACCCTATTTTCCTGAGATGGCCTTTGTTGAAAGGGACGTTGTTGTTGGTTGCTATTGTTGTTGTTGTAGGTTCTTTGTTGCGGAAAATGAGATGATTGCTGATAGTGTTGTTGTTGTTGTGGTTGTTGAGGATATAATGGTTGTTGTGGAACCGGAGCTGAGATGGTAACAGCTGCTACTGACCTGTGAGAATATTGGGGTCTTCCCCTGCTTGCATGGATAGTATTTGTTTCACCCGCCCTTCAGGGTCCTGCAAAAGATTTTCTGGGGTTACTGGAGGAACTTGCACCATTGTCAGAGATTTTTCCCATTTTCAAAAGACTTTCAATTATCTCACCAGCTACAACTACATCAGCAAAACTGGTAGAGGAGAAAGCAGCAAGTCTATCAATATAAGTTCCCTACAAGGTGTTCATGAACATGTCATCCATCTCCCTTTCTGACATGGGTGCCTGGACAGCAGCAGCAAGCTGTCTCCACCTCTGAGCATAATCCCGGAAGCTCTCCCTTGAAGACTGAGACATGCCCATTAGAAGAGTTCTATTGGGGGCCATGTCTAGATTATACTGGTATTGCCGGATGAAAGCCTCGGCCAAATCTTTCCAACACCTTATAGTGGCTCTTGTCAGATGTGAATACCATTCTCTTGAAGCTCCAGTCAGACTGTCCTCAAAATAGAACATCCATAACTTCTCATCCATGGTATAAGCCTTGAGTCTTCCTAGGAAAGATTGCAGATGAGTACGCGGGCAGGAGGTACCATTATACTTCTAAAAGCAAGGGGGTTTGAATTTGTGGGGAATCCTCACCCCATCTACCAGCCCCATATCCATCACGTCAAAGTCTAAAGAATTCTGAGATTCCAATGATCTTAACTTTTCAGCAATCCCATCCAATCTTCTATCATATACCTCATCTCCAGCCCCAATAACAGTAAATTCTTCTTCTTGGGGATCCTCTTGCAGGATTCTGCCCCCAGCAGTATTACCTTGAATATTCCTCGGGATGTTAACATCTGGATTCAAGTGGGGCCCATATTCTAGTGGGTCAATACGAGGTTGTCCCCATTCACTATTGCTGGTTCCTCCTATCCCGAGGTGGGGTTCTTCAGGTGTCTGTCTTTCTACCAGCTCTCTCAACCTTTCTTGACTCTGGGCTAAGCCAATCATTACATTTGGTTTCTCATCTCGACTCTTTCGTTTGCCATCTGATTTCTAACCTCATTCAGGTCCTGCTGTACCTGCTTTATTTGAATGCCTGGAAGGTTATTACGAGTTGGGTACCGGTGTGTGCGGTTGACAAGGAACACTCGGCGACGAGCAATGTTTCATGAGATCACAATAAAGTTAGAAACAAAAATAACAAAAACCTACAAAACAAAGACAAAGTTAGTATGCAATGCAGTATGCTTATTTGTTTTCCAAGGTATCCGGTTTGGTTCTTGGTTTTGACATTTCCAGACCTCGAGGAAGATGCTTGATGTTGAGAGAAAGCCCAATGAAATCAAACTAAATATATTACAAATGATGAAAAAATACATAGTCTGTTTACAATATATGCCCATGGAGGGTCAAAAATACAACAAAAGGAAAAGTACATCAAAAGGAAAGAACAACAAGCAAAGAGGAATCAGACATCCAATCCATAATAATCTTCCCTGACCTCCTTTAGGAGTGCCTCAGTCACCGGACCAGCTGGGTGCTCTGTAATGGTCCTAATGAGGAGGTTCCTAGTAGCAATGGTAGTAGTCAGCTTCTTATGCTTGTCCTGGTCTTTTGATCTCTTTAACCCTGCTCGAAGCTTCAATTCTGATATCTCCTTCTGTGTAGCCAATAAAGCTTCATGCTGCTTCTTCTCATTGGCCTTCAGCTGTTCAATCTTGGCTTAAGTCTTCTGTTCTTCTTGTGCACGGGCTTCGGTGATCCTGACCCACCTAGCCTGGCTCTCTTGCAGATAGTGCTCAGCCCTAGCTTTCTGAATCTTGGCCTCCTTGCAGACATTCTTCAATATTTGTTCCCAGCCCTTGCTTTCCTTATATAGTCCTCTGTCTTCTCAATCTTGGTCAGATGCTCAATATTGAGCTTTTCCAATCTCTCAATGTCCAGACGACTGTCACTTCTTTCCCAAAGAGTCTTCTTCAGGGCTTGAGATAATGCTCATTCCTTTCCTACAACTTTTCAAATTCCTCCAGGCTAACAGTTGCTGCGGGATGTACTGTGGATGGTCCAGGTGTGTCTTCTAAGGTGAAAGGCATTCTGGTAATCTGAGCTCTAGTACGGGACCAGTCATAGTGCTGAGCTGAAGCAACATTGTTACAACTTCCAAGAATAGCTATCCCTTTTGTCTGGATGTTGTTCCAAGCCCATGCAGCTTGCCTAACAACAGCTGAATTAGGTTGCACTTCACAGTATAGAGTCTCATCTAAATCCTGTCCTCTGGGAGGGTGAACTAAGGCATAGCCCAATTGTCTCTTAAACAGTAAAAGGGTTGTAGTTGATGCAACCTTTTACTCCTATCAGAGGCACATTTGGGTATTTTCCACAGTTGGTGATAATTTCCTTGCCTTTGGTGCTTTGGGTACACCATCTGATATCATATGAAGTTAAGGCAATGAACCTCTTGGCCCAATTCGTCTGCTGGCGTGGGTTCAAGAAGGCATTTGACTTGGGCATGTGTCTGAGTAACCAAGAGTAGAACAAGGGGGCACAACATCTGACCAACTTCCCCCTTTGTTTTCATTCCTCTGATGGATGGAGTAGTAAAAATCCCCTAGCAGTGTAGGCACTGGGTTCCTCAGAAGAAACAAATGGATGGAATTCTTACTGACAAATTTAGGCTCATCTGCAAACAATATAGCCCCATATATGCTGAGGGCTAAGAGTGCACAAACTGCCCTCCATTCTACCAAGGTAGCCTTCAGGATGGCCTGAGAAATTAAGAAGTCCAGATGTAAACCAGGAATCCCAGCTTTTGATGTCATGTTTTGTTCAATAAGGGCAGGCTCCAGGTACAATGCCCTTTCTATCTCTTCACTTCTGGGAGCAGTCATCTCTGGGTTGAAGGGGATCCCTCCTCTGATAGGTACTTCAATCAATGAAGAAAACTCTTCCAATAGAGGCCCCATCTGAAAGTCAGGAAAGGTGAAGCACCTGAGTGGAGGGTCATAGAACTGCAAGCATGTGTGGATCATGCTTCTCTGAGAGGAATCAAGGTCCATAACCATATCCAAGATACCCCCATAGTGTTCTCTGAACAGTGGGATATGGTCAGGTGTGATGAGTGACTGGACC
This sequence comes from Lathyrus aphaca, assembly GCA_963966055.1. Taxonomy (NCBI): domain Eukaryota; kingdom Viridiplantae; phylum Streptophyta; class Magnoliopsida; order Fabales; family Fabaceae; genus Lathyrus; species Lathyrus aphaca. The sequence goes on from OZ014523.1 coordinate 145,870,678, forward strand.
TGCCTGATACCAGTCAATACAGGCTCAAAAAAGTGATAAGATATGTTGCTCTTCCTGGGGGTAGCCATGAATGCTGAAGTCAAATGCTGATGAAGATTACTGACTGAGGAGCTGGAGGCAAGTCTCTGACAGACTGATGCCGGTGAGGATGGAGATAACTGAAGAAGATGCTGAAGAAGATATCTGAAGCTGAGATTTGAGCAGAAGAAGGGGTCAAAACCAAAACCAAGATATAATGAGGTGGATACCCTGAAAAGAAAATAAACAAATGTTAAATGATGCAATGATGATATATGCAAATGATATGCAAGGATTTGTGATCAAGAGCTGGATCTGATTATCTGTCTTGATATAAGGTCCATGTATATTCAAAGGTCCGGATAGAGGCTCAGAAATACAGTAACCAGGGTGGGGGACTCAAATAAATAGTCACATGTCTAGGGTTAATCACAAGAACTGTCCAAAGTGAAGCATTCTTAAACAAAACAGTAACAGGGTATGATGTGGTCAAGGGTTCCTGCAAACCTGTAAACAACCCAACCCCCTCACAGGTAATGTTCTAGAACAAGGATCCTCAGACTCAGATTAGTTATGAGAAGTGTAAACACTTCTAACCCGGAGGTACGGTGTTTACAATAACCATAAAAGATCCTCCTCTAATTCACCCCAGATTCTAAAGGTTAAAAATAAAGGTCATCCAGACTTAGCAGGCTTCCCAGATAGCCCTAGCACTACAGGAAATCTGTAGCACAGAGTTCACAAGAAGAAACCCACATCTGAACCGTGTTTCATATTCCCGCACCAGACTGAAATGGAATGGGAAAGAACATGAACCACTCTAGCCTAGGTGTCACTCAGGTCCCAGGTATAGGACCTTAATCACTCAGTGAAATCCCACCCACTAAAGAAAACCAGATCCAACACAGTGATAATGACAATATGAAATATGCATAAGACTGTAAAAGAAAGCAATAAATAAAGTTGTACATAAAGCAATAAATAAAGAAAACAAATAAACACAATTAGCACATAACACCCCAGTAAACACAAACCAAACGAGCGCTAGGAGGAACCCACAAAAAGAACCAGAAGCCCTGGTTGCAGTATAAAGGTTCCTCAGCAGAGTCGCCAAGCTGTCGCTCCCACCAAATGACACCTGGCCATAAGGGGTACAGACGCGAACGGTCGGCGAAAGGAGAGAACATGAAGATGAACTGAAAAGAGTCACTAGCTAGGTATTTTTATCCCAAAGGAAAGGTAATGCTGCATAAACCTAAGAAAAGATGGATAAGACGATCGCGGACCAGAGAATCTGAGAAAGGGGGTTGGTTACAACCTGGGAAGGTATTAGCACCCAGATTGTCCGTCGTACTCGACGGGATCCACGCTTGAAAGTTTGTGTTTAAAAGGGTAGTGTCAGTGTTATTCTGTGTGCGAAAGCTGGAAAAGAATACAAGTGTCAGTGCAAAAGAAATGTGAAGTGAAGAAAAGGAGTGTTAGTGTAAGGAAAGAGTGTAAAGCTCAAGACTATGAGGCTTAAAATAATAAAGCTAGAAGAGGGGGGAATATACATAGACTTTTGTTCGATAACTGTTAAGGTATGCCTACGTATCCTCTCGTGCAATGAGGAAGTCAGAACACCGTAGTTCGACTCAAAGAGACTGAAAGATAAATTAACTTGTGAACTGCTTACTTGTCTATGCTCAAGTGTATGACATGTCTGGCTCAAGTGCAAACTGTCTTGCATTAGACGGAAGAAGCGAGTTCTCGTTTGTGAGTGAAGATGATGAGAAAATAATCCCGGAGGAGACGATTATTGTTTGTTTTTGGTATTTTCAATCTTTTATTGCTTTTGGAGTTTGTCATAATAGAATGAGCTTAGGCCTAAACCAAGGGTTAGTAAAATCATCACATCCTCCCTCTGATTAGGGGTAATGAGAAAACCTTAAGTATGAAGTAAACACCTAACACTTAATCACCATGATGTAGGATTAAGATCATTAACCTACTTGCATTTATTTAGATGTTTTTGGTGCTTTTGTTTAGTATTAAGTAATGAGTTTAAGCCATAATCAAGGATTTAAACACATTAAGGGATTAACACTTAGGATTAAAGCTATACACTCCATCTTAATAGAAGGATGCATGCATAATCTAAATCACAAAGCCTTAAAACCTTTAGGGCTTAGTCCCTGATTATGAGATGAGAAGAGAAGACACAAAGATGAAGCAAAGGTAAAAATAAATGGGGGACTAATCAAACCCTAATTGTTATCATGCCTTGCTATTCCTAGGGTTTATGAGGCTTGCAAAGAGATCCTCAAGGAAAATCCATCAAGGAAGAAGCAGGATGGAAGGAGGAGAAGCAGAAGGAAGCAAGACAACTTACTTCACTTAAGAGGATAAGTTGCTTGAAGAAAGAAAGTGAGGAGGGAACATGAATAAGCAAGCTCACTCTAATACAAAAGTAAAATGCAGTAATGAATGCATAAGAGAGATGAGAAAATATTGTGAGAAGTGAAGTCAAATTCACTTCTCAAACACTTACCACCTGAAAAGTTAGCAAAAGGAGATGAAAAGAAATGAGAATGAAATGAAATGCAAAGATGAAAACCAAAACCAGAAGCATGTTCATGAGGCTAATGATGCAAAGAGATGATACAAATGTATGTCATGAGAAGAAGATGATCATACAAAGGATGGGAATGCAAATGAAGCATTAAGGAAGCATGAAAGTTCATGAATGCATATGAAATGAAATGACAGCATAACATGGAAAATGGATGATGAAATGATCAAACAATATTTCAATGTGTCTTAAGATGTCTTATATGTCATTTGGATGCACAAAATGTCATGGAAAGTTCATGTATGCAAACTTATACAAGATGAATGCAAAGGAAGATGCAAATTAGGGTCACATGAACATGTGAGATGCAAAACTCAAAAACAGAAGCAAATGATAAGATAAAAAATTGAAAATGAAACCAAAGGAACCCTAAACCTATACTAGTTTACTATCCAAAGGGGGAGGTCAGAAGCTTAACCTAAAAGGACTTATGATTTTTCTAAGTTTCTAGGGTTTTAAGGGTGATCCTAAAGGTAAAATGCCAAACAAATTGAAAATGAAACAAAAAAATGAAACAAAAAAGTTTTTGGATGCTTGAAACCATGTATAACACAATGAAAAAAGAATCATTCACAAACTCACTTTGGTTCAAAAGTTATGAATTTTTGAAGTTAGGGTTAAAAATATTCAAGTTTAGGAACCCTAATTCACTTGAAATTTTTCAAAGTAAGATCAAAACCAAAAAGAAATTTGATTGGTGAGTTTGTAAATGTTTTTAAATGTTTGAAAATGCTCTCTGAATTTTTTGTGATTTTTAAATACCTAAATGTATTTTTAATTAATGAATTCTCATTAACTAATTAAAAATAACATTTAAATGATTTAAAAATAATTTTTTAATGCAAAAAAATAAAAATAAAAATATTTTTGGGCTCTGAAAATTAATTAAAGGTTGTATAAAGAATTTCAGAATTTTTTGACTATTTTTGCTATTTTTAAAAATTCGTACAAAATTAAATAAAGAAAATGCAATAAAAATTAATTAAATGAGAGGTATGCTGGATGGAGAGCCAGGATTCAATCTGGGCTTTAAAAGAGTTGACTGGGCGCGAATCTGGACGGCCCAGGTTCAAACTTCATTAATCCTGATTATTTATTTAATTAAACCTAATTTAAAACTAATGACTCAATCTACACCATCCAATGCACGCGGGAAAGGGTGATCAGATGGCCCAGATTCAAACAATGCCCTAAACCTAATTAAAAACCCTAATTACTTTCAGGTGGCCGGAAATGACCTCCGTTCATCTTCTCCGGCCACTCCCTTCCCTGAGAATTTCAAACTCACTCCCCAGGCCATTTCTGGAGCTCTAAAGCTCCAGATTCGTTCCTTTCACTCCCCTAAACCTAAATCCACCCTCAAACAGGATTTATTTTCAACCATTAAAAAGATTCGAATCAAAGAACAAAAATTGCAAAACTTTCAGACAAACCATACATCCTCATTCCTTCACCATTTTCAATAATTTAAAGTTCATTACACTCAGGGGATCAAACTCAACCAATTTAGAACTTAAAACAAAGGTTCTGGAAAAATGTTTTCACATGGCTACCTGAGATGAATCTTTCAACCCTAGAGCTTTCAGGCTGCTTCTTTGCTTCAAAACACCTCCAATGACCTCCGTGAAGAAGGTTTGAAGCTTTGCTGAAGTGTTTGTGGCCTCCTTTTGAAGTTTGATGAAGTTCAGTTCAAAGGGGGAGAAAATCGTGTTTTGTGTATAGTGGCTTTTAAGGCAAAATGAAGGGTGGGAAATGATCAGTGATTGATGTTGAGATGAATGGTGGTGTTGGTTTTAAGAATGGGTGGCTGAGTTGTGTATTTCGAAAGAAAATGCAAAGAGGGAGGTTTTTGTGTATGCTGAGTTATGGAAGAGTTCAGGCTTGCTTCTTGTTATGTTTGGCTTGCTTTTGATTAGTATAAACAAATGCAATTGGTTCAGAGAGTGGTTGTGGCATAGTCTGATTGGTATGGGTGAAAATGCACAAAGTCAAGGTTATGTGTCCTTTAAGGTATGGGTTGTTTCAGGCCAAGGACAAGGGGGTGTCTGGCGCAACTTGATTCAAGGATGATCAGGGAAATTAGTTTGAGGCAATTTGGCAAGCTTGTGGGAAGTTGTGGGGGGTTTTGCAATTTTTTGAACTTTTGGCCCTTTCTTGATTTCTTCATGTACAAGTCATGGAAATGTGAAATTCTTTGGGAAATTATGAGTTTTAGGCATTGTACTATGATTTTATGATGTGTAGAAGTCCATTTGAAGTCATAAAATATCTTGACATGAGGTTTTGCAAAAATCCCTCTCAGGTGTAAAACTTGAAATTATGTGATTTTTGCCAACTTTGGAAAGCCATAACTTGAGTTCCAAAATGAATTAAAACTTGTTCTTGTACTTTTTGAAAAGGGAATGATCCAATCTACAACTTTCATGACCAAGAATTTTTCATTTGAAGCATTTTTGGTTAAGAAAGAGGAGGTTGAAAAACTTTCCCAAAATGGAAAGTTTACATTACAAGTCATTTCCATATTTGACAACTTTTGGTTTAGCCCACTTTTCTTCAAATTTGTGAACTTATAACCTCTTCAGTGATCAAATAAAGACCATATAACTTTAATTTGATGAAAAATCCACTTTGGGTCCATTGATGGGGGCCTCAGATGCCCTGATTTTGCTCTGACTTGCTCAGGAAGTTACACAGTAATCAGATGACTTCCATAATGAATTTTTCCCTCAAACTTGGTGTGTATGATCCTTATGACATATTTAGACCAATAGAAACAAGAATGACCAAAAAAATTTGGAGTTACGGACTCTGAAACCAAAACCCTAATTTTAGGTCATCTGTGCAGTTAAAGCTGGCTCTGCTTCCATGCCTTGCAAGTTCTTGTGATTTTCTGACTTCCTTGATCTTGGGAGGATATAATATGATGATTGAACATACATGGACCCTCTTGAGATGATTGAAGACCTTTGGAGTGCCTCAGAAGGCTCAAGGATTGCTCAGATCACAAACCCTAGATGCAGATGACTTGGAACCAATGCAGTGAAGCAAAAATGCAACATGATGTGATATGATTGAACTTATGCAAATGAAAAGATCACAAGCCATGGTGTGAACTTAGTGAGGGCAAATTTGGGGTGCTTACAACTGGGCTTCAAAATCACTCCGTTATAATCCAACTTCATTAATTCCTTCTTGGAAAGAACATTCAGGGATGATCCTGTATCCACCAATACATGGGACAACATTGCACCTTTACACTTCAAAGAGATATGCAGTGCCCGATTGTGAGCAAGACCCTCAGATGTTAGATCCATGTCAGTAAAACCCAATCCATGACTGACATTGACACTAGATACCACCGTCTCCAATTGGTTCACCAAGACATCCTGAGTTACATAAGCTTTGTTCAGGATGTTCAAAAGAGCCTTCCGGTGGGAGTCATAACACATTAACAAGGACAAGATGGAGATCTTTGATGGAGTCTGTTGCAAATGGTCCATGATCTTATAATCACTCTTTTTGATGATCCTCAAAAATTCCTCAGCTTCTTTGTCAAATGTGATGTCTGGGTCTACCACTGGTGTGGGCTCATTAGCAGCCACTGGTTGCTTCCCTCTTGCCCTGGATTGGGTTTCTGCAGTGTCTCTGGGAGGTAGTACACTATTTCTCAATGTCTCCGGCGCGAACAATCTCCCACTTCTAGTAAAGCCCCCTACTCCAACATTTTCTACTTGAGCTGGGAACATACTAGACGTGGCCAAATATTGCTTTTGGCCGTTGCAATATACTTCACCACCATAATGCCAAGGAATGGCCTTATCACTTTGATACATTACTGGCCCTGCATTGGTGATAGTTATCGGTGCTACTCTGGCCTGTGGAGGAACTTGAGACGGATCATAGAAAATGGTTACTGTAGAGACTTCTTTTTCTTTTGATACCTTGTCAAACTGTAGAACCCCTTCATCAATCATGCTCTGTATCCCATTTTTCAACTGCTCACAACCATCAGGAACTTCAGCACATTCTGGACAATCATTTTCACAACCTGGAAAAACACCCCTCTGGGCCAAACAAGCCTTAACAACGCTCAACGGAGTTTGCAGGTCGTTGACATCACACACCAAATTTAGATTTTCTCCATCATCAATTGCCCCAACCGTACCCCCGTGTGGAGGCATGGGGTTCTGTATCAAATTAGGAGTAGGAGCGAATTTAATCGCTTTGGAATATACCAGGTCTTGGACTACGTACTTCAAGGCTTTACAGTTTTCCGTGGTATGTCCGGGGGCTCTGGAATGAAACTCGCATTGGGCATTTGGATCGTAACCTTCAGGGAGTTTCCCCGGCTTCGGGGGTTGCAAAGTTCTGAGCTGAATCATCTGGAGCTGGAGGAATTCTTCAAAAGTTGTGAATAGGACATAGGTGGAGTTTCAAACTTCCTTTCTCTGGTCCTCTAGGAGTAATATGAACGAGGAGCTCTTTGTTGATATCCTTTGCGGCGTTGTTGTTGCGGTTGTTGGACTTGCTGTTGAACAGGTTAAGCTGAGATAGTGACAGTGGTCACTTGCTGATAAACACCTCTATTACCTCCGCCCCTCTGTGCATACACTTCCCTAGTCTCTCCTTCCCTCCTCTTCATGAAGGGTTTCTTGACACTGAAAGCTGAAGCACCACCGTTCTGGATCTTCCCCTGCTTAATCCAGCTCTCTATCCTCTCTCTAGTCAAGATAATATCTAAAAAACCGCTTGAAGAACATCCAACCAACCTTTCCATGAAATTCCCAGGAAGGGTTTCCAGGAAAAGGTCTACCATTTCTCTTTCTAGCAAAGGCGGTTGTACTCTGGCGGCCACTTCACGCCACCTCTGTGCGTAATCTTTGAAGCTCTCCAAGTTCTTCTGAGTCAGATTTTGGAGCTGAGTGCGACTGGGCGCCATGTCAATGTTATATTGATATTGTTTAAGGAATGCTTCTCCCAATTCCTTCCAGCTTCTCACGGAGCTTCTCTCCAATTTCATATACCATTCCAAGGATCCTCTGGAGAGACTATCCTGGAAATAGTACATCCAGAGCTTCTCGTCCCTAGTATGGGCAACAATCTTTCGGTAGAACGCCTGCAGGTGAGTTTTAGGGCATGAATTACTGTTATACTTGTCAAACGTAGGTGGCCTGAACTTGTGAGGAATGACCACCCCAGGGACTAGGCCCATGTCAGATAAATCTATCCCAAGAGTGTCTCTACATTCAAGGGCTTTGACCTTCTCAGCTAGCATAAAAAAGTCTTGAAAATTTCCTTCCACATTAAACCCCATATCATTGTTAAAGGAAGGAAACTGATCCTCCTGTCGGTCTTGCACAGGGATGAAGGTTGCTTTACCAGGCTCTGGAACTAGAGGTCCACCTGCTCCATTGTTATTGTTGGGAGGATTCACTTGAACTTCTGGAGTGACTACAGGAGGATTAGTTTGAGGAGGGTTGAGTCCCTTGATCACAGTCCTCAAATCTTGTTGTCCTTGGGCCATCCCTTGCATCATAACCATGAATTCCCCCATCCTGGTGCGGAGTCTATTGAGCTCGGTTTGCATAGCATCCATGACTGTCCTCTGGTTGTTGTGTGTTATTAAACGATGAGGAATATCTTGTCGAAGATGTTGGGTCTTGGCAGCTCTCGCAATCTTTGCCTGAAATGTAGATAAGTTAAGTAACCTGGAGAAACCTGCAAGAGAAAGAAAATGCAAATGATATGTATGCAATGCAAGGTGTTCCTTTTATGCTCAAGGTCTTTTCCTTTTCCCGTTCTGGTATTAGGAGAATAATATTTGGAAGAAGACCCATATGATGTTCAAATAACGTGACGACCGTGGGGAATTAGTGCTTATTACCCTGTGTCGGTGCAAAAGATAACAAACAAGAGATTCAAAGAAAGTCAATCACATAAACTGAAGTTTGAAACGACAAAGTCCCCGAAGGGTGCCAGTCAAAAGAACAACAAAGTACATCAATAAAAGGAATCCCACAATAATCCTGTGGGTAATCCAGGTACAATAGCATGAAACTAAACCCTAGGGAGCTCTAAGTCCTGCAACCTCCAGCTAAGGCGCTTGACATTCTGGAACAACTGGGCTATATCCGGATGATCGGGCTCCTGGATGAGTCTTTGAATGAGGATATCCCTTAGATCAAAGGAAGCATGCAACTCTTCAATCTGTTGCAGGAATTCCTTCTCAATTTCTTTGGTCGGACTCGGCTCGGCCCTTGACTTCTTCACATCAGCTCGAAGCTTCATCTCTTCAACTTCTTTCTGGACGTCTTCAGCTATTTGTTGACTCTTTATCATCTGATGATGGTATTCTCTTTGTTGCTCTTGGGATTTCTTAACCAACTTTCCTTGCTCGACCAGGGCATCCTGAAGGCTTTTGATCTTCAACTCGAATTCAGCCTCTACCTCCTTTTGCTTTTTTTGGTGATCGTTCCACTTCTCTTGCCAAAGTGTGATAGCTTAATTAGCTTCATTTAGTTCTTTCTTATCTCTCCGATGCTGACTCTCCTTGTGGATCTCAGCCAATCCTCTTTTCTTAAAGTATAGTTCTCTTTCATCAAAGTCCTTCTGCTTAAGCCGAACTGTCTCTTCAACTCAGATGGCTCTCTCTTCTGACTGCTGGTTTTGAATCATCAATTTCTGACAAAAGTTGTGAGCCTCCTGATTTTCAAGTCTAAGCTGCTTGACCAAAGCCTCCAATTTTTGGTAATCCTCTAAAGGCACAGTTCCTGGAGGTGGAGTTGGTATAGAAAAAAGGACTAGAGCCGTTTGAACCTCCTCCTTTATCCTAGCTTCGAATTCAGGGAACATTCGGTTATTGCTCTTTCCTAGACATGTTGTGTCTTATCTTTTGATCACTTTCCAAGAGCCTGTAAATTTTCTGACCAACGGAAGATTATCTTTTACAGAGAAGTAGAAAGTTTGGAATAACTTGGATTCATCGGGAATCTCTTTGAGTGCATACCCCAGTTGTCTTCTTAAGAGAATAGGGTTATAGTTGATACCCCCTGACACTCCTAATAAAGGAACGTTGAGGTAATTCCCGCAACTGGTGATGAAACTCTTTCCTTTCAACTTCAAAGTAAACCATCTAATATCTCTAGAAGACAATGTACTTAACTTCTGGGCCCAAGTAGTATTAGGATCAGTGAAACTCTCAGTGGTAGGCAAATTTCTCATAACCTGCCTGTAGAACAAGGGAGCACAACATCTAACTAGACCTCCTCGCTTCTTCTCATTCTTATAGTGCACCAAATAATACAAGTCACCCAGGAGAGTGGGCATCGGATTCTTCAACACGAATAAATGAATAGCATTTACGTCCACAAATTTGTCCATATCAGCGAACAGGATGATCCCATAAATGGACAATGCTAAGATGGCGCAAACTGAATCCCACTGATTTGTCACTGCAAGTTCTCCAGCCCTTCTAACCAGATACTCCAGAGTGAAACCAAGTACCTTCGCTTTGGTGGTAGCCAAATTTGCAGATACTTCTGATGAGCTCAAATAAAGAGCTTTGGCGATGTCAGAATGGGTTGGCCTAATCATCTCTGAGTTAAAAGGAATCTGATCTTTGATTGACACTCCCATAATCTCAGCATATTCTTCTAGTAAAGGACCTAACTGAAGGTCGTGAAAAGTGAAACACCTGAGCCGTGGGTTGTAATACTGCAACAAAGTATGAAAGGCGCTTCTTTGAGAGTTATCCAAGTTGAATCCCAAGTCCAGAATGTCGTCGTACTTTTCCTTGAAGTATCTCAAATGATCCGGGGTAATAAGTGACACCATTTGGTTGATCAGGTCCACCTTGGTATCAAAAAATTTGTAGTGCACAATCTTTTTTCTGATATCTTCCATTCTGAAGCAATAATATGACCAGGAACCGGGAGTAATGCAAACCCTGAGGAGAAAAGAAACACAAATGATTAATGATGTTATGATGCTTATGCAAGGCGAGGCATGTGATCAGTGAAGTGTCTGTGATGTGCCAATCATATAATCAAGTGTCGGTGCAAGGCCACAATATTAACATATCACAATAACAATTACTTTGATCCGGGATCCATATCTTAGAACCAAAGTACAAGAGAACGATATCACAAAACTGAACCACTGGCAAAACGGGTATGTTGAAGGTCTTAGGGTTCCTGCAAACCTTAAGCCCCTCCCAATATCACGGGTGTGCTACTCGGGTCAAACATCACGGACACTCAAAGCCGAATAGCAATAATACGTACACCATTTCCGAGAAATAGCTCATGACCAAATCAGGGAATCAGTTTGGCAATATGTATTATTTAGGGAGGTCTCAGCTGAGTCCGGAAAAAACAAGCATCTCCCATATATCTCCAGCTTCAAGCACTGAATCAAGAAACAATAGTACATTCATCCTGAAGGGTACAATACTATCGTCATACAAACAGTTTTCTTTAACTGTATTCCTATGAGAGAACTAGGCCATCCTATGTGAGTTCCCAATGGACCCTCGGATGCGAGTGGGTTTGCCAACAAATGTGGTCTGCCACTGTCATCACTGGAGAGGGGTGTTTCTATTAAGGTCCTCGAAGATCGGTCATCAGATGCACATAATTATCAAGGTCGTACCCTGAAGTGGGGAAGAACCCTTACACAGAATAGTTCCAAGATGGTCGCAGTCTGGGTGTGGAACACATCGCCACTCATCATGTAACCATGCGAGTACAACGTGTCCACGCTAATCCTATAGTGCACTCAAGCCGGGTATTTGACTTATCTCACAGTAACTCCCATCCCACAGAAAAAATGAAAACCAGCATAGCCAGACAGTCCAGTATAATATGATGCATGGAAAATAAATACTGAAAGCAGTAAATAAATGTTGTAAAGTAAAGTTGTAAAGTAAAACTGTAATGAAAACAATAAAGTTAAACTAAAGCATATAGCAGCAAACAGATAAACACCCAAAGAAACAAAACCAAACAGGCGCTAGGACTGACTCTACAAGGGAAACTAGAGATTCTGGGTTCGGTCCCCAGCAGAGTCGCCAGCTGTCGCTCCCGGGATTTTCATCCTAGTACAAACGTGGAAGTGGCGCGGAAAAGGTAGAGCCGCCAGCCAGGCATTTTTATCCCGAATGAATGAGAAAGGTAATGTTGCACAAACCTAAGGAAGAAGGAAAGGACAAGGTCCTGCGAACAAAAGATCTGGGTTCGAGAGTCGGTTACGACCTGGGAAGGTATTAGAACCCCAGACCATCCACCGTACCCGACGGGATCCACACTTGCTTGTTTGTTTCAAAGGGTGAGAAATAAAGTGCTGCTGAACAAATGATCTGCTAACTGGGATGGAAAATGAAATGAGAAAGGAAGTGGAAAAGAGAACAAAAAGAAAGAATGGGGAAAATGTAGGGAAAATAAAGAATGTGCTCGAACGGCCCCTACCCCACTGCCTACGTACCTCATCAGGAAAATGAGGATCATAGTCGACGTAGTTCGCCTAACTAAGGCAGGAACTATTCGTTTGTGTTTTTTATGCGCTGGAACTGCTTATGTCTATGCTCAGATGTTGCAGGCTCGTCTGGTACGAGTGCGTTTATCGTCTTGCATGCGAGACAAGTTGTCACAAGTTCGCGTTTAGAGTGAATGATGTGAGAAAAGAAGTTCCCGCAGGATAGTCGCTTATTGTTTGTTTTTGTCTTATGAGAAACGTTTTGAATTTGTTTGTGAACATTCTCATACTAAGACCTATCCATCATGGTAAGTACTTACACCTTGCCCCGAAATAGGACGCGTATAAGTACTCCGCAACAAAGTCTCATGGCGTATAAGAACGTTCGATTTTTATTGAGTATTTTTATAATTTTCTTCATGAGGAGAGAAAGAATGACTCAAGTTGCAAAAGACAAAAACTAAGGGACTAAGACACAACCCTAATTTAGTCATTATATTCAAAAAGTGGTCCTAATGGTTTGTGAAATTTTCTAATCCTAAGTAAGAAAAGGGAACTAAAAACTACTAGAACTCAACTTACTTCCTAAGAAAAATAAGTTGGTTCTAGGAAAAAGGGGGGATGCCTATACAAATGAAAAACAAATATTAAGGCAAAAACATGAAAATAAGAAGAAGAAATTAATTCCAAAAAACGCATATTAAAGCATAAAACTAAAAATAAGGCTAAAACTCATGTAAACACATTTAATGAGAATTCTAATCCTAAGTCCTAAAACTAAGGGGATTTACTTAATATCATCATTCTAAAATCAGTAGCTAAACTACATTAAGTCATCCTAATATCCTAACATAAAACCTAATTAGTCTAATTCTTCATAAACCATAAACTCCTAAGCTAAACTAGGGATTTACAATGTAAAAGTTAACTAAAACCAATGCACTAAACAAATAGTAAAATTCCTGGAAAAAATATAAAATTAATTCCCTAAGGTGCTTAACATGACTATAATATTGTGTTAAAAAATATCCTAAAAATTCAAAGCCAAACTATGCCAAATAGTCACTTAAATCTACCTAAGAACTAATCACAATTTTACACAAACTAAGCTATCAAAACAGTGAATAAAATGGCCTAAAAAATCTACCAAAAATTATTCCAGGTCCTATTACTAGTCCTCTAATCATAGCAAAAAGAATGGGCCAAAACTCCTACAGGAGGTTGGAGAAAGAAAATGCACAAAATAAAGTGTACAAGAAAGAATTCAATATAAAGCTAATTAAATGGAAAATCAAAATTAAATTTAAAAATGGCCAAAATCAGAAAGTAAAAATGTAGAAAGGTTCTAAATTGAGTTAGGAACCTACTGGAATTTTTGTGGAATTTTATTGAGTGTTTTACTATTTTTTATGGATTAAAACTAAACTAAACTAAAACAGAAATTAAAAAAAAATGAAATAAAAGGAAGGGGTGCGTGAAGAAGATTTTTGCAGTTAATATACTAATGGGCTTAGCAATCAGGGGTTCAGATAGAAGATTCCAGGACCACATGCATTGGGTCTTGGAGGTGTATGCCATGGAAATCGGTCAACTCTTTGACTTCATCTATACCACACGATCAAGAGTCTCCCTATGGTAATCTTATCAAGCGCTCACAAACGCATGCTTATGGTGTTATGGTGTACCGTCCACACATGATCAACCGTTGGCACCACCTACCGGATGGTGACAAGTGTCACCTCCGGAGTGGTCGGGAATCCCAAAATCTGATCTTATCCTCTTAGAAATTCCTAACAGTAAAACAATGGGACTTAAGTACACTTATTGCTCTTAATTCTCTTTTAATCCAATATATTCTCTTAATCAGTATTAATTAAGTTAATTATCTCTTAAACTTTCCAAAAGAATAACTAAAAGTTCTTATGATTAAAATAAACACACAACACAGAGGTCATAAGAAATACCCCGTGAACCCTAAACCCTTCTTCTTCCCCTATTTCCGCTGCCACCTTCATCGCCTCTCCTACACGAACCTCTTCTTCTTTCCCTTTCCCACACGAACCTTTTCTTCTTTCCCTCTCCATTATTCATCTTCTCTTTATCCGTTTGTCCTCTCACCCTATTCATAACCTATACCAAACTCTCTAACAAATCTGAAGTCCAAACTCTCCCAATCGAAATGATACAAACAATAAGACGCAGATCGCAACCTAATCAACACGAAAGAGCAACGCAAGCAAATCATACCTCGTGATTTTGAAGACAACGAATACGCTAATGGTTGAACGAGGATGACTATGTTTCGGCTTCCGCGGCGAAGTCGCGACTTCGATGCCAATCCTGACGATGTGTAAGGAGGCGTTGAAGACGATTGTGAGTTTTGAGAAATTATGCTCAGGTATATGCTTCGGCCTTACTTCATGTACTCTCTCTTTTGTTCTCTTTTCTACAATTAACCTCTTGTTGTTGCTGTTATGAATCTTGCAGGTTGTTGATGTGAAGTTTGACACCGATTGATGAAGATATCACTATTGAAGTGAGTTGGAGAATTCGTGCATCTGAACTTAGCGGAGTCGTATTGATGATGAGGGAAGATTTGAGGATGATGAAGCCTTGTTTATGAAAATTTCGTCGGTGGAAGGTTCAGATTAACGAAGGTTCATAAATGGAAGAATGATGGAGAAGGAGTGGAGAGTTGAAGAAGTTGAAATAGCAGTAATGCAGGGTGATATTGAAGAGTATGATGAAGGTTGAATGAGAGCTATTGAAGGTTGGTGAATGGATTTCAGAAAGGAGAATCTCAAAATGGTGAAGAAGGCTAAGAAGAGTGATGAATGAATTTCAGATTTGGTGAAGGGAGGATTGAAGAATGAGAGTTTGAAAAAGAAGAATTAGAGAATGGTGAAGAAGGCTAGTTGAAGAAGAATGAATGAATTTCGGATTTGGTGAAGGGAGGATTGAAGAATGAGAGTTTGAAGAAGAAGAATCAGAGAATGGTGAAGAAGGCTAGTTGAAGAAGAATGGTCCTGATTTATAGAGGATGAATCAAGCCTTGTGAAGAATTTCCAGGTGAACTTTCTAGAAGAATTCAGTTATGAAAGTTTGTTATTTTTCAGTTATTGCTTTGATTTTCTGTTTTTTTTAATTGTTATGAGCTCAGTTAGGATTTTTTTTTGCAACTGATTTAGGGCTATAATCCTCTGCTTTACCTCTTGAGTATTCATTTAATTCTAATTTTGTTTTGTCATAGTGAAATGCAGATAGAAGGTGGTGATTCGAGATTCAACCGAGGGATTTCACTATATGAATAGGAGATATTGATGGTGGCTGGAAATTGACGAAGCTGAAGCCGATGATCGATTCTACTGACTCGTTGCGGTGCGTTCCTTGTTGACGTAATCGTGGCGAAAACTGCTCCTCTTTTTTTGGCGTGCATATTGAGTTGTTGATTGTGGTTTTGTTCAGGTAAGCATTCGAACATTCATTCTTGCCAATGCCTCTGAATATTCACTCTTCTATGAGATTTTGATTCTGTGAGTGGTTCTGAATTCTCGTTGTAATGCTTACTGAACTTCAGTTCCTTTTCTTGGCATGATGTGCAGGTCGGAGACGATGTTATTGAAGGTTGACGAAGGAAGTGGATTGAACGGTGGTGCTGAGTTTGATTTTTTTTTGCAGGTGCGAGCTTGAAGGTGAAGTGAAGATTGTTGATTGTTCTTGTGTGAGATTGATGATGGAGAATTTGATGAGCGTTTTTTCATTCTGTTATTTTCTGTTAAAATTATCCTATTCCAATTTTTCTGCTGAGTTTTTGTATATATATATATTTTTTGAATTTTCAATTAAGACCTTTCTTTTCTTCAATTTCTGCACTATGTTTCTTTCAAGTACCTGCTTCTCCCTTTTTCTTTACTCCATTTCCTATGCGGGCAGAAATTTGGGCCTCACATTTTCTTAACGACATTCTTTTCTTATAGTAAAAGTTAACAATGAAATCAACATGGATAAAAATGGTAGAATGGATTGGAATTAATCATAAAAATGATTTGAAAAAGGTATTGGCTCAAGTGAATAAAATGGTAGTTTGGATACGGATGATGATGGGACTGGCAATTGGACTAGGAACAAAAAAATATCATTGTTGTAGCCTCTTAGAAGATTTAGCCTGAGTGATAACTCCGGAAGAATGAAACATGGCTACCTCTTCAGTATTCACTTGAGACACTTTCAAATCAATTGGATTAAAGTTAATTACTCCGTCATCAACCAAGTCTTGCACCTGATGAATTAATGCCCTGCAATCATTGACATCATGTTCTTGAGCTCCAGAGTGAAAAACACAGTAGGCATATGGATTCAAACCTTGGGGAAGTTCATCGGTAGGAGGATATAATTCAAGACATTCAATCAATCCCATTTTCAGCAACTATGGGCACAACTCAGCATAAGACATGGGTACGAGATCAATAACCCTTTTTTGCTTCTGTCGAGAATGGGTTGCTGCCATTGGAGGGGATACACCCGACATCTTCCGAAATCCTTCTTTGGGAAACCAAGGTGTAGGAGCCGAGAAAGGTCCTTGATACGGAAAGAAAGTTCTCATTTGAATCAGGCAAGGAGTGATTGATCTCTATTCTAGTCTCTTCTGGACGACCAAATGGTGACTTCTGGTGAGGAGACTCAAACTGTGGAGGAAGTCCCTCTGACAACTCTTGATTTAGTGGAAATCCCAAAGAGATGGGAGAAACAAGACCTTCCATTGGAGAAGTAGACGCCTGACCATTTGCTTTCTTCATCAAGGCATTCATGATCCTTGTCAACAACTTCATTTGAGTTTTCGTCATGTCAAACTCTTCCTTCAAGAATCTCTGGCTCTGTAACAAAGCTTGGAACTCTGCCCTGAATTGCCCCATCTGGGCCTTCATCTCAGCTACCTCCTCCCGGAGTTGTTAAGAGTTCATGCCCTGGGAATTCTGACTCAAGTTGGCCATTCTGTCAAGAAATTTGATCAAGATATGAACCTGTCCTTGAAATCTGTTTGCCACGAAAGTGCCTGAAACAGAAAAGACATTAGGAAGTTGTGGTTATACCTACAAAACAAGAAGAATGGTGATATGTATGCAATGAAATTGTTTATGCTTTCAATCTCAAGGTCAATCATGCCCCGGTTCCGGTATTTAGCAAAAAAATCCAGATGGCTTTTGACCCCGACCTTAAGAAGACCTTTACACCGAAATCAGATTCAGATAGTCGTAATGGCCCAAGTGCCATCATGTACAGGAAATAGGGAACTGAATAAAAACCGCATAACATAAATCAGCCCACAAGGCAAGAATAACAGAATTCCCCATTGAGTACAAGTCTTATAACATAAAAAGGACATGCAACCAAGATTCCTACAACATGTCTGCAGGTAATCCGAACACAGAGAAAACAAACTAGAAAGCAAGGCTTCTTCCTGAAGACTCTGATCCCTCCTTACTAAATCACAGCTCAGACCTAACCTTCTTAATTCTAGCCATCAATTTGAGATCTTCAATCTCCTTAAATGCTTCTTCTAAGGCTTGTTGACTCTGCACCAACTATTGAGTCTTCTCTCTCCAGATCTTGTGAGCTTGTTCTAGCTCCTCCTTCTTGGAAGTCATCTGCAATTCATAGAACTCTTCCCTTTCTTTGTATTTCTTTTGATCTTGCGACCAAGCGAGAGATTGTTTGGCTTCTCTAAGGGTCTTCCGGGTCTTTCTAAATTCTTCCTCTCTCTTAACATCCATTATACCTCTCCTTTGAAAGTAGGCTTCCCTTTTCGCAAACTCTTTCTCCGTAGTCTCCTGAGCCATTTGCATCTTCTGCAGCTTCTCTTCTAAAGTTGTCTTGGAGTGATCCATTTGATGATACAGGCTAGTCATCTCTTGTAGCTGGCCTTCCATCTTCTTGTATTCTTCTAAAGGAACAGTGGTCTTAGGCTCAGTCACTGGAGGAACTGGAGGGGAAAATGGCAGCAATACCATCCTAGCTCTATTCTTCAGCCAGGCCTCGTACTCCAGGAAAGTTTGATTGTTACATTTTCTAAAGCTAGCCACTCCTTCTCCTTTGATGCACTTCCAAGCTCCAGCAGCTTTTCTCACTAAAGGCATATTGTCCTTCACCAGGAAATAGAATATAGGAGCCAATTTCAACTCTTCTGGGACCTCTCTTAAAGCATACCACAACTGTCTCCTTAACAATACTGGGTTGTAGTTGATTCCCCCAGTCAATCCCAACAGAGGTACACTGAGGTAACTCCCAAACTGGTGATGAAGCATGTACCCTGAAAACTCTGAGTAATCCATCTAACATCTTTAGTAAACAACTTCTCCAGTTTTTGAGCCCAAACCAAACTATGGTCACTAAACACCCCGGTACTAGGAAAGTGCCTCATGAACCACATATGGAACAAAGGAGCGCAGCAACGTACTGTAAAACCCCCAATTTTTCCATCACTTTTTCTCACACCATGACTTGTGATCTTTTCATATTGCATTTTCATAGGCATATCATCTTACATTGCATCTTTGTTTCATCTGCATAATTGGATAGCTAGGGTTTGTGATCAAGAGAAACCAAGAAGTGATCTGAGCTATATCAATGGTCTTGAAGCATTCCAAGAGGGTCCATGAGTGTTCTATGATCATTTACATCTCCAAGAAGTCTTTGAAGTCACAAAATCACAAAGGATTGCACAGAGGTCTAGACGGACAGACGATTTCCTACACAGATGACCTAAAATTAGGGTTTTGGGTTTGAGGCCCTTAATCTCAAATTTTTTGGTCATTATTGATTCTAATGGTCTTAATATGTTATAAGGAGCATGTATACAAAATTTGATGAAGAAATTCATTGTGGAAGTCATTTGATCAACTGGTGACTTATTGTGCAAGAAAAATCAGATTCAGGGCATCTGAGGCCACCACCAATGGAACCAAAGGGTTATCTTCATCAATTTGAGGTTCTATGATCTTTATTTGATCTTGTAGATGTTTAGAATTGGCAGAATTTTTGACCAACAAGAAGTGTTGAACTTAATTCAGGATGTCACATCAGATGTTGTGACATTATCAAACAGAGTATAAGTAAATGAACTTAATTCAGGATGTCACACCAGATGTTCTGATATTGTATCAGTTAATGAAGTAAGTTCAGTTTTCAGGATGTCACACCAGATGTTGTGACATCTCAAACCTGCTACCAAAATTAATTAATGCTTAACAGAACTGAGTAAATTCAGGGAATTTATCTGGAATTAATTATGGATGGATAAAACAGAAGAAGGTGCATCTGTAGGGAGATTGGTTATATGATTTCAGTATAATCAGAAGAACTGACTCACCTAGAATCAAGGAAGTAACAAAACTTAATTCAAGGTGATGGCAGCATGCGTATCAGGATTGAATAACCTACAGAAAGCCCAAAATCCAAGCATCTATTTAAGCAATAGAAACTCTCAGAATAGAGTACGAAATTAAGAAGACTAAATAGGGTGTTTGTGTTTTAATAGCAGGTTGTATATGTGTATCACTTTATAAGCTTTTAAGCAAAAGTGTATTGTGTCTTGATTGAAACGGTGAAGTAAGATCAAGCTGTTTTGTTTGAAGTATGACTTCAATTTTATTAAACTTGTAAACATATCACTGTGTGATTGAGGGGGAGTGAGTTGGTACTCATATCTAAGTTGTGTCTTAGGTAGAAATTACCTTGGGTAGATATTAAGTGAAAGATTAAACCGGGTGGTTTAAGTCTAGAATTAATATTACTTATATTGGATTTCCTTCCTGGCTTGGTAGCCCTCAGATGTAAGTGTGGTTATACACTGAACTGGGTTAACAATTTCCTGTGTTGTTTAATTTTCCTGCACTTTAAGTTTTGTTCAAGTCTTCAAGTGTTTAAACATCTCATTCGACATCACGTACCTGATCCCAGAATTTCAATTGGCATCAGAGCAGGCACCCTGCCTGTTTAAACTGGGTGAGATCTAGGGACTGCAAATTCTGGAAACATGGACAGAGATGTAGGATCAGTAAATAGACCACCTATATTGGATGGATCTAATTATGACTACTGGAAGCTAAGAATGGTAGCATTCTTAAGATCACTTGACAATAGGGCCTGGAAAGCAGTCAACAAAGGATGGGAGCACCCTGTCCAAGACAACAAAGATGGAGCAAACGTGTTGAAACCTGAAGAAGAATGGAGCAAGGAGGAAGAAGATTCAGCACTTGGCAATTCCAAGGCCTTAAATGCTTTATTCAATGGCATTGATAGGAACATATTCAGACTTGTGCATCATTGTGAGCTGGCCAAAGATGTTTGGGACACTCTCAAAACAACTCATGAAGGAACATCAAAGGTGAAGATGTCAAGACTTCAACTTCTCACCACCAAGTTTGAAAACTTGAGAATGAAGGAAGATGAGACAATTCATGAGTTCTACATGAACATCTTGGAAATAGCCAATACTTCTGGTGCTTTGGGAGAAAAGATGACTGATGAAAAGCTAGTAAGAAAGATTCTCAGATCTTTACCAAAAAGATTTGACATGAAGGTCACAGCAATAGAAGAAGCTCAAGACATATGCACAATGAAGGTTGAAGAGCTCATTGGTTCCCTTCAAACATTTGAGATGGGAATGAATGACACAATTGTAAAGAAGAACAAAAGCATAGCCTTGGTGTCAAATACTGATAAAGAAGAAGAAAATAATGAAGCAGAACCTGAAGAAAATTTATCAGAAACCATTGCTATGCTTGGAAGACAATTCAACAAGATTCTCACAAAGATGGATGGCAAGTCCAGACCAAGTGGAAGATATTCAAACTCTTCTGAGAATAAAAGACCTTATGATGCTAATAGAAGGTTAAATTATGATGAAAAGACCAATCAAGATAAAGGGATTAAATGTCATGGATGTGAAGGATATGGACACATCAGAAATGAATTCCCTACCTATCTAAAGAAGCAGAAGAAAGGTCTTTCTGTGACCTGGTCTGATGAAGACTCAGGATGTGATTCAAAAGAAGAATCAGCAAAGCATATCACTGCTCTAGCTGGAGTATGTGATTCTGAAAGTGGATCCAGTGATGAGGAGCTGACTTTTGAAGAGCTAGAAGAATCATACAAGATGTTGGTTAAAAGGAGCACTGAAATATGCATGGAAAGTATAAAGCAGAAGAAGCAGATTGAGGCACTAAAGGCTGAAAAAACAAGTGATCTAGAGATCATTGACACTTTGAAAAGTGAAGTAAGCCTTCTCAACTCTAAGTTGGAGCATATGTCCAAATCTGTTAGAATGCTGAACAGTAGCTCAAACACACTGGATGTTATTCTCAACAACAATAAGCATTCTGGGGATAGAACTGGACTGGGATTTAACAAAGCTCAAAAGGTTGAGGCTAGCACCAGCAAAACTTCTTCAAATTCCATAAAGTCAAACAAGATGTCCCAACAGATGCTCCAACATCATGAAAAGAACATAAAGTCAAACATAATGCTCCAACAGAAGTCCCAACATCATGAAAAGAACATGATGAAAAAGAAGTATCAAAGATGGAGATGTCATCATTGTGGTAGGTTTGGTCATATCAAACCTCATTGCTACAAGCTGCATGGATATCCAAATCAGATGTATCAGCAACCCCCTAAGTAGAAGATAGAGGTTACAAAGAAAGTGTTGCATGGACATCAAAATCAAAGATATCAGCAACCCCCTAAACAGAAGACAGAGGTCATCAAGAAAGTATGGGTACCTAAAGCTAGTCTTCATGCTGATCAAAGCTATATGTCCAAGAACAAGTTCAACAAACAACCTTGGAGCTCTAAAAATGAACAATACACTGGGCAGAGGCATCAAAGGAAACCTCACTACAAGTAAAAATGGTCAAAGAAGGGTGTTGCATATATAGCTCATACATCTCTAAGAGTATCAGCTAAAGAAGACTGGTAATTTGACAGTGGATGCTCAAGGCACATGACTGGATTGAAGAATTTGCTGGTAGACTTAAAGTCACATTCATCCAGATATGTAACCTTTGGAGATGGAGCTAAAGGAGAAATCAAGGGAGTTGGGACCTTGGACTATCTAGATGTACCAAGACTAGATGATGTGCTGCTGGTAAAAGGATTGACTGCTAACTTGATCAACATAAGTCAATTATGTGATCAAGGTTACAGTGTTAACTTTACCAAAACTGAATGCATAGTGTCTAATAAAGAAAAGAAGGTTGTCATGAGAGGAGCCAGATCTAAAGACAAGTGTTATATGTGAGAACCTCAAGATTTCAGTCTCACTTCAACTTGCTCTTTAGCCAAAGAAGAAGAAGTGAAGCTATGGCACCAAAGACTGGGTCATCTTCATTTCAGAGGTATAAAGAAAATCATATCTATGGAAGCTGTGAGAGGTATTCGTAAACTGAAGATTGATGATGGCAAATTATGTGGTGAATGTCAAATAGGCAAGCAAACCAAGATGTCCCATCCAAAGCTCCAACATCTGACAACTTCCAAAGTTTTGGAATTATTGCATATGGATATTATGGGACCAATGCAAGTTGAGAGCCTTGGTGGAAAGAGGTATGCCTATGTGGTGGTTGATGACTTTTCAAGGTATACATGGATAAATTTTATCAAAGAAAAGTCTAATGTATTTGATGTATTCAAAGATTTGTGCCAAAGAATACAAAGAGAAAAAGCAAGCTGTGTGGTCAGAATAAGAAGTGACCATGGAAAGGAGTTTGAGAATAAAAAATTCTCAGATTTCTGTTCTTCAGAAGGAATCAATCATGAATACTCTTTACCTATTACCCCTCAACAGAATGGGATTGTTGAGAGGAAGAACAGAACTATCCAAGAATCAGCAAGAGCTATGATCCATGCTAAAAAGTTACCATTGTACTTCTGGGTTGAAGCTATGAACACAGCTTGTTACATTCATAATAGAGTCACTCTAAGGAAAGGAACCTTGTCCACAATATATGAAGTCTTGAAGGGCATAAAACCCACAGTTAAGTACTTCCATGTGTTTGGAAGTAATTGTTATATTCTGGCTGATAGGGAGCAAAGAAGAAAAATGGATCCTAAAAGTGATGAAGGGATTTTTCTTGGATACTCTATAAATAGAAGAGCCTATAGAGTATTTAACTCTAGAACCAAGGTTATCATGGAGTCCATAAATGTGATAATTGATGATGCCCCTGCAGATGTTACAGATGATGTTGGAACATCTGCTGACAGTCAGACTGAAGCTGAAATAAAGAGTGATCATCCTGACTTCACTCAAACTGAAGCAAGGACAGAACAATCCAACAAACCTCCCTCCATCAGAATCCAGAAGGATCATCCCAAAGATTTAATAATTGGTGATCCCAACAGAGGTGTAAGCACTAGATCAAGAGAGGTGATTTCAGGTTCTTGTTTTGTTTCAAAAATAGAACCTAAAAACATCAAGGAAGCTCTTAATGATGAGTACTGTATTTGTGCTATGCAAGAAGAATTAGGTCAGTTCACAAGGAATGAAGTGTGGGATCTTGTTCCTAGACCTGATGACATAAATGTGATTGGCACTAAATGGGTGTATAAGAACAAGTCAAATGAGCAAGGAGTTGTTACAAAGAACAAAGCTAGACTTGTAGCTCAAGGATACACACAAATTGAAGGAGTAGACTTTGATGAAACCTTTGCACCAGTAGCAAGGCTTGAATCAATCAGACTACTTTTCAGAATTGCTTGTATTCTGAAGTTCAAGCTATTTCAAATGGATGTGAAGAGTTCCTTTCTAAATGGATATCTTAATGAAGAGGTATATGTAGAACAGCCTAAGGGATTTGTTGATCCAAGCTGTCCAAACCATGTGTACAAACTAAGGAAGGCTCTTTATGGACTGAAGCAAGCTCCAAGAGCATGGTATGAAAGGCTGACTACTTTTCTCACAAAACAAGGATACAGAAAAGGTGGAATAGACAAAACCTTGTTTGTGAAGGATGAAGAAGGAAATGTCATGATTGCTCAAATATATGTTGATGACATTGTCTTTGGTGGGATGTCAGACAGGATGGTTAAACATTTTGTCACTCAAATGGAATCTGAATTTGAGATGAGCCTAGTAGGAGAACTAACCTACTTTCTTGGACTGCAAATCAAGCAGATGGAAGATTCAATGTTCATATCCCAAAGCAATTATGCCAAGAACACTGTGAGGAAGTTTGGGATGGATAATGCAAGTAATAAAAGAACACCTGCCCCCACTCATTTAAAGCTAACAAAGGATGACAAGGGTGAGAAGGTGGACCAAAGCCTATACAAAAGCATGATTGGAGGCTTATTATATCTGACTGCTAGAAGACCAGATATAGCCTTTGCAGTAGGTATATGGTACTTGTGACTATGGCATAATGTACTCCTATGGATGTGAACCAATTCTCACTGGCTTCTGTGATGCTGATTGGGCTGGAAGTGCTGATGATAAAAAGAGCACATCAGGAGGATACTTCTTCCTAGGAAACAATTTAATTTCTTGGTTCAGTAAGAAACAAAATTGTGTATCCTTATCCACTGCTGAAGCTGAATATATTGCAGTTGGTAGCAGTTGTTCACAGTTGGTTTGGATGAAGCAAATGCTCACTGAATACAATGTCCCACAAGATGTCATGACATTGTACTGTGACAACTTAAGTGCTATTAACATATCAAAGAATCCTATTCAACATAGCAGGACCAAGCATATTGATATCATGCATCATTTCATCAAAGATCTTGTGGAAGAGAAAGTGATCTCATTGGAACATGTAGCCACAGATCTGCAATTGGCTGATATATTTACTAAAGCTTTGGATGCTACCCAATTTGAAAACCTAAGGGGTAAATTGGGAATCTGCTTATGTGAAATATAGCAGTTATGGAGAAATGCCAACATGTCATATGACATCGTGTGGCACGATCACCAGATGGCAACACCAGTCTGGTCAAGAACTCTGTGTATTCCACTCCTTAAAATTATCCAAGTAACGACTCTTATAAAAATACCAGCTTTCTCTCAGCTATTCATCTTCTCATCATTCTCTCAGAACAAATTGCATGCTATAGCTGATTTTCAGAGCTCATCAAACTCAATCAAATTTAACCTCTTCCTCCACCACATTCGAAAATGTCTCAACATCAAAACCCTAACCTCTCTGATGAAATCCTCAACCAAGAAGATGTGGTGCATGCAACCCCCATCTCTGTAGTACCTATGGATTCAACTCCTATAGATGAAATCAGAGGAAGTGTTCCTCTTGTTCAAAAGCCTAGAACTCCAACAGTGAGAAGAGCAAAGGAACATGTATTCAGCAAAGTCAAAGGGAAGCCTTCATCCTCAAACACCAATCCCAAAGCCTCTGAGTATGTGGATGCTTCAATTAAGGATCTTGTGAACAAGATTCTTTCTGAGCAAAGAGTTGTGAGTGGAATATCTATTCCTCTGAACACCATGCCAGCTCCACAAGAAGAACAGAGTAATCAAGCTGAAGAGGACACTCCTGCTCAACAGGATGTCCCAATAGATGTTGAAACATCTGAGGACCAGCACAAGGCCTCCACTGATGATGATGATGAAACATCTGAGGACCAGCATAAGGCCTCCACTGATGATCAAGCCTCTGTTGATCCACCTGCTGAAGAGGAGACTGCTCAACCTCCTCCTGTTGTAGACATAGAGCATGATTCTGACACAGAAATCATTGCCTCTGTGGACCCTAGCATAGCCAAAAGGCTTAGGACTAGGAAGGAAAAGCAGACTGCAGGACATGAAACTCCTGAGAAGAAGCAGCCTACACCAAAGAAGGACAAAGCTAAAGTTGCTTTTGGTCCTACCAAACAATGGAGCAAGGTGAATACACAAAAGAGGAAAGCTATCACTCCACCAGATTTAGATGTTGAAGAGGATGTCCCAACATCCCAACCAAAGAAGAAACCAGCATCTTCAAGGTCCACCTCTACTGTTCCAGAAGCTCCTCTGGACAATATTTCATTCCATCATGTGTCAAGTGTGAGCAGATGGAAATTTGTCTACCAAAGAAGGGTAGCACTTGAAAGAGAGCTGGGCAGCAATGCACTTGAGTGTACTGAGGTAATTGATCTCATTTCTTCTGCTGGCTTATTCAAAACAGTGTCAAACTTTTCACCTTCAAGAGGACTGTGCTGATGGTAAGTCAAGGAATTTATTGTCAACCTTCAAGAGGACTGTGCTGATGGTAAGTCAGATGAATTCAGAAAGGTGTATGTAAGAGGGAGATGTGTGGAATTCTCTCCTAGGGTTATCAACCACTATCTAGGGAGAGAATCTGATGTACCTAATGAGCTGGGGAAGACTGACAACCAGGTGTGCAAGGTCATTACTTCCAATCAAGTCAAAGCTTGGCCAGTCAAGGGAAAAATTTCTGTTAGCTTGCTAACAAGGAAGTATGCAATGCTGCATAGGATTGGTACTGTAAACTGGGTTCCTACCAATCATACCTCTTCAATAGCAACTAGATTGGGCAGATTTATTTATGCTGTGGGCACCCAAACAAAGTTGGACTTTGGGGCTTACATTTTTTATCAAACATTGAAGCATGCTGGGACATCAGCAACAAAGCTGCCTATAGCCTTTCCTTCTTTTGTTGTGTGGAATAATCCTCAGCCAGTATCCAGGTATCCTCACTGAGAAGGATTCAATCTGCAAAAGAGAGAGTCCTCTGGCCTTCCACTACAAGTTGTTCTTAAGTCATCATGCAGTTGATGTTGAAGCTCCCTCTGGGACATCTGTTGGACCTTCAAAGGCAAAGTCTCCTATATCCAAAGCTGCTTTGATTGCTGAGCTGAAGAACACATGCAAAGAACTGGATGCCAGGAAGCAGAAGCTTGAGGAGATTATTCAAAGGCTGGAAATTGAAGAGAGTGCTCAGAAGGCTGCTGATTCTGATGAGGAAACTGAAGAAGAGGAATACACTGAATATGAAGATTCTGAGTGAAAAATGTATGTGAGGAATATGTAATGTCTGCTTCAGCATTGTATTTTGAATTTTGTAATTCTCTCTGTCTATGTAAAATTTGGCCCCAATTTATGTCTAACAAGGGGGATAAGAGAACTGAACAACAACAACAACAATGTGTGCTGCAACTTACTGATTAATGAAAAATGCCTTTTGTTTGTTTCTGAACTAAGTTGTTTTAATGAAAATTTTTTGTTGAAACAAGTCAGAACACATATAGGTTTGAGGGGGAACCAAAGGGTCATCTTCATCAATTTGAGGTTCTATGTTCTTTATTTGATCTTGTAGATGTTTAGAATTGGCAGAATTTTTGACCAACAAGAAGTGTTGAACTTAATTCAGGATGTCACATCAGATGTTGTGACATTATCAAACAGAGTATAAGTAAATGAACTTAATTCAGGATGTCACACCAGATGTTGTGACATTGTATCAGTTAATGAAGTAAGTTCATTTTTCAAGATGTCACACCAGATGTTGTGACATCTCAAACCTACTACCAGAATTAATTAATGCTTAACAGAACTGAGTAAATTCAGGGAATTTATCTGGAATTAATTATGGATGGATAAAACAGAAGAAGGCGCATCTGTAGGTAGATTGGTTATATGATTTCAGTATAATCAGAAGAACTAACTCACCTAGAATTAAGGAAGTAACAAACCCTAATTCAAGGTGATGGAAGCATGCGTATCAGGATTGAATAACCTACAGAAAGCCCAAAATCCAAGCATCTATTTAAGCAACAGAAACTCTCAGAATAGAGTACGAAATTAAAAAGACTAAATAGGGTGTTTGTGTTTTAATAGCAGGTTGTATATGTGTATCACTTTATGAGCTTTTAAGCAAAAGTGTATTGTGTCTTGATTGAAACTGTGAAGTAAGATCAAGCTGTTTTGTTTGAAGTATTACTTCAATTTTATTAAACTTGTAAACATATCACTGTGTGATCGAGGGGGAGTGAGTTGGTACTCATATCTAAGTTGTGTCTTAGGTAGAAATTGCCTTGGGTATATATTAAGTGAAAGATTAAACTGAGTGGTTTAAGTCTAGAATTAATATTACTTATATTGGATTTCCTTCCTGGCTTGGTAGCCCCCAGATGTAAGTGTGGTTATACACTGAACTAGGTTAACAATTTCCTGTGTTGTTTAATTTTCCTGCACTTTAAGTTTTGTTCAAGTCTTCAAGTCTTTAAACATCTCATTTGACATCACGTACCTGATCCCAGAATTTCAGATCTTAAAAGTGGTTAAAAGTTCACAAGATTGAATAATTTCAAGCCATTTGCAAACTTTCCATTTTTGGACATGACTTGTAATGAAAACTTTCCATTTTGGGAAAGATTTTCAACCTCCTCTTTCTTGATCAAAAATGCTTCAAATGAAAAATCCTTAAACATGAAAGTTGTAGATTGGATCTTCCCATTTTCAAAAAGTACAATAACTCCTCTTGATTCATCCTAGAACTCAAGATATGATGTTTCAAAGTTGGGAAAAATCTTGTAATTTTCAAGTATGTGCCAAAGAGGGATTTTTGCAAAATCATGTTTCAAGACTTCTAATGACCTCTAATTCACTTCTAAGCTTCATTACATGATAATGCAACATTGCAAGACCAAAATCATGCCTTGGATCACAAGTTTTTATGAGCAATCTTCACAAAATTTCCAAAGGGGCCAAATTGCAAAACACATGCTATCTCTTGCATCAAGCCATCCAGATCATCACAAACCATCCAAGGGCCCTCCATGAATGAAGTTGAGGTAGGACAATCCCTCAAGCCAGCTCTGACTCGTGCCATGCTCATGGTACACCAACCAAGACTTTTTTGCAACTTGGCCCATACCAATCACACTATGCCACCACCAACTTTCTGACCAATCAAGACCTCTTATGAAAACCCTAAGAAACTCATTTCACACATCACACAAGGCTAAAACTTCTCATATGATCAGATTGCCGAAAATCTCCATAACACCTCATCTCTTCGAAACTCAACACTCAGCCATCATAACTTCAAACTTCTTCCACCAATCAACTCAAAAACATTCAAAGGTCATTTCCCACCCCTCACAATGACCTAAAATCCACTGAATCATAAACACGATTTCTGAGTTATCAGAACCAAACATCATAAACACGCCATCATAAATTAGTTCTAAGCCTTCCAGAAGCATCAAGGTGATCATTGGAGTGGTTTTGCACAAAGGAGGAGGCCAGAAAGCTCAAACATAGAAAGCTTCATCTCTGGTATCATCCAAGAACAAATTTCCCATAAATTGTTTTTTAAGTTATAAATTGATTCTACATGATGTTTTGATCACTGTGATATGTTTACTTTTGAAAATGGTTGAGTGAGTAGGATGTATTTAACTTCTGAAAGTTTTGTACATTTTTCTATTTTGCTTCGATTCATGAATTTGATGAAATATAAATGGATTTTGTTGCTGGATTCGTGTTTAGGGTTGTTAGGTGAGTGATTCTGGAGAGTTTGATGCGTTTTCATGGCCTGGGGAGGGAGTTAGGGTGAGAGAGCTGCCGGAGAAGATGATCGAGGGTCTTCTCCGGACACCTGAAAGTCATTAGGGCTAAAACCTAATTAATTCCTCAGTTTAAATGGTGACCCTTAGATTTGTCTTACCCGCGTGTTTGGATGGCCATGATGCGTTCATTAAACCCTAATCACAATTAATTAAATTAATTAGGTTTAATTAAATTATTTTTGCCAGATTCAATCCCAGCCTTTTATCTGCACGCACAGTCAATTCCCCTTTGAATCTGGACCATAGATCTTGCTGACTTCTCATTTTATTAAATATTTATTTCATTTTATTTCATTTCTTTCACATATTTATTTAAAATAGCAAAAAAACATTTTTAAAATACCATTTTCTGCATTTTCACTTTAAATATTTTTCTTAACTCAAAAACATTTTTTATTTTAATTTTTGCATCAAGAAAGTTTTTTTAAATCATTTAAATGTTTTATTTAATTAATTAATTAAAAATACATTTAGGTTTCTAAAAATCACCAAAAAATTCATGAAGCATTCTTAGGCATTTAGAAACATTTACAAACTCATCACACAAATTTCTTTTTAGGTTTGATCACATTTTCACAATTATCTTTGAATTAGGTTTCATAAATTTCACATTTTCTAACCCTAACTTGAAAAAATCATTTCTGATCAACCATGATGGGTTTGAATTTGATTCCTTTTGCATTGTTTCACATATTGCATTTAGTATATAGGATATTTATCTCATAATTTTTCATTTCATTTTCAATTTGATTTGCATTTTTCCTTTAGAATCACCCAAAAACCCTAGTCGACTTAGGAAATTCATAACTTTCACTAGGTTTAGTTTCTAACCTTCACCTTTGGGGAGTGATCTTGTATGTGTTTAGGGTTCATTTGAGTTCATTTTCAAATATTTATCATGATGTATGCTTCTGTTTTGATCATGTGCATATCATGTTGTCTTAAAATCCTAATTTCTCATGTTCATTTGCATTCATCTTTGCATATCATTCTCATGTGAACTAGCCATGACATTTAAAGAATTTGTATAACATCTTAGACATCTTAATACATGCTTGAACATTGCTTGATCATTTCTTCATTCATTTGGTATGCTTTGCATTCATTACATTTCATGAACATCCATGTGTTTTCAAGCTTCTTACATGCTTCATTTGCATCTCATCCTTTGTATGATCATTCATATGCATCATGTATATCTTTGCATCGTCTCATAATACATTTGCATCATGTTTATGCTTCTGGTTTTGGCCTTTACATCATTACTTATTGCATTTCATCTCATTTCTTTCCTTATGCATCTCATACTAACATTTCAGGGGCTTATGGTAAGTTGTTTGGGATGTGGATTTTCCTTCACATTCCACCTCTTCTCTTCTCCTCATTTGCATATTTAATTGTCTTTGAAGTGAATCTAATTCACTTGTGCTATCTTTATCCTATCTCTTTCTCTTAGGTTACTTATCTTCTCCAGGAAGTAAGTAACCTATTCTCTTCCTCCTTCTCTTTTCATCTGCTTCTTCCTTGGTGGCCTCCAGAAGATCTCTTTCTTTAAGCCTCACAAACCATAGGATATCCAAGCATGAAAATTTTTAGGGTTGTAAATAGTTCCCCTTAGTGTTTTACCTTTGAGTCTCCCTGAGTCTCTCTTCTCATCTCATAATCAGAGGCTAAACACTTAAAGCTTTAGGACTTTGAATTAGGGTTATGCATGCATCCTTATCTTAGGATGGAGTGTATTTATTTAATCCTTAGTGTTAAACCTTTAATTTGTTTACACCTCTTAATCAAAACACCTAATAATGATTAAGACTTCAACTTGTAACTTGGGCCTTATATTAGGGTTACATCTCTTCCTTTTGGTTAAGAGGGACTAACCCTAATGTTTAATGGACATGTCTCACTCAAGCTAATCTTACAAACTTAAAATCCACTTATTAATCTCAGCCTTTAATTAAAATCCATTTAATAAAGGTTTGTTATATAATGTATTTAATCCCTAACCATGGATTAAGTTGAGGAGTCTTCCTCAGCTTAAGTGTTCTCATCTATCATCCTTCTCTTAGGATGGTGTAATGAGTTCACTAATCCCTTATTAGAGATTAAACTCATTACTTAACACTAAACAAAAACCCAAAAACATCTTAATAATCACAAGTAGGTTAATGATCTTAATCCTATATTATCATGGTAATTAAGTTGATATCTTTATCTCATACTTAAGTAGGCTCATTATCCCTAATCAGGGAGGATATAATGAGTTTACAACCCTTCATTTAGGCTTAAGCTCATTATCCTATGCAAAACACCAAAAACAATAAAAAACTGAAAACACAAAAACAAACAATAATCGTCTCCTCTGGGATTCTTTTCTCATCACACTCATTCTATAAACGAGAACTTGCTTCTTCCGTCTAATGCAAGACAGTTAGCACTCGAGCCAGACGAATCACACACTTGAGCATAGACAAGTAACCAGTTCACAACAAAATCATCCCAGTCTCTTTGAGTCGAACTACGATATTCTGACTTCCTCATTGCACGAGAGGATACGTAGGCATAACTTAACAGTTATCGAACAAAAGTCTCTTTGTCATACCCCTCTTTCAGCTTTCTTTTCTAAGCCTCATTCTTGAGCACTCACTCTCTTGTTGCACTGACACACATTATTTTCTCCATAGCTTTTATGCACAGTCGGCACATACACTACCCCTTTTAAACACAATTAATTAAGCGTGGATCCCGTCGAGTACGACGGACGATCTGGGTGCTAATACCTTCCCAGGTCGTAACCAACCCCCTTTCTCAGTTTCTTTGGTTCGCAACCGTCTTATCCATACCCTTCCAGGTTTATGCAGCATTACCTTTCCTTCGGGATAAAAATGCCTAGCTGGCGACTCTATTCAACCTCAACCTCCAAAATCGCGGACAGTCCGCGTTTGCACCGGGACGTAAATCTTCGGGAGTGACAGCTTGGCGACTCTGCTGGGGAAAACTCTTTGCAACCAGGGCTTCTGGTTCTCTTGTGGGTTTCTCCTAGCGCTTGTTTGTTTGTGTTTATGGGGGTGTTATGTGTTATGTGTGATTTTGTTTTTGCTTTATTTATTTATTTCTGTACATTTTTATTTACTGCATTTACTTTATCGCTTTTATTTACCGCTTTATGCATTTCATTTTATTATCATATCATGTGCTGGTTTGTTGGTTTGCCTTGGTGGGTGGGGTATTCCAGTGAGAAAGGTCCAACACAAAGGCCTGAGTGACATACATAGGATTAGAGTGGCTTCATATTCTTTCCCATTCCATTTTGGTCTGGTGCGGGAATATGAAACACGGTTCAGACATGGGTTTCTTCTTGAAAACTCTGTGCTACGGATTTCTTGTAGTGCTAGGGCTATCTGGGTAGCCTGTTAAGTCTGGATGACCTTTTTAGATGACCTTCAGTATCTGAGGTGAATTAGAGGAGGATCCTTTATGATTAGGGTAAACATTGTACCTCCGGGTTAGAAGTGGTTACACTTCTCATAATAAATCTGAATCTAAGGATCCTTGTTCTAGAACAATACCTGTGAGTGGGTGGGGTTGTTTACAGGTTTGCAGGAACCATTGGCCTCATCATACCTTGTTACTGGAACTGTTTTTAAGGTTACACTAATTTTGGACTGTTTCTATGAAACCCTGGACAAGTGACTCTTTATTTGAGTCCCACACCTGGTTACTGGTTCTCAGACCTTCATCCGGAATTCTGAACACTCATGGACCCTATAAAAAGCAACTGACAATCCAGCACCTGATCATAAACCCTTGCATATCATTCAGCATACATCATATTGCATCATTTAACATTTGTTTATTTGTTTTACAGGGTATCTACATCTTCTTTGGTTTGGTTTTGACCGTTCTTCTGCTTCAGCCATCTTCATCAGATATCTTCATCAGTATCTTCTCCAGTTATCTTCATCAGCACCCTTTGTCAATATGGATTCAACCAGAAAGAGCAACATCACTTACCACTTCTTTGAGTATCCTCTGGCAGGCATCAGGCAGATTCAAGCGCTCATCACTCCTAATCATGTCCCCTTATTCAGAGAACATTATGGTGGTATCCTGGACATGATCATGGATTTGGATGCATCACAGAGGAGCATGATTCACACCTGCCTTCAGTTTTATGACCCTCCTCTCCGTTGCTTCACTTTCCCAGATTTTCAGATAGGCCCTCTGTTGGAAGAATATTCTATGATGTTGGGTGTCCCTATCAAAAGAGGATTTCCTTTCAACCCTGAGATGACTGCTCCTAAGAATGAATACATAGCTAAGGCTCTACACCTGGAAGCCACCATCATTGATGAGCATATGACCACCAAGGCTGGAATCCCAGGCCTTCATCTGGATTTCTTAATCACGCAGGCTACAAAGCAAGCTACAGTAGGGAATAATGGAATCTATTTGGGCTCTCCTGGATCTTAGTATATATGGAATCATCTTGTTTGCAGACGAGCCTAAGTTTATAAGCAAGAATGCCATCCACATCTTCATGCTCGGGAATCTAGTTCCCACCTTGCTAAGAGATATATACTACTCAGAGCATCAGAGGAATGAGAAGCAGAGAGGGAGACTAGTCAGATGTTGTGCACCTCTCTTCTACTGTTGGTTGATGAGACATATGTCGAAGACAGAAAATTTCCTGAATCCACATCAGAAGACATCAGGTGGTCTACCCAGAACACCAAGGGAAGAGACATAATTACAAGATGTGGACAATATCCTAATGTACCTCTTATTGGAGTGAAGGGTTGCATCAATTACAATCCTTTGCTTTTCAGAAGACAGTTGGGGTATGCCCTTGTACACCCACCTCAAGAGCAAGACTTAGCAGAGTCTCTTTATTGTGTTGTTCAGAATAATTATGCCACCATCCGACAAGCAGCCTGGGCTTGGGACCACATACAGACTAAAGGGACTGCTATTCTGGGCAAGTGTAACAACATAGCTTCAGCTCAGTACTGATGGGGCGAAAACGCGATATGTGTCTAGCGGTATCTGAACTGCAAGCGCACAGCCTATCGAAGTAATATAAAAGATTGTCGAACCCACAGGGACTTTGTAATCACTCTAGTGCTAGAAGGTCTGCTAGTTTAGCTAAGGCGGATATTTGTCACGATTATGGTTTTAAGGATTAAAAACGGGAATTAAATTTAGTTTAAGGAAATAATGAGAAGGCGGTCGGTATGTAATTATATTTAACCTATGCGGGTCAATCTAACCTAAGCTTATAAAGATGGTTCACTTAAATTATTCTGTAGAGATTACCAGTTTAAAAACCCTCGACTCACACTCTCGTGGTTTTATCTCAGATCTTACTCCTAAAGCCATATGCCTGCTCTCGCTAGCCCATAAGTGTTTAGAAAATAATTTTTGAAAACTTAATAAGTCTAATTCATTTTAAAGCGCTCTCGCTGTATTTAAATCAAATGCCTAACTTTAACTATCCGGTTAAAATCTCACACTCTCGTGGTCTTGACCTAACCTATTACACTTTTCTTACTCTCGTAACAAAAAGATTTTATTTTAATTATAAAAAGCCACAGCCAGAATATAAGTTCTTAATTATTTTTAGCTTAGATTCGATTTAACCGTTTTGGTTTAGTTTATTACATACCGACTAATTAATTTAGCTACTCATTTTTATTATACCAACGGACAGATATAAAATAAAATAATCAAATATTAAATCATACATTATAAAATAATAATAAAAACTTAATATAAATAAATAAATGAATTCAATATAAATTTCAAACAAAAACCTGGATAATTTAATTCTTAAACTCCTTCTTCCACAAGTTGGCAAGCTCGGAGTGTCGGAATCGGAATCGAAATACAATAACAAATTCGGAGGCTAAAAAGAAATTAATTGAAATAACAATTTCCTAATGTTGGAAATTGTTATTGAATTGGGTTGGAAATAAAAACAGAAAACACAACAAGAACAAGGCTGGAAAAAAAAAGGGTTCAAGAAAAAATACGGCAGAGCTTCCGCGTAAAATTCAATAATAAACTCTGTAGTTTTTAATTTGCATCTTGGGTATTTATAGCAGTGGAAATTGGCAGTTGAATTGGTAGCAAGCGTGGGCTTCGTTCCGTTTGAGAAGATCCAGCAAAAAAGTAGCGTACTGGGTTGCTTCAGTTGAGGAAAAGCAAGAGTCCTCGAAGACTCGTTGCACGTCTTCATGAATAACTTCAAATAAATTAAATACACTTTCCTTGTCACGTTCGTGACATGGGTGTAACGGTCAGATTCTTCAATTTAAGCGCGTCACGATCGTGATAAGGTTGTGACGATCGTGAGACCTCAAAGTAGCGTGTCACGGTCGTGAGGAAGTTGTGACGATCGTGAGTGTAACAAAAAATGCAGATTTAGCAGAATTGTTCTCTTCATCTTCTTTTCATGCTAGATTTGGTTCATTTGATCTTTTTCTCATAGTTTGGCTCTAGACATGTTATACCTGAAATGTGACATAAAAAACTCGAACAATCGGGAGTTAATAGGATCAATGTACGATAAAACGGACTAAAAACGTAGTAATAATGTGATACGATTTCTCGTTATCAAACTCCCCCAAACTTAAACCTTTGCTTGTCCTCAAGCAAATAGTCAATTGAAAAATGATCGGACAATTTTTCATCAGACGCATACACATAACAAACCGTACGAGAAATTATTTAGTTAGATAAACTGGTACTAGAATAGAACACTAACGATACACTAATGACACAAGCAACAAGCTAAGTCGTCGACTTCCCATTAAACGAAACATTCGGTAATTGCGTTATGATTCTATTTAGAGTCTTTCGATCTTATTTCACCCGGTTTCGTTCTAGCGCAATCACATTAAGCCCTTTGCCTTAGCACGCACGTAGTGGAGTAGCCGATTAGTGACTTTGATCCTTTATAGCACGGGGTCTGGTACACGAATGTGGCAACCCTTTACATATTATCCAGATTGGAGGTTGCGAGGGATCGAGCCGTAGCACGCCCTACCAAATTCAGAACCAGGTACCTCTGAACCAACCAGCAATGGACTCCTTCTTATATTTCTCATCTCTTATATGCGACCGTGTACTTTGGTGCAATTTCTTTTTTATGGCATCGAGATATGAAGGATCATTTATAGATTAGGCATCAAACACTTATGTTCATCGGCTCCCCACGTGGTTTGTGTTCAGACGGTGCTGACTACTAGTATAAACTACTAGGGGTTACTTTAGAACTAAGACTTAAGGTGTAGTCGTAACAATTATCGAAACGGGATGCTTAAGTAGGAAGTCTAAGGTGTCAAGACTGTATTGATCTTGTTGGATCTTTCTCAGCTTCCTAACTACGATTTCATAGGTAAGTCGAGTAATGTGAAGATAAAGCAAAAAAATTTCGGTATGGCTAAATAAAGCGGGGAAGAATTGAAACTGAAGAAATAGCATAAATATTACTTTGTTTAATTGAAAATGCGGAAAGGGAAATACAATGAAATGGAAAATGCGGAAAGGGAAATACAATGATATGGAAAATGCTGAAAGGGAAAGGTACCTCTCCCACACTATATCAGACATTGTCCTCAATGTTGTGAGATAATAGCGGGGAAATACAATACAAGAACAGAAAGCAAAAACAAAAAAGATAAACTAATGCTGCTGACGACCGCGACCTCGGCTTCTGGTGCGGGAGCGTCTGGTAGGAGTGGCTTCCTCATCAGAACCAGTGGTGGTAAGAGCGGTGACGTCTATACGCAAAGCTTCTAACTCGCTAAAAATCTCTCCTAGCTTTTCATCTGTTGTCCTCTGGTTACTGACAACAGTTGCAAGGAGTGCATCGTATTGCTCTTTCTGCCTACGCTCAAGTGCGGCATTCATCTGATTCTGCTGATGAATAGGATGGAGGATTTCCTCAAGGGTGATGTCAGCTGAAGGTGGCTTCCTGGTGGAGGACTCAGGGATGTCCTGAACTGGCTCAGCAACATCCATCGCATCCTGTATCTCGTCCACAGGTGCATCAGGCTGCTCCTTAATAATTAGAACATGTCCTGCAGCATCCGGCAAATCAAATAGCCAATTGGCTCTGTTCGATGGATCAATGTGGTTCCTGCAAGGCAAAACGATATGATGATAGATGGTGCCTTGGATCACAGGGTTGAACCTGCCATCCTCACGCTGCGAGATCATATGAGCGGAATTGCAATAGTTATTGGTAAGCAGCTCCGGTGCTCTATGAGGAAAATGAGTGAGGTGGTCACCAAGCTCCAGCTGTATGGCAAGGGTAGTGACAATCCCGCCAATGTAGAAGGGAGTGGCGCCTCTTTGCGCTACAGACTGAATGTGGGCCAAAAGGAACAGAGCGGCATTGATGCGTTCTTCATTCAAGGCACAGTGCAAGAATAAGAGCTCTTTGGAATTGAGCTTGTGGTTGCTCTCTCTTGCAAAGATTGTGTTGCATATGATACGATGAAAATACCGTATTGCTGGATTATGGATATGAGTGGCATTGAGACTCTGGTAGGTGGAAGCACGGCTGTTTGTGATGTTGTCCCACAAAGTGAAAGCTGCTTCATTAAAGTTGTCGGGCATGTGAAGGTGAGCACCGTCGCCGTGACTGAAGCCTGACAGTTCAGCGATTCTGGTTTGAGTGATTTGGAACTCTCTTCCAAGCATTCGGAATTTTGCGATGCCGGTGAGTTGGTTCGTTGATCCTGAAGGTGTGATATATTGAAACGAACTTAGAAACTCCAAGGTGAGGTTTGCAAATGTCGTTTGCGGTTGACTGCATAAGTCCCACAAGCCAACATGCTCAAGCAGTAGCTTCACTCTGTCGAGCAATCCTAACTCCCTCAAGAAGTCGAGGTCGACGTACCGAGTAGGTTGGATGCCTCTGGTTTGAAACCTTACAAACTTCTCTCTCTGTGCCTCTCCTTGTTCTCCATCTCTAAACTGAATGTTTTCCATTGCATGCAAATGAGGTTTATGTGAGATAGGTTTTTGAGGTTTGGTGATGAAAGTGTGAAGAAATTGATCGGTTTATAATGGAATGAAGTGAATGTGTGGAGTTGGGGTTAAATGAGAAGGTTGAATGGAGTAATGGAATTGATTGGAGTTTAATGGGTGGTTACGGGAGAAGAAGAGGTAATGGGAGGTTAGAGTTTTGTAAAAATAGAAGTGGGGGTTGCGAAGAAGAACGGCCTTTGTAACTTCAGAGTTCGTGAATTAGGGTTGTCACGGTCGTGAGGGGGGTCTTACGGTCATGACGCGCTAAATAGCTCGTTACGATCGTGAGGGGATGGTGACGACCGTGATGTTCACAAAATATGGAATTTTCATAGAATGGATTACCTCAGTTCAGTTCAATTGTAATTCTTATCACTTTCAATATTTAATTCCAACATAACACATAGCAGTGGATCAATATATATATATATATATATATATATATATATATATATATATATATATATATATATATATAAGCAGTGGATTTCATCACATGAAAATTCACAAAATATCCAGCAATTCAAAGGTATCAGTAAATAATGAAAAGCATGTAAATTGATTAAATTGGAAAATTGCATAAATGGAAGTACTTTTGCTTTTGACATAATAGAAAGAAATTACAGTGATAAAAATAAGCTATGAAATGTTGCAAAATATCAAAACTAACTAGAAACAAAAGCGAAAAGTAAGATAAATCAAATCACTACTGCATTATCAAAGTTGTTTCTTC
The DNA here is from genome assembly GCA_963966055.1 of Lathyrus aphaca. Classification (NCBI taxonomy): domain Eukaryota; kingdom Viridiplantae; phylum Streptophyta; class Magnoliopsida; order Fabales; family Fabaceae; genus Lathyrus; species Lathyrus aphaca. Next base: position 145,910,130 of record OZ014523.1, read on the forward strand.
AAGTCTTCAAGTGCGGTGTTTATATGATAGAATTGTTCACATGTTATGTCAGTTAAGCCTATAACGTCCAATCACATGCTTTTAACTTCATCCTTAACAACATTAATATCAGCTTGGTAAACTTCAAGAGTGTTCAGAATTTTCTTTAAGCTGTCAGCATATCCTACTTGATTGATTTAAGGGGTTTCAATAACTTCATCAGTGTGGTTGATGTAATGGTAACCAGGAGGTGTCTCAGGGTCACTTTCTACATCAGTCATTATATCATCCCTAATTTGGTAGGATTGTGGTGTTTCAGGTGTTGATGGATAGTCAGGAGGGGTAAGCTAATAAAGCCAATTATCTCTATTGTGAACACTGACTTTAGCATGGTTCGGTAATGTGAACAGGGTTACTATTTCATTTCTAATTAAGTACTCGTATGGTGGTTGTCCTAAGTTTCTTATAATTTGGCGGTTAAAGCAGAAGTTCAGATTCATAGGGCGGATGGTACCTAAACGGTTGCACTTGTGTAATTGGTATCTAAGTCCGAGGGCATTAGCAATCATGGTGACCAGGCCTCCTACCAATATTGGTAGATCAGGTTCCTCTTGGATGCGGGTAAAGGTTTGCATCATGAATGGTACAACATTTACGGGTTTTCCATCGGTCAAACAGGACATTATGAATATCTCATCTTTAGATACTCCAGTGAGGTTCTCTTCCTTTCCAAAGAAGGTGTGGGCAAGGATTTTATGAAAATAGCGGATAGCAGGGTTGTGTATTTCATCATTGTTCATGTTATCCGGCTCAGGGTGGTAATTTCCGGTTAAGGTTCCCCAAAAGAAGTCTAGCTCAATATCCATTAATTCTATCTGGGTGGTAGTAAAGGCAAAAGGTCCGCTAGGAAATCCTAGGAGGTCAGCTAGTTCCTTATGGTTAAAGTCATATTCGATACCGAATAGTCGGAAACTAATAAATCCTTTCCTTAATCCAAATCCGTGCTCGGGTAAGTAAACTAAGGAGCTTAAAAACTCAAGGGTGAGCTCGCGGTAAGTTACAAACTTATGTTTTATGAGAGCATTCTCCCATCCAAGTTGGTTAAACAGGTATAGGATGCTATCATGTATACCTAAAGTTTCCATAGTTTGTTCATCATAGTACAGAGTCAAATCCATTTGTCTCTGTGATAATTCCTCAAATTTCATTCTTTGGTTTCTACCTCTAAATTTGGTTTCCATAAAGTTTCTTGGTTGGTTAGCCATAGTTAGTGTTAAAGTGGAGGAAACAAATCAGGGGGAAAAAGGTAAGGTAGAAAAGACTTTAGAAAATCTGTAGCAAAGTAAATTTAAAAGTGATTTAGAAAATGAAAATTAAAATAAAGTAAATAAAGAAATAAATACATAAATAAAGTCAATAATAATAAAAATGAAATAAAACAATAAAATGATATAATGGGTTGCCTCCCACTAAGCGCTATTTTTATCGTCATAAGCCTGACATAGTGCTTAGGGGTAGATTAATCAGGGAAGTTAGTGGACAACTCTAAAAGCTTTAAACTATTCGCATAATCTCTATTTTCAATGTTATGGTAATGTTTTAATCGTTGTCCGTTTACTGTGAACGGCTCACTATTCCTACCCTTAATTTCTATTGCTCCGCTCGGGAACACTCTAGTTATTTCAAAGGGTCCTGACCATCTAGATTTTAGTTTTCCAGGAAAGAGCCTAAGTCTTGAATTAAAGAGGAGTACAACGTCTCCCACACTAAATTCTTTCCTAGATAAGCGTTTATCGTGCCATCGCTTGGTTCTTTCTTTATATATCTTAGCATTCTCATAAGCATCTAACCTTAATTCTTCTAATTCATTAATGTCGAGGATTCGCTTTTCTCCAGCGGCATTGTAGTTTATATTGAGTGTTTTAATCGCCCAATATGCTTTGTGTTCTAGTTCTACCGGGAGATGACAAGCCTTCCCATATACTAGTTTGAAGGGTGTAGTTCCTATGGGTGTCTTGTAGGCTGTCCTATAAGCCCATAAAGCTTCATTAAGTTTAGATGACCAATCTTTCCTAGATATGGCGACAGTCTTTTCTAGGATTTGTTTTATTTCTCTGTTCGAGACTTTGACCTGTCCACTTGTTTGTGGATGATATAGTGTTGCTACACGATGTCTGACTCCATACTTAGATAGTAATTTGTCAAATATTTTCGAAATGAAATGCGAGCCACCGTCACTAATGACAAGTCTAGGCACACCAAATCTTGGAAAGATTATATTCTTGAAAAGCTTAATTACTACTCGTGTGTCATTTGTAGGAGAAGCTATAGCCTCAATCCCTTTTGAAACATAATCGACAGCTACGAGTATGTACTTATTACCGAAAGATGATGGGAATGGTCCCATGAAATCTATTCCCCAGACGTCAAAGACTTCTACTTCTAATATTCCTCTTTGAGGCATTTCATCTCTTCTTGAAATATTACCGGTGCGTTGACACCGATCGCAATTTATAACAGCGATGTGGACATCTTTCCATAGATTAGGCCAAAATAGGCCGGCTTGTAAGATTTTTGCACAAGTCTTGGAAGTGCTTGCATGTCCACCATAAGGAGAAGAATGACAATGAGTAATGACATCTTCTATTTCTTATTCGGGAATACACCGACGGAAGATTCCGTCAGGTCCTCTTTTAAACAATAATGGTTCGTCCCAATAGTAATGCTTGAGATTGTGGAAAAATTTATTTTTCTGCTGATAGGTTAAGTCTGGTGGAAGTGCTCCTGCAACTAAGTAGTTGACAATGTCAGCGTACCATGGCAGTCCTACGGTTGTTTGGATTGTTTCCACGGTTTTTGGTTCATCTATGTCTAACTGAACTGGGTCGCTTCCTATTTGTGCTATCAGTTGTTCATACGGAAAATCATCGTTAATCGGCACTTGTTTGGGTTTAATACCTTCTATTCTAGATAAATGGTCCGCTAAAACGTTTTCAGTACCTTTCTTATCTTTGATTTCGAGATCAAACTCTTGTAAGAGTAAGATCCATCTCAAGAGTCTTGGTTAAGAATCTTTTTTGGTTAATAGATATCTGATAGCAGTGTGGTCTGTGTAGATGATTATTTTTGCTCCCACTAGGTAGGAACGGAATTTATCAAGCGCAAAGACAACTGCTAACAATTCTTTTTCAGTAGTGGCGTAGTTCATCTGAGCAGAATCTAAGGTTCTACTGGCATAGTAAATTGCGTGAAGTTTCTTGTCCTTCCTTTGTCCTAGAACTGCGCCTACAGCATAATCACTCGCATCGCACATGATTTCGAAAGGTAATCTCCAGTCAGGTGGTTGCATGATTGGTGCGGTGATGAGGGCTGTTTTTAGAGTTTCGAATGCTTTAAGACAATCTTTATTGAATATGAACTCAACGTCTTTCATTAATAAACCGGTAAGAGGTTTAGTGATTTTCGAGAAATCTTTGATGAATCGTCGGTAGAAACCGGCGTGTCCTAAAAAGCTTCGTATTTCTCGAACGGTCTTAGGGGGTTGAAGATCTTTTATGACTTCTATCTTAGCTTTATCAACTTCAATTCCCTTATTAGATATAACATGTCCTAGTACGATTCCTTCTCTGACCATAAAATGGCATTTCTCCCAATTAAGCACGAGGTTTACTTTTACACATCTTTCTAACACCATTTCTAAATTTGACAAACATCCTTCAAAACTTTCCCCGCATACAGAGAAGTCGTCCATGAACACTTCCATGATGTTGTCTATGAAATCTGCGAAGATTGACATCATACATCTTTGAAAGGTTGCAGGAGCGTTGCATAATCCAAAGGGCATTCGTCTATAAGCGAACGTTCCATAAGGGCATGTGAATGTAGTCTTCTCTTGATCATCTGGGTGGATTGGGATTTGGAAAAATCCTGAGTAACCATCAAGATAACAGAAATACGAGTGTTTGGCTAATCGTTCTAACATTTGATCTATAAAAGGTAGTGGGAAATGATCTTTTCGAGTGGCTTTGTTTAGTTTTCGATAATCGATGCACACTCTATGTCCGGTCACTACTCTTTGTGATATCGATTCGCCTTTAGCGTTTTTCACAACAATGATACCTCCTTTCTTTGGTACTACATGTACTGGACTAACCCATTGACTATCAGAGATTGGATATATTATTCCAGCGTCTAGTAGTTTCTTAACTTTTTCTTTTACTACAGTGCTAAGGATTGGGTTAATTCTTCTTTGAGATTCTCTGGAGGTTTTACAATCTTCTTCTAGCATAATACGATGCATACAGATTGAAGGACATATTCCTTTGAAATCAGATATGTTATATCCTAATGCAGTTGGGTATTTCTTTAAGACATCTAAAAGTTTCTTCGTTTCAATTGTTCCTAAACTGGAATTGATTATAACTGGTCTCGTACATTCAGTGTCTAGGAATTCGTATCTTAGGTTCTTAGGTAAGGTTTTTAACTCTAATGTAGGTTTCTTCTTACTTGGCATGGGATCCGGTGTAAGTGCTAAACTTTCGCTTAGACTATCATCCTAATACGGTTCACGCCAATTGTCATCTTCGAAAATCGGAGGGATTTGAATTTTCATAATTTCAGAATAAGTAGTTTCTTTCATTTCCATCTCTCTTACACATTCGTCAATGACATCCAATAAATAGCATGTGTCCTCTATAGCTGGTGATTGTAAGAATTGTGTTAAAATAAATTCAACTTTCTCTTCACCTACTTCAAAGGTTAGCTTTCCTTTCTTTACGTCTATAATAGCTCCGGCGGTAGCTAAGAATGGTCTTCCTAGTATGATAGGTGTAGTGGAGTCTTCAGAGATGTCCATGATTATAAAATTAGTAGGAATGTAGAATTGACCTATCCGTACTGGGACATTTTCTAGTATGCCTACAGGATATTTAATAGAGCGGTCGGCTAGTTGAACAGACATTTTAGTTGGTCTTAGGTCTCCCATGTCTAGCCTTTTGCAAATTGTTAAGGGCATAACACTGATACTGGCTCCTAAATCGCCTAGATCTTTGTCAATGACGAATTTTCCAATTACACAGGGTATAGAGAAACTACCTGGATCTTTTAACTTAGGAGGCATATTGTTTTGAATTATTGCGCTACACTCAGCAGTAAGTGTAACGGTTCCGTTATCCTCTATCTTCTTCTTATTGGATAAGATTTCCTTTAGAAATTTAGCATACGAGGGCATTTGAGTGATAGCTTCTGTAAACGGAATAGTAATATTCAACTGTTTCAGAAGTTCAACAAATTTCTTAAACTGGCCCATCGTCTTGGAATTTGTTAATCTCTGAGGGTACGGAATTGGTGGTTTATAAGGTGGTGGAGGCACATAAGGCTTTTCTTTCTCCACTGCCTCTTGATTATTATCTTCCTTTTCTTCTAGTTCATTCTCCTTTTCAGTCGGCTTATCTTGCTTTTGGTACATGGCTGGATTGTCAAGTCTTGGATCGGCAGGTCCGTCAAGTTCCTTACCACTTCTTAGTATCACAACATTGGCCTGTCCTTTTGGATTAGGTTGGGGTTGTCCAGGAAATACTCCAGCTGGGGCAGCGGTAGGTGCTTGTTGTTGAGCTACTTGTGAAATCTGAGTTTCAAGCATTTTGTTATGTGTAGCTAACGCATCTACCTTGCTCACTAATTGCTTAATTTGCTCACTAGTGTGTATGTTTTGGTTTAAGAATTCCTTGTTTCTTTGAGATTGGGTAGCTATGAAGTTCTCCATCATTAACTCAAGGTTTGATTTTCTAGGAACATTAGGAGCAATCTTTTGATATCCTGGTGGTGTAGCTGGTGCTTGACCTGGTGCGTATAAAGCATTGTTATTCTTATAAGAGAAGTTCGGATGGTTCTTCCAACCTGGGTTATATGTGTTCGAGTACGGGTTTCCTTGAGCATAATTCACTTGATCTGTGGGAATTCCGACAAATAGTTGACAATCAGGGACAGCATGTCCTGGAACTCCACATAACTCACAGTTAGGTGTTACCGCAGCCACGGTGGTTGTTGGTGTTATGGCCAAGTTGTCGATCTTTTGGTTAAGTTGGTCAAACTTTGCATTGACTTGGTCCATACTACTCACTTCGTACATACCTCCTTTTGTTGGTTTCTCAGTTGCGACTCTCTCGCTTCCCCATTGGTAATGATTCTGAGCCATACTTTCGATAAGTGCATAAGCATCATTATATTCTTTGTCCATTAGTGTGCCGCCTGCGGCAGCGTCAATCGTCATTCTTGTGTTGTACAGGAGTCCATTGTAGAAAGTATGGATGAGCATCCATTCTACTAATCCGTGATGTGGACAAAGTCTCAGCATATCTTTGTAGCGTTCCCAAGCTTCGAAAAGTGATTCGTTTTCCTTTTGCTTAAATTCGTTGATTTGAGCTCTTAGCATAGCTGTCTTACTAGGTGGGAAATATCTTGTCAAGAAGACTCTCTTTAGTTCCTCCCACGTAGTTACTGAATTCGAGGGTAGAGATTGAAGCCAGGCTCTCGCTCTGTCTCGAAGTGAGAAAGGAAAAAGGCGTAATCTAATAGCTTCTTGGGTAACTCCATTAGCTTTTACAGTATCTGCGTACTGCACAAATATCGAAAGATGAAGGTTCGGATCCTCGGTAGGATTTCCGGCGAATTGGTTTTGTTGCACGGCTGATATCAGCGAAGGTTTCAATTCGAAATCATTTCGGTTGATAGCCGGCGCAGCAATGCTGGAATGCGGCTCAACTTGTGAAGGACTAGTGTAATATTTGAGTGGATGATTTGGTTCTTTAGCCATCTCTACGTCCTTCGATGTTCCAACTTTTTTAGGTGGATCAACTTGAAGATCTGGAATGTTGTATTTTCGTTGGTATTCGAATATTCGTCTTCTTAAATGTAAGAAGCGTTCTAATTCTTGGACTGGAGGTTGCAAGTCTTCTCCTTGAGAGCGAGTACTTGGCATACACTCAGTAAATTAGATTAGGGAAAATAAGTTGTTACCTTAGTCTAGACAGTGCTACTCTAATAGTGCACTAGTGACTAAATCAAGGTCCCCGACAACGGCGTCAAAAACTTGATGGGGCGAAGACGCGATATGTGTCTAGCGGTATCTGAACTGCAAGCGCACAGCCTATCGAAGTAATATAAAATATTGTCGAACCCACAGGGACTTTGTAATCACTCTAGTGCTAGAAGGTCTTCTAGTTTAGCTAAGGCGGATATTTGTCACGATTATGGTTTTAAGGATTAAAATCGGGAATTAAATTTAGTTTAAGGAAATAATGAGAAGGCGGTCGGTATGTAATTATATTTAACCTATGCGGGTCAATCTAACCTAAGCTTATAAAGATGGTTCACTTAAATTATTCTGTAGAGATTACCAGTTTAAAAACCCTCGACTCACACTCTCGTGGTTTTATCTCAGGTCTTACTCCTAAAGCCCTATGCCTGCTCTCGCTAGCCCATAAGTGTTTAGAAAATAATTTTTGAAAACTTAATAAGTCTAATTTATTTTAAAGCGCTCTCGCTGTATTTAAATCAAATGCCTAACTTTAGCTATCCGGTTAAAATCTCACACTCTCGTGGTCTTGACCTAACCTATTACACTTTTCTTACTCTCGTAACAAAAAGATTTTATTTTAATTATAAAAAGCCACAGCCAGAATATAAGTTCTTAATTATTTTTAGCTTAGATTCGATTTAACCGTTTTGGTTTAGTTTATCACATACCGACTAATTAATTTAGCTACTCATTTTTATTATACCAACAGACAGATATAAAATAAAATAATCAAATATTAAAGCATACATTAAAAAATAATAATAAAAACTTAATATAAATAAATAAATGAATTAAATATAAATTTCAAACAAAAACCTGGATAATTTAATTCTTAAACTACTTCTTCCACAAGTTGGCAAGCTCGGAGTGTCGGAATCGAAATCGAAATACAATAACAAATTCGGAGGCTAAAAAGAAATTAATTGAAATAACAATTTCCTAATGTTGGAAATTGTTATTGAATTAGGTTGGAAATAAAAACAGAAAACACGGCAAGAACAAGGCTGGGAAAAAAAAGGGTTCAAGAAAAAATACGGCAGAGCTTCCGCGTAAAATTCAATAATAAACTCTGTAGTTTTTAATTTGCATCTTGGGTATTTATAGCAGTGGAAATTGGCAGTTGAATTGGTAGCAAGCGTGGGCTTTGTTCCGTTTGAGAAGATCCAGCAAAAAAGTAGCGTACTGGGTTGCTTCAGTTGAGGAAAAGCATGAGTCCTCGAAGACTCGTTGCACGTCTTCATGAATAACTTCAAATAAATTAAATACACTTTCCTTGTCACGTTCGTGACATGGGTGTAACGGTCATATTCTTCAATTTAAGCGTGTCACGATAGTGATAAGGTTGTGACGACCGTGAGACCTCAAAGTAGCGTGTCACTGTCGTGAGGAAGTTGTGACGACCGTGAGTGTAACAAAAAATGCAGATTTAGCAGAATTGTTCTCTTCATCTTCTTTTCATGCTATATTTGGTTCATTTGATATTTTTCTCATAGTTTGGCTCTAGACATGTTATACCTGCAATGTGACATAAAAAACTCGAACAATCGGGAGTTATTAGGATCAATGTACGATAAAACGGGCTAAAAACGTAGTAATAATGTGATACGATTTCTCGTTATCAAGTACATTGAATGGTCTCGCATCATAGGACAGATCAATCGTATTCCATTCACCCTGGAAGATGTTCCAGGGCCATCAACAGTAGAGACCATAGCTACAGTAAGTCTGGAGGAATTTGAGAAGTTAAAAGAGAGGAATGCCCAGCTTTCTGAGGCTCTGAAGAAGACCCTTTGGGAAAGGAATGATGGTCGTCTAGACATTGAGAGGTTAGCGAAGCTCCGTATCGAGCATATGACCAAGATAGAGAAGACATAAGACTTCATCAGAAAAGCCCGAACAGGGGAGTTTGTATTGAAGAATGCTTGCAAAGAAGCCAAGATTTAGAAGGCTAGAGCTGAACACTACTTAGAAGAGAGCCAGGCTAGGTGAATCAGGATCACCGAAGCTCGTTTGCAAGAAGATTAGAAGATACAGGCTAAGATATAACAGTTGGAAGCCTATGAGAAGAAGAGTCAGGAAGCACTCCTAGCAGCACAGAAGGAGATATCCGAGTTGAAACTCTGGGCGGGGTTGAAGAGATCAAAAGAACAAGACAAGTACCACAAGATGACAAGTGCCCTTACAACCAGGAATCTTCTTATCAGGACCATCATAGAGCATCCAGTTGGACTAGTAATTAATGCTCTCCTTAAGGAAGTCAAGGAGGATGATTTTTGGCTAGATGTTTGATTTCCCTTTTACTTAATTTTATTCTCAACTTAATTTTATTCTGACCCACCATGGGAGCTTGTTGTAATCATAAACTATGTATTTTTGTATTTGTAATGTATGGTTTATGTGTTACCTGGATCTGCTTGTGAACTTCATTTCTCTTCAACATCTTCATCATTCTCAGAGGTCTAGAAGGTCAAAACCAAAGAACCAAACCGGATACCCTCTGAAGACAAATAGACATACTGCATTGCATGTTAACCTCATTCTTTGTTTTATAGGTATTTTTTTGTTGTTTTCTCACTTTGATAGTTTGATGTGTGTTTCAGGAAATATTGCTTGCAGGAGAGTCTTTCCTGTCATCGCATCCACCGGTATCCAACCAGAAACAACCTTCCGAGCTTACAGATGGATCAACTTCAGGAAGAATTGACAGATGTGAGGACTCAGATGACTGAGGTAAGGACAGAAGTGAGGACTTAGATGAATCAGTTCATGGTTGTGATGACTGGGCTAGCACAAACCCAGGAAAGATTGAGGGAGTTAGTCGAGCGGCAAACTCCAGAAGAGAACCATGCTGGTACTGGGGGTACAAGTAACAATGCGCGTGATCAGCCGCAAGCAAATCCACCAGAGTTTGGGCCCCACATCAACCCTGAGGTTAATGTTATTGGAAATACCCAGAGAAACACTGGAGATCGTGTCCTACAAGAAGACCCCCAAGATGAACAATTTACAGTATTAGGTGTTGGGGCTGACGAAGTGTATGATCGTCGTCTGGACAAGATATCTGAAAAGCTGAGATCCTTGGAATCCCAAAACTCTCTGGGATTTGATGTGATGGATATGGGAATAGTGGAAGGAGTCAGGATTCCTCACAAGTTTAAACCTCCTTGCTTTGAGAAGTATAATGGTACCTCTTGTCCTCGTACCCACCTTCAATATTTTCTAGGAAGATTAAAAGCTTACACCATGGATGAGAAGCTGTGGATGTTCTAATTTGAAGATAGCTTGATTGGGGCATCCAGAGAGTGGTATTCTCACCTATCTAGAGCCACAGTCAGGAACTGGAAGGACTTAGTTGAAGCTTTCATACGCCAATATCAGTACAACCTGGATATGGCACCCAACCAGACTTTGTTGATGGGTATGTCTCAGTCCTCGAGAGAAAGTTTTCGGGAGTATGCCCAAAGGTGGAGGCAACTTGCTGCTGCTGTCCAGCCACCTATGTCAGAAAGAGAGATGGATGACATGTTCATGAACATATTGCAAGGAACCTACATTGACCGGCTTGCTGCTTTCTCTTCCACCAGTTTTGCTGATGTGGTTATAGCTGGTGAGAGAACTGAAAGTCTTTTGAAGATGGATAAGATCTCTGACAATGATGCTAGCTCTAGCAATGCCAGGAAACCTTTCTCTGGACCTAGGAGAACATGTGAGACCAAATCAGTTCATATGGGCAGAGGTAGGCCTCAATAAATGCAAAGATCAGTGGCCAATGTTACCATTCCTTCTCCAGCACCTCAACAACAGCAGTATCCTCAACAACAACACTTCTCACAGCAACAACAGTTCCCGCAACAACAGAGATCTTATGGCAACAACAATCAACAACAACGTCCGTTTCAACAAAGGACTTCACAAATCAACAGGGTTATCGATCCCATCTCGATGCCCTATGCAGCTCTACTTCCACAGTTACTAAACCTCAACCTAATTGAATTAAGGACCTTGACTCCACCTGATCCTCAGAATCTTCCAAGGAACTATGATGTCAACGCCAGATGTGCCTTCCACTCCAATGCACCTGGCCATACAACAGAGAAATGTAACGCATTTCACATGAAAGTTCAGGATTTAGTTGATTCAAAAGCTTTGAATTTTGCACCTCCTCATAATGTCACAAAGAATCCAATACCGAATCATGGTGGACCGAGGATTAATGCCATTGAAGAAGACCAACCAACAGTCCTAATTGATGACATTACAAATATTCAAACACCACTGGCCGAAGTTAAAGCCCAGCAAATTGAAGTGCCAGGTGTTTCCAGGTTGTGGCCTGTTGTGAAGCTTGCAAGTTATCTGCCAATGGTTGTGCAAATCTGAAGAAGGGTATCAACAGTCTTATCAGGGAAGTCATTATACAGATCACTTAAGCGGTTCCGACTTCTACGACTCCAGCAAACATCTCTCTTACAACACTAGCAAATACCATTTCAGAGGTATCTCCTACAACATCAGCAGACATCATTCCAACGAAGTCTACTACAACAACAACCATCAATGAAGACATTTCCACAGTCACCATTTATTATGACCCAGCAACAGTTCATGTCCCGGATTCATTCAACGACTCACATCAACATCAACATCAGCAACTTTCATCACCTGCACCATCTGCAGTCAGACTTCCTGTCACAATCTATTATGACCCACAAACTTTCACAACTCCTTCTTCCACAGCAATCAGTCTAGTTACTATCACAGTGCCTGGACCAGTTCCATATGACAACAGCAGTGTCGTGCCTTGGCATTACGGCTCATATCTTTATTGCAACGGAAAGAAAGTTACTCTTGACTCTTCTACACCACAGATTGATAATGTCGGGGGAGGCGGAGGCTTCACTCGAAGCAGACGTCTCTTCGCGTCACAATTTCCCAGAGTTAATGCTGAAGTAGAAGTTGCTGCTAAAGCAAAAGGCAAGAGTGGGGTGCCTGAAGAACCAACTGCCAAGGAAATTCAGAAGACATCCTTCTGATCAGGATGTCGACGAGTTCATGAGAATTATCAAGAAGATTGACTACAAAGTTGTTGACCAGCTTCACCAGACACCCTCTAAGATCTCCATTCTATCTCTGCTCATGTGTTCTGAAGCTCACGGGAATGCACTTCTCAAAGTCTTGCACGCAGCTTACGTGCTTGAAGAGATTACAGTTAATCAGCTAGAAACGGTGTTTTCAAATGTCAATACTAGTCACGGGCTAGGTTTCACCAATGCTGGTCTAACTTCGGAGGGCCATAATCACAATAAGGCTTTACATATCACCTTAGAGTGTAAAGGTGTTGTACTTTCTCATGTTTTAGTTGACACTGGGTCATCTCTCAATGTTCTTCCAAAGAAAGCCTCGGTCAAGATGGAATATGATGGTCTTGCACTCCGTCCGAGTAACCTGGTTGTGAGAGCCTTTGACGGTTCAAAGAGATCGGTTCTTGGAGAAATTGAGTTTCATGTGATAATTGGCCCACAGATCTTCAAAACTACCTTCTATGTGATGGACATTCAGCCTACCTACAGCTGTTTGTTGGGTCGACCCTGGATTCATGCCGTTGGCGCTGTAACATCGACCCTTCACCAGAAGTTAAAATACGAGTGGGAGGGCCAAATTATCACCATCTATGGGGAAGAGGACATCTTTGTCAGTCATCTAGCTACCTATAAGTATATTGAGATGGATGGGGAGATCCATGAAACAATGATTCAGGGTTTTGAAGCTCTTAATGTCAATGAAGCAACAGCTGAAGTGTCTGGTACTTCAATTGCTTCTTATAAACAAGCTCGGAAGGTTGTTGAAGACGGGAACACCCAAGGCTTAGGCAAGCTGCTACAAGTTCAGATCAAGGAAGACAAGTTTGGTTTGGGTTACAGACCATCCCGACAGGTCCAAGAGGAGGCTGTTAAAGCTCCCAAGTTCATAAGTGGGGGAATGTTGACCCCAAATGCTATCAACAATGTGGATGACGAGACTGAAAGCGACTTTAACCTGGAAAGATGGATTCGTCCAAGAGTCCCAGGACAACAAGTCTTCAACTAGTCTTCCTAGGAAATTATAAGGGTTACTGCTGCAGAGTAATTATTATTTCTTGTTTAAGCATGCATCAAGTCTTGCATCTTGCCCAAAGTGTCAGGACTCATTTTGTAATAGGGCCATATATGTATTTTGTGCAAATGGAATATCAATGAACAATGGACATCTTTTGCAAACAATTTTTTTTCGCTCACTGTCTTTCATTTTTGTTATTTTCGCACAAAATAATAAATGGCAATGTTTTCTTAATAAACTTCATTCACTTTTTCTAAATAAGATAAAATCAATCACTAAAATGAAAAAATCTCAACCCTTGCAGAGATAGCCTTCCAGAATGCACCGACAACGACACTGCTATGACCTCGTATGACTTCGACAATCCGATTAATTAAGCAGATGAAGGGGTTGATGAAGACTATGATTTTCCTGAAGAGTTGGCCAGGTTGTTGAGAAAAAGGAAAAAGTGATTTCTCCTCATCAGGAGGAGGTTGAGATTGTTAATCTTGGTACCGAGGAAGATGTGAAATAGGTGAAGATCGGGGCTAGTCTGCAAGCTCTAGTGAAAGAACAACTCATCAGTATGCTTCGAGAGTATGTCGACGTTTTTGCTTGGTCCTATCAAGATATGCCAGGTATGGATATAGATATTGTCATGAACAGACTGCCATTGAAAGAAGATTGTCCACCGGTCAAACAAAAGTTGCACCGTACTCGCCCGGACAAGGTCATGAAAATCAAAGAAGAAGTACAAAAGTAGTGGGACGCCGGTTTTCTTGTTGTGACTAGTTACCCGACGTGGGTTGCTAACATTATACCCGTACCAAAGAAGGATGGAAAGGTTCGTATGTGTGTCGATTACTAGGATCTGAACAGAGCTAGCCCGAAGGATGATTTCCCATTACCTCACATTGACGTATTGGTGGATAACACAGCTCAGTTCTCGGTATTTTCTTTTATGGATGGATTTTCTGGATACAATCAGATTAAGATGTCACCTGAAGACATGGAGAAGACAAATTTCATTACACCTTGGGGCACGCTCTGCTACAAGGTAATGTCATTTGGTCTGAAGAACGCCGGTGCAACATATCAACGGGCTATGGTAACATTATTCCATGATATGATCCATAAAGAAATCGAGTGCTATGTGGATGATATGATCACCAAGTCCCTTACAGAGGAAGATCATTTGGTGAATCTGCTGAAGCTGTTCAAGCGTCTGAGGAAGTATCAGTTGAAGTTGAACCCCAACAAATGCACATTCGGGGTACGTTCTGGTAAGCTACTGGGCTTTATTGTAAGTGAAAAAGGAATTGAGGTTGATCCCGATAAATTCAAAGCTATTCAGGAAATGCCCGCACCTAAGACTGAGAAAGAAGTTCGAGGGTTCTTAGGTAGATTGAACTACATCTCAAGGTTCATATCTCATCTCACTGCAACCTACGAACATTTTTTCAAGATGTTAAGAAAAGAGAAAACAGTCAGGTGGAACGATGATTGTCAAAGAGCTTTTGACAGGATCAAAGAGTATTTGCAAGAACCTCCAATTCTCATGCCTCCAATTGAAGGAAAACCTCTAATCCTGTACCTGACAGTATTAGAAGAGTCGATGGTATGTGTGTTGTGCCAGCATGACGAGTCTGGTCGAAAAGAGTATGCAATATACTACCTAAGCAAAAAGTTTACAGACTGTGAACAACGTTCTTTACTGCTCGAGAAAACTTGTTGTGCTTTAGCGTGGGATGCTCGCCGACTAAGACAGTATATGCTGACCCACACTACTTTGTTGATCTCAAAGATGGATCCAGTCAAGTACATATTTGAGAAGCCAACACTTACAGGAAGGGTTTATAGGGGGCAAATGATTCTAACAGAGTATGACATTCAGTACACATCACAAAAAGCCATCAAAGGCAGTGTATTTTCTGACTATCTGGCCGAGCAACCCATTGATGATTACCAGCCTATGAGATTTGACTTCCCTGATGAATACATCATGTTCTTGAAAGCAAAAGATTGTGAAGAGCCAGTTCACACTGAAAGGCCTAACCCAGAAGAAGCATGGACTATGATGTTTGACGGGGTAGTTAATTGCAATGGTCGTGGAGTTGGTGCAGTGCTTATTACACCTAAAGGAGTTCATATGCCTTTCTCAGCAAGGCTCACCTTTTCCTGCACTAACAACGAAGCAGAATACGAAGCTTGTATCATGGGTCTTGAGGAAGCCATTGACCTCAGGATCAAAACCTTAAATGTATTCGGAGATTCAACTTTGGTAATCAACCAGACCAACGACAAGTGGTACACTCATCAGGAGCATTTGATTCCCTACCATGACTATACGAGGAGATTGTTGACCTTCTTCACAGCAATTAAGCTTGAATACATCCCTCGAGATGAGAATCAGTTTGTAGACGCTTTGGCTACCATTTCATCTATGATCAAAGTACAAGCTTCTAATTATGTACCTCGGATTTTGGTATCCAGACTGGACAAACCGTCATATGTATTCTCTATGGACACTGTTATTGATAACAAGCCTTGGTACCATGACATCAAATGCTTCTTGGAAACTCAGACATAACCACCTGGGGCATCGTCAAATGATAAGAAGACATTAAGAAGGATATCCGGAAGCTTCTTCCTCAATGCTGATGGTTCTTTGTACAAGCTAAACTTCGACATGGTCTTGCTCAGATGTGTTGACAAGAAGGAAGCAGACTTACTGATGCACGAAGTACATTAAGGTTCTTTTGGTACCCATGCCAGAGGACATGCAATGGCAAAGAAGTTATTAAGATCAGGTTACTACTGGATCACAATGGATGCGGACTGTTGTGCTTATGCCAGAAAATGCCACAAATGTTAGATCTACGCAGATAAAGTGCATGTGCCTCCAAATCCTTTGAATGCAATATCTTCACCTTGGCCCTTCGCCATGTGGGGCATTGATATGATTGTAAATATTGAACTGACTTCTTCAAATGGTCACATATTCATCCTGGTAGCCATTGATTACTTCACCAAATGGGTTGAAGCATCTTCGTATGCAAATGTCACCAGACAAGTGGTAGCTCGATTTATGAAAAGGGATATCATATGTCGATATGGATTTCCCGAGCGAATCATTACTGATAATGGTTCCAATTTGAACAACAAGATGATGGCAGAACTTTGCCAGGACTTCAAAATTCAACATCACAATGCTTCTCCTTAGAGGCCAAAGATGAATGGCATTGTTGAGGCAGCTAATGAGAACATCAAGAAGATTGTGCAAAAGATGGTAGTCACCTACAAAGACTAACGCAAAATGCTATCATTTGTCTTGCATGGGTACCGAACCTCTATCAGAACATCTATTGGGGAAACACCTTATCAGCTTGTGTATGGTATGGAAGTTGTCCTACCTGTTGAAGTTGAACTACCCTCCTTACGGGTAATGATGGATGTGAAACTGGATGAAGCAGAATGGGTCCGATCTCGATATAATCAACTGAGTTTGATCGAAGAAAAGAGATTAGCAGCCATTTGTCATGGGCTGTTATATCAAAGGCGAATGAAGAAATCCTTCGATCAAAAAGTCAGACCTCGGGAATACCAAGTTGGAGAGCTTGTTCTGAAAAGACTTCTTCCTCCTTATACAAACCACATGGGAAAATGGACGCCAAACTACGAAGGCCCATTCATAGTAAAGAAAGTTTTCTCTAGTGGGGCACTGATGCTCACTACTATGGATGGCGAGGATTTCTTATCTCTTGTGAATTCAAATGCAGTTAAAAAATACTTTGCATAAAAGACCCGCTGGACATAAAAAAGAATGTAAGTCCAGGAAAAAATAGTGCATCCTAGCGAGTCAAAAACAGAATAAAGGACTCGGGAAAAAATAAGGGAAAAAATAAAAAAATGTACACCCGCTGAGTTGAAAAGCCACATCGGACAGCTCAGGCAAAAATTTGTATCCCGATGGATTGAAAACCCGAAAGGGCGATCCACGCAAAATCAGGAAAAAAGCGAACAACTGCATTCTGAATTCGTCTGTATCACTCACAACATGGAAAGCTTCGAAAGGATAAAACGTCGGTCAGAATCAACCTTCTTCAAAAAGCAAGATAAGAAGAACGTCAAGGTCATATAGGTCATAGCAAAGGAAGCTCACTGGAGCGTCAACTTCAAACATTGCCAACACTTTTGTTTTCTCAACTTACAGCAATCTCCTACTTTTAGGGATTTTCTTCTTCACTGTACTCGCCTATTCAGGGCACACAAATCAATAAAATCAGAATATTCAGTCACACTTTGTCTTGTACATTTTTTTTTCGTTTGCAAAATGTCCAAAGTTCATAATACAACACTTGCATGAAAACATATAAGCCATTTTAATAAATGCTTGCAGGAAATATGTTGCACTCTTAAGCAAATATAACTCCTATGACGGAATCCGATTGAGGATGCCTCGAGCCACTTGTGCGTTTCTTTTTAACAGGTTGCAGGTACTCAAGACAGACAATCTCACAACATGGGGCATATCAAGCATTATATCCCCTTCCAAGTCAGCAATCACCTCATCGGCAAGGTTACTTGATAGAAGTATTCCTCCACGAAGCTGTTATTCCCTCAGAGGATCCTTCGAGAAAATCATTAAATCCCCAGCGTGTCGCTTGGACGAAGGAGTTACAACAGATTACTTCGCGGAAGTTCTCTTCTCCCTAAGCAGGACCCCCCGAGCAATGCCTAAACTGCTATTCCCCATCAGAGTTGCCAGGATTTTCTAATCCTCAACAGAGTCGGCAGAATTGCTTTCCCGCAGAATTGCCAGTTTCTCCCCAGTAGAGTTACCAGGGTTTTCTGTTCCCCAGCGGAGTCGCCGAAACCTCCTCATCCCCAGCATGGGTCTCCTGAACAGAAGCTTCCCCAGCCGGGATCCCCACATATTTCTTCCCTCAGAGCACCATAGAGTTCCCTAAGAAGATCGTTCGGTGATCCCCTCTCTCCACAGATCGGCCAATGATCTCTTTCCCCAGCGGAGTTCTCCCTCCAAACAGATCGCCCATATATCTTTCTCCCCGCAGGATCCGGATCTCGGATCGGTTCTTTCATTTTGCATAATCATAGAATTTGCATCATTTTCCCCACAAAAAGTGTATCATTCTGTCTAATACGGAGCATTATGTCAAAAATCAAACATTTGCATGATCATAAGCCAGGTTCAAGCCAATCACCCGCAAATACCATCATCACTTCACCAGCAATATACAAAGCTTATCCCCCGCAGACAAAGCCATAATACGTTTTGCACTCCCAATGTAGACACTTGTTCATACTTAT
The DNA here is from genome assembly GCA_963966055.1 of Lathyrus aphaca. Lineage (NCBI taxonomy): Eukaryota > Viridiplantae > Streptophyta > Magnoliopsida > Fabales > Fabaceae > Lathyrus > Lathyrus aphaca. Next base: position 145,928,590 of record OZ014523.1, read on the forward strand.
ACATATTCTTTTTTGACATTCGCCCGTATCATACTTCCCCAGCAATTCAAACACTCGTTCGTGTCTTGCACATATCTCCCCGGCAGGTCAAACACTTATACATACTTATACACAATCCTCTGATACTCGTTCGTATATTTCATATATCACCTCCCCGGAAGATCAACACTCATCTGTGTTCCTTGCTTAAACCGATTGATACTCGTCTATATCATCATCCTTAAACACGTGTCAGCGTTTGCTTCTATCGATACTTGTCTGTATCGTGGTCCTAAGGATGCTCATCCGCATATTTAGTCTATACACACCGTCAAACACTTGTACCTTTTATTTCAAAACTTAAGCACTCGTCTGTGTTTACCATTCCCCAGTAAGTCACCAACAAAACTACTTTCTATCCGACATTTGTCCTATGTCGTGATATTTTCGGTAGCCGTCCCCTGCCAGGTGATCGTCCTTCACCTTTTGATGATCGTGCTTCATCATTTTATCTGATGGTCGTCCCCATCGTTGATCCTCTTATCTGGCATTCGTCATATGTCATGATATTTTTAGCAGCCGTGCCCTGCTAGATGATCGTCCTTCACCTTTGGATGACTGTCCCTCATCTTATCCCTAGTGGAATCCCCATTGTTGGAACTTTCTATCCAACATTCGTCCTATGTCGCGATATCTTTTTAGTAGTCGTCCCATGCTAGGTGATCATCCTTCACCTTATGATGACCGTCCCTCATCATTTATCCGATGGTCGTCCCCATCATTGATCTTTGTTATCCGACATTTGTCCTATATCGAGATAATCCCCAAGAGAAGTTGTACCCTGCTAGGTGATCGTCCTTCACCTCTTGATGATCGTCCTTCATCATGCTTATTCGATGGTCGTCCCCATCGTGGATCTTTTCTATCCGGCATTCGTCCTATATCGTGATATTTTCAGCAACCGTCCCCTGCTAGGTGATCGTCTGTCACCTTTAGATGATCGGCCCTCATCATTATTTCATTTATTCTTTTACCCGATGGTCGTCCCCGTCGCGGTTTATTTTACCCTTTAACCTGATCGCCATCCCCGTCAGTGCTTCCCTCATTTCTTTAATCCCCAGAGATTTTTATTTCTTTACTCGATGGTCGTCCCCGTCGCGGTCTCTTTATTTCCCAGCATGATGGTTATCCCCGTCATTTCTTTACTTACCGTTTTCATCCCCAGCAGTCGTCCTCTTCTCCCCGTCATCGCTTTCATTTGATACTCATACTATACTTCCTGTTACAATTTATATCCCTTTTCTTCTTCTCCCCAGTGAGTGCAAATTTCAGACTGTCTTTGGTATTCAACTACATGTTATCTTGTTTGTCTGTTAAGCCATGCGCCTACACCCTACACAGCTAACTCATGCTTGAATAGGGGCAGCTGTAAACACCCCAAATTTTCCCTCACTTTTTCTCACACCATGGCTTGTGATCTTTTCATATTGCATTTGTATAGGCATATCATCTTACATTGCATCTTTGTTTCATCTGCATAACTGCATAGCTAGGGTTTATGATCAGGAGAATCCAAGAAGTGATCTGAGCTATATCAATGGTCTTGAAGCATGCCAAGAGGGTCTATGAGTGTTCTATGATCATTTTACATCTCCAAGAAGTCTTTGAAGTCACAAAATCACAAAGGATTGCACAGAGGTCCAGACAGACTAAAGATTTCCTACACAGATGACCTAAAATTAGGGTTTTAGGTTTGAGGCCCTTAATCTCAATTTTTTTGGTCATTCTTGATTCTAATGGTCTTAATATGTTATAAGGAGCATGTGTACCAAATTTGATGAAGAAATTCATTGTGGAAGTCATATGATCAACTGGTGACTTATTGTGCAAGAAAAATCAGAATCAGGGCATCTGAGGCCACCACCAATGGAACCAAAGGGTCATCTTCATCAATTTGAGGTTCTATGATCTTTATTTGATCTTATAAGTGGTTAGAAGTTCACAATATTGAAGAATTTCAAGCCATTTGCAAACTTTCCATTTTTGGACATGACTTGTAATGAAAACTTTCCATTTTGGGAAAGATTTTCAACCTCCTCTTTCTTGATCAAAAATGCTTCAAATGAAAAATCCTTTAAAACATTAAAGTTGTAGATTGGATCTTCCCATTTTCAAAAAGTAAAAGAACTCCTCTTGATTCATCCTAGAACTCAATATATGATGTTTCAAAGTTGGGAAAAATCTTGTAATTTTCAAGTATGTGCCAAAGAGGGATTTTTGCAAAATCAAGTTTCAAGACTTCTAATGACCTCTAATTCACTTCTAAGCTTCATTACATGATAATGCAACATTGCAAGACCAAAATCATTCCTTGGATCACAAGTTTCTATGAGCAATCTTCACAAAATTTCCAAAGGGGCCAAATTGCAAAACACATGCTATCTCTTGCATCAAGCCATCCAGATCATCATAAACCATCCAAGGGCCCTCCATGAATGAAGCTGAGGCAGCACAAGCCCTCAAGCCATCTCTGACTCGTCCCATGCTCATGGTACACCAACCTTGACTTTTTTGTAATTTGGCCCATACCAATCACATTATGCCACCACCAACTTTCTGACCAATCAAGACCTCTTATGCAAACCCTAAGAAACTCATTTCACACATCAGACAAGGCTAAAATATCTCATATGATCAGATTGCCAAAAATCTCCATAACATTTCATCTCTTTGAAACTCAAGACTCATCCATCAAAACTTCAAACTTCTTCCACCAATCAACTCAAAAACACTCAAAGATCATTTCCCACCCCTCACAATGACCTAAAAGCCACTGAATCATAAACACGATTTCTGAGTTATCAGAACCAAACATCAAAAACCAGCCATCATAAACTAGTTCTAAGCCTTCCAGAAGCATCAAGGTGATCATTGGAGTGGTTTTGCACAAAGGAGGAGGCCAGAAAGCTCAAATATAGAAAGCTTCATCTCAGGTATCATCCAAGAAAAAATTTCCCATAACTTGTTTTTTAAGTTACAAATTAATTCTACATGATGTGCTGATCACTGTGATATGTTTACTTTTAATAAATGGTTGAGTGAGTAGGATGTATTTAACTTCTGAAAGTTTTGCACGTTTTTCTGTTTTGCTTCAATTCATGAATTTGATGAAATATAAATGGATTTTGTTGCTGGATTTGTGTTTAGGGTTGTTAGGTGATTGATTCTGGAGAGTTTGATGCGTTTTCATGGCCTGGGGAGGTAGTTAGGGTGAGAGAGCTGCCGGAGAAGATGACCGGAAGTCTTCTCCTGCCACCTGAAAGTCATTAGGGCTAAAACCTAATTAATTTCTCAGTTTAAATGGTGACCATTAGATTTGTCCTACCCGCGTGTTTGGATGGCCAGGATGCGTTTATTAAACCCTAATCACAATTAATTAAATTAATTAGGTTTAATTAAATTATTTTTGCCAGATTCAATCTAAGCCTTTCATCTGCGCACGCAGTCAATTCCCCTTTGAATCTGGACCATAGATCTTGCCGACTTCTCATTTTATTAAATTTTTATTTCATTTTATTTCATTTTTTTCACATATTTATTAAAAATAGCAAAAAAAAATTTTAAAATACCATTTTCTGCATTTTCACTTTAAATATTTTTCTTAACTCAAAAATATTTTTTATTTTAATTGTTTCATTAAAAAAGTATTTTTAAATCATTTAAATGTTTTATTTAATTAATTAATTAATTTTAATTAATTAAAAATACATTTAGGTTTCTTAAAATCACCAAAAAATTCATGAAGCATTCTTAGGCATTTAGAAACATTTCCAAACTCATCACACAAATTTCTTTTTAGGTTTGATCACATTTTCACAATTATGTTTGAATTAGGGTTCATAAATTTCACATTTTCTAACCCTAACTTGAAAAAATCATTTTTAATCAACCATGATGAGTTTGAACTTGATTATTTTTGTATTGTTTCACATATTGCATCTAGTATCTAGGATATTTATCTCATAATTTTTCATTTCATTTTCAATTTGATTTTCATTTTTCCTTTATAATCACCCAAAAACCCTAGTTGACTTTGGAAATTCATAACTTTCACTAGGTTTAGTTTCTGACCTTCACCTTTGGGGAGTGATCTTGTATGTGTTTAGGGTTCATTTGAGTTCATTTTCAAATTATTTTCATGATGTATGCTTCTGTTTTGATCATGTGCATCTCATGTTGTCTTAAAACCCTAATTTCTCATGTTCATCTTTGCATATCATTCTCATGTGAACTTGCCATGACATTTCAAGCATTTGTATGACATATTAGACATCTTAAGACATGCTTGAACATTGCTTGATCATTTCTTCATTCATTTGGTATGCTTTGCATTCATTACATTTCATGAACATCCATGTGTTTTCAAGCTTCTTACATGCTTCCTTTGCATCTCATCCTTTGTATGATCATTCATATGTATCATGTATGTCTTTGCATCATCTCATAATACATTTGCATCATGTTTATGCTTCTGGTTTTGGCCTTTTCATCATTACTTATTTCATTTCATCTCATTTCTTTCCTTATGCATCTCATACTAACATTTCAGGGGCTTATGGTAAGTTGTTTGGGATGTGGATTTGCCTTCACATCCCACCTCTTCTCTTCTCCTCATTTGCATATTTACTTGTCTTTGAAGTGAATCTAATTCACTTGTGCTCTATTGCTCCTATCTCTTTCTCTTAGGTTACTTATCGTCTTCAGGAAGTAAGTAACATATTCCCTTCCTCCTTTTCTTTTCATCTGTTTCTTCCTTGGTGGCCTCCTGAAGATCTCTTTCTTTAAGCCTCACAAACCATAGGATATCCAAGCATGATAATGTTTAGGGTTGTAAATAGTTCCCCTTAGTGTTTTACCTTTGAGTCTCCTTGAGTCTCTCTTCTCATCTCATAATCATAGGCTAAACACTTTAAGATTTAGGACTTTGAATTAGGGTTATGCTTGCATCCTTATCTTAGGATGGAGTGTATAACTTTAATCCTTAGTGTTAAACATTTAATTTTTTTACACCTCTTAATCAAAACACCTAATAAAGATTAAGACTTAAGCTTGTAACTTGGGCCTTATATTAGGGTTACATCTCTTCCTTTTGGTTAAGAGGGACTAACCTTAGTGTTTAATGGACAAGTCCCCCTCAAGCTAATCTTACAAACTTAATATCCACTTCTTAATCTCACCCTTTAATTAAAATACATTTAATAAAGGTTTGTTATATAATGAATTTAATCCCTAACCATGGATTAAGTTGAGGAGTCTTCCTCAGCTTAAGTGTTCTCATCTATCATCCTTCTCTTAGGATGGTGTAATGAGTTCACTAATCCTTGATTAGAGATTAAACTCATTACTTAACACTAAAAAAACCCAAAAACATCTTAATAATCACAAGTAGGTTAATGATCTTAATCCTATATCATCATGGTAATTAAGTTGAGATCTTTATATCATACTTAAGTAGGCTCATTATCCCTAATTAGGGAGGATATAATGAGTTTACAACCCTTGAGTTAGGCTTAAGCTCATTATCCTATGCAAAACACCAAAAACAATAAAAAAACTGAAAACACAAAAACAAACAATAATCGTCTCCTCTGGGATTCTTTTCTCATCACACTCATTCTATAAACGAGAACTTGCTTCTTCCATCTAATGCAAGACAGTTAGCACTCGAGTCAGACGAGTCATACACTTGACATAGACAAGTAAGCAGTTCACAACAAAATCATCCCAGTCTCTTTGAGTCGAACTACGGTGTTCTGACTTCCTCATTGCACGGGAGGATACGTAGGCATAACTTAACAGTTATCGAACAAAAGTCTCTTTGTCATCCCCCTCTTTCAGCTTTCTTTTCTAAGCCTCATTCTTGAGCACTCAATCTCTTGTTGCACTGATACACAATCTTTTCTCCCTAGCTTTTATGCACAGTCAGCACATACACTACCCCTTTTAAACACAATCAAGTAAGCGTGGATCCTGTCGAGTACGACGGACGATCTGGGTGCTAATACCTTCCAAGGTCATAACCAACCCCCTTTCTCAGTTTCTTTGGTTCTCAACCGTATTATACATACCCTTCCAAGTTTATGCAGCATTACCTTTCCTTCGGGATAAAAATGCCTAGCTAGCGACTCTATTCAACCTCAACCTCCAACATCGCTGATAGTTCGCGTTTGCACCGGGACGTAAATCTTCGGGAGCGACACGTACTAAACCTCCTCTTTCTTTGTTGTCTTATAGTGCACTGAGTAATACAGATCTCCCAGTAGTGTAGGCACATGGTTCTTCAGCAAGAACATATGGATGGCATTCATGTCTATGAATTTCTCCATGTCTGCAAACAAAATGATGTCATAAATAGAGAGAGCCAGAATGGCACACACAGACTCCCACTCTACTTTAACAGCCAGCTCTTCAGCCTTCTTCACTAAAGCCTCCAAAGAGAAACCAGACACACCTCCTTTAGTAATAGTCAGAGAATTCACAACAAAGGGGCTCAAATAAAGAGCCTTGGCAATTGCTTCAGGTGAAGGCCTAACCATTTCAGAGTTAAATGGAATCTGGTCTTGAATAGGAACTCCCAAGATTAAAGCATACTCCTCCAGCAAAAGACCTAACTGAAAATCAGGAAACGTGAAACACCGAAGCTGAGGATCATAGTACTGAAGTAGAGTATGAATGGCACTTCTTTCAGAGGCATCTAACTCTACCACCATGTCCAGATTACTCCCATAAGCTTGCCTGAACCTCTCCACATGATTGGGCATGATCAGATTCACCATCTTCTTTAACAGGCCAACCTTAGTGTCGAAAAACTTGAAATGAATGTTCTTCTTGCGAGAATCTTCCATCTCTGAACAGTATACCAGAACCGGAAACAGTGATATGAACCTAAGAATGAAAACAAAACATGATTAATGATGGAATGATGCAATGCAAATGCAAGGGCATATGATTAATTCGGAACTGTCTGAATACTGGATGTCAGAGCCAAGTGATCAAAAACCCGAATCCTCTGAATAATAACCCATAAACACTCAGATAATCTCAGATAAACCCGATCAAGAACTAGATAACTCAAGAACTCCGGGATCAAAGTAACTGTATCAGAACATAAGACTGCACTAGTAATGAGGGTATAATGAGGTCAAGGGTTCCTGCAAACCTGTAAACCCCTCCCATTCTCACGGGTGTGCTCCGGGTCAAACATCACGGACTCTCAAAGTCGAGCAGCAATAATACTTTCACCATTTCTGAGAAATGGCTCATGACCAGATCAGGGAATCGGTTTGGCATTATGTACTACTCAGGGAGGTATCAGCGTGAGTCCGGGAAAACAAGCATCCCTTATAAGTCCTCAGCTTCAAGCGCTGAAATCGAGAAACGTTAGTACATTAAGCCCGTAGGATACAGTAATATTTCCATACGACCAGATGCTTTGACTGAGTTCCTATAAGAGAACCAGGCCATCCTATGCGAGTTCCCATGGACCCTCGGGTGCAAATGGGTTTGCCATAGAATATGGTTTGCCACTATCATTACTGGAGAGGGTTGTTTCCACAAAGGTTCTCAAATATCGGTCCCCGGATGCACATAACTATCAAGGTCCTATCCCGAAGTGGAGGAAATCCCCACACAAGATATTTCCAAGACGATCGTAGTCTAGGTGTGAAGCACATCGCCACTCATCATGCCACATGCGAGTACAATGTGTCCACCATAATCCTAGGGTGCACTCAAGTCGGGTATTTTGCTTATCTCTCAGTAACAGTATCATCCGAGTCCCACCAAATAGCAGAAATCTAGTCCAGAAAGTCCAATAATAATATGATGCATGAAAATAAAATACTGAAAACTGTAAATAAAGCTGTAAATAAAACTATAAATAAACAACAATAAAATACATAGGCAATAACAAACAATCAACACCCAACGAAATAGAAACACGTAAGCGTTAGGAGAGACTCTCAAGGGAACCAGAGATTCTAGGTTCGATCCCCAACAGAGTCGTCAGTTGTCGCTCCATGGATTTCCATCATGGTACAAACGCGAAAGTGGCGGGAAGAGGGTGGAGTCTCTATCCCGGAATTTTTATCCCGAAAGAACGGGAACAGTAATGCTGCACAAACCAGAAGAAAAGAAAAGGAAGGACACAGGTCCTACGAACTAAAGAATCTGGGTTCGGGAGCCGGTTACGACCTGGGAAGGTATTAGCACCCCATATCGTTCGTCGTACCCGACGGGATCCACGCTTGCAAAGAAACCGTTTCAAAGGGTGTAAGAATGAAAGCTGCTACAAAGAAAAGGAACTGAACTGGATAAAAGAAAAGAAAATGGGGAAAATGTAGGGAAAATAAAAGAGTGCTCGAACAGGCCCTACCCCGCTGCCTACGTACCTCATCTGGACATGAGGATCAAAGACACTGTGGTTCCCCTAACTAGGGGTGGAAAGATTGCTTATGTCTTAAGGCTTGAACTGCCTATGTCAATTCTCAGGTGTTGCAGGCTCGGACGACGAGTGCGTTACCGTCTTGCAAAATGACAAGTAGGAGCAAGTTCACACGTAAATACTGAAGGTGATGAGAAGAGATGTCCCGAAGGAGAGACGTTTATTGTTTTTCCAGTGTTTTTTATGAGTTTTCTTCTTTTAGGTTTTCATAGGTGAGTGTACTTAAGTCTTACTCATTGGGATGTGTACTTCTTACATCATCCCGAAATGGAATGCTCAAGAGGCACACCTAGCTATGGAGGAAATCCCCAAATCTAGCCCCACATTTGAAGGCCCAGACACACTGACCTACTGACATTTATTAAGTGTTTTGTGGTTTTTTAATTAAGAAGTATATTTTAGCTTTTCTTTGTGAAGCAATCTCACGCTAAGACTTATCCACCACGAGGGATATTCTACACCTCGCCTTGAAACGGAACGCGTGCAAGTATCTCATAGCAAAGTCTCGTGTCACATGAGAAGACTCGTCATTTATTAAAGTGACTTGAAGTTAAGTTTGAAGATGAGAAAAGAGATCACCAAAAGGATCTCAAAGGTAAAATCTAGTGGGGAAGACTAATCCTAATGTTATCATGCATGAAAGTCCTAGGTTAGTGTGGTTTAAATTCTATCCTAATGAAGAAGAAGGAAAGAAAAGAAAGAAGAAGAATAAATCAAAAGAAAATGTTAGAAGACAACTTACTTCTCTAAAGAAGTTAAGTTGTTTCTAAAAGGGAAGTGATGAAGTTAGACAGGCATAACATAAGGCTAAGGCAATCACAAATTTAAAGTAGAAAACTATGAAGGAAGAAATTGTATATGGGATGCCTGTAAACACCCCAAATTTGCCCTCTCAATTTCTCATGCCTTGGCTTATGATCACACATATTGCATAGCATTTCATTACATCTCACATTGCATAATTATACATTAGCAACTCACTGCATATCTGCATAACTAGGGTTTGTGATCAGGTGAACCCAAGAAATGATTTGAGCAATCTCAGAGGCCTTGAAGCATGCCAGGAGGGTCCTTGAGTGTTCTATGGTTGTTTTATATGCCCAAGGTTTCTTTGAAGTCAAGAAATCTCAAGGGATTGCAGATTTATCTAGGCAAGCTTGAAGCTCCTACACAAATGAGTTGAAAATTAGAGTTTTGGGTTTGAGGCCCTTACACCCAAAATATTTGGTCATTCTTGATTCCATTGGTCTTTATATGATATAGGGAGCTTGTGTATGAAGTTTGATGCAAAAATTCACTGAGGAAGACTTCTGATCAAGCAGTAACTTGTTGTGCAAGAAAGTTCAGGATTAGGGCATCTGAGGCCCCAACCAAGGGTCCCAACGGTTCATTTCCATCATTTTGAAAGCCTGTGACCTTTATTTGGTCTTAGGAGAGGTTGGATGATCACAATATTGAAGAATTTTGGGCCAAGTCAAAAGTTGCCAAAAATGGACATTACTTGAAATGCAAACTTTCCATTTTGGGAAAGATTTTCAACCTCCTCTTTCTTGATCAAAAATGCTTCAAATGAAATTTTGTTAAACATGAAAGTTGTAGATTAGATCTTCCCATTTTCAAAAAGTACAAGAACTCCTCTTGATTCATCCTAGAACTCAAGATATGGCAAGTCAAAGTTGGGAAAAATCTTGTAATTTTCAAGTCTAGGCCAAAGAGGGAAATGTGCAAAAGTGAATTTCATGCCTCTATGTGAATTCTAATCCACTCAAATGTATCATGGCATGATCAAACAACATCTCAAAATCAGATTTGGGCTTTGAACCAAGGGATTTCATGACTTGTTTCTCAAGAAATCACAAAGTTGTAAAATTGAAAAACCTATGAAAACTCATGATCCAAGCCTTACAGCTCGTGACAATTGATCCTAGGGCTCTCCTTGAAGCCAGCTGAAGGAGCTCAAGACCTCAAATCAGTTCTGCCATGACCCATACCTCAAGTACGCAAAATTTTACTTTTTGGCCAATTGAACCATACCAATCCCACATTGCATAGCAACTCTTCTGACTTATTTCAATTGTTTATGCAAAGCCTAAGGATCATAAAAGAGGACTCAAAAGAACTCAGAAGCATCCAATACTAAGTTTGCACAAAAATCCCTCAAAACTTCCTCTCTTCGATTCTCTTAATCCAGCCATCAAACTTCACAAATTCCTTCACCAATCAACTACATATCACTCATAGAACAAGAATCAACCATTAAAATGGCCTGAAACATCACATATAAAACCCCCATTTCTACCATATCAGAACTGGACATCTCAAACCAGCCACTTTCAAAGCATTCCAAGCATTCCATTAGCCTCAGGAGGTTCAAAGGAGGCCATTTGCACAAGAGGGAGGCTCTGAAAGCTGATATTTGCAGGTCACCAACTTAGGTATACTCAAGAACGTTTTGTCTCAAAGCTTCAATTTCTTGTCATAGAATGAAAATACATGCTCTAGGGATCACATAAATGTATTTAGAATTGAAAATGATGAAGAAATGATCATGTTATGTGTTTCTGAAATTTTGCCCGTGTTCTTGATTTGCTTCGATTCAGCTTATTCTTGTATTATAAATTGTGTTTGATGATTGATTTGAGTTCCTTGGAGTGTGGAGATTGATTCTGGGTTGGTTAGAGGTCTTGTAGTTACATAGGGAAGACGTTTGATGTTTAGACTCGCCGGAGAAGATGACCGGAGCACTGTTCCGGTCACCTGAAAGTGATTAGGGTTTGAGGGTGATTAGGGTTTCCAGTTTGAATGTAGGACATTGGATCTTGCTTAAATTAGGAAATGGATGATTCAGATTATTCATTAGCCCTAATTTTAATTAATTAAAACAAGTTATAATTAATTTTTCCAGATTTAATGTGAACCATTGGATTGCGCACGTTTAGGTAGTTTAAACCTGGACCCTAGGATGAGCATACCCCCTGTCAAGCTGACTTGAGCCCTTAGCCCTTGATCTTGCTTCCTTGCAATCTGAGCCTTTCATTTTGATTACTTTCAATTTTATTTTCATTTATTTCATTTTGTTTTCTTTTATTTATTAAAAATAGCAAAACACTTTTAAAAATTCTGATTTTTTGCACTTTCACTCTAATTAATTTTAAAAACCCAAAAACATTTTTAATTTCATTTTTTGCATTAAAAATTTATTTTTAAATCATTTAATTGTATTATTTAATTCATTCATTCATTTTAATTAATTAAAAATACTTTTACGTATTTAAAAATAACCAAAAAAATCATGAAGCATTTTTGAAAATTTAATCAATTTAAAAACTCATTTCACTCATTTATTTTAGGTTTTGATTCTATTTTGAGAATTAAACTTGAATTAGGGTTTTCAAAATCCCCTTTTTCAAAACCTAACTTCTAAAATTCACTTCTGATCAATGAAAATGAGTTTGTACTTGGTTCCTTTTGCATTCTTTTACATGTTGCATCAAGTATCTAGGACATTTAAATCATATTTTTGCATTGCATTTTCAATTTGATATGCATTTTTCTTTGAGAGGTACCCAAAACTCTAGCCTAACTTAGGAAAACCATAACTTGACTTTGGTATAGCTTCTGACCTCCATATTTGGGGAGTATTATTGTGTGTGTTTAGGGTTTGTTTGGTTTCAATTTCAAATTTTTATCATGTGTTTTTCTTATGTTTTGATCATGGACATCTCATGCATTCTAAAAACCCTAATTTGCCATGTATACTTGCATTCATCTTTACATATCCTCGTCATATGAACTTGTCATGACATCTCATACATTTGTATGACATCTTAGACACCTTAGGTCATGTGATAACATTGGTTGATCACTATTGCATTCATTTGTTTTATTTCATCTTATTTCATACCTTATGCATTCATACTAATCCTTTCAGGTGCTTCAGGTAAGTTGATCAGGATGTGGATGTGCATCCACATTCAACCTCTTCTTATCCTTTCATATGCATTTTTTACATGTCTTTGAAGTGAATTTGATTCACTTGTGCTCTCTCTTGCTCTTATCCCACTTTTAGGTTACTTAACTTCTTCAGGAAGTAAGTAACCTATTCTTCTATCTCCTTCCTTTTTCATCTGCTTCTCCTTCCTTGGTGGCCAATCTGAAGACTTTCTTTATGCCTCACAAACCATAGGAACTACCAAGCATGATAACTTTAGGGTTGTGAATATCCCCCTTCATTTTTACCTTTTGAGTCTCCTTGAGTCTCTGCCTCTCATCTCAATAACAAAGGCTAAACAGTTAAAGTTTTGGGGCTCTGTATTAGGGTTATGCATGTATCCTTATCTTAGGATGGAGTGTATAATTGTAATAACTTAACGATTATCGAACAAAAGTCCCCAGGTCTCCCCCTTCTCTTTATAGCTTTCTTTTCTTAGCCTCAATTTGAACTCTTGTTCTTTCTGAACTGTCACTTTGTATATCCATCTCTTTTATTCACAGTTAGCACGTACACTTCCCTTTTTTTTAAACACAATCAGGTAAGCATGGATCTAGTCGAGTACGACAGACGATATGGGTGCTAATACCTTCCCAGGTCATAACCGACCCCCTTACCCAGTCTCTTTAGTTCACAACCATCTTATCCACTTCTTTCTAGGTTTATGCAGCATTACCTTTCTTTCAGGATAAAAATTCCTAGCTGGAGATTCTTTTCAACCTTCACCATCCGACCGTTCTCGCCGACAGTTCGTGTTTGCACCGGGATGAAAGTCCGGGGAGCGACAGCTTGGCGACTCTGCTGGGGACTTTATAACCAAAGTTTCTGAGTTCCTGAGAGGGTTTCTCCTAGCGCTTGTTTGTTTGTGTTTATGGAGGTGTTATGTGTATACGTGTTTGTGTTTTTGATTTATTTATCGCTTTCTGTACAGCTTTATTTATCGCATTGTTTTATTGCTTTCGTTCACTCCTTCTGCATTTCATTATTATTATTGAATCACTGTGCTGAATTTTGGTTTACCTTGGTGGGTGGGGTATTCCAGTGAGAAAGGCTCAATACAAAGGCTTGAGTGACACATAGGATTAGAGTGGTTTCGTATTCTTTCCCAATCCATTTCAGTCTGGTGCGGGAATATGAAAACAGGGTTCAGACATGGGTTTCCTTTTGAGAACTCTGTGCTACAAATCTCCTGTAGTGCTAGAGCTATCTGGGAAGTCTGCTAAGTCTGGATGACCTTTTTAGATGACTGTAAACACCCCAAATTTTCCCTCACTAAGTTCACACCATGGGTTGTGATCTTTCATATTTTCATTAGTTTAATCATACCACATCATATTGCATTTTTGCTTCACTGCATTAGTTCAAGTTCATCTGCATCTAGGGTTTGTGATCTGAGAAATCCAAGATCCACCTGAGCCACTCCAAAGGCCATCAATCATTTCAAGAGGGTCCATGTATTTTCAATCATCATATTATATCCTCCAAAGATCAAGGAAGTCAAATAATCACAAGAACTTGCAAAGCATGGAAGTCATCTGATCACTGGGTAACTTCCTGAGCAAGTCAGAGCACATGTGGGGCATTGATATGATTGGATAGATCGACCCAACTGCTTCAAATGGTCACATATTCATCCTGGTAGCCATTGATTACTTAACCAAATGGGTCGAAGCTGCTTCGTATGCAAACGTCACCAAGCAAGTGGTAGCCCGATTTTTGAAAAAGGATATCATTTGTCGATATGGAGTTCCCAAGAGAATCATTACTGATAATGGTTCAAACCTTAACAACAAAATGATGACATAACTATGCCAGGATTTTAAGATTCAACATCACAACTCTTCTCCTTACAGGCCAAAGATGAATGGCGTTATTGAGGCAGCTAACAAGAACATTAAGAATATTGTGCAAACGATGGTAGTCACATACAAAGACTGGCAGGAAATGTTACCATTCGCCTTACATGGGTACCGAACTTCCATCAGAACATCTACCGAGGCAACGCCTTACCAGCTTGTGTATGGTATGGAAGACATTCTACCTGTTGAAGTTGAATTGCCCTCCTTGCAGGTAATAATGGATGTGAAACTGGACGAAGCAAAATGGGTTTGATCTCTTTATAATCAAATGAGCCTAATTTAAGAAAAGAAATTAGCAGTTATTTGTCACGGTCAGTTATATCAGAAACGGATGAAAAGAGCCTTTGATCAAAAGGTGAGACCTCGGGAATATCAAGTTGGAGAGCTTGTACTGAAAAGACTCCTTCCTCCTCATACAGACCACAGGGGCAAGTGGATGCCAAACTATGAAGGTCCCTACGTGATAACTAAAGTCTTCTCAGGCGGAGCACTAATGCTCGCAACCATGGATGGCAAATATTTCCTATCTCCTGTGAATTCAGATGCAGTTAAAAAATAATTCGTATAAATGACCCACTGGACATAAGAACAGAATGTAAGTCCAGTCAAAAATAGGGCATCTCGGCGAGTCAAAAACAGAATAAAAGACTCGGGCAAAAATAAGGGAAAATTAAAAAAATATGTACACCCGTTGAGTTGAAAGACACATCGGACAGCTCAGGCAAAAATGGGTATCCCGGTGGATTGAAAACCCGAAAGGGCGATCCATGCAAAATCAGGGAACAAGTGAACAACTGCATTATGAATTCGTCTGTATTACGCTTAAATAAATTGGAAAGCTTCGAAAGGATAAAGCGTCGATTAGAATCAACTTTCCTCAGAAAGCAAGATAAGAAGAGCGTTTGAGGTCATACAGGTCATAGCAAGAGGAAGTTCATTGGAGCGTCGATTCCAGCATTGCCAAGTAGGACACTGTTATTTTTCTCAATTTTACAACAATCTCCTCATTTTAGGGATTAGCTTCTTCACCGTACTTGCCTATTCAGGGCACACAAATCAATAAAGTCAAATGTTCATTCACACTTTGTGTTGTACCTTTTTGTTTTTGTTTGCAAAATGTTCGAAATTCGTAATACAACATTTGCATGGAAGACATATAGGCCATTTTAATAAATGCTTGTAGGAAATATGTGCTCCTAAGCGAATCTAACTCCTATGGTGGAATCCATTTGAGGATGCCTTAGGACGCTTGTATGTTTCCTCTGTTTAACAGGTTGCAGGTACTCAAAGCAGATAATCTTTCACAACATGGGGCATGTAAAGCATTTTATCCCCCAGCCAAGTCAGTAGTCACATCCTCAGCAGGATCACTTAACGAGAGTAATCCCCATGAAGTTAATCATTAACCCAGGATATAGCCTAGTCGAAAGAATTACAACATATTACTTCCCAAAAGTTCTCTTTTCCCCAAGCAGGACCTCCCGAGCAATGACTGAAATTTGTTCTTCTCCAACGAAGACAATTGACAACAACTTGGGGCTTTCCTCACATCTGAAGTATCCCCACAAATTTCTCCAGAAAGATCGCCCAGTGATCCTTTCTCCCCGCTGAGTTCCGACCCCGGATCGGCTCTCTCATTTGCATAATCATAGCATTCGCATCATCCTCCCCAAACAAAGCATATCATTTCGTCTAATATGGAGAATTACGGAAAAAATCAAACATACATTTGCATGATCATAAGTCAGGTTCAAGCCTTTCACTTGTGGATACCAAAATTACTCCTCCAGCAGTATACAAGAGCATCTCCCCGACAGATAAAGCCAGAATACCTTTTGCACTCTCAATACAAATACTTGTTGATACTTGTACATAGTTCTTTTGATACTCGTCTGGTTAAGAAAGCACTCGTCTGTGTTCCTTGCTTAACCAATTGGTACCCGTCCGTATCATCATCCTCAAAACACGTGTCGGCATTTGTTTCTATCGATACTCGTCTATATCGTGGTCCTAAATATGTTTGTCCGTATCTTTAGTCTATACACACTGTTGAAACACTTATACTGTTTTATTTTAGGGCTTAAACACTCGTCTGTGTTTATCTCTTCCCACAGCAAAACTACTTTCTATCCGGCATTCGTCCTATGTCGCGATATTTACAGCAGTCGTACCCTGCTAGGTGATCGTCCTTCACCTTATGATGACCGTCCCTCATAATTTATCTGATGACCATCCCCATCGTTGATCTTTCTATACGACATTCGTCCTATGTCGTGATATTTTCAGAAGTCGTACCCTGCTAGGTGAGCGTCCTTCACCTTATGATGACTATCCCTCATCATTTATCTGATGGCCGTCCCCATCGTTGATCTTTCTATCCGACATTCGTCCTATGTCATGATATTTATAGCAGCTGTTTCCTGCTAGGTGATCGTCTTCACCTTATGATGATTGTCCCTCATAATTTATCCGATGGTTGTCCCCATTATTGATCTTTCTATCCGGCATTCGTCTTATGTCGTGATATTTTCAGTAGTCATACCCTGCTAGGTGATCATCCTTCACCTTATGATGACTGTCCCTCATCATTTATTTGAAGGTCGTCTGTCGCTCCCACCAAATGACACCGGGGCCAAGAGGGGTATAGACGCGAACGGTCAGCGAAAGAGAGAACACACAAGGGTGAACTGAAAAGAAAAGAGTCGCCAGCTAGGAATTTTTATCCCGAAGGAAAGGTAATGCTTAATAAACCTAAGAAAAGATGGATAAGAAGGTTGCGAACCAGAGAAACTGAGAAAGGGGGTTGGTTACAACCTGGGAAGGTATTAGCACCCAGATTGTCCGCCGTACTCGACGGGATCCACGCTTGAAAGATTTGTGTTTTAAAGGGGTAGTGTCAGTGCTATTTTGTGTGCAAATGCTGGAAAAGAATGCAAGTGTCAGTGCAAAAGAAATGTGAAGTGAAATAGGGAAGTGTCAGTGTAAAGAAAGAGTGTGAAGCTCAAGACTATGAGGCTTAAAGAATAATGCTGAAAGAAGGGGGGTGTACAGAGACTTTTGTTCGATAACTGTTAAGTTATGCCTACGTATCCTCTCGTGCAATGAGGAAGTCAGAACACCGTAGTTCGACTCAAAGAGACTGAAAGATAAATTGACTTGATGAACTGCTTACTTGCCTATGCTCAAGTGTATGACCTGTCTGGCTCAGGTGCAAACTGTCTTGCATTAGACGGAAGAAGCGAGTTCTCGTTTGTGAGTGAATGAGGTGAGAAAAGAATCCCGAAGGAGACGATTATTGCTTTGTTTTTGTGTTTTCTATCTTTTATTGCTTTTGTGTTTGTCATAAGTTAATGAGCTTAAGCCTAAACCAAGGGTTAGTAAACTCATCACATCCTCCCTCTGATTAGGGGTAATGAGAATACCTTAAGAATGAAGTAAACACCTCACACTTAATCACAATGGTGTAGGATTAAGATCATTAACCTACTTGTAATTATTTAGATGTTTTTGGAGTTTTTGTTTAGTGTTAGGTAATGAGTTTAAGCCATAATCAAGGATTTAATGGACCCATTACACCATCCTAATAGAAGGATAATAGATGAGAACATTTAAGCTGAGGAAGGCTCCTCAACTTAATCCATGATTAGGGATTAACCTCATGACAAAACAAAGCCTGTATTAAATGGTTTTTAGTTAATGGTAAGATTAAGAAGTGAATTTTATGGTTTGTAAGACAACTTGAGGGGGACTTGTCCATTAACACTAGGGTTAGTCCTTCTTAACCAATTAAGGAAGAATAAGAACCCTAATGCAAGGCCCAAGTTACAAGCTTGATGTCTTAGTGATTTATTAGATGGATTGATTTAAAGGAATTAAACACATTAAGGGTTTAACACTTAGGATTAAAGTTATACACTCCATCCTAATAGAAGGATGCAGGCATAAACTTAATCACAAAGCCTTAAAACCTTTAAGGTTTAGTCCTTGATTATGAGATGAGAAGAGAAGACACAAAGATGACACAAAGGTAAAACTAATGTGGGGACTAATCAAACCCTAATTGTTGTCATGCTTGGATGTTCCTGTGGCTAATGAGGCTTGCAAGAAGATCTTCAGAGAAACCACCAAGGAAGAAACAGATGAAATGAAAAGAAGCAGCAAGAAGCAAGACAACTTGCTTCACTTAAGAAGACAAGTTGCTTGAAGAGAGAAGGAGGAGAAAGAGCATGAATGAGCAAGCTCACTCTAATACATAAGTAAAAATGCAGCAATGAATGCATAAAAGATATGAGAAGAGATGGTGAGAAGTGAAGGCAAATTCACTTCTCAAACACTTACCACCTGAAAAGTTAGTGAAAGAAAAAGAAGATAGAATGAAAATGAAAAGTATGCAATGATGCAAACCAAAACCAGAAGCATGTTTATGATGCTAATGATTCAAAGAGGTGGTATGAAAGTATGTCAAGAGATGAGGATGATCATACAAGTAATGAAGATGCAAATGAGACATGAAAGGAGGCATGAAAGTTCATGAAAACTTATGAAATGTAATGGATGCATAACATGGCAAATGAAGGATGCAATGATCAAACTGATTTCAATATGTCTTAGGATGTCATATATGTCATATGGATGCACACAAAGACATGGCAAGTTCATGTATGCAAGAATATGAAGAGTGAATGCAAATGAAGGCAAAGATTAGGGTTTATGTACAAGATGCAATGCAAAAGTTCAAAATCAGAAGCAAATGACAAGATAAAAAATTGAAAATGGGATCAAAAGTACCCTAAACCTATACAAGTTCACTGCCCAAAGGGGAAGGTCAGAAGCTAAACCCTAAGGGACTTATGATTTTTCTAAGTTTCTAGGGTTTTAAGGGTGATCCTAAAGGGAAAATGCCAAACAAATGGAAAATGAAAGATAAAAATGAAACAAAAATGTTTTTAGATGCTTGAAAGCATTCTTAACACAATGCAAAAAGAACCATCCACAAACTCAACTTGGATCAAAAGTTATGAATTTTTGAAGTTAGGGTTAAAAATATTCAAATTAAAGAACCCTAATTCAAATGAAAATTGTCAAAGTATGATCAAAACCAAAAAGAAATTTGTCTTGTGAGTTTGTAAATGTTTCTAAATGTTTTGAAAAGCTCTCTGAATTTTTTTGGAATTTTTAAATACCTAAATGTATTTTTAATTAATTAATTCTCATTAACTAATTAAAAATAATAATTTAAATGATTTAAAAATAATTTTTAATGCAAAAAATAAAAATAAAAATATTTTTGGTTTCTGAAAATAAATAGAAGCTTGGATAAAAATTTCCAGAATTTTTTGATATTATTTGCTATTTTTAAAAATTCGTTTAAATAAAATAGAAAACAAATGAAATAAATATTAAATAAAATGAGAAAATGGGAAAGTCAACTAATCCTAAGGCTGAGGTTCAAAGTCAGGTTGGAGGGAATTGACTTCGCGCGTAATCCAAGGGCCAGAATTCAAACTACGCTAATTATGATTAAAGCCCTAATCTGAACCCTAATTACTTTCAGGTGACCGGAACAGTGTTCCGGTCATCTTCTCCGGCCAGCCTCTCATTCAATCTCTCTCAATACGTAAAATCAAACCACCAAACTCTCCAGAAATGATCCCCACCCCATTCTAAACAAGATTCAGCCATCAAACAACATTTATTTCACATGAACAATGAGATTCGAAGCAAAACGGAAAATCTTTCAGAAATTTCAGAAGTTTCATACATGCTTAAAACTTAATCATTTTCAAAACCAAAAGGTGCAGTGTGATCAGTGAAGCATGGAGAACAATCTAAGAACTTAAGAAATCATTTCTGGAAATTTTGTTCTTGAGGTTACCTGAACTGAAGCTTTCGAAAATGGCACTGGCTGGCTGCTTCTTTGCCTCAAATCAACTCCAATGATCCTCCTGAAGAGTTTGTGATGCTTGATTGAAGTTTATATGGCCTCTATGTGAAGTTGGCCGAAGCTCAGTTCAAGAAATGTGAAAATCGTGTTTTTGATACAAGGTGTTTCAAGGCAAAATGAAGGGTGGGAAATGATCAGTGATGAATGTGTAGTTGAATGGTGGAAAAAGTTTTGAGATTTGTTGGTTGAGTTGTGTGTTTCGAAGAGAAATGCATAAGAGAGGATTTTGGTGAATGTTGAGTTCTTGGAGGTTTCAGCTTGTGTTGTGTTATGTGTTGGGTTGCTTGTGGTCCACATATCAATCCTTGATAGGTCAGAGAGTTGTTGTGGAGCAATGTGATTGGTATGGCTCATCTTGCACAAAGTCCACAAAGTTGTCTTTGGAGGTATGGGATCATGGAAGGCCAAGGACAATGGGGTGTCCTGTGCAGCTAGCTTCAAGGATAGCCATGGAAATCAGATTGGGGCAAGATAACAAGTGGGATGAAGTTTGTGTGGTGTTTTGCAATTTTGGGGAAGTTTGGCCCCCTTTTGTAATTTGTGAAGTTCAAGGCATGAAAGCTTGTGATTCAAGGTACAAATATGATCCAAATGAGTTGCACTAGAATTGTATGATGTCTAGAGATGTATTATAGGTCCCAAATTGGCTTGGTATGAGAATTTGCAAACTTCCCTCTTTGGTGCAAAAGTGAAATTTAAGTGATTTTTCCCAACTTTGACAAGCCATAACATGAGTTCTAAAATGAATTAGGTCAAGTTCTTGTACTTTTTGAAAAGGGAATGATCCATTCTACAACTTTCATGACCAAGTATTTTCCATTTGAAGCATTTTTGAATCAAAAAGAGGAGGTTGAAAAACTTTCCCAAAATGGCAAGTTTGCATTACAAGTCACTTTCCAAAAATGGCAACTTTGCAAATAGCTTGAAATTCTTCAATTTTGTGAACTTCCAACTTCTTCTAAGATCAAATAAAGATCATATACACCCAAAATGATGGAGAAGACCCTTTGGTTGGGTGATTGGGTGCCTCAGATGCCCTGATTTTGCATTGACTTGTTCAAGAAGTCATCTCTTGATCAGATGCCTTCCCCATTGAATTTTTTCATGAAAATTGGTATGCATGATCCTCATATCATATAGAGATCCACAGAAACAAGAATGACCAAAAAAAATTGGGGTTATGGCCTCTGAAACCAAAACCCTAATTTTAGGTCATCTGTGCAGTTAAACCTGGCTCTGCTTCTATGCTTCCTCAGCTCTTGTGATTTTCTGACTTTCTTGATCTTGGGAGGATATAATATGATGCTTGAACATAAATGGACCCTCTTGAGATGATTGAAGACATTTGTAGTGGCTCAGATGAATTTTGGATTGCTCAGATCACAAACCCTAGATGCAGATGACTTTGAACCAATGCAGTGAATCAAAAATGTAGTATGAGATGATATGATTGAGCTAATGCACATGAAAAGAATCACAAGCCATGGTGAAATGAGTGAGGGCAAATTTGGGGTGTTTACAGCTGCCCCTATTAAAACATGAGTTAGCTGTGTAGGATGTAAGTGCCTGGCTTAACAGACAAACGAGATAACTTGTGGTTGAATACCAAAGACAGTCCAAAATTTGCACTCACTGGGGAGAAAAAGAAAGGGGATGTAGATTGTAAAAGGAAGTAAAGTATGATTATAAAGTGCGGGCGACGGAGGACGACCGTCGAGCATAGGACGACTGTTAGGGATAAAGCAATGACAGGGGCGACCGACATGCTGGGGAAATGGTGGTAAATAAGGTAATGACGGGGACGGCTGACAAGCTGGGGAGATAAAGGAATCATGATGGGGACGACCATCAAACAAATATTCTCTGGGGATCGAAGGTAAAGGAAATGATGGAGACGACCATCGGGTTGAAGAAATAAAATGACGAGGGACGGTTATCAAAGGTGAAGGACGATCACCTAGCAGGGGACAACTGCTCTGTTGGGGATAAGATGAGGGTCGGTCATCCAATGGTGAAGGACGATCACCTGGCAGGGTACGACTGCCGAAAGTATCATGACATAGGACGAATGTCAGATGGAAAGAGTCGACGATGGGGACGACCATCAGATGAGTATGATGAAGGACGATCATCAAGAGGTGAAGGACGATCACCTGGCAGGGTACGGCTGCTCTCGGGGTTTATCATGACATAGGACGAATGTCAGAAAACAAAATCACCGATGGGGACGGCCATCAGGTAAAATGATGAAGGACGATCATCAAGAGGTGAAGGACGATCACCTAGCAGGGTACGGCTGCTAAAACATCACGACATAGGACGAATGTCGGATAAGAAAAGGGTTCCCATAATGGAGACTCCACTAGGGGAATGATGGAGGACGATCATTGAAAGGTGAAGGACGATCACCTGGCAAGGTACGACTGCCGGAAGTATCATGACATAGGACGAATGTCAGATAGAAAGAGTATAATTCTCTTTACCAAGGATTTGCTGGGGATTCTTCTGGGAATGGTAGACACGGACGAGTGTCCAAAGAGTGTATACTGATGTATCTATTTGTAGAGAAAGTTCGGACGATTTTACTGGGGAATGATGACACGGACGAGTGCCAAAGGAGCATACATCTGTATTTTTAGAATGCAAAGGGGACGCTTTGGCTTTCTGCTGGGGGATTTGAGAGGTATTTGTATATTACTGATGTGGTATTGTCGGTATTTACAGGTGACTGGTTCGAACCTGACTTGTGATTTATCCAATATGTTTGATTTTTGCCGTAATGCTCTGTATTAGACGGAATTCTACGCTCTGGGGGGAAATGATGTGAATGCCATGATTATGCAAAGATACCGATCCGGGGTTCGGATCCCGTTGCTTGTGGAGATCTCTGGCTGATATGTTTGAAAAGGTGTCCCAGCTGGGGAAAAAGATCATTGGTGGATCTGATATGACTTTGCTTGGGAAAATAGGTCACTGATAGACCTATCTTGGTAATGAGGAGCCCAACTAGGGTTTGTGGAAGCTTTCGTCACTTTGTTGTGAGATCGTCAGACATTGCTTCTCTGGATAGAGGCTGGAACTCTGTGGGGAGATGATTCCCTGTCTAACACTTGGCCAAGGAGGAATGGTCACTGAATGACCTTCCTAGAGATTTTTGTGATTCTGCTGAAGATGATTGAAGCCTGGTAACTCAGTTGGAGAGAAGGCATCCCTGGTGCTATTTGGGAGATGTGCTGAGTAAAGAGTGGTTTGGCAGCTTGCTGGGGAGAAGCTTTCATGCCCCATGTTGCGCTTTGACTGCCTGCAATCCTGTATGACAAAGAAACATACAAGTATCCTGAGGTATCCCTTACTGGATTCCATCATAGGAGTTTAGACACTCCCGGGAACAAATATATTTCCTGTAAGCATGTATCTTAGAAAAGACGCATTTGTATTTATGCAATCAATATTATAAGGATATCGGACATTTTTGCAAATGAAAATGAAATGTACGAGACAAAACATGACTGAAAATCTGATTTTATTAATTCGGGTGCCCTGAATTGGCAAGATACAGTCAAAGAAACAGATCCCCTGAAATGAGGAGATTGCTACAAATTGAGAAACAAAAAGATGCTGGCAATGTTGATGACGCTTCAGTGTGCTTCCCTTTGCTATGACTCGTATGACATTGACATTCTTCTCCTCTTGCTTTTGAAGAAGGTTGGTTCTGACCGATGCCTGAACCTTTCGAAGCTTGCCATGTTGTAAGCGATACAGACGAATTCAGAATGCAGTTGTTCGCTTATTCCCTTATTTTGCGTGGATCTCCCTTTCGGGTTTTCAATCCGCCAGGATACCCTTTTTTTCCTGAGCTGTCCAATGTGGCTTTTCAACTCAGTGGGTGTACATTTTTTTTATTTATTTCCCTTATTTTTGCCCGAGTCTTTTTTTCTGTTTTTGACTCACCGAGATGCCCTATTTTTTCCTGGACTTACATTCTATTTTTTTGTCCAGCGGGTCATTTTATGCGAAGTATTTTTTAACTGCATCTGAATTCACAGGGGACAGGAAGTCTTCGCCATCCATAGTACTGAGCATCAGTGCTCCGCCAGAGAAAACTTTCTTTACTATGAACGGACCATCGTAATTCGGATTCCACTTGCCCCTGTGGTCTGTATGAAGAGGGAGGAGTCTTTTCAGCACAAGATCTCCTACTTGGTATTCCCGAAGCCTGACATTCTGATCGAAGGCTTTCTTCATTCTTTTCTGATATAACTGTCCATGACAGATTGCAGCCAATCTCTTTTCTTCGATCAGATGCAGTTGATTGTATCGGGATCGGACTCATTCTGCTTCATTCAGTTTGACATCCATTAGTACCCGCAAGGAGGGTAATTCAACTTCAACAGGTAGGACTGCCTCCATTCCATACACAAGTTGATACGGTGTTGCTCCGGTGGATGTTCTGATTGACGTACAGTACCCATGCAAGGAAAATGGTAGCATTTCATGCCAGTCTTTGTAGGTGACCACCATCTTCTGCACAATCTTCTTGATATTCTTGTTAGCTGCATCTACAGCGCCGTTCATCTTTGGCCTGTAAGGAGAAGAATTGTGGTGTTGGATCTTGAAGTCCCGACATAGTTCTGCCATCATTTTGTTGTTCAAGTTAGAACCATTATCAGTAATGATTCGCTCGGGCACTCCATACCGACAGATGATGTCTTTCTTCAGAAATTGGGCTACCACTTGCCTGGTGACGTTTGCATAGGAAGCTGCCTCAACCCACTTGGTGAAATAGTCAATGGCTACCAGGATGAATCTGTGGCCATTTGAAGCAGTCGATTCAATCTTGCCAATCATGTCAATGCCCCACATGGCAAAGGGCCAAGGTGAAGACATCACATTCAAAGGATTTGGAGGCACATGCACTTTATCTGCATAGATCTGGCATTTATGGCACTTTCTGGCATAGGCACAATAGTCTGCATCCATTGTGATCCAGTAATAGCCTGATCTTAGCAACTTTTTAGCCATTGCATGTCCTCCGGCATGGGTACCAAAAGATCCTTCGTGCACCTCGTGCATCAGCAAGTCTGCTTCTGTCTTATAAACACATCTGAGAAGTACCATATCAAAGTTTCTCTTGTACAAGGAACCATCAGTATTCAGAAAGAAACTACCAGCCAGCCTTCTTAATGTCTTCTTGTCATTGGATGATGCCCCAGGTGGGTATGTTTGATCCTCCAAGAAGCATTTGATGTCATGAAACCAAGGCTTATCATCTTTAGCAAGGTCTGTTGAGAATACGTATGATGGTCTGTCAAGTCTGGACACTGAAATCCGAGGCACAAAGTTGGCAGCTTGAACTTTGATCATGGATGAAATGGTAGCCAGGGCATCTGAAAACTGATTTTCATCTCGAGGGATATACTCAAGTTTGACTGTTGTGAAGAAAGTCAGTAATCTCCTTGTATAGTCCCGGTAAGGTATCAGATGCTCCTGGTGAGTATACCATTTGCCGTTGGTTTGATTAATTACCAGAGCTGAATCTCCGAACACAGTTAAAGTCTTGATCCTGAGGTCAATGGCTTCCTCAAGACCCATAATACAAGCTTCGTATTCAGCTTCGTTGTTAGTGCAGTTAAAAGTGAGTTTTGCCGAGAAAGGCATGTGAACTCCCTTAGGTGTAATGAGTACTGCACCAACACCACGAATATTCATATTAACAGCCCCATAAAACATCATAGTCCATTCTTCTTCTGGGTCAGGCCCTTCAGTGTGAATAGGCTCTTCATGATCTTTTGCTTTTATGAACATGATGTCTTCATCATGGAAGTCAAACCTCATAGGCTGGTAATCATCAATGGGTTGCTCAGCAAGATAATCAGACAATACATTGCCTTTGATGGCTTTCTGAGAGGTGTATTGAATATCATATTCTGTGAGGATCATTTGCCATCTTGCAACCTGTCCGGTAAGTGCTGGCTTCTCAAAAATGTACTTAACTGGGTCCATCTTGGATATCAATAAAGTAGTGTGGGTTAGCATATACTGTCTCAGTCGGCGAGCAGCCCACGCTAAAGCACATCAAGTTTTCTCGAGCAGTGAATAACGTTGTTCACAGTCGGTAAACTTTTTGCTTAGGCAGTAAATTGCATACTCTTTTCGACCAGACTCGTCATGCTGGCCCAACACATACCCCATTGACTTTTCTAATACTGTCAAGTACATTATCAGAGGTCTTTCTTCAACTGGAGGCATAAGGATTGGAGGCTCCTGTAAGTATTCCTTGATTTTTTCAAAAGTCCTCTGGTAGTCTTCATTCAACCTGATCGTTTTTTCTTTCCTTAACAACTTGAATAAAGGCTCACAGGTTGCGGTGAGGTGAGATATAAACCGTAAAATGTAGTTCAATCTGCCTAGAAACCCCCGAACTTCTTTTTCAGTCTTCGGTACAGGAATTTCTTGAATGGATTTGACTTTGTCAGGGTCAACCTCAATCCCTTTCTCACTTACAATAAATCCCAGCAGCTTACCGGATCGCACCCCGAATGTGCATTTGTTGGGGTTTAACTTCAATTAGTACTTCCTCAAACGCTTGAATAGCTTCAACAGATTCTCCAGGTGGTCTTCTTCTGTGAGGGACTTGGCAATCATGTCATCCACATAACATTCAATTTCTTTATGGATCATGTCATGGAATAATGTTACCATAGCCCGTTGATAAGTGGCACCAGCATTCTTCAGTCCGAATGGCATCACCTTATAACAGAATGTACCCTAGGGTGTGATGAAAGTTGTCTTCTCCATGTCTTCAGGTGACATCTTGATCTGATTATATCCTGAAAATCCATCCATGAAGGAGAACACCGAGAACTGAGTCGTATTGTCGACCAATACATCAATGTGAGGTAAAGGGAAGTCATCTTTCGGGCTGGCTTTGTTCAGATCCCGGTAATCCACACACATCCTCACCTTGCCATCCTTCTTAGGCACAGGTACAATGTTAGCAACCCACGGAGGATAGCTAGTTACAGCAAGGAAACCGGCGTCCCACTATTTTTGTACCTCTTCTTTTATCTTCATTGCCATATTTGTGCGAGTACGGTGCAGCTTATGTTTACCGGCGGACAATCTTCCTTTAGAGGCAGCTTGTGCATAACAATGTCGGTGTCCAACCCTGGCATATCCTGATAAGACCAAGCAAAAATATTCACATACTCCCGAAGCATGTCAATAAGTTGCTCTTTTACTGACTTTTGCAGACAGGCCCCAATCTTAACTTCTTTCAAGTCTTCTTCTGTACCAAGATTAACCGTCTCAACTTCCTCCTGATGAGGAGCGATAACCTTCTCCTCTTGCCTCAACAACCTGGCCAGCTCTTCAGGTAGCTCATAATCTTCTTCAACCCCTTCATCGGCTTTATTAATCGGATTGTCAAAGTCATAGGAAGTCATAGCAGTGTTGTTGTCGGTGCAGTCTGGAGGGCACTCTCTGCAAGGGTTTAGATTTGTTCATTTTAGTGATTAGTTTTATCTTGTTTAGAAAAAGTGAAAATGAAATTATTATTTTGAAAAACATTGCCATTTTATTTTTGTACAAAAAATGAAAAATGAAAAACAGTGAGCGGAAAAGAAAAGACTCATTTGCAAAAGATGTCCTGATATTCATTAATTGATCTTTGCACAAAATACAAGATGGCCCGATTACTAAATGAGTCCTGACATCTTGGGCAAGACGCAGGACTTGATGCATGCTTTAAAAACAGGAAATAATAATTACTCTGCGGGAGTAACTCTTATAATTTCCTGGGAAGACCAGTTTGAGACACGGCTCCCCGGGATCCTTGGATGTACCCAGCTTTCCAGGTTGCGCTCGTCTTCTGACTCATCTTCCAAACTATTCACAGCATCCGGGGTGAGCATTCCCCCGCTGACAAACTTGGGCTCTTTTGCAGTCTCTAGTTGATCTTGTCGAGGTAGTTTGTAACCCAACCCGAATCGGTCCTCTTTCTTCTCCACGGGAAGAAGCTTGCCCCAGCCTTGGGCGGTACCTTCCTCAACAACCTTTAGGGCTTGTTGATATGATGTGATGGAGGTCCCAGACACAGCAGATGTTTCATTAATATTAAGGGCCTCGAACCCTTGGCTCATGGTTTCATGGATCTCCCCATCCATTTCAATGTATTTGAAAGTAGCCAGCTGGCTAACGAAGATATCCTCCTCCCCACAAATGGTAATGACTTGGCCCTCCCACTCGAATTTTAACTTCTGGTCAATGGTTGACGTCACGGCGCCAGCGGCGTGTATCCATGGTCTACCCAATAGACAGTTGTAGGCAGGCTGTATATCCATCACAAATAAGGTCGTTTTGAAAACCTGTGGGCCAATCATTATTGGTAACTCTATCTCTCCCAGAACTGATCTTTTAGAACCATAAAAGGCTCTCACTACCAAGTTGCTTGGGTGCAGTGCCAATCCATCATGCTCCAGCTTCACAAGGGCTTTCTTGGGTAAGACATTGAGTGATGACCCTGTGTCCACCAATACATGAGAAAGAACCGCACCCTTACATTCCAAGGTAATGTGCAAAGCCTTGTTGTGATTGCGACCTTCCGTTGTCAGATCAGTGTTGGTAAATCCTAGTCCATGACTAGCGTTGACATTTCCAACCACAGCCTCTAACTGATTGACAGTAATCTCCTCCGGCACATAAGCTGCGTGCAGGACTTTTAATAGTGCGTCCCGATGAGCCTCGGAGCACATTAGCAATGATAGTATGGAGATTTTGGAAGGTGTTTGGTGAAGCTGGTCTACCACCTTATAATCGCTCTTTTTGATGATCCGCATGAATTCATCAACCTCTTAATCAAAAGGAGTCTTCAGAACTTCTTTAGCAACTACTTCTTCTTGTACCACGCTCTTCCCCTTTGCCTTAGTAGCAACTTCTGCTTCACCAAGGGGTCTTGGTATTTGCGAGGCAAAGAGACGTCCGCTTCTAGTGAAGCCTCCGCCTCCCCCCACATTGTCTATATGAGGTGAAGAAGTTGATGACTCTAAAGTGATTTTTTGCCCCTCGCAGTATAAATCTGAGCCATAATGCCAAGGGATGGCATTATTGCTTTCGTAAGGAACTGGCCCAGACACTGTGATAGTGACTGGACTGATAGCAGCTGCAGAGGGGACCAAAATGGTGTGTGGATCATAATATATGGTAACTGGAGCTCTGACAGGAGTGGTATTTTGTTGTGAGTTGTTTGCAGGATCGTAGTATATCGTAATCGTTGAGACGCTTTCATTAACTGTTGCTGATGTTGTAGACGGTACGGGTGTTGAAGTTGTAGCAGGAACTGATGGAATAATGGGTGTTGTCGTTGTAGAAGGAATTGTGACTGAACTTGTATCCGTTAAAGTGATTGATTGAGTATTTGTTGGAGTTGTAGCAGAATCTGTTGGAACAATGGTTGCTGACGTTGTAGGAGCATTTGTGATTGTTGATGAAGGAATTGTTGAAGTTGTAGTCGCTGTTGTTGTAATATGAAGAGTGCCATCTCTAATGAGGCCATCTATTCCGTTTCTCAGTCTCTCACATCCATTAATGGCAATGTTGCAATATCCACAGCCGACCTCGCATCCGGGGAACACTTGGCACTCTAACAGCTGAGCCTTGATTTCAACCAAGGGTGTTCGGATTTGTGCAACATTGGTAATTGAAATTCTGGGGTGATGTCGAATGAGATGTTTAAACACTTGAAGACTTGAACAAAACTTAAAGTGCAGGAAAATTAAACAACACAGGAAATTGTTAACCCAGTTCAGTGTATAACCACACTTACATCTGGGGGCTACCAAGCCAGGAAGGAAATCCAATATAAGTAATATTAATTCTAGACTTAAACCACTCAGTTTAATCTTTCACTTAATATCTACCCAAGGCAATTTCTACCTAAGACACAACTTAGATATGAGTACCAACTCACTCCCCCTCAATCACACAGTGATATGTTTACAAGTTTAATAAAATTGAAGTCATACTTCAAACAAAACAGCTTGATCTTACTTCACAGTTTCAATCAAGACACAAATACACTTTTGCTTAAAAGCTCATAAAGTGATACACATATACAACCTGCTATTAAAACACAAACACCCTATTTAGTCTTCTTAATTTCGTACTCTATTCTTAATTTCTGTAGGTTATCCAATCCTGATACGCATGCTGCCATCACCTTGAATTAGGGTTTGTTACTTCCTTGATTCTAGGTGAGTCAGTTCTTCTATTTATACTGAAATCATATAACCAATCTCCCTACAGATGCGCCTTCTTCTGTTTTATGCATTCATAATTAATTCCAGATAAGTTCCCTGAATTTACTCAGTTCTGTTAAGCATTAATTAATTCTGGTAGCAGGTTTGAGATGTCACAACATCTGGTGTGACATCCTGAAAACTGAACTTACTTCATTAACTGATACAATGTCACAACATCTGGTGTGACATCCTGAATTAAGTTCATTTACTTATACTCTGTTTCATAATGTCACAACATCTGATGTGACATCCTGAACTAAGTTCAACACTTCTTGTTGGTCAAAAATTCTGCCAATTCTAAACATCTACAAACTCCCCCTTTGGCTAATTTTTGGCTAACATAATCTTCTGGTTTATCAGAGTGCAACAAAGTTTCTTTTATCAGAGTACAGCAGTTCTTTTCTGTTGAGTCATGTGTGAGTTTAGTCCCCCTCAAACCTATATGTGTTCTGACTTGTTTCAACATAAATTTTTCATTAAAAACAACTTAGTTCAGAAGCAAACAAAAGACATTTTTCATTAATCAGTAAGCTGCAGCAGACAATGTTATTGTTGTTGTTCAGTTCTCTTCTCCCCCTTGTTAGACATAAATTGGGGCCAAATTTTACATACACAGAGAGAATTACAAAATTACAAATTCAAAATACAATGCTGAAGCAGACAGTACACATTCCTCACATACATTTTTCACTCAGAATCTTCATATTCAGTGTCTTCCTCTTCTTCAGTTTCATCATCAGAATCAGCAGCCTTCTGAGCACTTTCTTCTATTTCTAGCCTTTGAATAATCTCCTCAAGCTTTTGCTTCCTGGCATCCAGCTCTTTGCAGGTGTTCTTCAGTTCAGCAATCAAGGCAGCTTTGGATATAGGAGACTTTGCTTTTGAAGGCCCAGCAGATGTCCCAGTGGGAGCTTCAACATCAGCTGCATGATGGCTTAAGAACAGCTTGTAGTGGAAGGCCAGAGGACTTTCTCTTTTGCAGATTGTGTCCTTCTCAGTGAGGATACCTGGATACTGGCTGAGGATTATTCCACACAGCAAAGAAGGGAAGGCAATAGGCAGCTTTGTTGCAGATGTCCCAGCATGCTTCAGTGTTTGATCAAAAATGTAAGCCCCAAAGTCCAGCTTTGTTTGGGCGCCCACAGCATAGATAAATCTGCCCAATCCAGTTGCTATTGAAGAGGTATGATTGGTAGGGACCCAGTTTACAGTACCAATCCTATGCAGCATTGCATACTTCCTTTTTAGCAAGCTAACAGAAAGTTTTCCCTTGACTGGCCAAGCTTTGACTTGATTGGCAGTAATGACCTTGCACACCTGGTTTTATGTCTTCCCCAGCTCATTAGGTCCATCAGATTCTCTCCCTAGGTAGTGGTTGATAACCCTAGGAGAGAATTCCACACATCTCCCTCTTACATACACCTTTCTGAATTCATCTGACTTACCATCAGCACAGTCCTCTTGAAGGTTGACAATAAATTCCTTGACTAGCAGCTCATAGCAAGGTGAAAAGTTTGACACTGTTTTGAATAAGCCAGCAGAAGAAATTAGATCAATTACCTCAGTGCACTCAAGTGCATTGCTGCCCAGCTCTCTTTCAAGTGCTACCCTTCTTTGGTAGACAAATTTCCATCTGCTCACACTTGACACATGATGGAATGAAACATTGTCCAGAGGAGCTTCTGGAATAGCAGAGGTGGACCTTGAAGGTGTTGGTTTCTTCTTTGGTTGGGATGTTGGGACATCCTCTTCAACATTTGAATCTAGTGGAGTGACAACTTTCCTCTTTTGTGTATTCACCTTGCTCCATTGTTTGGTAGGACCAAAGGCAACTTTAGCTTTATCCTTCTTTGGTGTAGGTTGTTTCTTTTCAGGAGTTGCATGTCTTGCAGTCTTCTTTTCTTTCCTAGTCCTAAGCCTTTTGTCTATGCTAGGGTCCACAGAGGCAATGATTTCTGTGTCAGAATCATGCTCTATGTCTACAACAGGGGGAGGTTGTGTAGTCTCCTCTTCAGCAGGTGGATCAAGAGAGGCTTGATCATCAGTGGAGGCCTTGTGCTGGTCCTCAGATGTTTCATCATCATCATCAGTGGATGCCTTGTGCTGGTCCTCAGATGTTTCAACATCTATTGGGATATCCTGTTGAGCAGGAGTGTCCTCTTTAGCTTGATTATTCTGTTCTTCTTGTGGAGTTGGCATGGTGTTCAAGGGAATGGATATACCACTCACAACTCTTTGCTCAGACAGAATCCTGTTCACAAGATCCTTAAGAGAAGCATCCACATATTCAGAGGCTTTGGGAGTGGTGTTTGAGGATGAAGGCATCCCTTTGACTTTGCTGAATACAGGTTCCTTTGCTCTTCTCACTGTTGGAGTTCTAGGCTTTAGAGCAAGAGGAACACTTCCTCTGATTTCGTCTATAGGAGTTGAATCCATAGGTACCATAGAGATGGGGGTTGCATGCACCACATCTTCTTGGTTGAGGATTTCATCAGAGAGGTTAGGGTTTTGATGTTGAGACATTTTCGAATGTGGTGGAGGAAGAGGTTAAGTTTGATTGAGTTTGATGAGCTCTGAAAATCAGCTATAGCATGCAATTTGTTTTGAGAGGATGATGAGAAGATGAATAGCTGAGAGCAAGCTGGAACTTTTATAAGAGCCGTTACTTGAAGAATTTTAAGGAGTGGAATACACAGAGTTCTTGACCAGACTGGTGTTGCCATCAGGTGATCATGCCACACGATGTCATAGGACATGTTGGCACTTCTCCATAACTGCTATATTTCACATAAGCAGATTCCCAATTTACCCCTTAGGTTTTCAAATTGGGTAGCATCCAAAGCTTTAGTAAATATATCAGCCAATTGCAGATCTGTGGCTACATGTTCCAATGAGATCACCTTCTCTTCCACAAGATCTCTGATGAAATGATACCTGATATCAATATGCTTGGTCCTGCTATGTTGGATAGGATTCTTTGATATGTTAATAGAACTTAAGTTGTCACAGTACAATGTCATGACATCTTGTGGGACATTGTATTCAGTGAGCATTTGCTTCATCCAAACCAACTGTGAACAACTGCTACCAGCTGCAATATATTCAGCTTCAGCAGTGATTAAGGATACACAATTTTGTTTCTTACTGAACCAAGAAATCAAATTGTTTCCTAGGAAGAAGCATCCTCCTGATGTGCTCTTCCTAACATCAGCACTTCCAGCCCAATCAGCATCACAGAAGCCAGTGAGAATTGGTTCACATCCATGGGAGTACATTATGCCATAGTCACAAGTACCATTGACATATTTCAGAATTCTCTTAACCTGGTTTAGATGGCTAACTTTTGGATCAGCTTGATATCTTGCAGATACACCTACTGCAAAGGCTATATCTGGTCTGCTAGCAGTCAGATATAATAAGCTTCCAATCATGCTTCTGTATAGACTTTGGTCCACCTTCTCACCCTTGTCATCCTTTGTCAGCTTTAAATGAGTGGGGGCAGGTGTTCTTTTGTGACTTGCACTATCCATCCCAAATTTCTTGACAGTGTTCTTGGCATACTTGCTTTGGGATATGAACATGGAGTCTTCCATCTGCTTGATTTGTAGTCCAAGAAAGTAGGTTAGTTCTCCTACTAGGCTTATCTCAAATTCATATTCCATTTGAGTGACAAAATGTTTAACCATCCTGTCTGACATCCCACCAAAAACAATGTCATCAACATATATTTGAGCAATCATGACATTTCCTTCTTCATCTTTCACAAACAAGGTTTTGTCTATTCCACCGTTTTTGTATCCTTGTTTTGTGAGAAAAGTAGTCAGCCTTTCATACCATGCTCTTGGGGCTTGCTTCAGTCCATAAAGAGCCTTCCTTAGTTTGTACACATGGTTTGGACAGCTTGGATCAACAAATCCCTTAGGTTGTTCTACATATACCTCTTTATTAAGATATCCATTTAGAAAGGCACTTTTCACATCCATTTGGAATAGCTTGAACTTCATAATACAAGCAATTCCTAAAAGTAGTCTGATTGATTCAAGCCTTGCTACTAGTGCAAAGGTTTCATCAAAGTCTACTCCCTCAATTTGTGTGTATCCTTGAGCTACAAGTCTAGCTTTGTTCTTTGTAACAACTCCCTGCTTATTTGACTTTTTCTTATACACCCATTTAGTGCCAATCACATTTATGTCATCAGGTCTAGGAACAAGATTCCACACTTCATTCCTTGTGAACTGACCTAATTCTTCTTGCATAGCACAAATCCAGTACTCATCATTAAGAGCTTCCTTGATGTTTTTAGGTTCTATTTTTGAAACAAAACAAGAACCTGAAATCACCTCTCTTGATCTAGTGCTTACACCTCTGTTGGGATCACCAATTATTAAATCTTTGGGATGATCCTTTTGGATTCTGATGGAGGGAGGTTTGCTGGATTGTTCTGTCCTTGCTTCATTTTGAGTGAAGTCAGGATGATCACTCTTTATTTCAGCTTCAGTCTGACTGTCAGCAGATGTTCCAACATCATCTGTAACATCTGCAGGGGCATCATCAATTATCACATTTATGGACTCCATGATAACCTTTGTTCTAGAGTTAAATACTCTATAGGCTCTGCTATTTATAGAGTATCCAAGGAAAATCCCTTCATCACTTTTAGGATCCATTTTTCTTCTTTGCTCCCTATCAGCCAGAATATGACAATTACTTCCAAACACATGGAAGTACTTAACTGTGGGTTTTCTGCCCTTCTAGACTTCATAGATTGTGGACAAGGTTCCTTTCCTTAGAGTGACTCTATTATGAATATAACAAGCTGTGTTCATAGCTTCAGCCTAGAAGTACAATGGTAACTTTTTAGCATGGATCATAGCTCTTGCTGATTCTTGGATAGTTATGTTCTTCCTCTCAACAATCCCATTCTGTTGAGGGGTGATAGGTGAAGAGTACTCATGATTGATTCCTTATGAAGAACAGAAATCTGAGAATTTTTTATTCTCAAACTCCTTTCCATGGTCACTTCTTATTCTGACCACACAACTTGCTTTTTCTCTTTGTATTCTTTGGCACAAATCTTTGAATACATCAAATACATCAAACTTTTCTTTGATAAAATTTATCCATGTATACCTTGAAAAGTCATCAACCACCACATGGGCATACCTCTTTCCACCAAGGCTCTCAACCTGCATTGGTCCCATAAGATCCATATGCAATAATTCCAAAACTTTGGAAGTTGTCAGATGTTGGAGCTTTGGATGGGACATCTTGGTTTGCTTGCCTATTTGACATTCACCTCATACTTTGCCATCATCAATCTTCAGTTTAGGAATACCTCTCACAGCTTCCATAGATATTATTTTCTTTATACCTCTGAAAT
Organism: Lathyrus aphaca; assembly: GCA_963966055.1. Classification (NCBI taxonomy): domain Eukaryota; kingdom Viridiplantae; phylum Streptophyta; class Magnoliopsida; order Fabales; family Fabaceae; genus Lathyrus; species Lathyrus aphaca. Next base: position 145,964,544 of record OZ014523.1, read on the forward strand.
TAAGATGACCCAGTCTTTGGTGCCATAGCTTCACTTCTTCTTCTTTGGCTAAAGAGCAAGTTGAAGTGAGACTGAAATCTTGAGGTTCCCACATATAATAGTTGTCTTTAGATCTGGCTCCTCTCATGACAACCTTCTGTTCTTTATTAGACACTATGCATTCAGTTTTGGTAAAGTTAACACTGTAACCTTGATCACATAATTGACTTATGCTGATCAAGTTAGTAGTCAATCCTTTTACCAGCAACACATCATCTAGTCTTGGTACATCTGGACAGTCCAAGGTCCCAACTCCCTTGATTTCTCCTTTAGCTCCATCTCCAAAGGTTACATATCTGGATGAATGTGACTTTAAGTCTACTAGCAAATTCTTAAATCCAGTCATGTGCCTTGAGCATCCACTGTCAAAGTACCAGTCTTCTTTAGCTGATACTCTTAGAGATGTATGAGCTATATATGCAACACCCTTCTTTGACCATTTTTGCTTGTAGTGAGGTTTCCTTTGATGCCTCTGCCCTGTGTATTGTTCATTTTTAGACCTCCAAGGTTGTTTGTTGAACTTGTTCTTGGACATATAGCTTTGATCAGCATGAAGACTAGATTTAGGTACCCATACTTTCTTAATGACCTCTGTCTTCTGTTTAGGGGGTTGCTGATATCTTTGATTTTGATGTCCATTCAGCACTTTCTTTGTAACCTCTATCTTCTGCTTAGGGGGTTGCTGATACATCTGATTTGGATATTGTTGCACCCCAAAATTTGCCCTCACAATACAAGGCTTTGTGTACTAAGAGGTTCACAAGGTTCACAAGACCTTTCATGAGGTTCATGAAGTTTACAAGACACTTTATGAGGTTCACAAGGTTCACAATACTTACAAGACCTTTCATGAGGTTCATGAAGTTTACAAGACACTTTATGAGGTTCACAAGGTTCACAAGGCTCACAAGACCTCCCATGAGGTTCACAAGACATCTTATGAGGTTCACAAGGTTCACAAAGTTCACAATTGGTTAGAAGATTTGACAATTCCCTCAGACAATGCATCCACCTAAGCAATGCATCCTAAACTAGGGTTTTGACTTTAATCAGGATAAATGGACTTCCAAGATTTCAAGTGAGCTTCATAACATCTTATATGTGTTTAAGAATCCCCATGACAAGTTTCAAGACTTTTCACAAAGGTTTGCTCAGTCAAATGATCAGATAAGTCAAAATCAGTCAAAGCAGTCAAAAAGTCAAACTGAGGTCAACTGTGGTCAAACCAAAGTCAAAATTCATGATTTTTTGCCAACATCAAGTATATGAAGTAAAATTCATCATTTGATCAAGGGTTGATCATGATTCATCAAGGAGGTTTCAGATCATCAAGAATCAGGAGTTTCTAAATTAGGGTTTCCTCAGGAAAAGTCAACTGAACTTTGACCAGCCATAACTTTCACATGCTTCATCACCAATTTTCCATCCAAAGCTCATTTTGAAGGAAATTGAATTCTCTACAACTTTGTGTCTCACAAGCCAAGCCCAAAAATGCTTCATTTGGAAGGTATGAGCTAAGACATTATAGGTCCTTTTGAAAGTCAACAAAAAGTCAACAACTTCAAAAGGGCATAACTTGATAATGGTAAATGATATGGACATGAAACCAGTGGGGTTGGTTAGAGGACTCTTCAAGCTTTCCAAAATGTCCAAGAACACCCTCATAGCATTAAAATTTAAGGATGTGTGCCCTTGCAAAGTTGGGAAATTTTTGGTTGGTTTATGAAGAAAATGGAGGTTTAAAACCAATTTTTTCTAAATGGGCTTGCCATATGATGATCCAATCCATACCAATACTTCATGCACGACCCAAATCTCTAAAATTCAGATTTTTCATCATTTTATTTTATTTATTTTGATTTTATTCATTTAAAATCATTTTAAATTAAAATAAAATAGAAAAATTAAATATTTAAATGAGATTTTGTTTCTAGAAAGTCATAAAAGTGATTTAGATCAAATTGATATGAGAGTTATGAAGATTGGCTTGAAATAGAAAGGTCTAATTCACAAATATTTGAAGTTTAAGACTTAATCTTTTTCAATCTTTTTCAATCAAATTTTCCACACAATGATCCATTCTTTTGACCTAAATTCATTACACTGAAAGTACACAACACAACCCTAATGCAAAGACACAAAATTCTGGCCTCCAAGAGTAATTTCAAGTTTTCAAAATTTCATCAAAATTCCAAATTCGGATTCTCTACATTTGCAACTTTGAAGGTGATTTGAAGATGGCAAATCATTCCTGGACTATCACTGAACATGTTTGCATCATTATAATCATTTAAATCATGCTCAAATGGCCAACCCGAATCACTCTTATTCAAGAATAATGATTTTTTCGATTCTATACTTTTATGCATTATCAATGAATTCTAATGATTGTTTTGTGTTTGTAATGATCTTAGCAAGCTTTCTGGATAGTTGGATTTAAGATTAATGACCTGAATCGTGAGAAGCCATTGTTAGGGTTTCATGTTCCAAATTAGGGCTTCCTAATTTAGCAAATATAAATAAATTATAAGTACATAATTGAACTGGACAGGTTATGGGGAGTACAATGGTACCCCTATTTTGTTAAAATTTTACAGGTTTGATGATCTTTGAGCAAAGCTAGGAAATCCTACGAAACCAGGTTCGTAGGTAAATTCGCAGGAAAAAGCACAGCTGATTTCGCAGGAAATTTGAAGAAGATGACCTTTTCGCGTGTCTGGAAATTCAAATATTTGGAGATTATATTTTTTGTATTTTGTTTCTGTTTTGTATCACCAACGTGCAGTTGGTCTGGTGGTAAAGGGATGCGCGTGTGATGCTAAGGTCCAGGGATCGAATCCTGGGCTCAGCCAATTTTTCTTATTTTTCTGTTTAATGGTTAGTTTTAATATATAATTGATTATAGTCACTATATTATCAGAAGCGCCCTCCCAGCTGGATGGAAAGTATGCATGCGTATTGTTTAAAGGTCCTGGGTTCGATCCCCCCCAGGCCTTTTGTTTTGTTTTCTCTTTTCATGATTTTCCAGGATTAAGACACAAAAACAAATGAAGCCCTGCTTCTAACGCCAGCGCGCGCGTGTCCCAGTGGATGGAAGGCTAGTCTTGGAGGTTGCAAGCTTAGGGACTGGGTTCAAATCCCAGCCCAAGCAGGTTTTTATTTCTTCATCCTTTTCTTTAATTTTTGATTATTTAGTTAATTTTTTATCTTAAATAAATTCAAATAATAAATATGATGTTCATATTATTTTAAATTCATTTTAATTTTATAAAAAAAACTTATTTATTTTTTTGTAAATTGTTAATATTGTTAAATTACATATAGTTCTTTTATTATTCTAAAAATATGTATATAGACCCTAATCTTTTAAAAAACTAAAATATTTTGTAAAAACCCTAATTAATCCTAATAATTTTCAAAACCCTAATATTTCTTCAATTTAAAACTTAATCCTATTTTATTTAATCATGTATATTTTTTTTATAAATTAAATCTTATATATAATTTAATTTTGTTAATATGATAATATGATATAAATTGTTTATAATCTAATTTTTGTATATATATAATTTTTAATATATGTTTATAAATAGTTAAAAATTGCTAATTTAATTTTGTAATTATAATTTTATTTTCATAATATGTTCATAATTAACTTAATTTTTATAATTTGCATATAACTTAAAATTTTATAATAATTAGTATAATTGTTCATATTTCTTATTAATCTTAAATAATAATTGCTTATAAAATTGATTTTTTAATTATTATGTTAATATTATTAATCATGTTTATATGATATTTTATCATTACTAACCCCATTTAACTTTGTATTATTTTATTATTTTCTACTAACCCAATTATTATTATTATTTAATATTTTGCTTATTTATTAATTTGCTTTTATTATTATTATGTAATTGTTCCTGGATGTAATATTTTAATAATAGTATTTAAATATTTATTTTTATGCTATGGTTAGTAAAAATAGGGAGTGTAACATGTTTGTATATTTAAAATTAATTTAGCTCATTAAATTTAAAGATAAATAGTAAAATTGTACACTCACACACGTAAGTCGATCTTTGATCGCCATCTCACTTCCTTAGGGATACCTCTCATGTTGCCTATTATAAAAGGTCAAGTAAGGTGTATAAAGCAAAGTCCCCTTAATTTCACATCATCTAGTCCCTTAACAGATAAAAGATCAAGTCCCTTTCGAATGTTGCCTTCGTAATGATCTTGTCCCTTTCGAATAAAGATGATAGTCCCTTCGAATTGCTTATACACCCCACAGTTGCCTAAAGTAACAGATGTCCCTTCACTTATCCCTTACATCCAAGGTAATGACTACCTATTCCTTAATAATAGGGATAGTCTTACCATTTAAAGGATTCAAGAACAGAAAAGACTTAAACTTAGGGTAGGTTCCTCTTAGATACTTGCTCACTCTTCAAAAACATTTCAAACACTTCACAATTTCAAACAATTTTCAAAACAAAGGTTTATACGCATCCGTACATGGATCATTATAAAACTCTTAAGAAAATTTCTATTCACACACTACACATTTCAAAAAACATTTTAAAGTGAGCTAAGTAACTAAGAGCCCATGGATAACCATGGATGTAAAGGGTGCTAACACCTTCCCTTTGCATAACCTACCCCCCGGACCCAAAAATCTTTTAAAAGGTCTTTCCTGTTCTTTTATGCCTTTCCTTTGGATAAAATAAAAGTCGGTGGCGACTCTTGCTAACCGCAACATAACTAAAGTCAGTTCTCCCACCGTGTTACAGAACTGGCGACTCTGCTGGGGATTTAATAAAAGAGGGGTACCCTTAGGAATTAGATCACTTTAAATTGTTTGCCTTGTTTGCTTTATACTTATCTGTTGGGTGCTCTTATGTGTGAAAGATCCTAACCCGGATCTAGTGTACCTTAGGTAAATGGCAATAGACCAAGGAAACTGTACGGCGTATACCGATATGGTTGATCTGGTGGCCATAGTTAGTGTGACTTCTTGGTTGGTGTTTATGTTCCTTAAGTCAAGTTGAGGATAATATGAGGCTGCCATATGTTGTCAATGCACTAACTAACTTTTAGAACCCTAGTTATCCCATCTTGGCCTTTAGAAAAGTATTGAGATAACCGGCTTTGGTGCAGACTGAAGTTGGTTGATACTCGATACTACACTCATTGAGATCTTAAACTTGGAGGGTTTTGGTTGGCAAGTAAGTTGCCTACTGAACAACCACCCTTGTGAAGGATCAATGATATTGAGATCCCTTAGAACCTGGTTACTTTTATAGGACAGGATGAACCATCTAAACTTCAGGGGAGGGTACTTACCTTTGAACCTCATGCATGCCTTTAAACCTAGGGCTATGGTGTGACTTGTTTGTGTGTGCCACATGTCTTTGATTGAGCATAACATCATGACATCATCATGCATCATAAGCATAGCATTTTCACTAACCATTTCAAGGACCAAAGGATTTATCTTTGTTCTTTGTTGCAGGTCATGGCTTCTGCTCGTAGAAACACTATCAGGATCAACTTTGTAAGGATACCTGCTAAGCTTAAAGAGTTGGTTTCTCAAGTGTCTGATCATTCCCAGTTTATCAAGAGACATGGTCACCTACTGGATCTAGTCACCTCAGGGTTCAATGAAGACATGATGAGTGTTCTGTTTCAGTTCTTTGACCCTAAGCACCATTGCTTTACATTCCCTGACTATCAGCTGGTTCCTACAATGGAAGAGTTCTCTAAACTTCTGGGTATACCTGTTCTTGATCAAAGACCCTTCACAGGCTTGGAGAAGGAGCTTAAACCAGAGGTTATTGCTGCAGCTCTACATCTGAAGAAGTCTGACATTGTTTTAGAAACGAGAAGCGGAGTTAAGGGTATTCTTGCTAAGGTATTAATGGATAAAGCTCAAGTGTTCTTGAAAGCTATGAGCTATGATGCTTTTGAGGAAATATTAGCCTTGTTGATATATGGCTTAGTGTTGTTCCCCAATCCAGATCAGTTCATAGACGTTCATGCTATCAACATATTCCTGAGTCACAATCCAGTGCCTACCTTACTTGGAGGCATCCTACATTCTCTTCATACCCGTACTACAAGGGCAAGAGGAACTTTGATGTGTTGCATACCTTTGCTATCTAGGTGGTTTATTTCTCACCTTCCTCGCTCAGTGATGAAGAATGAGCAAGGGTTCAGGTGGTCCAAGAGGATTATGTCACTCTCTCATTCAGATATCCATTGGTGCTCCAGATCTATGGAGAATGTCACTATCATTGACCGTTGCGGGGAATTTCCTAATGTGCCACTTCTAGGCATAAGAGGAGGCATTACCTACAACCCTTCCTTAGCTTTACGACAGTTTGGTTACGCTCGGAGTAATGGCCCACATGACATGTTGATTCAGGGCATTGTGTTTGACTACGACAACGATCTTCAAGGTTACCGTCAGAGATTCATACGAGCATGGGGAAAAGTGAACAAGGTTGACAGCAAGACTCTGGAGCCTAAGTACACTATTCCTATGGAAGCTTATCTCAGATGGGTGCGATCTCGTGCTCAGACTCTCATGATGCCATATCCTGCTATCCTGCCAGTTACCATGGAACCTGTTGCTGAAGGAGATACTGCTTATACCATCCTTCACCCAGACATGCCTACTGACATGGAAGATTTACAGAGGTCCTGGATCCAGTTGAAGGAGCAAAGGGATACTTTCGAGGCTCATTACAAAACAAGCCAAGAAAGAATCCTGGAACTAACAAAGCAACTTCACGAGGAGCGGAATCTCAACTCATACCTTAACACAAAGAGGAAACGTCCATGGGAGACTTAAAACCCCATCTCTTGTATTTATTTCATTTCATTTTTTGTAAGCCCAAGGGGCAAAACAAATTTATTACTAATAAAAGTTTACCTTCTTGTTTGTTTAAGCAAATTTAAATCCTGCGGCCCTTGAAAAAATTGCATACGCATTTACATTCCATATCATTGCATCACAGGTTTATTGTGCACAGGTTTCTTATCTTCTCGCTGTTTATTTCAGCAATGGCTCTTGAACAAACAGTTAAGGATCTCCAGGCACAAAATGCACAGTTCCAAGAGCTGATCCTGAACTTGTCCAAGGGGCAGGATGAATTGAAGACACTGCTGGCCAAGAAGACTAAGAAGACTAGAAGGTCAGGTGGCCTGATCAACATGGGAAGAAGGTTCAAAGGTCTGGCCAAGACCAAAGAACCAGTTGAAGATTATGAGTCTGAAGAGTCTGAGAAAGAGGGAGGCAGTCTCCACAACAATATGGGGGACTCTGATTCTGAAGCTAACTACTATCATGAGCCCAATGAAGATAAGTTCAAAATGCTGGTGGATAGAATGGATGCTATGGAATTACAGAAGTCTTCTGGGATGGATTTTGAAGATTTGAGTCTGATATCTGGGGTAGTCATACCCATTGGTTTCAAGGTTCCTACTTTTGTTGTTTATGATGGGGTCTCTTGTCCCAAGCTACATCTGAGGTCTTATGTCAGGAGAATCCAACCCTATACTACTGATAAGAAGTTGTGGATCCATTTCTTCCAAGAGAGTTTATCTGGAGCTCAATTGGAATGGTACTATCAGTTGGAGAGTGTCAACATCCGTGATTGGAATGATCTTGCCGAAGCCTTCTACAGGCAGTATCAATACAATGCTGATTTATCTCCCACTCGCATGCAGCTGCAAAGCATGTCTATGGGTGCTAAAGAAAGCTTCAAGGAGTATGCTCAGAAGTGGAGGGATTTAGCTGGAAGAGTACAACCCCCTTTAACTGACAGGGAGTTGGTTGATATGTTCATGTGTACGTTGAATGGTCCTTTTTACAGTCATCTCATTGGAAGCTCATCATCTGGCTTCACTGAGTTGATAATGACAGGAGAGCGCGTGGAAAATGGTATAAAGAGTGGCAAGATCCAAGTGGGTGCTTCTTCATCAGGTGCTGCAAAGAAGCCTCCCAGTGGAAAGAAAGAATCAAATGTTGTTTATGGTCAACCTGATCGTAACAGAAGGCATCAGTCTGTGAGTGCAGTTCACATCTCCAATCTAACTCCTACAACACCAGAGCAGCCACAGGGAAATCAACAGAGGGCTAGAAGGCAGTTCATTAAGATCAACATGTCAATGGCTCAGGCATTGCAACACTTGTTGAAGGAAGAACTTATCACTCTGAAAGATGCTCCTCAGAATCCCAATGTTACCTCTCCCAGGTACAATCCTAATGCACGATGTGCATATTATTCGAATTGCCAGGGGAATGATACTAATAGCTGCTGGGTCTTGAAGAACAAGATTCAAGATATGATTGAGGCTGGAGAGATTGAGTTTGACCCTCCGGGTACTCCAAATGTGATTACTGCTCCCATGCCAAATCATGAGAAGACTGTCAATGCAATTGATGAAGATTCACATATTTATTCAGTTGCAGAGTTGACCACACCATTGTCTGTCATTAAGAAGAAGCTAGTACAAGCTGGGTTCTTTCCAGGTTGTCGTGAAGATTGTTTGTATTGTACCTATAAGCCAGATAGCTGCTGGAGGTTGAGAGATGGAATTCAACGTCTCATGGATAAATATACCGTAGTGTCTGAGAGAACTCCACCTTCCGTAGATAGTATGGTTGATCATATAACCCAGCATACGAAGATTGAAGAGGTGGATATGGTTGATAAAGTGCCGGTAAGGATTACTTCCAAGGGACCTGTCAAAATCACTCATATGGGTCCAATTAAGATTACTGCTGAAGGCCCTGTGAAGATTGTTACTGAAGCTAGAGTGGCTCCTCTGGTCATTACCACTCCTGGTCCTATTCCGTATACTTCCGATAAAGCTGTGCCTTGGCATTATGGGTCTGATGTTTATATCCATGGTGTTAAGAAGGAACCCTTAGCTGATATGCCTGTTGATGTTGATAATATTGTTGGATCTAGTAAGATCACACGAAGCGGAAGAGTTTTCTCTCCTCCAGTTACCTCCAAGAATGCAGTTGCTCCAGCTGCTACCTCCACCACTGATGCTCGGGGCAAAGGTCCTGTTATTGAACCTATACCAAATGATGTGCCAGCTGCTGATGATCTCTCTAAGCAGATGGAAGAAGTATTGAAAATAATTCGCAAGAGTGATTATGACATTGTTGATCAACCGGGGCATACTCCCTCCAAGATTTCTATGCTGTCTTTGTTGTTATGTTCTAAGGCTCATGCCAAAGCCTTGATTAAATTTCTGAAGACTGCTCATGTACCCAATGAAATTTCTGTTGACCAGTTTGAGAATTGTGTTGCCCACTTGACCTATGATAATGGGTTAGGTTTCTCTGACGCTGATTTGACTCCTGCTAAGAGGGATCATAACAGGGCTCTGCATATCTCAATTGAATGCAGGGGCACTACCCTGTCACATGTATTGATAGACAATGGTTCCTCTCTGAATGTGTTGCCCAAAGAAGTCCTGAATAAGCTTAGTCTAGAAGATGCTGTGTTGAAACCCAGTAACATAGTGGTAAAGGCTTTTGATGGTTCGAGAAGAGTGGTGCATGGAGAAATTGATCTCCCAATCAAAGTTGGTTCTCAGGTTTTCAATGCTACCTTTTATGTCATGGATATTCGTCCGTCGTATTCTTGTTTGCTTGGGCGTCCCTGGATCCATGGGGCAGGTGCCGTAACCTCTACATTACATCAGAAGCTGAGATATCCGGTAGAAGGAAAGGTTGTTACTGTATACGGAGAGGAAGGATATGTTGTTAGCCATGTAAACACTTTTAAATATCTGGAAGTGGAAGGCGAATATGTTGAAACTCCGTGTCAGACATTTGAAGTGGTTCCTTGGATTGTTAATAATTATGAAGCTCCTCCTGTTATCAATAAAGTTCCTGTGGTCACCGGAGTACCTCCAACAATGGCCTCCCTTAAATATGCTAGAGCTGTGGTGGATGAAGGTGGTTGTACTATTTGGGGTCAGCTTCCTAATATTCCGTACAAGTCTGACAAATTTGGTTTGGGTTTCACTGCAGAGTCCCAGAAGGCTGTTCGTCGTGCTCGTGCTGTTCGTATCACCAATCAGGGGGTTATGAAAGACCAGATCAATGTTGTGGGTGACTATGATGAAGACTACAACCTGGATGCTTGGATTTTTTCTACTGTGGGTGTTGGGCTCAACAACTGGAAAGCTGAAGATGTTATTCCTATCTCCTTTAGTCAGGAGTAAATACTATTATTGTGTTGTTGCTTTTTAAGTTTGTAATTTCTCGAACAATTGAACTTTCAAGCCTTGTGCCTTGCCCGGGGAACAATGGTGTGCTTGTTATGGGATGTCATTTCATTTGCATACTTCATTCAATAAAAATCAGTGGACGTTTCGTTTTCGTAAATATTGTGTTCCTTGTCTTTCTTTTCTTTTATTTTTATTTTATCAGATATGTGTTCTTACACACACCCACATCACTAAAATGCAGATCCTCATCCACTCTGGATCCTGTTGATAACAGTTCTACTATTGCCAATTATAATTTCGAGAATCCGATCTATCAAACTGAAGACGGAAATGAGGACGATTGTGAAGTACCTGTAGAGCTTTCTAGGTTGTTACAACAAGAAGAGAAAGTTATACAGCCACATGAAGAGCCACTCGAAGTTGTGAATCTGGGAACTGAAGAAAACAGGAAAGAAGTCAAGATATGGGCTGAATTAGAGGATAGTGTCAAGAGCAGGTTGATTCAGATGTTACGTGACTATGTGGAGATCTTTGCTTGGTCTTATGAAGATATGCCAGGTTTGGATACAGACATTGTGGTTCACCGTTTACCAGTGAAAGAAGATTGTCGTCCAAAGAAGCAGATGGTTCGTCGCATGCGTCCTGAAATGTCAGAGAAGATTAAAGCAGAGGTAATGAAACAGTTTGATGCAGGTTCTTAGCAGTGACTTCTTATCCTCAGTGGGTTGCAAATGTGGTACCGGTACCTAAGAAAGATGATAAGGTACGTATGTGTGTGGACTACAGGGATTTGAACAAGGCCAGCCCCAAAGATGACTTTCCACTTCCTCATATTGATGTTCTGGTTGACAACACTGCTCAGCATAAGATATTCTCTTTTATGGATGGTTTCTCTGGTTACAATCAAATCAAGATGGCACCCGAAGATATGGAGAAGACAACATTTGTTACACAGTGGGGCACTTTTTGTTATAAGGTGATGCCATTTGGTTTGAAGAATGCAGGGGCAACATATCAGCGTGCTATGGTAGCTTTGTTTCATGATATGATTCATCATGAGATAGAGGTATATGTGGATGATATGATAGCCAGGTCCCAGAATGAAGAACAACATCTTGATCATTTGCATAAATTGTTTGAGAGGTTGAAGAAATACAAGTTGAGATTGAACCCAAACAAGTGTACTTTTGGAGTTAGGTCTGGTAAACTCCTGGGTTTCATTGTCAGTGGAAAAGGTATTGAAGTGGATCCTGCAAAAGTGAAAGCTATACGAGAGATGCCAGCTCCCCATACTGAGAAGGAGGTTAGAGGTTTCTTGGGACGATTGAATTACATTGCAAGATTTATTTCCCAATTAACTGCCATCTGTGAGCCAATCTTCAAGTTGCTGAAGAAAGATCAGGTGATGGAATGGAATGATGAGTGCCAGACTGCCTTTGATGAAATCAAGAGATATCTGCTAGAACCTCCAATTTTGATGCCACCAGTTGATGGAAGACCCTTGATTATGTACTTAACAGTGTTAGACAACTCAATGGGGTGTGTGTTGGGGCAACATGACGAGTCTGGTCGAAAAGAGCAGGAAATATACTACCTTAGCAAAAAGTTTACCGACTGTGAAACAAGATACTCACTGCTCGAGAAAACTTGCTGCGCTTTGGCATGGGCTGCTCGCCGACTAAGACAGTATATGTTGACCCATACTACCTTGTTGATTTCAAAGATGGATCCAATCAAGTACATATTCGAGAAACCTGCTCTCTCCGGAAGAATTGCAAGATGGCAAATGATCTTGACAGAATATGACATACATTATACTACTCAGAAGGCTATTAAAGGAAGTGTTGTGGCTGATCATTTGGCTCACCAAGCAGTAGATGATTACCAATCAATGAGTTTTGAGTTCCCTGACGAAGACATTATGATTATTACCAAAGAACCTGGACAATATGACGGACCTGAACAAGGATCCCGATGGACTATGGTTTTTGATGGTGCCTCTAATGCACTTGGTAATGGTGTTGGTGTTGTGATTAGTTCCCCTGAAGGTTGTCATACCCCGATTACTGCAAGATTGTGTTTCTATTGTACCAATAACATGGCTGAATATGAGGCATGTATCCTGGGTATTAAAGCTGCTATTGATATGAAGATTCAGTTCCTTGATGTGTATGGAGATTCAGCCCTGGTATTAAGTCAGATTAAAGGAGATTGGGATACCAAGCATGATAATCTCATTCCTTATAGAGAGCATGTGTTGTCTTTGATCCCAAATTTTAAAGAGATTACCTTTGGACATATTCCACGGAGAGAGAATCAGTTGGCAGATGCCTTAGCCACCATGGCATCCATGTTTGAGATTAGCTGGGATGATGAAGCTCCCAAGGTTACTATTGATAGATTTGAGAAGCCTACATACTGCAATGAGATTGGCACTGAAGAAGCAAAAGAAAAGCTTTGGTTCTATGAGGTAAAAAGATATCTTGAAGCTCAGGAGTTCCCTGAAGGGGCATCTGTCAAAGATAGGAAGTTTCTGAGAAGGTTTTCTGCTAAGTTCTTTTTGAGTAATAGGATTTTGTACAAGCGCAATCATGATTCAACTTTGCTTCGTTGTGTGGATAAGAAGGAAGCAACTGAGATTATGGAAGATATGCATGATGGGATCTTTGGCACTCATTCTAGTGGTCATACTATGGCAAAGAAGATATTGAGAGCAGGTTACTATTGGTCCACCATGGAAGCTGATTGTTATCAACACTCCAGAACATGTCACAAGTGTCAAATTTATGCTGATAAAGTACATATACCTCCATCACCATTGAATGTGTTGACTGCTCCTTGGCCTTTTGCCGTGTGGGGCATTGATATGATTGGTGAGATCAAGCCTACTGCTTCTAATGGGCATCGTTTTATCCTGGTTGCTATTGATTACTTCACGAAGTGGGTAGAGGCAGCTTCATTTGCATCTGTTACCAAGAATGTTGTGGCTCGATTCATTAAGAATAATCTCATATGTAGGTATGGCATCCCTGAAAGGATTATTACTGACAATGGCTCTAATCTGAACAACACTATCATTACTGACCTCTGCACGCAGTTCAAGATTAAGCACCACAACTCTTCTCCGTATCATCCAAAGATGAATGGGGCAGTAGAAGCTGCTAATAAGAACATTAAGAAGATTATACAAAAGATGACTGTTACTTACAAGGATTGGCATGAGATGTTACCATTTTCTCTTCATGGTTATCGTACCACAATACGTACTTCAACAGGGGCAACCCCATTATCCTTGGTCTATGGTATGGAAGCATTTCTGCCCATTGAAGTTCAGATTCCCTCCTTAAGGATTATGAAGGATGCAAGTTTGGATGAAGATGAATGGATTCAGACTCGACTTGACCAGATAAATTTGATTGATGAGAAGAGGTTAGCAGCAGTTTGTCATGGCCAGATGTACCAGAAACGGATGATCAAAGCTTTTAACAAGAAGGTTAAGCCAAAGGTATATCAGGCTGGTGACTTGGTAATCAAGCGTATCATATTACCACAAGGTGATCCTAGGGGCAAATGGACTCCAACATATGAAGGACCATTTGTGGTCAAAATAGTATTTTCAGGAGGTGCCATGATACTTACTACTATGGATGGTGAAGACTTCCCACAGCCTGTAAACGCAGACATAGTTAAAAAATACTACGCATAAAAAGAGACCCGCTAGGTTGACTGGCCTAAGCAAAAATAAGGGCATCCCGGCGAACCAAAAGGGTTCGGGCAAAAATTAGGGATATATATATATATATATATATATATATATATATATATATATATATAATGTACACCCGGCAAGTCGAAAACCTAAAAAGGCGGCTTGGGCAAAAAAGGGTATCCCGGTGGATTGAAAACCTGAAAGGGCAATCCAGGCAAAAGTTAGGGATTAAAGCGTATGACTATGTCTCGTTTGGATCACCCATGAAGCTGCAACCAGTTGTGCTACTTAATCAAGCTCAAACAGATAAAGCTCAATTCAATCGTTTTCGTCTCAACAGAAGAAGATGAGATACTTGAAGATAATGGCAATAGTAGAATTGGAACTCAATAGGATTACTTCCCACATAGCTGATTTTCTTGGTTTTGTAAAGAAATTTTACGACGAATTCCTCTTACTAGGATTTCTGTCTCCTTGTACAAACTCACCCATGTATGGGTCACTTGTTGATATAAATAAAGTTTTATTTTTGAATCTAGATTTACTTTTACCCTATTTACATAAGCGAAACGTCCATTGGTTGTGTTTGAATGTATTATGCTTTTGAATATGATTGATGTTTACCAGAAATGCATAAATGCTTAAATATGATTGATGTTTACCAGAAATGCATAAATGCTTAAATATGATTGATGTTTACCAGAAATGCATGAAAATGCAGTAATAGTATTTACTAAGGACGAACGAGGGAAGGATTCCAACGAAGTTTCACCGGTTCATCCCTACAAGACAGTTACAAATCCCCAGTAGGGCAAATCCCTCTTCATAAGTACTTCAAGTCACATCTCCCTTGGAATTTATATCCATCTCTTTTATCCTCATACGGATAATCGGGAATTTACTCTTCCAATAGGAGTACGACGAACGAAGACGGGAGGTTGTGTATACCCTACTATCGAACGAAGACGGGAGGTTGTGTATACCCTACTATCGAACGGAGACGGGAGGTTATGTATACAAGACGGGAACAAGTTCCTCATATTCTTCAGCAACGAATTGGGATTTATTTTCCCTGGCCAGCAGTTGTTATATGAATATATCCAGACGCGTCAGGCTGCATGATTCATACATACATCATTTACATCATATCATACATATACATAGATACATAATACATCACTTAAGTGCATCATATTATACATGCATACATAATGCATAAACTAATGATATTGTGCAGGATGTTATAATCTTGTTTTTCAGGTTAATTCTCCAACAGACTTCATCAACAATTTGTGACTATTGGGCCGTTGTTTATCTTCCCAAAGGTTACTTATACCTCAGGACGTTGTTTATCTTCCTGAAAGCTATCACCATTCCCTCAGGATGTTGTTTATCCTCCTGAAAGCATATTATTACCTTGGGCCGTTGTTTATCTTCCCAAAGGTTACACCACTACCTCAGGACGTTGTTTATCCTCCTGAAAGCATATTATCTCCTCGAGACGTTGTTTATCCTCCTTAAAGCATATTATTACCTCGGGACGTTGTTTATCTTCCTGAAAGCTATCATCATTACCTCAGGACGTTATTTATCCTCCTGAAAGCATATTACTGCCTTGGGCCGTTGTTTATCTTCCCAAAGGTTATCTCATTACCTCAGGACGTTGTTTATCCTCCTGAAAGCATATCATTTCCTCAGGACGTTGTTTATCTTCCTGAAAGCTATCACCACTACCTCGGGACGTTGTTTATCTTCCTGAAAGCTATCATTATACCTTCATATTTTGGACTGCTTTATCCTACAAGAAATGTACCTGAAGAATTTTCTCCAAGTGGCATCTTTAAGCCCACTCAAGCATATTCAATTAGTCATCAGTATCACGCTACGCACCGGTGAGTGCAAATTTTTGGGCTTTTGTGTTCAATCCCCTTCAACCTTCCAGGTCACGACTGGCACATATACCAATCTAACCCCTAAGGTTTCAGAAAATTGAACAGGGGCAGCTGTTGCACCCCAAAATTTTCCCTCACAATACAAGGCTTTGTGTACTAAGAGGTTCACAAGGTTCACAAGACCTTTCATGAGGTTCATGAAGTTTACAAGACACTTTATGAGGTTCACAAGGTTCACAATACTTACAAGACCTTTCATGAGGTTCATGAAGTTTACAAGACACTTTATGAGGTTCACAAGGCTCACAAGACCTCCCATGAGGTTCACAAGACATCTTATGAGGTTCACAAGGTTCACAAAGTTCACAATTGGTTAGAAGATTTGACAATTCCCTCAGACAATGCATCCTCCTAAGCAATGCATCCTAAACTAGGGTTTTGACTTTAATCAGGATAAATGGACTTCCAAGACTTAAAGTGAGCTTTATAACATCTTATATGTGTTTAAGAATCCCCATGACACGTTTCAAGACTTTTCACAAAGGTTTTCTCAGTCAAATGATCAGATAAGTCAAAATCAGTCAAAGCAGTCAAAAAGTCAAACTGAGGTCAATTGTGGTCAAACCAAAGTCAAACTTCATGATTTTTTGCAAACATCAAGTATAAGAAGTAAAATTCATCATTTTATCAAGGGTTGATCATGATTCATCAAGGAGGTTTCAGATCATCAAGAATCAGGAGTTTCTAAATTAGGGTTTCCTCAGGAAAAGTCAACTGAACTTTGACCAGCCATAACTTTCACATGCTTCATCACCAATTTTCCATCCAAAGCTCATTTTGAAGGAAATTGAATTCTTTACAACTTTGTGTCTCACAAGCCAAGCCCAAAAATGCTTCATTTGGAAGGTATGAGCTAAGACATTATAGGTCCTTTTGAAAGTCAACAAAAAGTCAACAACTTCAAAAGGGCATAACTTGAGAATGGTAAATGATATGGACATGAAACCAGTGGGGTTGGTTAGAGGACTCTTCAAGCTTTCCAAAATGTCCAAGAACACCCTCATAGCATTAAAATTGAAGGATGTGTGCCCTTGCAAAGTTGGGAAATTTTTGGTTGGTTTATGAAGAAAATGGAGGTTTAAAACCAATTTTTTCTAAATGGGCTTGCCATATGATGATCCAATCCATACCAATACTTCATGCACGACCCAAATCTCTAAAATTCAGATTTTTCATCATTTTATTTTATTTATTTTGATTTTATTCATTTAAAATCATTTTAAATTAAAATAAAATAGAAAAATTAAATATTTAAATGAGATTTTGTTTCTAGAAAGTCATAAAAGTGATTTAGATCAAATTGATATGAGAGTTATGAAGATTGGCTTGAAATAGAAAGGTCTAATTCACAAATATTTGAAGTTTAAGACTTAATCTTTTTCAATCTTTTTCAATCAAATTTTCCACATAATGATCCATTCTTTTGACCTAAATTCATTACACTGAAAGTACACAACACAACCCTAATGCGAAGACACGAAATTCTGGCCTCCAAGAGTAAGTTCAAGTTTTCAAAATTTCATCAAAATTCCAAATTCGGATTCTCTACATTTGCAACTTTGAAGGTGATTTGAAGATGGCAAATCATTCCTGGACTATCACTGAACATGTTTGCATCATTATAATCATTTAAATCATGCTCAAATGGCCAACCCGAATCACTCTTATTCAAGAATAATGATTTTTTCGATTCTATACTTTTATGCATTATCAATGAATTCTAATGATTGTTTTGTGTTTGTAATGATCTTAGCAAGCTTTCTGGATAGTTGGATTAAAGATTAATGACCTGAATCGTGAGAAGCCATTGTTAGGGTTTCATGTTCCAAATTAGGGCTTCCTAATTTAGCAAATATAAATAAATTATAAGTACATAATTGAACTAGACTGGTTATGGGGAGTACAATGGTACCCCTATTTTGTTAAAATTTTACAGGTTTGATGATCTTTGAGCAAAGCTAGGAAATCCTACGAAACCAGGTTCGTAGGTAAATTCGTAGGAAAAAGCACAGCTGATTTCGCAGGAAATTTGAAGAAGATGACCTTTTCGCGCGTATGGAAATTCAAATATTTGGAGATTATATTTTTTGTATTTTGTTTCTGTTTTGTATCACCAACGTGCAGTTGGTCTGGTGGTAAAGGGATGCGCGTGTGATGCTAAGGTCCAAGGATTGAATCCTGGGCTCAGCCAATTTTTCTTATTTTTCTGTTTAATGGTTAGTTTTAATATATAATTGATTATAGTCACCATATTATCAGAAGCGCCCTCCCGGCTGGATGGAAAGTATGCATGCGTATTGTTTAAAGGTCCTGGGTTCGATCCCCCCCAGGCCTTTTGTTTTGTTTTCTCTTTTCATGATTTTCCAAGATTAAGACACAAAAACAAATGAAGCCCTGCTTCTACCGCCAGCGCGCGCGTGTCCCAGTGGATGGAAGGCTAGTCTTGGAGGTTGCAAGCTTAGGGACTGGGTTCAAATCCCAGCCCAAGCAGGTTTTTATTTCTTCATCCTTTTCTTTAATTTTTGATTATTTAGTTAATTTTTTATCTTAAATAAATTCAAATAATAAATATGATGTTCATATTATTTTAAATTCATTTTAATTTTATAAAAAAAAACTTATTTATTTTTTTGTAAATTGTTAATATTGTTAAATTACATATAGTTCTTTTATTATTCTAAAAATATGTATATAGACCCTAATCTTTTAAAAAACTAAAATATTTTGTAAAAACCCTAATTAATCCTAATAATTTTCAAAACCCTAATTTTCTTCAATTTAAAACTTAATCCTATTTTATTTAATCATGTATATTTTTTTTATAAATAAAATCTTATATATAATTTAATTTTGTTAATATGATAATATGATATAAATTGTTTATAATCTAATTTTTGTATATATATAATTTTTAATATATGTTTATAATTAGTTAAAAATTGCTAATTTAATTTTGTAATTATAATTTTATTTTCATAATATGTTCATAATTAACTTAATTTTTATAATTTGCATATAACTTAAAATTTTATAATAATTAGTATAATTGTTCATATTTCTTATTAATCTTAAATAATAATTGCTTATAAAATTGATTTTTTAATTATTATGTTAATATTATTAATCATGTTTATATGATATTTTATCATTACTAACCCCATTTAACTTTGTATTATTTTATTATTTTCTACTAACCCAATTATTATTATTATTTAATATTTTGCTTATTTATTAATTTGCTTTTATTATTATTATGTAATTGTTCCTGGATGTAATATTTTAATAATAGTATTTAAATATTTATTTTTATGCTATGGTTAGTAAAAATAGGGAGTGTAACATGTTTGTATATTTAAAATTAATTTAGCTCATTAAATTTAAAGATAAATAGTAAAATTGTACACTCACACACGTAAGTCGATCTTTGATCGCCATCTCACTTCCTTAGGGATACCTCTCATGTTGCCTATTATAAAAGGTCAAGTAGGGTGTATAGAGCAAAGTCCCCTCAATTTCACATCATCTAGTCCCTTAACAGATAAAAGATCAAGTCCCTTTCAAATGTTGCCTTCATAATGATCTTGTCCCTTTCGAATAAAGACGATAGTCCCTTCGAATTGCTTATACACCCCACAGTTGCCTAAAGTAACAGATGTCCCTTCACTTATCCCTTACATACAAGGTAATGACTACCTATTCCTTAATAATAGGGATAGTCTTACCATTTAAAGGATTCAAGAACAGAAAAGACTTAAACTTAGGGTAGGTTCCTCTTAGATACTTGCTCACTCTTCAAAAACATTTCAAACACTTCACAATTTCAAACAATTTTCAAAACAAAGGTTTATACGCATCCGTACATGGATCATTATAAAACTCTTAAGAAAATTTCTATTCACACACTACACATTTCAAAAAACATTTTAAAGTGAGCTAAGTAACTAAGAGCCCATGGATAACCATGCATGTAAAGGGTGCTAACACCTTCCCTTTGCATAACCTACCCCCCGGACCCAAAAATCTTTTAAAAGGTCTTTCCTATTCTTTTATGCCTTTCCTTTGGATAAAATAAAAGTCGGTGGCGACTCTTGCTAACCGCAACATAACTAAAGTCAGTTCTCCCACCGTGTTACAGATATCCATGAAACTTGTAGCAATGAGGTTTGATATGACCAAATCTTCCACAATGATGACATCTCCATCTTTGATACTTCTTTTTCATCATGTTCTTTTCATGAAGTTGGGACTTCTGTTGGAACATTATTGTAGATGTTTAAGAATTGGCAGAATTTTTGACCAAACAAGAAATGTTAAATTCAGTTCAGAATGTCCTATCAGATGTTGAGACATTAGCAAACAGAGTATGTGAACTTATTTCAGGATGTCCTACCAGATGTTGGGACATTGTATAAATGACTAAGTTCAGTTTTGTCAGGATGTCCCAACAGATGTTGAGACATCTCAGACCTGCTACCAGAATTAATTATTGATTAACAGATCAGAGATATTTAAGGAGAACTATCTGGAATTAATTAATGCTGGATAAAAACAGAACAAGGCGCATCTGTAGGGAGTTTTAAATTGAAGATTCAGATTAAAACAGAAGACCTAATGCACCTAGAATATAGGAGGTAACAAACCCTAAATTCAAGGTGACAGTTGCTGCACATTAGGGCTGGATCATTCTACAGAAAGCCCAAAATTCAGATACCTATTTAAACAACAGAAACTCATAGAATTGAGTACGAATTTCAGAAGACTAAATAGGGTGTCTAGTGTTTTAATAGCAGGTTGTTTTTATGTACCACTTTATGAGCTTTTAAGCAAAAGTGCATTTGTGACTTGATTGAAACTGTGAAGTAAGATCAAGCTGTATTGTTTGAAGGATGTCTTCAATTTCTGTAAACTTGTAAACTTGATCACTGGGTGATTGAGGGGGAGTGAGTAGGGTACTCTTATCTAAGTGAGTCTTAGGTAGAAATTGCATTGGGTAAGTATTAAGTGATAGATTAAACAGGGTGGTTTAAGTCTAGAATTAATATTACTAATAGTGGATTTCCTCCTGGCTTGGTAGCCTCCAGATGTAGGTGTGGTTATACACTGAACTGGGTTAACAAACTTCTGTGTTGTTTATTTTTCCTGCTGTTTAAGTTTTGATTAAACTTGTCAAATGTCCTATTAAGTGTTGGAACATCTCTTAGGACATCTCATTACAGAATTTCAATTGGCATCAGAGCAGGCACCCTGCCTGTTTATACTGGGTGAGATCTAGGGAAAACAAATTCTGTAACATGGACAGAGATATAGGGTCAGTAAATAGACCACCTATTCTGGATGGATCTAATTATGACTACTGGAAGCCAAGAATGATTGCATTCTTAAAATCACTTGACAACAGGGCATGGAGAGCAGTAAATGTTGGATGGAAACATCCTGTTCAAGACACCAAAGATGGATCAAAAGTTCTGAAACCTGAAGAAGAATGGAGTAAAGAGGAAGAAGATTCAGAACTAGGCAACTCAAAAGCCCTAAATGCTTTATTCAATGGCATTGATAGAAATATTTTCAGACTGGTGCATCATTGTGAGCTGGCCAAAGATGTGTGGGATACCCTCAAGACAACTCATGAAGGAACATCAAAAGTAAAAATGTCAAGACTTCAACTTCTCACCACCAAGTTTGAAAACTTGAGAATGAAGGAAGATGAATCAATTCATGAGTTCTACATGAACATCTTGGATATAGCCAATACTTCTGGAGCCTTGGGAGAAAAGATGACTGATGAAAAGCTTGTAAGGAAGATTCTCAGATCTTTGCCAAAAAGATTTGACATGAAAGTCACAGCAATAGAAGAAGCTCAAGACATATGCTCCATGAAAGCTGAAGAACTCATTGGTTCCCTTCAAACTTTTGAAATGGGAATGAATGACACACATGCTAAAAAGAACAAAAGCATAGCCTTGGTTTCAAATACAGATGAAGAAGAAGATGATGAACCAGCAAATGATAAAAGCTTATCAGAAAACCTTGCTTTGATTGGAAGACAATTCAAACAGATTCTCAGAGGAATGGAAGGAAAATCCAAACCTAGTGGAAGAAACACAAACTCTGAGAACAGAAGACCTTATGATGCTAACAAAAGATTAAAGTATGCTGAAAAGACCAGTCAAGATAAAGGAGTCAAATGCCATGAATGTGAAGGATATGGACACATCAAGTTTGAATGTCCTACCTACTTAAAGAGGCAAAAGAAAGGACTCTCTGTGACCTGGTCTGATGAAGACTCAGGAGATTCAGAAGAAGAATCAGCTAAGCACATTACTGCTTTAGCTGGACTGTGTGAATATGATAGTGATTCCAGCTGTGGAGAGCTTACTTATGCAGATCTTGAGCAAGCTTTCAAGGATCTGTACAAGAGAAGTACTGAAATATGCAGTGAGGTCATAAAGCTAAAGAAGCAGAATGAAGTACTAGAAGAGGAGAAAGCAAGTGATCAAGAAATCATTGATACCTTGAAAAGTGAAGTAACTCTTCTCAATTCTAAGCTGGAACATATGTCCAAATCTGTGAGAATGATGAACAGCAGCTCAAATACACTGGATGCTATTCTCTGCAATAATAAACATTCTGGGGACAAAAGTGGACTGGGATATAACAGAGATGAAGCCAGCTCTAGCAAAGCTACTTCAAAAATTACACAGTCAAACAAGATGTCCCAACAGATGCTTCAACATCAGAACACAAAGACAAACATAATGTTCCAACAGATGTCTCAACATTCTGGAAAGAACAAGATGAAGAAGAAGTATCAAAGATGGAGATGCCATCACTGTGGAAGATTTGGACATATCAAACCTCACTGTTATAAGCTACATGGATATCCAAATCAGATGTATCAGCAACCCTCCAAACAGAAAGTAGAAGGTACCAAGAAAGTGCTTAGACATCAAAGAAATCAGCAACCTCCTAAGCAGAAGACAGAGGTCATCAAGAAGGTTTGGAGACCAAAAGCTGACATTCAGACTGATCAAAGCCACAGTCCCAAGAACCAGATCAACAATCAAGCTTTGAGATCAGCTGAACAACACACAGGGCAGAGGCATCAAAAGAAATCTCAACTCATCTGGTCAAAGAAAAGTACTGCATACATAGCACATACATCACTGAAAGTATCAGCTAAAGAAGACTGGTATTTTGACAGTGGATGTTCAAGGCACATGACTGGGTTGAAGAATCTGCTAGTGAACTTAAAATCACATTCATCCAGGTATGTAACTTTTGGAGATGGAGCTAAAGGAGAGATCAAAGGAGTTGGAACCTTGGACTGTCAAGATGTTCCAAGACTAGATGATGTATTGCTAGTTAAAGGGTTAACTGCTAACCTGATCAGTATAAGTCAACTATGTGATCAAGGATACAGTGTAAACTTTACAAAAACTGAATGCATAGTGACTAACCAAGAGCAAGAAGTTGTCATGAAAGGTGCAAGGTCAAAAGACAACTGTTACATGTGGGAGCCATTAGACTTCAGTCCCACTTCAACTTGTTCTCTAGCTAGAGAAGAAGAAGTAAAACTATGGCACCAAAGGCTAGGTCATCTTCATTTCAGAGGCATAAAGAAGATCATATCTATGGATGCTGTAAGAGGTATTCCCAAACTGAAGATTGATGATGGCAAAATATGTGGTGAATGTCAAATAGGCAAACAAACCAAGATGTCCCATCCGAAGCTCCAACATCTGACAACTTCCAAAGTTTTGGAACTTTTACATATGGATCTTATGGGACCTATGCAGGTTGAAAGTCTTGGTGGTAAGAGGTATGCCTATGTTGTGGTTGATGATTTTTCAAGATATACATGGATAAACTTCATCAAAGAAAAGTCAGATGTATTTGATGTATTCAAAGAATTATGTCAAAGATTGCAAAGGGAAAAATCCAGCTGTGTGATCAGAATAAGAAGTGATCATGGAAAAGAATTTGAGAATCAAAAGTTCTTAGATTTCTGCTCTTCAGAAGGAATCAATCATGAGTATTCTTCTCCTATCACTCCTCAACAGAATGGGATTGTTGAAAGGAAGAATAGAACTATTCAAGAATCAGCAAGAGCTATGATCCATGCTAAAAAGTTACCTCTGTATTTCTGGGCTGAAGCTATGAACACTGCCTGCTACATCCATAACAGAGTTACCTTGAGAAAAGGAACCCTGTCCACAATATATGAAGTCTGGAAGGGCAGAAAACCCACTGTGAAGTACTTTCATGTGTTTGGAAGTAAATGCTATATTCTGGCAGATAGGGAGCAAAGGAGAAAAATGGATCCTAAAAGTGATGAAGGAATTTTCCTTGGATACTCTATAAACAGCAGAGCATATAGAGTATTTAACTACAGAACAAATGTTATCATGGAGTCCATAAATGTGATAATTGATGATGCTCCTACAGATGTCCCAGAAGATGTTGGAACATCTGCTGATATCAAGATTGAAGCTGAAGAAAAGAATGATCAATATAACTTCACTCAAAATGATACAAGGTCAGAAGATTCAAGCAAACCTCCCTCCATCAGAATACAGAAGGATCATCCCAAAGATTTAATAATTGGTGATCCCAACAGAGGTGTGAGCACTAGATCAAGAGAAGTGATTTCAGGTTCTTGTTTTGTTTCCAAAATAGAACCTAAAAATATCAAGGAAGCTCTCACTGATGAATACTGGATTTGTGCTATGCAAGATGAATTAGGTCAATTCACAAGGAATGAAGTGTGGAATCTTGTTCCTAGACCTGATGACATAAATGTGATTGGAACAAAATGGGTGTATAAGAACAAGTCAAATGAACAAGGAGTTGTTACAAAGAACAAAGCCAGACTTGTAGCTCAAGGATACACTCAAATTGAAGGAGTAGACTTTGATGAAACCTTTGCACCAGTAGCAAGGCTTGAATCAATAAGACTACTGTTGGGAATTGCTTGTATCTTAAAGTTCAAGCTATTTCAAATGGATGTGAAAAGTGCCTTTTTAAATGGCTATCTTAATGAAGAAGTATATGTAGAACAGCCTA
Source organism: Lathyrus aphaca (assembly GCA_963966055.1). NCBI lineage: Eukaryota > Viridiplantae > Streptophyta > Magnoliopsida > Fabales > Fabaceae > Lathyrus > Lathyrus aphaca. Next base: position 145,989,570 of record OZ014523.1, read on the forward strand.
AAGGATTTGTTGATCCAAGCTGTCCAAATCATGTATACAAACTAAAGAAAGCACTTTATGGTTTGAAGCAAGCTCCAAGGGCATGGTATGAGAGACTAACCACATTTCTTATCAAGCAAGGATACAGAAAAGGTGGGATTGATAAAACCCTGTTTGTTAAAGATGAAGAAGGAAATGTCATGATTGCTCAAATATATGTTGATGACATTGTCTTTGGTGGGATGTCTGATAAGATGGTCAAACATTTTGTCAAGCAGATGGAATCTGAATTTGAAATGAGTCTAGTAGGTGAATTAACCTACTTTCTTGGTCTGCAAGTAAAGCAAATGGAAGACTCAATGTTTATTTCCCAAAGTAAGTACTCCAAGAACATAGTGAAGAAATTTGGAATGGAAAATGCTTCTCATAAAAGAACTCCTGCTCCCACACATTTAAAGCTGACTAAAGATGAAAAGGGTGAGAATGTAGATCAAAGTTTATATAGAAGCATGATTGGAAGCTTGTTATACTTGACTGCTAGCAGACCAGACATTGCTTTTGCAGTAGGAGTTTGTGCAAGATATCAAGCTGATCCAAAAGTCAGTCATCTTAATCAAGTCAAGAGAATCCTTAAATATGTTAATGGTACTTGTGACTATGGCATAATGTACTTTCATGGTTGCAAACCAATTCTCTCTGGCTTCTGTGATGCTGATTGGGCAGGAAGTGCTGATGACAGAAAAAGCACTTCAGGAGGATGCTTCTTTCTAGGAAACAATCTGATTTCTTGGTTCAGTAAGAAACAGAATTGTGTATCCTTATCTACAGCTGAAGCTGAGTATATAGCAGCAGGTAGCAGTTGTTCTCAGTTGGTTTGGATGAAGCAGATGCTCACTGAGTACAATGTCCCACAGGATGTCATGACATTGTACTGTGATAACTTAAGTGCCATCAACATATCTAAGAATCCTATCCAACATAGCAGGACAAAGCATATTGATATCAGACACCATTTCATCAGAGATCTTGTAGAAGAAAAGGTGATTTCATTGGAGCATGTAGCTACAGATCTGCAGTTAGCTGATATCTTTACCAAAGCATTGGATGCTACACAATTTGAGAACTTAAGGGGCAAACTTGGAATCTGTTTATGTGATATTTAGCAGTTAATGAGATGTGCCAACATGTCATATGACATTGCATGGCATAAGGTCCAGATGGCAAAACCAGTCTGGACAAGATCCTTGGGAATTCCATCCCTAATCATTTGCACTGTAACGGTTACTTATTTAGTAACTACTTATAAGTAGCTATCAAGATTCTCATCATACTATCACAAGCGAATCACATTAACTAGCAATCCTTCAGAAATCATAAACCCTAAAGTTGTTCATCTATCTTCCTCTACAATGTCTCAAAACCCTAAAACTACTGAGGAAGTTCTCAACCATGAAGACGTAGTTCATGCCACTCCCATCTCTGTGGTACCAATGCAATCAACACCATTGGACGAACTCAGGGGAAGCGCTTCTCACACTAAAAAGGCAAGAACTCCAAAGAGAGGTAAAGATCAAGTCAGAAGCAAAGCTAAAGGCATTCCCTCTCCTGCTAACATCCCCCCAAAATCCTCCAAATATGTTGATGATTCCATCAAGGAGATTGTCAACCAAATTCTCTTTGAACAAAGAGTGGTGAGTGGGATCTCAGTTCCTTTGAACACCATGCTTGCACCTCAAGAAGAACCAGCTCAAACTACAGAGGACACTCCTGCAGAACAAGATGTCCCAAGAGATGTTGGAACATCTGCAGAAGAGAAAGAAAATTCATCTGATGCTGAACAGACTGAGAACCAGAAAAAGGCCTCAAGTGAAAGTGATAAAGAAACCTCTGAGGATCAGATCAAAGCATCAAATGAAGATCAAATCCCTGCTGATCAAAGAACTGAAGAAGAGACTGCTCAATCTCCTCCAGTGGTTAATCTGGAGCAGGACTCTGATGCAGAAATCATAGCATCTGTTAAACCAAGCATAGCCAAGAGGCTAAGGTCCAGGAAAGGCAAGATGCAAGCTGAAGCAGCAATTCCTGAGAAGAAGAAAGCCTCTCCAAAGAAAGGCAAAGCTAAAGTCACCTTTGGACCATCAAAACAATGGAGTAAAGTCCAAACTCAGAAAAGGAAAGCTGCCACACCATCAGATTCAGATGTTGAATCAGATGTCCCAACATCTCCTCCCAAGAAGAGACCAGCCCCATCTAGGGCTTCAACAGCTGTTCCAGAAGCTCCATTAGACAACATATCTTTCCACCATGTCTCCAGTGTCAACAGGTGGAAATATGTGTACCAAAGAAGGGTTGCCCTGGAAAGAGAACTGAGCAGCAATGCACTTGAGTGCACATAACTGATAGACCTCATCTCTGCTGCAGGACTGTTCAAGACAGTCTCAGACCTCTCTCCCTGCTATGAACTTCTTGTCAAAGAGTTCATTGTGAATCTTCAGGAAGATTGTTCACATGGTAAGTCCTCTGAATTCCAAAAAGTTTTTGTTAGAGGTAAATGTGTAGAGTTTTCCCCTCAAATCATCAATCAGTACCTAGGAAGAGAAACAGATGAACCAAATGAGCTAGGTAAGACAGATAATCAAGTCTGTAAGGTGATCACTGCAAACCAGGTCAAGGCATGGCCTGTGAAGGGAAAGCTCTCAGTGAGCATGCTTACCAGAAAATATGCCATGCTGAACAGGATTGGTACAGCTAACTGGGTGCCTACCAACCACACTTCATCAATCTCAACTGGTCTGGCCAGATTCATCTATGCTGTGGGAACTCAAACCAAGATGGACTATGGAGTTTTTATCTTTGATCAAACCATGAAGCATGCCAGCTCCTCTGCAACAAAACTACCAATAGCTTTTCCTTCATTGCTATGTGGTATAATATTAAGCCAATATCCTGGGATTCTAACTGAGAAGGACACAGTATGCAAGAGAGAGAGCCCCCTTGCTTTTCACTACAAATTATTTCTCAGTCACCATGCTGCTGATGTTGAAGCACCTTCTGGGACATCTGCTGGTCCCTCAACTGCCAAGAATCCAATCTCCAAGAAGGCCCTAATTGCTGAACTCAAAAGCACCTGCAAAGAGCTTGAAGCTAGAAAGCAGAAGCTTGAAGAAATAATTCAAAGATTGGAAAGTGAAGAAGATCAGAATCTTGCATCTGATGAAGACAGTGAAGCTGGTGAAGACAGTAAGGCTGATGAAGAAAGTGAAGCTGATAAAGATGAAGACACTGAAGTGGAGGAAGAAACTGAGAGTGATGAATCTGAGTGATCTTTGTATGTGAGACATTTGTAATGACAGCAATGATTTGTAATTCTGGATAATAGTTCTTTGGCCCCTAATTTTGTGCCTACCAAGGGGGAGAACAACAACAAATTTGTATTGCTGGTTATTTTGAATGAAATTTGTTTGTTTTTGTCTGAACTGAATCAGTGTGATTTAATGAATAATTCTGTTGGAACAAGACTGGGCACATATATGTTTGAGGGGGAGTAATCTCAAATAAGAATCAACAGAAAAGTAATGCTATACTCTGATAAAAAGAACTTCTGCTGCACTCTGAAAACCAGAAAAGATGTTAGCCAAAAATTAGCCAAAGGGGGAGTTTGTAGATGTTTAAGAATTGGCAGAATTTTTGACCAAACAAGAAATGTTAAATTCAGTTCAGAATGTCCTATCAGATGTTGGGACATTAGCAAACAGAGTATGTGAACTTATTTCAGGATGTCCTACCAGATGTTGGGACATTGTATAAATGACTAAGTTCAGTTTTGTCAGGATGTCCCAACAGATGTTGAGACATCTCAGACCTGCTACCAGAATTAATTATTGATTAACAGATCAGAGATATTTAAGGAGAACTATCTGGAATTAATTAATGCTGGATAAAAACAGAACAAGGCGCATCTGTAGGGAGTTTTAAATTGAAGATTCAGATTAAAACAGAAGACCTAATGCACCTAGAATATAGGAGGTAACAAACCCTAAATTCAAGGTGACAGTTGCTGCACATTAGGGCTGGATCATTCTACAGAAAGCCCAAAATTCAGATACCTATTTAAACAACAGAAACTCATAGAATTGAGTACGAATTTCAGAAGACTAAATAGGGTGTCTAGTGTTTTAATAGCAGGTTGTTTTTATGTACCACTTTATGAGCTTTTAAGCAAAAGTGCATTTGTGACTTGATTGAAACTGTGAAGTAAGATCAAGCTGTATTGTTTGAAGGATGTCTTCAATTTCTGTAAACTTGTAAACTTGATCACTGGGTGATTGAGGGGGAGTGAGTAGGGTACTCTTATCTAAGTGAGTCTTAGGTAGAAATTGCATTGGGTAAGTATTAAGTGATAGATTAAACAGGGTGGTTTAAGTCTAGAATTAATATTACTAATAGTGGATTTCCTCCTGGCTTGGTAGCCTCCAGATGTAGGTGTGGTTATACACTGAACTGGGTTAACAAACTTCTGTGTTGTTTATTTTTCCTGCTGTTTAAGTTTTGATTAAACTTGTCAAATGTCCTATTAAGTGTTGGAACATCTCTTAGGACATCTCATTACAAAATTTCAATTATGTTTGACTTTATGTTCTTTTCATGATGTTGGGACATCTGTTGGGACATCTTGTTTGACTTTATGGAATTTGAAGTAGTTTTGCTGGTGCTAGCCTCAACCTTTTGAGCTTTGTTAAATCCCAGTCCAGTTCTATCCCCTGAATGCTTATTGTTGTTGAGAATAACATCCAGTGTGTTTGAGCTACTGTTCAGCATTCTAACAGATTTGGACATACGATCCAACTTGGAGTTGAGAAGGCTTACTTCACTTTTCAAAGTGTCAATGATCTCTAGATCACTTGTTTTTTCAGCCTTTAGTGCCTCAATCTGCTTCTTCTGCTTTATACTCTCCATGCATATTTCAGTGCTCCTTTTAACCAGCATCTTGTATGATTCTTCTAGCTCTTCAAAAGTAAGCTCCTCATCACTGGATCCACTTTCAGAATCACATACTCTAGCTAGAGCAGTGATGTGCTTTGCTGATTCTTCTTCTGAATCACATCCTGAGTCTTCATCAGACCAGGTGTCGCTCCCGAAGATTTGCATCCCGGTACAAGCGAAAAGAAATGTGAGAACACACAGCAATGAACTCAGAAAGACAAGAGTCGCCAGCTAGGCATTTTTATCCCGGAGGAAAGGCAATGCTGCATAGACCTAGAAAGATATGGATAAGACGGTTGCGAACCAGAGAGACTGAGAAAGGGGGTTGGTTACAACCTGGGAAGGTATTAGCACCCAGATTGTCCGCCGTACTCGACGGGATCCACGCTTATAAGATTTGTGTTTTAAAGGGGTAGTGTCAGTGCAATCTGTGTATAAAAGAGCTGGAAAGAATGCAAGTGTCAGTGTAAAAGCAGTGTGCAGTGTATAAGAGAAGTGTCAGTGTAAGAACAAGAATGAAATGCTCAAGATAATGAGGCTTAAAGAATAATGCTGGAAGGAGGGGGAATATACAGAGACTTTTGTTCGATAACCATTAAGTTATGCCTACGTATCCTCTCGTGCAATGAGGAAGTCAGAACACCGTAGTTCGACCCAAAGAGACTGAAAGGTAAATTGACTTGTAAACTGCTTACTTGCCTATGCTCAAGTGTATGACCTGTCTGGCTCAGGTGCTAACTGTCTTGCATTAGACGGAAGAAGCAAGTTCTCGTTTGTGAGAGAATGAGATGAGAAAAGAATCCCGGAGGAGACGATTATTGTTTGTTTTTGTGTTTTCAATCTTTTATTGCTTTTTGGAGTTTTTCATAAGTTAATGAGCCTAAGCCTAAACCAATGGATTAGTAAACTCGTCACATCCTCCCTCTGATTAGGGGTAATGAGGATACCTTAAGTGTGAAGTCAGTATCTCACACTTAATCACCGTGATATAGGATTAAGATTATTAACCTACTTGTGGTTATTTAGATTTTTTTGTTGTTTTTGTTTAGTGTTGAGTAATGAGATTAAGCCATAATCAGGGATTAAATAGACTCATTACACCATCCTAATAGAAGGATAATATATTAGAATGTTTAAGCTGAGGAAAGCTCCTCAACTTAATCCATGATTAGGGATTAACATCATGACAAAACAAAGCCTTTATTAGATGGATTTTAGTTAATGATGAGATGAAGAAGTGAGTTTTAAGGTTTGTAAGACAACTTGAGGGGGACTTGTCCATTAACACTAGGGTTAGTCCTTCTTAACCAATTAAGGAAGAATTAGAACCCTAATGCAAGGACCAAGTTACAAGCTTGAAGTCTTGATGATTATTAAGTGAATTGATTAAGGGATTTAACCACATTAAGGGTTTAACACTTAGGATTAAAGTTATACACTCCATCCTAATAGAAGGATGCAGGCATAAACTTAATCACAAAGCCTTAAAGCCTTTAGGGTTTGGTTCCTGATTATGAGATGAGAAGAGAAGACTCAAAGAGACACAAAGGTAAAAGCTAAATGGGGGGACTAATCAACCCTAATTATTATCATGCTTGGTCATTCCTAGGGTTTGTGAGGTTTGCAAGAAGATCTTCAGAGAAACCACCAGGAAGCAGATGAAAGGAGCAAAGAGAAGCAAAACAACTTGCTTCACTTAAGAAGTCAAGTTGCTTGAAGAAAGAAAGTAAGATGAACAAGAATGAGCAAGCTCAATCCAAAGCACATACAAAAATGCAGCAATGATGCATAAGAGGGATGAAAAGAGATTGTGATAAGTGAAGGCAAATCCACTTCTCAAAACAACTTACCACCTGAAAAGTTAGTAAAGAAATGAAATGCAATGCAAAATGAGATGAAGTGTGGTGATGCAAACCAAAACCAGAAGCATGAGTATGATGTTAATGATGCTAAAAGATGATGAAAACATGAGGCAAGGCATGAGATTGATCATACAAACATATGGATGCAAGAGAAGCATGCTTTGAACCATGGATGTTCATGAAAAGTTATGGAATGCAAAAGACATATAACATGGAAAATGCAAGATGCAATGATCAAACATGATTCTAATATGTCTTAAGATGTCATATGAATCAAATGGATGCACAAAATGTCATGGCAAGTCATGGTATGCAAGCAAATGGAAAATGAATGCAAAGGAAGGCATGAATTAGGGTTATATGCAACATACAAAACAAAAATCCAAAACCAGAAGCAAATGACATGATAAAAATTTGAAAACGCAATCAAGGGAACCCTAAACCTATACAAATTCACTTCCCAAAGGAGGGGATCCAACTCTTAACCTAATGAGGGTTATGAATTTCCTAAGATTGCTAGGGTTTTAAGGTACCTTGACAAGAAAAATGCAAAACAAATAGGAAATTCAAGATCAATCCAAACCAATTTAATCCTATAAACTACATGTTATGCAAGATGCAAAGCAAAAAGAATCATTGTCCAACTCTCAAAGGTTAGGCAAAAATGAATTTTTGAAGTTTGTCACAAAATATTGCCTCAAAATGAATTTAATTCCATTGAAAATGATCAAAAGTCATCAAGAACAAAAATTAAATTTGGTTTGAGGGTTGGACAATGTTTCTAAATGTTTTTAAATGTTATATGAAATTTTTTGTGATTTTTAAATACCTAAATGTATTTTTAATTAATTAATTTTCATTAATTAATTAAAAATAAACTTTTAAATGATTTAAAAATAATTTTTAATGCAAAAAATAAAAATAAAAATATTTTTGTGTTATGAAAAATAATGAAAATCTTGACAAAAATTTTCATAATTTTTAAACATTTTTTGCTATTTTAAATTAAATGTACAAAAGAAATGAAATTAAATGAAATAAAAATAGAATAAAATGAGAAGTCAACTGATCCTAAGGCTGGTATTCAAACTGAACGCGCGGGAGTTGACTGGCGCGCGCATCTGGAAGGCCAGAATTCAAATCTCCCTAATTATGATTAAAGCCCTAATCTGAACCCTAATGACTTTCAGATGACCGGAACAGTGTTCCGGTCATCTTCTCCGGCAGGCCAAAATCCCTATCTCTCTTAATACGCATCAAATCCTCATAAAACTCTCCAGAATCAATCTATGAACATCACTAGGCATAAACCCTAACTCAAACAACATTTATTTTCACTGAATCAAAGGAAACAAGCAAAAACATTTTTACGGGCAAACTTTCAGATCATCATAACATGCTTGTTTCTGGCTCATTTTCAAAAATAAATAGATCCCCATGATCAGGGCAACATATAAAACAACATTCTAACAAGAAATTAAATTTCTGGAAAATTTGTTCATCATGCTACCTGAGATTGAGCTTTCGAAACAGGGACTTTATGGCTGCTTCTCTGGCTCAAACAAGCTCCAATGGTCCTCCTTTGAAGCTTTTGACACTTAGTTGGAGTTTATATGGCCTCTAGAGAGAGTTGGCAGAAGCTCAGGCCAAGGGAGTGTGAAAATCGTATTTGTGATGTGGGAGGTTTCAGGCCAAAACAATGGTTGGTTTGTGATCAGTGGAACATGCTGAGATGTTCTATGAAGTTTGTTTGTGTGTTTGATGTTTGTGCTGTGTGTTTCGAATGGTTTTGCATAAGAGGTGAGTTTCTTGAACTATGGCTTAGAGAGAGCTTCAGCTTTGTGTGTGTTGTGAAAAATGAAGCCTTGGAATGTGTTTGTAAGGTTTGGATTGGGCAGAGAGTGGTTGTGTCACTGTGGGATTGGTATGGCTTCAAGTTGCAAAAAGTCAAGAAAGTTGAACTTGGAGGTATGGGCAAGTGGCAGGCTGAGATAGGGGCATGGCTTGGTTCAGCTGAGATCATGGAATGCTTGAGGATCAGATTTTGTGAACTGAGGCAAGTGGATGAGAAGTTTTGATCCCTTTTGCAAATTGTCACAACTTTGCCCCCTTTGGAAATTCTTCAAGTTCAAGGCACCAAAATGCAATATTCTTGGGCCAATTCTCACTTTTAGAAGTCACATGATCATATTGTGAAGAGTTTGTGCACATTTGAAGTCTTTAGAATGCTTGATCATACCATTTTGCAAAATGCCTCTTTGGTGGAAGACTTGAAATTATGTGATTTTTCCCAACTTTGACAAGCCATAACTTTTGATCCAAAATGAATTAGGTCAAGTTCTTGTAATTTTTGAAAAGGGAATGATCCATTCTACAACTTTCATGACCAAAGTTTTCTCATTTGAAGCATTTTTGAATCAAAAAGCAAGGGTTGAAAAAGTTTCCCAAAATGGCAAGTTTCCATTACAAGTCATTTTCCCAAAAAGTCAACTTTGCAAATGGCTTGAAATTCTTCAATTTTGTGAACTTCCAACATCTTCTATGATCAAATAAAGATCATACACAATCAAAATGATGAAGAACACCCTTTGGTTGGGTCATTGGGGGCCTCAGATGCCCTGATTTTGCACTGACTTGCTCAAAAAGTCAACTTTTGATCAGATGACTTCCCCATGGAATTTCTTCATGAAAATTGATATGCATGATTCCTATACCATATAGAGACCAATAGAAACAAGAAGGACCAATAAATTTGGGGTTATGGCCTTTGAAACCAAAACCCTAATTCTAGGTCATCTGTGCAGTTAAACCTGGCTCTGCTTCCATGCCATTCCCAGTTCTTGTGATTTTTTGACATTCTTGACTTTGAGAGGATATAATATGATGCTTGAACACACATGGACCCCTTTGAAGTGATTGATGACCTTTGGAGTGGCTCAAGAGGCTCTTGGATTGCTCAAATCACAAACCCTAGATGCAGATGACTTTGAACCAATGCAGTGAAGAAAATATGCAATATGAGATGCTATGATTGAACTTATGCATATGAAAAGATCACAAGCCATGGTGTGAATGGGTGAGGGAAAATTTGGGGTGTTTACAGCTGCCCCTATTCAAACATGAGTTAGCTGTGCAGGATGTAAGCAACGGCTTAACAGGCAAACAAGATAACTTGTGGTTGAATACCAAAGACAGTCCAAAATTTGCACTCACATAATGAAGAAGAAAAGGGATATATATTGTAAAGGAAAATAAAGTATATTATAAAGTGTGGGCGACGGAGGACGACCGTCGAGCAGAGGACGACCGCTGGGGAAAGAGCAATGACGGGGACGGCCGACATGCTGGGAAAAATGTGGGAAATAAAGCAATGACAGGGACGGACGACATGCTGGAAAAATGCGGGAAATAAAGCAATGACGGGGACGGCCGACATGCTGGGGATATAAGAGATTATGATGGGGACGGCCATCATGTAAAGCTATAAGATTCTCCGGGGATTATAGGTAAAAATAAATGATGAGGTACGGTCATCAGGTTCATAAAGTAATGCAAACAACGATGGGGACGACCATCGGGCTAAACTGATGAAGGACGATTATCAGGAAAAGGAAAAGGGGCCACGACGGGGACGGCCATCGGGTTAAAGAATAAATGAAATAATGATGAGGGACGGTCATCAAAGGTGAAGGATGCTTACCTAAAAAGGAAAAGGGACCACGACGGGGACGGCCATCGGGTTAAAGAATAAATGAAAAAATGATGAGGGACGGTCATCAAAGGTGAAGGATGATCACCTAGAAAAGGAAAAGGGACCACGACGGGGACGGCCATCGGGTTAAAGAATAAATGAAATAATGATGAGGGACGGTCATCAAAGGTGAAGGACGATCACCTAGCAGGGGACGGCTGCTCTGTTGGGGATAAGATGGGGGACGGTCATCTAAGGTGAAGGACGATCACCCGGCAGGGTACGGCTACCGAAAGTATCGCGACATAGGACGAATGCCGGATAAAAGGTCAACAATGGGGACGGCCATCGGATGAGCATGATGAAGGACGATCATCAAGAGGTGAAGGATGATCACCTAGCAGGGGACGGCTGCTCTCAAGGTTTATCATGACATAGGACGAATGTCAGATAACAAGATCAACGATGGGGACGGCCATCGGATAAAATGATGAAGGACGATCATCAAAAGGTGAAGGACGATCACCTAGCAGGGTACGGCTGCTAAAAATCACGACATAGGACGAATGTCGGATAGTAAGATCAACGATGGGGACGGCCATCGGATAAAATGATGAAGGACGATCATCAAAAGGTGAAGGACGATCACCTAGCAGGGTACGGCTGCTAAAAATCACGACATAGGACGAATGTCAGATAGAAAAGAAGTTTTGCTTTGCTGGCGACTTACTGGGGAATAGTAAACACGGACGAGTGTTTATATCCAAGAAATAAAAGGTATAAGTGTTTTGACGTCGTGTATAGATTAAAGATGCGGACGAGCATCCCTAAGACCGTGATACGGACGAGTACCAGTAGAAACAAACGCTGACGCATGTTCAGAGATGATGATACAGACGAGTACCAACTGGTTAACAAAGAACACGGACAAGTGTTGAATCTGAAGGGATTCTTCTGGGGAATAGTAAACACAGACGAGTGTCTAAATTCAAGAAGACATGAGTGTTTGACACGTGTATGGATTTAAAGATGCGGACGAGCATCCTTAAGACTACGATACGGACGAGTATCGGGTAGAAACAAATGCTTGACGCATGCTCTGAGATGATGATACGAACGAGTATCAACTGATTAACAAAGAAAACGGACGAGTGCCGAATCTGCGGGGATATGAGTGATATATACAAGATACGGACGGGCATCTGTATGAGTGAAATAAGAGTAATGAGTATGAGTGGTGTATATGAGAGTGTTTAACTTGCTGAGGAGGGTGACACGGGCGAGTGTCAAAAGAGAAAGGTGTAATATAAACAAGTATATGCTTTACAAAGTATTCAGGTAGTCATGTTGGGGAAGGCGACACGGACGGGTGTCAGGGAATCTGTAGACATATGTATCTGTGAGTGCAAAGAGGACGTTTTGGCTTTCTACTGGGGATATGACACGGACGGGTGTCAAGAAGTATCTGTAATATATAAGTGGTTGTTCGTAGAGAAAGCTCGGGCAACTTTACTGGGGGAATGATGACACGGACGGGTGCCAAAAAGAGTGTGCGTCTGTATTTATGAGTGTAGGGCAAATGCCTTAGCTTTAGCTCTCCGCTGGGGAATCTGGGGAGTTTTCTGTATATTGTTGATGGATTGTCAGTATTTACAAGTGTTTGATTCAGTCCATGGCTTATGATTATGCAATATGTTTGATTTTTGCCGCAATGCTCCGTATTAGAAGGAATGCTACGCTCTGTGGGGAAATGCGAATGCTATGATTATGCAAAGGTAAAGATTCGGGATTCGGAACCCGTTGCTACGAAGATCTCTGATTGATCTGCTTGAAGTGAACATCCCAGCTGGGGATGAGATCATTGGTAGATCTGATAGACGGGACTCTGCTTGGGGATATAGGTCACTGATAGACCTATCCTTGGTAATGAGGGACCCAGCTGGGGGTTTGTAGAAGCTTTCTTCACTCTGTTGTGAGATCTTTCAGACGTTGCTCTTCTAGATAGAGGCTGAAACTCTGTGGGGAGATGGTTTCCCGGCTTTCGCACTTGGCTGTGGAGGAATAGTAAATGGCAACTCGGCTGGGAAGAAGAAAGACCATGGGAAGGTCTTCCTGGAGATTTCTGTAGGGGTCCTGCTGAGGATGATACTTGACAACTCAGCTGGGGAGAAAGCACCTCTGGTGCTAATTGGGAGATAGACTGGGTAGATAATGATTAGGTATCTTGCTGGGGAGAAATATTTATGCCCCATGTTGTGCTTTGAATGCCTGCAATCCTGAAAAGATAGAGAAACACACAAGTAATCCCGAGGTATCCCTTACCGGATTCCGTTATGGGAGTTCAGACATTCCCGGGAGTAAGTATATTTCCTGCACGCATGTACTTTTTAGAAGAAAAGCATCTGTATTTATGCAATCAGTATTTTAAGGACATCGGACATTTTGCAAATGAAAATAAAATGTACGAGACAAAACAATGACTAAAAATCTGATTTTATTAATTCGTGTGCCCTGAATTGGCAAGATACAGTCAAAGGAACAAATCCCCTAAAATGAGGAGATTGTTATAAATTGAGAAATAAAAGGTTTTGGCAATGTTGACGACGCTTCAAGGAGCTTCCCTTTGCTATGACTCGTATGACATTTGACGTTCTTCTCGTCTTGCTTTCTGAAGAAGGCTGATTCTGACCGGCGCTTGAACCTTTCGAAGCTTACCAAGTTGTGAGTGATACAGACGAATTCAGAATGCAGTTGTTCGCTTATTCCCTTATTTTTGCATGGATCTCCCTTTCAGGTTTTCAATCCATCGGGATACCCATTTTTTTCCTGAGTTGTCCAATGCGGATTTTCAACTCAGCGGGTGTACACATTTTTTTGTTTATTTTCCCTTATTTTTGCCCGAGTCTTTTATTCTGTTTTTGACTCGCCGGGATGCCCTATTTTTGCCTGGACTTACATTCTGTTTTTATGTCCAGCGGGTCATTTTTATGCGAAGTATTTTTTAACTGCATCTGAATTCACAGGGGACGGGAAGTCTTCACCATCCATAGTACTGAGCATCAGCGCTCCGCCGGAGAAAACTTTCTTTACTACGAATGGCCCTTCATAGTTCGGAGTCCACTTGCCCCTGTGGTCTGTATGAGGAGGGAGGAGTCTTTTCAGCACAAGATCTCCTACTTGGTACTCTCGGAGCCTGACTTTCTGATCGAAGGCTTTCTTCATTCTTTTCTGATATAACCGCCCATGACAGATTGCAGCTAATCTCTTCTCTTCAATCAGACTCAGTTGTTCATACCGGGACCGGACCCATTCTGCTTCATTCAACTTAACATCCATCAGTACCCGCAAGGAGGGTAATTCAACTTCAACAGGTAGGACTGCCTCCATACCATACACAAGTTGATACGGTGTTGCCCCAGTGGACGTTCTGATTGACGTACAGTACCCATGCAAGGCAAATGGTAGCATTTCATGCCAGTCTTTGTAGGTGACTACCATCTTTTGCACAATCTTCTTGATATTCTTGTTAGCTGCCTCTACAGCGCCATTCATCTTTGGCCTGTAAGGAGAAGAATTGTGGTGTTAGATCTTGAAGTCCCGGCACAGTTCTGCCATCATTTTATTGTTTAAATTGGAACCATTATCAGTAATAATTCACTCGGGAACTCCATATCGACAGATGATATCCCTCTTCAGAAATCGGGCTACCACTTGTCTTGTAACATTTGCATAGGAAGCTGCTTCTACCCACTTGGTAAAATAGTCAATAGCAACCAGGATGAATCTGTGGCCGTTTGAAGCAGTCGGCTCAATCTTGCCAATCATATCAATGCCCCACATGGCAAAGGGCCAGGGTGAAGACATCACATTCAGAGGATTCGGAGGCACATGTACTTTATCCGCATAAATCTGGCATTTGTAGCATTTCCTAGCATAAGCACAACAGTCTGCATCCATTGTAATCGAGTAATAGCCTGATCTTAGCAACTTCTTGCCATGGCATGCCCTCCAGCATGGGTACCAAAAGATCCTTCGTGCACCTCGTGCATCAACAAGTCTGCTTATGTTCTATCGACGCATCTGAGGAGTACCATATCAAAGTTTCTCTTGTAGAGGGAACCGTCAGTATTCAGGAAGAAACTACCAGCTAGCCTTCTCAATGTCTTCTTATCATTGGAAGATGCCCCAGGTGGGTATGTCTGATCCTCCAAGAAGCACTTAATGTCATGGAACCAAGGCTTATCATCTTTGGCAATATCTGCTGCAAATACATATGCTGGTCTGTCAAGTCTGGACACTGAAATCCGAGGTACAAAGTTGGCAGTTTGAACTTTGATCATGGATGAAATGGTAGCCAGAGCATCTGCAAACTGATTTTAATCTCGAGGGATATACTCAAGCTTGACTGTTGTGAAGAAAGTCAATAACCTCCTTGTATAATCCCTGTAAGGTATCAGATGATCCTGGTGTGTGTACCATTTGTCGTTGGTTTGATTGATTACCAGAGCTGAATCTCCGAACACAGTCAAAGTCTTGATCCTGAGGTCAATGGCTTCCTCACGACCCATAATACAAGCTTCGTATTCAGCTTTGTTGTTAGTGCAGTTAAAAGTGAGTTTTGCCGAGAAAGGCATGTGAACTCCCTTAGGTGTAATGAGTACTGCACCAACACCACGACCATTCATATTAACAGCCCCGTCAAACATCATAGTCCATTCTTCTTCTGGGTCAGGCCCTTCAGTGTGAACAGGCTCTTCATGATCTTTTACTTTTATGAACATGATGTCTTCATCAAGGAAGTCAAATCTCATAGGCTGGTAATCATCAATAGGTTGCTCAGCAAGATAATCCGACAATACACTGCCCTTGATGGCTTTCTGAGATGTGTATTGAATGTCATATTCTGTGAGAATCATTTTCCATCTTGCAACCCGTTCGGTGAGTGCTGGCATCTCAAATATGTACTTAACTGGGTCCATCTTGGAGATCAATAAAGTAGTGTGGGTCAACATATACTGTCTCAATCGGCGAGCAGCCCACGCTAAAGCACAGCAAGTTTTCTCGATCAGTGAATAACGCTGTTCACAGTCGGTAAACATTTTGCTCAGGTAGTATATTGCATACTCTTTTCGACCAGACTCGTCATGCTGGCCCAACACATACCCCATTGACTCTTCTAATACTGTCAAGTACATGATTAAAGGTCTTCCTTCAACTGGAGGCATAAGGATTGGAGGCTCTTGTAAGTATTCCTTGATCTTGTCAAAAGCCCTCTGGCAGTCTTCGTTCCACCTGACCGTTTGTTCTTTTCTTAACAGCTTGAACAAAGGCTCACAGGTTGCCGTAAGGTGAGATATGAACCTTGAAATGTAGTTCAATCTTCCTAAAAAACCCCGAACTTCTTTTTCAGTTTTCGGTGCAGGCATTTCTGGAATGGCTTTGACTTTGTCAGGGTCAACTTCAATCCCTTTCTCACTTACAATAAAGCCTAGCAACTTACCAGAACGCATCCCGAATGTGCACTTGTTGGGGTTCAACTTCAGTTGGTATTTCCTCAGACGCTTGAATAACTTCAGTAGATTTACCAGGTGGTCTTCTTCTGTAAGGGATTTGGAAATCATGTCATCCACATAACATTCAATTTCTTTATGGATCATGTCGTGGAATAATGTTACCATAGCCCGTTGATATGTTGCACCAGCATTCTTCAGTCCGAATGGCATCACCTTGTAACAGAACGTGCCCCAGGGTGTGATGAAAGTTGTCTTCTCCATGTCTTCAGGTGACATCTTGATCTGATTGTATCCTGAAAATCCGTCCATGAAAGAGAATACCGAGAACTGAGCCGTATTATCAACCAATACATCAATGTGAGGTAAAGGGAAATCATCTTTCGGGCTGGCTCTGTTCAGATCCCGGTAGTCCACACACATTCTCACTTTGCCGTCTTTCTTAGGCACAGGTACAATATTAGCAACCCACGGCGGATAGCTAGTCACAGGAAGGAACCCGGTGTCCCACTGCTTTTGTACCTCTTCCTTAATCTTCATTGCCATATCTGGGAGAGTACGGCGCAGTTTCTGCTTTACTGGCGGGCAGTCTTCTCTTAAAGGCAGCTTGTGCATGACAATATCGGTGTCCAACCCTGGCATATCCTGATAAGACCAAGCAAACACATCCACATATTCACGAAGCAGGTTAATCAGTTGCTCTTTTACTGAGTCTTGTAAGCAGGCCCCGATCTTAACCTCTTTCACATCTTCATCCGTACCAAGATTAATCGTTTCGACCTCCTCCTGATGAGGAGTGATAACCTTCTCCTCTTGCCTTAACAACCTGGCTAGCTCTTCAGGAAGCTCATAATCTTCTTCAACCCCTTCATCAGCTTGATTGATTGGATTGTCAAAGTCATACGAAGCCATAGCTGTGCTGTTGTCGGTACAGTCTGAAAGGCACTCTCTGCAAGGGTTTAGATTGTTCGTTTTAGTGATTGATTTTAATCTTTGTTTAGAAAAAGTGAAGTAAAGTTATCATTTTGAAAACATTGCCATTTTTATTTTTGTACAAAAAGAAAAATGAAAAACAGTGAGCGGAAAAGAAAAAGACTCATTTGCAAAAGATGTCAGATATTCATTGATTGATCTGTTTGCACAAAATTACAGATGGCCCGATTACAAAATGAGTCTTTACATCTTGGGCAAGATGCAAGACTTGATGCATGCTTAAAATATACAGGAAATAATAATTACTCTGCAGGAGTAACCCTTATAATTTCCTGGGAAGACCAGTTTGAGATACGGCTCCCCGGGATCCTTGGACGTATCCAGCTCTCCAGGTTGCGTTCATCTTCCGACTCATCTTCCAAGTTGTTCACTGTATCCGGGGTGAGCATTCCCCCGCTAACAAAATTGGGTTTCTTAGCAGCCTCTGATTGATCTTGTTGAGTTGGTTTGTAACCCAACCCAAATCTGTCCTCCTTCTTCTCTACAGGCAACAGCTTGCCCCAGCCTTGGGCAGTCCCCTCTTCAACAACCTTCCTGGCTTGCTGATAAGATGTCATGGAGGTTCCCAGTACAGCAGATGCTTCATTAATGTTCAGGGCCTCAAACTCCTGGCTCATAGTTTCATGGATTTCTCCATCCATCTCAATGTACTTGTACGTAGCCAGATGGCTAACAAAGATATCTTATTCACCACATATGGTGATGATCTGGCCTTCCCACTCGAATTTCAGCTTCTGGTGAAGGGTAGACATAACAGCGCCAGCGGCATGGATCCAAGGTCTACCCAACAAACAGCTGTAGGCCGGCTGAATGTCCATCACATAGAAGGTAATTTTGAAGGTCTGCGGGCCAATCATCACAGGCAGATCAATCTCCCCTAGCACTGATCTCTTGGAGCCATCAAAAGCTCTCACCACTAAATTACTTGGACGCAATGCCAAGCCATCGTACTCCAGCTTCACTAAGGCTTTCTTTGGTAGAACATTGAGTGATGACCCAGTGTCCACCAGTACATGGGATAGAACAGCACCCTTGCATTCTAGGGTGATGTGTAAAGCCTTGTTGTGGTTACGTCCCTCAGTTGTTAAATCAGCATTGGTAAAGCCCAGTCCATGACTGGTGTTGACATTAGCTACCACAGTTTCTAGCTGATTAACGGTGATCTCTTCTGGCACGTATGCTGCATGCAAGACTTTCAATAATGCATTCCTGTGAGCTTCAGAACACATCAGCGGGGATAATATGGAGATCTTTGAGGGAGTTTGGTGAAGCTGATCCACCACCTTGTAATCACTTCTCTTTATAATTCTCATAAACTCGTCTACATCTTGCTCAAAAGATGTCTTCTGAGTTTCTTTGATAGCCGGCTCTTCAAATACCACACTCTTTCCTTTTGCTTTGGCAGCAGCTTCTACTTCGGCATTAGGTCTTTGCATTTGTGAGGCAAAAAAGCGTCCGCTTCTGGTGAAGCCTCCACCTCCCCCAACATTATCAATCTGTGGAAAGGAGGTTGAAGAATCCAAAGTGATTTTCTCTCCGTTGCAGTAGAGGTCAGAGCCGTAATGCCAAGGGATGGCATTACTGCTTTCATATGGAACGGGTCCAGGCACCGTGATGGTAACTGGACTGACTGCAGCAGAGGAGGGTACTGAAATGGTGTGCGGATTGTAGTAGATGGTGACTGGTGACCTGGCAGGAGATGCCACTGCTTGTTGTTGGAAGTTGTTGTTTGGAGGAACATATGATGGATCATAGTAAATTGTTACTGCTGAGATATCTGTTGGCGTTGTAGAAGATTCTGTTGAATAAATGAGTGTTGATGTTGTAGAAGAAATGGTTGTTGACATCTGATTTGTTGAAGTAATGGACGGAGCCATTGTTGATGATATTGATGAATTGGTCGGAATGATTGTTGTTGTAGTTGTAGAAGAGTCAGGGATTGTTGTCAGAGGGATTGCTAGATTTGTAGGAGCTGATGTTGTGATCTGAAGGATACCACTTTTGATAAGATCGTCTATGCCGCTTCTCAAGTTATCACACCCGTTGACCGAAATGTTGCAATAACCACAACCGAGCTCACACCCGGGGAACATCTGGCATTCTAGAAGATAAGCTTTAATTTCTACCAGAGGTGTCTGAATCTTCCCAACACTGGTGATTAAGAAAGATGGCTTGTCTTCCTCAATGGCATTAATTCTGGGCCCTCCATGGTTGGGCATGGGATTCTTGTTGACATTAGGCAGGGGTGCAAAGTTGAGGGCTTTAGAATCTACTAGATCCTGCACTTTCATTTGTAAAGCCCTGCATTTATCTGTATTGTGGCCAGGTGCATTTGAGTGAAAAGCACATCTGACGTTGACATCATAGTTTCTTGGAAGACTGGAGGGATCTGGTGGTGCCAATGTCCTTAGTTCAACCAAGTTGAGTTTTAGGAGCTGTGGCAATAAAGCGGCATAAGGCATAGGGATAGGGTCAATCACCCTATTTGCCTGTGATGATCTTTGCTGAAAGGGTCTTTGTTGTTGATTGCTGTTGTTGTTGTAGTTTCTTTGTGGCGGATACTGAACTTGCTGCTGATAATGTGGTTGTTGTTGTGGTTGATATGCTGGTTGTTGAGGAATCGGAGCTGGAATAGTGACAGCTGCTACAGATCTGTGAACATGCTGAGGTCTGCCCCTGGTGGCATGAATGGAATTTGTCTCACCAGTTCTTCTTGGTCCCACAAAAGGCTTCCTGGGATTACTTGACGAACTTGCACCATTATCAGAAATTTTACCCATCTTCAGAAGGATTTCAATTCTTTCTCCAGCTATGACTACGTCAGCGAAGCTGGTGGAAGAAAAGGCAGCTAGCCTATCAATATATGTTCCTTGTAGAGTATTCATAAACATGTCGGCCATTTCTCTTTCCGACATGGGTGGCTGGACAGCAGCAGCAAGCTGTCTCCACCTCTGGGCATATTCCCTGAAGCTTTCTCTGGAGGATTGAGACATTCCCATCAAGAGGGTTTTGTTAGGAGCCATGTCCAGGTTGTATTGGTACTGCCTGATGAAGGCCTCAGCTAGGTCCTTCCAGCATCTGATAGTAGCTCTGGTCAAGTGAGAGTACCACTCCCTTGAAGCTCCAGTCAAGCTATCTTCAAAGTAAAACATCCACAGTTTTTCATCCATGGTGTATGCCTTAAGTCTTCCCAGAAAAGACTGCAAGTGAGTTCGTGGACAGGAAGTTCAGTTGTACTTCTCGAAGCACGGGGGTTTAAACTTGTGGGGAATCCTTACCCCATCCACTAACCCCATATCCATGACATCAAAACCCAGGGAATTTTGAGACTCCAGAGATCTCAATTTCTCAGCAATTTCATCAAGCCTCCTATCATAGGCTTCATCCCCAGCTCCCATCACAGTGAACTGCTCTTCTTGGGGGACTTCTTGTAAGACTCTTCCTCTAGTAGTATTTCCTTGCACATTACCCGGGATGTGGACTTCCGGATGCAGATGAGGCCCATATACTGGTGGATTAACATGAGGCTGACCCCTCTCATTGTTACTTGTTCCTCTAGTTCCCAGAGAAGGTTCTTCCTGGGTCTATCTTTCCACCAATGCCCTCAATCTTTCTTGGCTTTGAGCCAAGCCATTCATTACTTCCATGAACTGGGTCATTTGGTTTCTCATCTCCAGTCTTTCGTTAACCATCTGGGTCCTGACCTCTGTCAGTTCTTGCTGTACTTGGTCCATCTGGATACCAGGAAGATTGTTGCGGATAGGATATCTGTGCGGACGGTTGAGAGGGAACACCCGACGGCGAGCAATAATTCGTGAATCACAACAGAGTTAGTAACAATCAAAACAAAACAAAGGTTAGCATGCAATGCAGTATGCTTATTTGTTTCCAAGGTATCCGGCTTGGCACTTAGTTTTGACCTTTCCAGACCCTGAGGAAGATGCTTTGATGTTGCTTGAGAGAGAGAGACTTAGTGAAACAAACTAACAAATATATTACAAAAGGTGGATCATACATAGTTTGTTTTTACAACATATGCCCCTGAGGGGTCAAAATACAAAAGAAAAAAGTACATCAAATGGAAATAACAACAAGCAAAGAAATCAAACATCTAAGCCAAACTCATCCTCCTTAACCTCCTTCAGAAGTGCTTCAGTTACAGGACCAGCCGGATGCTCTGTAATGTTCCTGATGAGAAGGTTTCTGGTGGTAATAGCAGCAGTCAGCTTCTTGTTCCTGTCTTGGTCCTTTGACCTCTTCACACCAGCCCTAAGCTTCAATTCTGAAATCTCCTTCTGGGTTGCTAGCAGAGCCTCCTGTTGTTTCTTCTCAATGGCCTCTAACTGCTCAATCCTGGCCTGAGTTCTCTTATCCTCTTGAGTACGAGCTTCAGTGATCCTGACCCACCTAGCTTGACTTTCTTTCAGATAGAGATCAGTCCTAGCCTTCTGAAACTGGGCCTCTTTACAGGCATTCTTCAAAATTTGCTCTCCAGCTCTTGATTTCTTGATGTAGTCTTTTGCTTTCTCAATCCTGGCTAGATGCTCTTCCTTAAGCTTTTCCAACCTCTCAATGTCTAGACGACCATCACTCCTCTCCCAGAGGGTCTTCTTCAGAGCTTGAGACAAATTCTCATTCCTCTCCTTCAGTTTCTCAAATTCTTCCAGGCTGACAGTGGCTGGAGGTGATACTGTGGATGGTCCAGGTGCATCCTCAATGGTGAAAGGCATCCCAGAGATTTGAGCCCAAGTATGAGACCACTCATAGTACTGAGCTGAGGCCACATTATTGCATCTCCCAAGAATGGCCATCCCTTTGGTCTGGATGTTGTCCCAAGCCCAGGATGCTTGTCTGACAACAGCTAGATTAGGCTTTATCTCACAATAAAGGGTTTCAGCCAAGTCCTGTACTCTAGGAGGGTGAACCAAAGCATAGCCCAATTGTCTTTTGAACAACAAAGGATTGTAATTGATGCAACCCTTCACTCCTATCAGAGGTACATTAGGTAACTGCCCACAGCTAGTAATTATGTCCCTGCCTTTGGTGCTCTGGGTGCACCATCTGATGTCATCTGAAGTCAAAGCAATGAGTCTTCTAGCCCAATTCTTCTGTTGGTGAGGATTCAGGAAGGCATCAGTCTTGGGTAAGTGTTTGAGCAGCCAAGTATGAAACAGAGGAGCACAACATCTCACCAACCTCCCTCTTTGCTTCTCATTCCTTTGGTGAACAGAATAATAGAAGTCCCCCAACAAGGTGGGTACTGGGTTCCTCAAAAGGAAGAGATGAATAACACTCTTGCTGATAAACTTGGGCTCATCTGCAAAAAGTATAACCCCATATATACTGAGGGCTAACAATGCACAGACTGCCTTCCATTCTCCCAAGGAGGCCTTCAGGATGGCCTGAGAAGTCAAGAAATCCAAGTGTAGACCAGGGATTCCAGCCTTTGTAGTCATGTTCTGCTCAACCACAATAGGTTCCAGGTGCAGTGCTTTTGCCACTTCTTCATTGCTGGGAGAAGTCATTTCAGGGTTGAAGGGGATACCACCCCTGACAGGCACTCCAATCAGAGATGAGAACTCCTCCAGCAAAGGTCCCAACTGAAAATTCTGGAAAGTGAAGCATCTCAAAGGAGGATCATAGAACTGTAGGCAAGTGTGAATCAAACTCCTCTGAGAAGGTTCCAAGTCCATAACCATGTCAAGGATGCCTCCATAATGCTCTCTGAATAAAGGGATATGGTCTGGAGTAATGAGTGCCTGGACTTGCCTGATGCCAGCTAGCACAGGCTCAAAGAAATGGTAAGAAATGTTGCTCTTCTTGGGTGCCATGACTGCTGATGAAGAGCTGAAACAAATGCTGATGATGAAGACTGATACTGGTGATGAGCCACTGACAGGTTGAGATTGGTGATAACAGTAGCTGAAGCAGGCAACTGATGAAGGTAACTGAAGCAGGCAACTGATGCAGACAACTGAAGCAGATAGCTGATGAACAGGGGTCTATGCAGATGAAGGGGTCAAAACCAAGCCAAATGAAATGTGGATACCCTGAAAAACAAGTAAGCAAATGTTAAATGATGCAATGATGATGTATGCAAATGATATGCAAGGGTTTGTGATCAAGCTGGATCTAATTACTGCCTTGATATAAAGGTCCATGTATGTTCAAGAAGTCCAGATGGAGGTTCAGAAGTCCAGTAACCATGGTGGGGGACTCAAATAAAGAGTCACATGTCCTGGGTTAAATCACAAGAACTGTCCAAAGTGAGGCATTCTTAAACACAATAGGTATCAGGGTATGATGTGGCCAAGGGTTCCTGCAAACCTGTAAACAGCCCAACCCCCTCACAGGTGGTGTTCTAAAACAAGGATCCTCAGACTTGGATAAGTTATGAGAAGTGTAAAAACTTCTAACCCGGAGGTACAGTGTTTACAATAACCATAAAAGATCCTCCTCTAATTCACCTCAGTTTTTGTAGGTCATAGTAAAGGTCATCCAGACTTAGAAGGCTTCCCAGATAGCCCTAGCACTACAGGAGATCTGTAGCACAGAGTTCTCAAGAAGAAATCCATATCTGAACCGTGTTTCATATTCCCGCACCAGACCGAAATGGAATGGGAAAGAACATGAACCACTCTAGCCTAGGTGTCACTCAGGTCCCAGGTATAGGACCTTAAACTCTCAGCAGAACCCCACCCACCAAGACAAAAACCAAATCCAGCCAGATGACAATATGACAGTATGATATATAAAGCTGTAAAGAAAGCAATAAATAACTGTACATAAAGCAATAAATAAAGCAAATATATAAACACAATTAGCACATAACACCCCAGTAAACACAAATCAAACAAGCGCTAGGAGGAACCCACAAAAAGAACCAGAAGCCCTGGTTACAGTATAAGGATTCCCCAGCAGAGTCGCCAAGCTGTCGCTCCCAAAGATTTGCATCCCGTTACAAGCGCGAACGGTCGGCGAAAAGAAATGTGAGAACACACAGCAGTGAACTCAGAAAGACAAGAGTCGCCAGCTAGGCATTTTTATCCCGGAGGAAAGGCAATGTTGCATAGACCTAGAAAGATATGGATAAGACGGTTGCGAACCAGAGAGACTGAGAAAGGGGTTTGGTTACAACCTGGGAAGGTATTAGCACCCAGATTGCCCGCCGTACTCGACGGGATCCACGCTTAAAAGATTTGTGTTTTAAAAGGGTAGTGTCAGTGCAATCTGTGTATAAAAGAGCTGGAAAGAATGCAAGTGTCAGTGTAAAAGCAGTGTGTAGTGTATAAGAGAAGTGTCAGTGTAAGAACAAGAATGAAATGCTCAAGATAATGAGGCTTAAAGAATAATGCTGGAAGGAGGGGGAATATACAGAGACTTTTGTTCGATAAACGTTAAGTTATGCCTACGTATCCTCTCGTGCAATGAGGAAGTCAGAACACCGTAGTTCGACCCAAAGAGACTGAAAGGTAAATTGACTTGTGAACTGCTTACTTGCCTATGCTCAAGTGTATGACCTGTCTGGCTCAGGTGCTAACTGTCTTGCATTAGACGGAAGAAGCAAGTTCTCGTTTGTGAGAGAATGAGATAAGAAAATAATCCCGGAGGAGACGATTATTGTTTGTTTTTGTGTTTTCAATATTTTATTGCTTTTTGGAGTTTGTCATAAGTTAATGAGCCTAAGCCTAAACCAATGGATTAGTAAACTCATCACATCCTCCCTCTGATTAGGGGTAATGAGGATACCTTAAGTGTGAAGTCAGTATCTCACACTTAATCACCATGATGTAGGATTAAGATCATTAACCTACTTGTGGTTATTTAGATGTTTTTGTTGTTTTTGTTTAGTGTTGAGTAATGAGATTAAGCCATAATCAAGGATTAAACAGACTCATTACACCATCCTAATAGAAGGATAATAGATGAGAATGTTTAAGCTGAGGAAAGCTCCTCAACTTAATCCATGATTAGGGATTAACATCATGACAAAACAAAGCCTTTATTAGATGGATTTTTGTTAATGATGAGATGAAGAAGTGAGTTTTAAGGTTTGTAAGATAACTTGAGGGGGACTTGTCCATTAACACCAGGGTTAGTCCTTCTTAACCAATTAAGGAAGAATTAGAACCCTAATGCAAGGCCCAAGTTACAAGCTTGAAGTCTTGATGATTATTAAGTGAATTGATTAAGGGATTTAAACACATTAAGGGTTTAACACTTAGGATTAAAGTTATACACTCCATCCTAATAGAAGGATGCAGGCATAAACTTAATCACAAAGCCTTAAAGCCTTTAGGGTTTGGTTCCTGATTATGAGATGAGAAGAGAAGACTCAAAGAGACACAAAGGTAAAAGCTAAATGGGGGGACTAATCAACCCTAATTATTATCATGCTTGGTCATTCCTAGGGTTTGTGAGGTTTGCAAGAAGATCTTCAGAGAAACCACCAGGAAGCAGATGAAAGGAGCAAAGAGAAGCAAAACAACTTGCTTCACTTAAGAAGTCAAGTTGCTTGAAGAAAGAAAGTAAGATGAACAAGAATGAGCAAGCTCAATCCAAAGAACATAAAAAAATGCAGCAATGATGCATAATAGGGATGAAAAGAGATTGTGAGAAGTGAAGGCAAATCCACTTCTCAAAACAACTTACCACCTGAAAAGTTAGTAAAGAAATGAAACGCAATGCAAAATGAGATGAAGTGTGGTGATGCAAACCAAAACCAGAAGCATGAGTATGATGTTAATGATGCTAAAAGATGATGCAAACATGAGGCAAGGCATGAGAATGATCATACAAACATATGGATGCAAGAGAAGCATGCTTTGAACCATGGATGTTCATGAAAAGTTATTGAATGCAAAAGACATATAACATGGAAAATGCAAGATGCAATGATCAAACATGATTATAATATGTCTTAAGATGTCATATGAATCAAATGGATGCACAAAATGTCATGGCAAGTCATGGTATGCAAGCAAATGGAAAATGAATGCAAAGGAAGGCATGAATTAGGGTTATATGCAACATACAAAACAAAAATCCAAAACCAGAAGCAAATGACATGATAAAAATTTGAAAATGCAATCAAGGGAACACTAAACCTATACAAATTCACTGCCCAAAGGAGGGGATCCAACTCTTAACCTAATGAGGGTTATGAATTTCCTAAGATTGCTAGGGTTTTAAGGTACCTTGACAAGAAAAATGCAAAACAAATAGGAAATGCAAGATCAATCCAAACTAATTTAATCCTATAAACTACATGTTATGCAAGATGCAAAGAAAAAAGAATCATTGTCCAACTCTCAAAGGTTAGGCAGAAATGAACTTTTAAATGATTTAAAAATAATTTTTAATGTAAAAAATAAAAATAAAAATATTTTTGTGTTCTGAAAAATAATGAAAATCTTGACAAAAATTTTCATAATTTTTAAACATTTTTTTCTATTTTAAATTAAATGTACAAAAGAAATGAAATTAAATGAAATAAAAATAGAATAAAATGAGAAGTCAACTGATCCTAAGGCTGGTATTCAAACTGAACGCGCGGGAGTTGACTGGCGCGCGCATCTGTACAGCCAGAATTCAAATCTCCCTAATTATGATTAAAGCCCTAATCTGAACCCTAATGACTTTCAGATGACCGGAACAGTGTTCCGGTCATCTTCTCCGGCAGGCCAAAATCCCTATCTCTCTTAATACGCATCAAATCCTCACAAAACTCTCCAGAATCAATCTATGAACATCACTAAGCATAAACCCTAACTCAAACAACATTTATTTTCACTGAATCAAAGGAAACAAGCAAAAACATTTTTACGGGCAAACTTTCAGATCATCATAACATGCTTGTTTCTGGCTCATTTTCAAAAATAAATAGATCCCCATGATCAGGGCAACATATAGAACAACATTCTAACAAGAAATTAAAGTTCTGGAAAATTTGTTCATCATGCTACCTGAGATTGAGCTTTCGAAACAGGGACTTTCTGGCTGCTTCTCTGGCTCAAACAAGATCCAATGGTCCTCCTTTGAAGCTTTTGACACTTAGTTGGAGTTTATATGGCCTCTAGAGAGAGTTGGCAGAAGCTCAGGCCAAGGGAGTGTGAAAATCATATTTGTGATGTGGGAGGTTTCAGGCCAAAACAATGGTTGGTTTGTGATCAGTGGAACATGCTGAGATGTTCTATGAAGTTTGTTTGTGTGTTTGATGTTTGTGCTGTGTGTTTCGAATGGTTTTGCATAAGAGGTGAGTTTCTTGAACTATGGCTTAGATAGAGCTTCAGCTTTGTGTGTGTTGTGAAAAATGAAGCCTTGGAATGTGTTTGTAAGGTCTGGATTGGGCAGAGAGTGATTGTGTCACTGTGGGATTGGTATGGCTTCAAGTTGCAAAAAGTCAAGAAAGTTGTACTTGGAGGTATGGGCAAGTGGCAGGCTGAGATAGGGGCATGGATTGGTTCAGCTGAGATCATGGGATGCTTGTGGATCAGATTTTGTGAACTGAGGCAAGTGGATGAGAAGTTTTGATCCCTTTTGCAAATTGTCACAACTTTGCCCCCTTTGGAAATTCTTCAAGTTCAAGGCACCAAAATGCAATATTCTTTGGCCAATTCTGACTTTTAGAAGTCACATGATCATATTGTGAAGAGTTTGTGCACATTTGAAGTCTTTAGAATGCTTGATCATACCATTTTGCAAAATGCCTCTTTGGTGGAAGACTTAAAATTATGTGATTTTTCCCAACTTTTACAAGCCATAACTTTTGATCCAAAATGAATTAGGTCAAGTTCTTGTACTTTTTGAAAAGGGAATGATCCATTCTACAACTTTCATGACCAAAGTTTTCTCATTTGAAGCATTTTTGAATCAAAAAGCAAGGGTTGAAAAAGTTTCCCAAAATGGCAAGTTTCCATTACAAGTCATTTTCCCAAAAAGTCAACTTTGCAAATGGCTTGAAATTCTTCAATTTTGTGAACTTACAACATCTTATATGATCAAATAAAGATCATACACAATCAAAATGATGAGGAACACCCTTTGGTTGGGTCATTGGGGGCCTCAGATGCCCTGATTTTGCACTGACTTGCTCAAAAAGTCAACTCTTGATCAGATGACTTCCCCATGGAATTTCTTCATGAAAATTGATATGCATGATCCCTATACCATATAGAGACCAATAGAAACAAGAATGACCAAAAAATTTGGGGTTATGGCCTTGGAAACCAAAACCCTAATTCTAGTTCATCTGTGCAGTTAAACCTGGCTCTGCTTCCATGCCATTCCCAGTTCTTATGATTTTTTGACATTATTGACTTTGAGAGGATATAATATGATGCTTGAACACACATGGACCCCTTTTAAGTGATTGATGACCTTTGGAGTCACTCAAGAGGCTCTTGGATTGCTCAAATCACAAACCCTAGATGCATATGACTTTGAACCAATGCAGTGAAGCAAATATGCAATATGAGATGCTATGATTGAACTTATGCATATGAAAAGATCACAAGCCATGGTGTGAATGGGTGAGGGAAAATTTGGGGTGTTTACACCAGGTCACAGAAAGACCTTTCTTCTGCTTCTTTAGATAGGTAGGGCATTCATTTCTGATGTGTCCATATCCTTCACATCCATGACATTTAATCCCTTTTTCTTGATTGGTCTTTTCATCATAATTTGACCTTCTATTAGCATCATAAGGTCTTTTATTCTCAGAAGAGTGTGAGTATCTTCCACTTGGTCTGGACTTGCCATCCATCTTTCTGAGAATCTTGTTGAATTGTCTTCCAAGCATAGCAATGGTTTCTGATAAATTTTCTTCAGGGTCTGCTTCATTATTTTCTTCTTCTTTATCAGTGTTTGACACCAAGGCTATGCTTTTGTTCTTCTTTACAATTGTGTCATTCATTCCCATCTCAAATGTTTGAAGGGAACCAATGAGCTCTTCAACCTTCATTGTGCATATGTCTTGAGCTTCTTCTATTGCTGTGACCTTCATGTCAAATCTTTTTGGTAAAGATCTGAGAATCTTTCTTACCAGCTTTTCATCAGTCATCTTTTCTCCCAAAGCACCAGAAGTATTGGCTATTTCCAAGATGTTCATGTAGAACTCATGAATTGTCTCATCTTCCTTTATTCTCAAGTTTTCAAACTTGGTGGTGAGAAGTTGAAGTCTTGACATCTTCACCTTTGATGTTCCTTCATGAGTTGTTTTGAGAGTGTCCCAAACATCTTTGGCCAGCTCACAGTGATGCACAAGTCTGAATATGTTCCTATCAATGCCATTGAATAAAGCATTTAAGGCCTTGGAATTGCCAAGTGCTTAATCTTCTTCCTCCTTGCTCCATTCTTCTTCAGGTTTCAACACTTTTGCTCCATCTTTGTTGTCTTGGACAGGGTGCTCCCATCCTTTGTTGACTGCTTTCCAGGCCCTATTGTCAAGTGATCTTAAGAATGCTACCATTCTTGGCTTCCAGTAGTCATAATTTGATCCATCCAATATAGGTGGTGTATTTACAGATCCTACATCTCTGTCCATGTTTCCAGAATTTGTAGTCCCTAGATCTCACCCAGTTAAACAGGCAGGGTGCCTGCTCTGATGCCAATTGAAATTCTGGGGTGATGTCGAATGATATGTTTAAACACTTGAAGACTTGAACAAAACTTAAAGTGCAGGAAAATTAAACAACACAAAAAATTGTTAACACAGTTCAGTGTATAACCACACTTACATCTGGGGGCTACCAAGCCAGGAAGGAAATCCAATATAAGTAATATTAATTCTAGACTTAAACCACTCAGTTTAATCTTTCACTTAATATCTACCCAAGGCAATTTCTACCTAAGACACAACTTAGATATGAGTACCAACTCACTCCCCCTCAATCACACAGTGATATGTTTACAAGTTTAATAAAATTGAAGTCATACTTCAAACAAAACAGCTTGATCTTACTTCACAGTTTCAATCAAGACACAAATAGACTTTTGCTTAAAAGCTCATAAAGTGATACACATATACAACCTGCTATTAAAACACAAACACCCTATTTAGTCTTCTTAATTTCGTACTCTATTCTGAGAGTTTCTGTTGCTTAAATAGATGCTTGGATTTTTGGGCTTTCTGTAGGTTATCCAATCCTGATACGCATGCTGCCATCACCTTGAATTAGGGTTTGTTACTTCCTTGATTCTAGGTGAGTCAGTTCTTCTGTTTATACTGAAATCATATGACCAATCTCCCTATAGATGCGCCTTCTTCTGTTTTATCCATTCATAATTAATTCCAGATAAGTTCCCTGAATTTACTCAGTTCTGTTAAGCATTAATTAATTCTGGTAGCAGGTTTGAGATGTCACAACATCTGGTGTGACATCCTGAAAACTGAACTTACTTCATAAACTGATACAATGTCACAACATCTGGTGTGACATCCTGAATTAAGTTCATTTACTTATACTCTGTTTCATAATGTCACAACATCTGATGTGACATCCTGAACTAAGTTCAACACTTCTTGTTGGTCAAAAATTCTGCCAATTCTAAACATCTACAGTAATTAATGTTGATTGTTTGCCTTCCTCAATAGCATTAATCCTAGGCCCGTTGTGAATAGGCATTGGATTTCTTGTGACGTTCGGAGGAGGTGCAAAATTGAGAGCTTTTGAGTCCACCAAATCCTGGACTTTCATCTGTAGGGCCCTGCATTTTTCAGTATTATGCCCTGGTGCGTTTGAGTGGAATGCACACCTGGCATTTGCATCATAGTTCTTTGGCATATTAAGAGGATCTGGAGGTGCCAATGTCCTTAACTCAACTAGGTTGAGCTTCAGGAGTTGTGGCAAGAGTGCAGCATACGACATTCGGATTGGGTCAATTACCATGTTTGCTTGTGATGGCCTTTGTTGAAAGGGACGTTGTTGTTGGTTGTTATTGCTGTTGTTGTACGACCTTTGTTGCGGATAATGAACTTGTTGTTGATACTGTGGTTGTTGTTGTTGAGGATATGCTGATTGTTGTGGAATTGGAGCTGGGATGGTAACAACTGCTACTGACCGGTGAGCATATTGAGGCCTGCCCCTACTTGTATGAATGTTGTTTGTTTCACCTGCCCTTCGGGGTCCCACAAAAGGTTTTCTAGGATTGTTGGAGGAACTTGCACCACTGTCGGAAATTTTGCCCATCTTTAGGAGACTTTCAATCCTCTCACCAGCTATGACCACATCAGCAAAACTGGTAGAGGAAAAAGCAGCCAGTCTATCAATATAAGTCCCTTGCAATGTATTCATGAACATGTCAGCCATTTCCCTTTCTGACATGGGTGGTTGGACAACAGCAGCAAGCTGTCTCCATCTTTGGGCGTACTCCCTGAAGCTCTCTCTAGAAGATTGAGACATTCCTATTAGAAGGGTCCTGTTGGGAGCCATGTCCAGGTTGTATTGATATTGACGGATGAAAGCCTCAGCCAAATCCTTCCAGCATCTTATGGTGGCCCTAGACAAGTGTGAATACCATTCTCTCAAAGCCCCAGTCAGACTGTCTTCAAAGTAGAACATCCACAACTTTTCATCCATAGTATAAGCTTTGAGCCTTCCCAAGAAAGACTGCAGATGAGTGCGAGGACAGGAGGTACCATTGTACTTTTCAAAACATGGGGGCTTGAATTTGTGTGGAATTCTCACCCCATCTACTAATCCCATGTCCATTACATCGAAACCCAACGAATTCTGAGACTCCAAGGATCTTAACTTTTCGGCAATCTCGTCCAATCTTCTGTCATATACCTCATCTCCAGCCCCTATAACAGTAAACTATTCTCCCTGGGGATCTTCCTGCAGGATTGGGCCCCCAGTAGCATTACCTTGACTATTTCTTAGGATATTAACTTCTGGATTTAGGTGAGGTCCAAACTCTGGTGGGTTAATACGAGGCTGGCCTCCTTCATTGTTGCTAGTTCCTCCTGTCCCAAGATGAGGCTCTTCAGGAGTTTGCCTCTCCACTAGCTCTCTTAACCTCTCCTGGCTCTGGGCTAAGCCAGTCATCACTGCCATGAACTGAGAGATTTGATTTCTCATCTCCAATCTCTCATTGGTCATCTGATTTCTGACCTCAGTCAGATCCTACTGTACTTGTTCCATTTGAATGCCGGGAAGGTTGTTACGAGTCGGGTACCGGTGCGCGCGGTTGATAGGGAACACTCGGCGACGAGCAATGTTTCCTGAGATCACAACAAAAAGTTAGAAACAATAATTACAACAAAACCTACAAAACAAAAACAAAGTTAGTATGCAATGCAGTATGCTTATTTGTTTTCCAAGGTATCCGGTTTGGTTCTTGGTTTTGACCTTTCCAGACCTCGAGGAAGATGCTTGATGTTGTTGAGAGAAAACCCAAATAAAGACAAACTAAAATATATTACAAATGGTGAACAATACATAGTTTTTTTTACAACACATGCCCATGGAGGGTAAAAATACAACAAAAGGAAAAGTACATCAAATGGAAATAACAACAAACAAAGAATCAGACATCCAGTCCAAACTCATCTTCTCTGACCTCCTTCAGGAGGGCCTCAGTCACTGGACCAGCTGGGTGCTCTGTAATGGTACTAATGAGGAGGTTCCTGGTAGCAATGGCAGTGGTCAGCTTCTTATTCCTGTCTTGATCCTTAGACCTCTTCAATCCTGCCCTGAGCTTTAACTCTGAAATCTCCTTCTGAGCTGCCAACAAAGCCTCCTGCTGCCTCTTTTCACTGGCCTCTAGCTGTTCAATCTTGGCTTGAGTCTTCTGGTCTTCTTGTACACGAGCCTCGGTGATCCTGACCCACCTAGCCTGACTCTCTTGCAGATAGTGCTCAGCCCTAGCTTTCTGAATCTTGGCCTCCTTACAGACATTCTTCAATATCTGTTCTCCAGCCCTTGCTTTCCTTATTTAGTCCTATGTCTTTTCAATTTTGGCAAGGTGCTCAACCCTGAGCTTTTCCAATCTTTCAATGTCCAGACGACCATCACTTCTTTCCCAAAGAGTCTTCTTTAAGGCCTGAGATAGCTGCTCATTCCTTTCTTTCAACTTTTCAAATTCTTCCAGGCTAACTGTTGCTGCAGGCTGTACTGTGGATGGTCCAGGTGTGTCTTCCAAGGTGAAAGGCATTCTGGTAATCTGAGCTCTAGTACGGGACCAGTCAGAATACTGAGCTGAAGCAACATTGTTGCACCTTCCAAGGATAGCTACTCCTTTTGTCTGGATGTTGTCCCAAGCCCAGGATGCTTGTCTGACAGCAGCGGAATTAGGTTTCACTTCACAATATAGGATCTCAGCTAAATCCTGTCCCCTGGGAGGGTGAACCAAGGCGTAACCCAATTGTCTCTTAAATAGTAAAGGATTGTAGTTGATGCAATCCTTCACTCTTATCAGAGGCACATTAGGGTACTGCCCACAGCTGGTGATAATGTACTTGCCTTTGCTTCTCTGGGGGCACCGTCTGATATCATCTGAAGTCAAAGTAATGAATCTCCTAGCCCAATTCTTCTGCTGGTGGGGATTCAGGAAAGCATCTGACTTAGGCAGGTGTCTGAGCAGCCAGGTGTAAAATAAAGGAGCACAACATCTTACCAACTTCCCCCTCTGTTTCTCATTCCTCTGATGAATGGAATAATAGAAATCTCTTAGCAATGTAGGTATTGGGTTCTTCAGAAGAAACAGATGGATGGCATTCTTGCTGACAAATTTGGGCTCATCTGCAAACAATATAGCCCCATATATGTTGAGGGCTAATAGTGCACAGACTGCCCTCCACTCTTCCAATGAAGCCTTCAGGATGGCTTGAGAAATCAAGAAGTCAGAGTGCAAACTAGGGATTCCAGCCTTTGTTGTCATACTTTGCTCAATCAGGGCAGGCTCCAAGTACAGTGCCCTTGATATCTCTTCACTTTTGGGAGCAGTTATCTCCGGGTTGAAAGGGATTCCACCTCTGATAGGTACTCCAATCAATGAAGAGAACTCTTCCAGCAGAGGCCCTAGCTGAAAATCTGGAAAGGTGAAACATCTCAAACGAGGGTCATAAAACTGTAAGCAGGTATGAATCATGCTCCTCTGAGAAGGATCAAGGTCCATGACCATATCCAGGATACCTCCATAATGCTCTCTAAACAATGGGATGTGATCAGGTGTGATGAGTGACTGGACCTGCCTGATACCAGTCAACACAGGCTCAAAGAAGTGGTAGGATATGTTGCTTTTCTTGGGAGTAGCCATAAGTGCTTGTTGAAGAAACTGAAGACAAATGCTGGTGAAGGTCATAGACTGAGAAACTGAAGGTAAGTCACTGGCAGACTGATGCTGATGAGGATGGAGATAACTGATGGAGACAGCTGAAGCAGAGGTCTATGCAAAAGAAGGGGTCAAAACCAAAACCAAGATACAATGAAATGGATACCCTGAAAAGAAAATAAACAAATGTTAAATGATGCAATAATGATATATGCAAATGGTATGCAAGGGTTTGTGATCAAGCTGGATCTGATTATCTGTCTTGATATAAGGCCCATGTATGTTCAAAAAGTCCAGATGGAGGTTTGGAAATCCAATAACCTGGGTGGGGGGACTCAAATAAAGAGTCACATGTCCGGGGTTAATCACAAGAACTGTCCAAAGTGGAGTATTCTTAAACAATACAGTAACAGGGTATGATGTGGCCAAGGGTTCCTGCAAACCTGTAAACAGCCCAACCCCCTCACAGGTAATGTTCTAGAACAAGGATCCTCAGACTTGGATTAGTTATGAGAAGTGTAAACACTTCTAACCCGGAGGTACAATGTTTACAATAACCATAAAAGATCCTCCTCTAATTCACCTCAGTTTCTGAAGGTCATAATAAAGTTCATCCAGACTTAGCAGGCTTCCCAGATAGCCCTAGCACTACAGGAAATCTGTAACACAGAGTTCTCAAGAAGAAACCCATATTTGAACCGTGTTTCATATTCCCGCACCAGACCGAAATGGAATGGGAATGAACATGAACCACTCTAGCCTAGGTGTAACTCAGGTCCCAGGTATAGGACCTTAAATTCTCAATGGAACCCCACCCACCAAAGAAAACCAGATCCAACAAATGACAGTATGAAATATGTAAAACTGTAAAGAGAGCAATAAATAAAGCTGTACATAAAGCAGTAAATAAATCAAAATAAATAAACACATATAGCACATAACACCCCAGTAAACACAAATCAAACAAGCGCTAGGAGGAACCCACAAAAAGAACCAGAAGCCCTGGTTGTAGTATAAGATCCCCAGCATAGTCGCTAAGTTGTCACTCCCACCAAATGACACCGGGGCCAAGAGGGGTACAAACATGAACGGTCGGCGAAAGAGAGAACACACAAGGGTGAACTGAAAAGAAAAGAGTCGCCAGCTAGGCATTTTTATCCCGAAGGAAAGGTAATGCTGCATAAACCTAAGAAAAGATGGATAAGAAGGTTGCGAACCAGAGAAACTGAGAAAGGGGGTTCGTTACAACCTGGGAAGGTATTAGCACCCAGATTGTCCGCCGTACTCGATGGGATCCATGCTTGAAAGATTTGTTTTTTAAAGGGGTAGTGTCAGTGCTATTTTGTGTGCAAAAGCTGGAAAAGAATGCAAGTGTCAGTGCAAAAGAAATGTGAAGTGAAATAGGGAAGTGTCAGTGTAAAGAAAGAGTGTGAAGCTCAAGACTATGAGGCTTAAAGAACAATGCTGAAAGAAGGGGGGTGTACAGAGACTTTTGTTCGATAACTGTTAAGTTATGCCTACGTATCCTCTCGTGCAATGAGGAAGTCAGAACACCGTAGTTCGACTCAAAGAGACTGAAAGATAAATTGACTTGATGAACTACTTACTTGCATATGCTCAAGTGTATGACCTGTCTGGCTCAGGTGCAAACTGTCTTGCATTAGACGGAAGAAGCGATTTCTCATTTGTGAGTGAATGAGGTGAGAAAAGAATCTCGAAGGAGACGATTATCGCTTTGTTTTTGTGTTTTCTGTCTTTTATTGCTTTTGTGTTTGTCATAAGTTAATGAGCTTAAGCCTAAACCAAGGGTTAGTAAACTCATCGCATCCTCCCTCTGATTAGGGGTAATTAGAATATTAAGAATGAAGTAAACACCTCACACTTAATCACCATGGTGTAGGATTAAGATCATTAACCTACTTGTAATTATTCAGATGTTTTTGGAGTTTTTGTTTAGTGTTAGGTAATGAGTTTAAGCCATAATCAAGGATTTAATGGACCCATTACACCATCCTAATAGAAGGATAATAGATGAGAACATTTAAGCTGAGGAAGGCTCCTCAACTTAATCCATGATTAGGGATTAACCTCTTGACAAAACAAAGCCTGTATTAAATGGATTTTAGTTAATGGTAAGATTAAGAAGTGAATTTTATGGTTTGTAAGACAACTTGAGGGGGACTTGTCCATTAACACTAGGGTTAGTCCTTCTTAACCAATTAAGGAAGAATTAGAACCCTAATGCATGGCCCAAGTTACAAGCTTGATGTCTTAGTGATTTATTAGATGGATTGATTTAAAGGAATTAAACACATTAAGGGTTTAACACTTAGGATTAAAGTTATACACTCTATCCTAATAGAAGGATGCAGGCATAAACTTAATCACAAAGCCTTAAAACCTTTAAGGTTTAGTCCTTGATTATGAGATGAGAAGAGAAGACACAAAGATGACACAAAGGTAAAACTAATGGGGGGACTAATCAAACCCTAATTGTTGACATGCTTGGATGTTCCTGTGGCTAATGAGGCTTGCAAGAATATCTTCAGAGAAACCACCAAGGAAGAAACATATGAAATGAAAAGAAGCAGCAAGAAGCAAGACAACTTGCTTCACTTAAGAAGACAAGTTGCTTGAAGAGAGAAGGAGGAGAAAGAGCATGAATGAGCAAGCTCACTCTAATACATAAGTAAAAATGCAGCAATGAATGCATAAAAGAGATGAGAAGATATGGTGAGAAGTGAAGGCAAATTCACTTCTCAAACACTTACCACCTGAAAAGTTAGTGAAAGAAAAAGAAGATAGAATGAAAATGAAAAGTATGCAATGATGCAAACCAAAACCAGAAGCATGTTTATGATGCTAATGATGCAAAGAGGTGGTATGAAAGTATGTCAAGAGATGAGGATGATCATACAAGTAATGAAGATGCAAATGAGACATGAAAGGAGGCATGAAAGTTCATGAAAACTTATGAAATGTAATGGATGCATAACATGGCAAATGAAGGATGCAATGATCAAACATGATTGAAATATGTCTTAGGATGTCATATATGTCATATGGATGCACACAAAGTCATGGCAAGTTCATGTATGCAAGCATATGAAGAGTGCATGCAAATGAAGGCAAAGATTAGGGTTTATGTACAAGATGCAATGCAAAAGTTCAAAATTAGAAGCAAATGACAAGATAAAAAATTGAAAATGGGATCAAAGGTACCCTAAACCTATACAAGTTCACTGCCCAAAGGGGAAGGTCAGAAGCTAAACCCTAAGGGACTTATGATTTTTCTAAGTTTCTAGGGTTTTAAGGGTGATCCTAAAGGGAAAATGCCAAACAAATGGAAAATGAAAGATAAAAATGAAACAAAAATGTTTTTAGATGCTTGAAATCATGCTTAACACAATGCAAAAAGAACCATCCACAAACTCAACTTGGATCAAAAGTTATGAATTTTTGAAGTTAGGGTTAAAAATATTCAAATTAAAGAACCCTAATTCAAATGAAAATTGTCAAAGTATGATCAAAACCAAAAAGAAATTTGTCTGGTGAGTTTGTAAATGTTTGTAAATGTTTTGAAAAGCTCTCTGAATATTTTTGGAATTTTTAAATACCTAAATGTATTTTTAATTAATTAATTCTCATTAACTAATTAAAAATAATCATTTAAATGATTTAAAAATAATTTTTAATGCAAAAAATAAAAATAAAAATATTTTTGGTTTCTGAAAAATAAATAGAAGCTTGGATAAAAATTTCCAGAATTTTTTGATATTATTTGCTATTTTTAAAAATTCGTTTAAATAAAATAGAAAACAAATGAAATAAATATTAAATAAAATGAGAAAATGGGAAAGTCAACTAATCCTAAGGCTGAGGTTCAAAGTCAGGTTGGAGGGAATTGACTTCGCGCATAATCCAAGGGCCAGAATTTAAACTACGCTAATTATGATTAAAGCCCTAATCTGAACCCTAATTACTTTCAGGTGACCGGAACAGTGTTCCGGTCATCTTCTTCGGCCAGCCTCTCATTCAATCTCTCTCAATACGTAAAATCAAACCACCAAACTCTCCAGAAATGATCTCCACCCCATTCTAAACAAGAATCAGCCATCAAACAACATTTATTTCACATGAACAATGAGATTCGAAGCAAAACGGAAAATCTTTCAGAAATTTCAGAAGTTTCATACATGCTTAAAACTTAATCATTTTCAAAACCAAAAGGTGCAGTGTGATCAGTGAAGCATGGAGAACAATCTAAGAACTTAAGAAATCATTTCCGGAAAATTTGTTCTTGAGGTTACCTGAACTGAAGCTTTCGAAAATGGCACTGGCTGGCTGCTTCTTTGCCTCAAATCAACTTCAATGATCCTCTTGAAGAGTTTGTGATGCTTGGTTGGAGTTTATATGGCCTCTATGTGAAGTTGGACGAAGCTCAGTTCAAGAAATGTGAAAACCGTGTTTTTGATACAAGGTGTTTCAAGGCAAAATGAAGGGTGGGAAATGATCAGTGATGAATGTGGAGTTGAATGGTGGAAAAAGTTTTGAGATTTGTTGGCTGAGTTGTGTGTTTCGAAGAGAAATGCATAAGAGAGGATTTTGGTGAATGTTGAGTTCTTGGAGGTTTCAGCTTGTGTTGTGTTATGTGTTGGGTTGCTTGAGGTCCACATATCAATCCTTGACAGGTCAGAGAGTTGTTGTGGAGCAGTGTGATTGGTATGGCTCATCTTGCACAAAGTCCACAAAGTTGTCTTTGGAGGTATGGGCTCATGGCAGGCCAAGGACAATGGGGTGTCCTACGCAGCTAGCTTCAAGGATAGCCATGGAAATCAGATTGGGGCAAGATAACAAGTGGGATGAAGTTTGTGTGGTGTTTTGCAATTTTGGGGAAGTTTGGCCCCTTTTGTAATTTGTGAAGTTCAAGGCATGAAAGCTTGTGATTCAAGGCACAAATATGATCCAAATGAGTTGCACTAGAATGGTATGATGTGTAGAGATGTATTATAGGTCCCAAATTGGCTGGTTATGAGAATTTGCAAACTTCCCTCTTTGGTGCAAAAGTGAAATTTAAGTGATTTTTCCCAACATTGACAAGCCATAACTTGAGTTCTAAAATGAATTAGGTTAAGTTCTTGTACTTTTTGAAAAGGGAATGATCTATTCTACAACTTTCATGACCAAGAATTTTCCATTTGAAGCATTTTTGAATCAAAAAGAGGAGGTTGAAAAACGTTCCCAAAATGGCAAGTTTGCATTACAAGTCACTTTCCAAAAATGGCAACTTTGCAAATGGCTTGAAATTCTTCAATTTTGTGAACTTCCAACTTCTTATAAGATCAAATAAAGATCATATACACCCAAAATGATGGAGAAGACCCTTTGGTTGGGTGATTGGGGGCCTCAAATGCCCTGATTTTGCACTGACTTGTTCAAGAAGTCATCTCTTGATCAGATGCCTTCCCCATTGAATTTCTTCATGAAAATTGGTATGCATGATGCTCATATCATATAGAGATCCACAGAAACAATAATGACCAAAAAATTTGGGGTTATGGCCTCTGAAACCAAAACCCTAATTTTAGGTCATTTGTGCAGTTAAACTTGGCTCTGCTTCTATGCTTCCTCAGCTCTTGTGATTTTCTGACTTTCTTGATCTTGGGAGGATATAATATGATGCTTGAACATACATGTACCCTCTTGAGATGATTGAAGACCTTTGTAGTGGCTCAGATGAATTTTGGATTGCTCAGATCACAAACCCTAGATGCAGATGACTTTGAACCAATGCAGTAAATCAAAAATGTAGTATGAGATGATATGATTGAGCTTATGCACATGAAAAGAATCACAAGCCATGGTGAAATGAGTGAGGGAAAATTTGGGGTGTTTACACCGTCCCCATCGTTGATCTTTCTATCCGAAATTTGTCCTATGTCGTGATATATTTCACCATCCTTCCTCTTCTAGGTGATCGTCCTTCACCTTATGATGACCGTACCTCATCATTATTTCATTTATTCTTTACCCGATGGCCGTCCCCGTCATAGATTCTTTATTCTTTAGCCTGATGGTCGTCCTCCGTCAATTCATTTCTCACCTTTTAACCCCTAGCAGTCGTCCTCTACTCGATGGTCGTCCTTTATCGCTATCATTTGATGTTCACTCTACATCGTCTTGTTTTGTGAATAACAATTTATATCCATTTTCTTCTTATACCAAAGAGCGCAAATTTTGGACTGTCTTGGTATTCAACCACAAGTTATCTTGTTTACCTGCTAAGCCTGGCGCTTACATCCTACACGGCTAACTCATGCTTGAATAGGGGCAGCTGTGAACACCTCAAATTTGCCCTCTCAATTTCTCATGCCTTGGCTTATGATCACACATATTGCATATCATATCATTACATCTCACATTGCATAATTATACTTTAGCAACTCACTGCATAGCTGCATAACTAGGATTTGTGATCAGGTGAACCCAAGAAGTGATTTGAGCAATATCAAAGGCCTTGAAGCATGCCAGGAGGGTCCTTGAGTGTTCTATGGTTGTTTTATACCTCCAAGGTTTCTTTGAAGTCAAGAAATCTCAAGGGATTGCAGAGTTATCCAGGAAAGCTTGAAGCTCCTACACAAATGACTTGAAAATTAGGGTTTTGGGTATGAGGCCCTTACACCCAAAAATTTTGTTCATTCTTGATTCCATAGGTCTTTATATGATATAGGGAGCTTGTGTATGAAGTTTGATGCAAAAATTCACTGAGGAAGACTTCTGATCAAGTTGTACCTTATTGTGCAAGAAAAGTCAGGATTAGGGCATCTGAGGCCCCAACCAAGGGTCCCAAAAGTTCATTTCCATCATTTTGAAAGCCTATGACCTTTATTTGGTCTTAGGAGAGGTTGGATGATCACAAGATTGAAGAATTTTGGGCCAAGTCAAAAGTTGCCAAAAATGGACATTACTTGAAATGCAAACTTTCCATTTTGGGAAAGATTTTCAACTTCCTCTTTCTTGATCAAAAATGCTTCAAATGAAATTTTGTTAGACATGAAAGTTGTATATTGAATCTTACCATTTTCAAAAAGTACAAGAACTCCTCTTGATTCATCCTAGAACTCAAGTTATGGCAAGTCAAAGTTGGGAAAATCTTATAATTTTCAAGTTTAGGCCAAAGAGGGAAATGTGTAAAGGTGAATTTCAGGCCTCTATTTGACTTCTAATCCACTCAAATGCATCATGGCATGATCAAACAACATCTGAAAATTCAGATTTGGGCTTTGAACCAAGGGATTTCATGACTTGTTTCTCAGGAAATCACAAAGTTGCAAAATTGCAAAACCTATGCAAACTCATGATCCAAGCCTTACAACTCATGACAATTGATCCTAGGGCTCTCCTTGAAGCCAGCTGAAGCAGCTCAAGCTCTCAAATCAG
The DNA here is from genome assembly GCA_963966055.1 of Lathyrus aphaca. Taxonomy (NCBI): domain Eukaryota; kingdom Viridiplantae; phylum Streptophyta; class Magnoliopsida; order Fabales; family Fabaceae; genus Lathyrus; species Lathyrus aphaca. The sequence goes on from OZ014523.1 coordinate 146,031,302, forward strand.
TACTGCCATGGCCCATACCTCAAGTACACAAAATTTGACTTTTTGTCCAATTGAACCACACCAATCCCACAGTGCATAACAACTCTTCTGACTTATTTCAATTGTTTATGCAAATCCTAAGGATCATAAAAGAGGACTCACAAGAACTCAGAACCATTCAATACTCAGTTTGCACAAAAATCCCTCAAAACTTCCTCTCTTCGATTCTCTTAATCCAACCATCAAACTTCACAAATTCCTTCACCAATCAACTACGTATCACTCATAGAACAAGAATCAGCCATTAAAATGACCTGAAACATCACATATCAAAACCCCCATTTCTGCCATATCAGAACTAGACATCTCAAACCAGCCACTTTCAAAGTATTCCAAGCATTCCAATAGCCTCATGAGGTTCAAAGGAGGCCATTTGCACAAGAGGGAGGCTCTAAAAGCTGATATTTGCAGGTCACCAGCTCAGGTATACTCAAGAACTTTTTTTCTCAAAGCTTCAATTTCTTGTCATAAAATGAAAATACATGCTCTAGGGATCACATAGATGTCTTTAGAATTGAAAATGATGAAGAAATGATCATGTTATGTGTTTCTGAAATTTTCTCGTGTTCTTGATTTGCTTCGATTCAGCTTGTTCTTGTGTTATAAATTATGTTTGATGATTGATTTGAGTTCCTTGGAGTGTGGTGATTGACTCTGGGTAGGTTAGAGGTCATGTAGTGGCCTAGGGAAGAAGTTTGATGTTTGGACTCGCCGAAGAAAATGACCGGAGCATTGTTCCGGTCAACTGGAAGTGATTAGGGTTTGAGGGTGATTAGGGTTTCCATGTTGAATGTAGGCCATTGGATCTTGATTAAATTAGGAAATGGACGATTCATATTATTCATTAGTCCTAATTTTAATTAATTAAAACAAATTATAATTAATTTTTCCAGATTTAATGTGAACCATTGGATTACGCGTGTTTAGGGAGTTTAAACCTGGACCCTAGGATGAGCATACCCCCAGTCAAGCTGACTTGCGCCCTTAGCCCTTGATCTTGCTTCCATGCAATCTGAGCCTTTCATTTTGATTACTTTCAATTTTATTTTCATTTTTTTCATTTTTTTTCTTTTATTTATTAAAAATAGCAAAACACTTTTATAAATTCTGATTTTTTGCACTTTCTCTCTAATTAATTTTAAGAACCCAAAAACATTTTTATTTTCATTTTTTGCATTAAAAATTTATTTTTAAATCATTTAATTGTATTATATAATTAATTCATTCATTTTAATTATTTAAAAATACTTATTGGTTTTTAAAAATAACCAAAAAAATCATAAAGCATCTTTGAACATTATAATCAATTTACAAACTCATTTAACTCATTTATTTTAGGTTTTGATTCTATTTTGAGAATTAAACTTGAATTAGGGTTTTCAAAATCCCCTTTTTCACAACCTAACTTCTAAAATTCACTTATGATCAATGAAAATGAGTTTGCACTTGGTTCTTTTTTCATTCTTTTACATGTTGCATCTAGTATATAGGACATTTAAATCATATTTTTGAATTGCATTTTCAATTTGATATGCATTTTTCTTTGAGGGGTACCCAAAACCCTAGCCTAACTTAGGAAAACCATAACTTGAATTTGGTATAGCTTCTGACCTCCATATTTGGGAAGTGTTCTTGTGTGTTTTTAGGGTTTGTTTGGTTGCAATTTCAAATTTTATCATGTGTTTTTCTTCTGTTTTGATCATGGACATCTCATGCATTCTAAAAACCCTAATTTGCCATGTATACTTGCATTCATCTTTGCATATCCTCATCATATGAACTTGTCATGACATCTCATGCATTTGTATGTCATCTTAGACACCTTAGGTCATGTGAGAACATTGGTTGATCATTGTTGCATTCATTTTTTTATTTCATACCTTATGCACTCATATTATCCCTTTTAGGTGCTTCAGGTAAGTTGATCAGGATGTGGATGTGCATCCACATCCAACCTCTTCTTATCCGTTCATATGCATTTTTTACATGTCTTTGAAGTGAATTTGATTCACTTGTGTTCTCTCTTTCTCTTATCCAACTCTTAGGTTACTTAACTTCTTCAGGAAGTAAGTAACCTATTCTTCTATCTCCTTCCTTTTTCATCTGCTTCTCCTTCCTTGGTGGCCAATCTGAATACTTTCTTTATGCCTCACAAACCATAGGAACTACCAAGCATGATAACTTTAGGGTTGTGAATAGTCCCCCTTAGTTTTTACCTTTTGAGTCTCCTTGAGTCTCTGCCTCTCATCTCAATAACAAAGGCCAAACAATTAAAGTTTTGGGGCTCTGTATTAGGGTTATGTTTGTATCCTTATCTTAGGATGGAGTGTATAATTGTAATACTTAGTGTTAGACCTTTAAGTTTTTTTCACCTCCTAATCAAAACACCTAATAATTATCAAGACTTAAGCTTGTAACTTGGGCCTTATATTAGGGTTACATCTCTACATCTGGGTCAGAGGGACTAACCCTAGTGTTTAATGGACAAGTCCCCCTCAGGTTTAGTCTTACAAACATAAAATTCACTTCTTAACCTAACCTCTAGACAAAATCCAATTTAATAAAGGTTTGTTATATAATTATTTTAATCCCTGACCATGGATTAAGTTGAGGTATCTTCCTCATCTTAAGTGTCCTCATCTATCATCCTTCTCTTAGGATGGTGTAATGAGTTCACTAATCCCTGATTACAGATTAAACTCATTACTTAACACACAAAAAATCCAAAAAGACACTTGATAATTACAAGTAGGTTAATGATCTTAATATTGTATCATTAAGGTAATTAAGTTGGGATATTCATCTCACACTTAAGTAGACTCATTATCCCTAATCAGGGGTGATATAATGAGTTTACGACCCTTGATTAAGGCTTAAGCTCATTATCCTATGCAAAACACCAAAAACAATAAAAAAACTATGTAAACACCCCAAATTTTCCCTCACTCTTTATCACACCATGGCTTGTGATCTTTCATGTTTGCATTAACATAAGCATACTACCTCATATTGCATTTTTGTTTCACTGCATAGTTCAAATTCACCTGCATCTAGGGTTTGTGATCTGAGCAATCCAAGAACCCATCTGAGCCATCCCAAAGACCCCAAATCTTCCCAAGAGGGTCCATGTGTGTTCTATCATCATATCATGCTCATCAAGGTTCATGGAAGTCAAGAAGTCACAAGAACTGGCAAAGGCATGGAAGTAGAGCTAGGGTTTCACTACACAGATGACCAAAATTAGGGTTTTGGTTTCAGAGGCCTTAACTCCAAATTTTTGGGTAATTCTTGTTTCTAATGTTCTTAATATGTTATAAGGATCATGTGTGCCAAATTTGATGAAGAAATTCATTGTGGAAGTCATTTGTTCACTAGGTAACTTCATAAGCAAGTTAAGTCAAAATCAGGGCATCTGAGGCCCCCAACAATGGAACCAAAGGGGTATTTTCATCAAATTGAAGTTATATGATCTTTATTTAATCTTATAAGTGGTTTGAAGTTCACAAGATTGAAGAATTTTGAGCCAATTGCAAACTTGCCATTTTTGGAAATGACTTGAAATGCAAACTTTCCATTTTGGGAAAGTTTTTCAACCTCCTCTTTCATAACCAAAAATGCTTCAAATGAAAAATTTGTGGTCATGAAAGTTGTAGATTAGGTCTTTCCTTTTTCAAAAAGTACAAGAACATGCCTTGATTCATCATAAAACTCAAGATATGGCCTTTCAAAGTTGGCAAAAAATCCTATAATTTCAAGTTTCATGTCAAAGAGGGATTTTGCATTTTGGCATGTTCAAGCATTCTAATGACTTCAAATGTACACAAACACTTCACAATATGTCAATTGAGCCTCTAAACATCAGAATTGTGCATCAAACCTAGCGTTTTCATGACTTGAACTTCAAGAAATCACAAAAGGGCCAAAACTCTCCAAAATTGCAAAATGCATTGGATCCTCTCATCTACTTGTGCCAGCTGCATCAAAACCATTCTATGGCTCTCCATGAAACTTGCTGAGGCCAGACACCCCCAAGAAATCAGACCTGCCATGGCCCATACCTCAAGTACACAAATCTTGAAGTTTTTGCAAATCACCCCATACCAATCAGCCTGTGCCACAACAACTCTCTGGCCAATCAACATACATTATGTGAACCCTAAGGACTCAAAAGAACACAACATTGAAGCCTGAAACACACACACACACACACTCAGATTTCACAAAATCCCTCAAAAATTTCCTCTATTCGAAATTCATCACACAACCACTGAAACTTCAATCTTTTTTCACCAATCATCTCCACATGACCTAAGGATCATTTCCCACCCATCACCATAGCCTAAAACACAGCCAAATCAAAACATGATTCTTGGTGCAGAGGAACTGAAACTCTCAAACCAGGCCATACAAGCTTGCTCTAAGCTTTTCATCATCATCAAGGAGCTCATTGGGGTTGGATTGAACCAAGAGAGGTCAGAAAGCTCAAGAACACAAAGCTTCAACTCAGGTAGTTATGTTGAACAATTTTTCCAGAACTCTTATTTTAAGTTCTTAAATGCTTCTACATGTTTAGTTGATCATGTTGATATGTTTATTTTCGAAAATGGTTGAGAGATGAGTGTGTATGCTTATTCTGAAGCTTTTGTCGTTTTGATGTTTTTGTTCGAATCTTGTTGATGATGAATGATAAATGAATTTTGAGGCCAGATTAATGTTTAGGGAGGTTAGTTGATTGATTCTGGAGGTTTTGGGGGCTTGGGGTGGTGTTTTGAGGAAACTCAGGTGAGGGGTTGGCCGGAGAAGATGACCGGAGGTCTTCTCCGGCCACCTGAAAGTAATTAGGGCTAATCCATGTTTAGTTGCCCAAATGCGTTTCTGACCATTGGATGTTGATTAGGGTTAGGCCTGATACGGTTCAGATCAGTCCATTAGATTTAATCCTAATTAATTAATTATAAAACTTAATTAAAGCTCAGTTTGAATGTGAGTCGTCCAGATGCGCGCCAGTCAATTCCCACCTTTTTCCTTTGAATCTCACCCACTGGATCAGTTGACTTCTCATTTAAATCATTTTTATTGCATTTTTTATTGCATTTTCTTGCATAATTAATTTAAAATAGCAAAATGCATCATAAAAATATTTTCTTTTGCATTCTGACTTTAAATATTTTTCTCATTCCAAAAATGATTTTTATTTTATTTTTTGCATTAAAAAAGCATTTTTAAAATATTTAAATGTTATTTTTAATTAATTAAAGTCTTTTAATTAAATAAAAATACATTTAGGTTTCTAAAAATCACCAAAAAAATCATGAATCATCGTAATACATTTAGAAACATTTTCAAGCTCTTCACACAAATTTCATTTTAGGTTTGATCATAGTTTGCCAATTTTATTTGAATTAAGGGTCATAAAAATCACATTTTTGAACCCTAACTTTAAAAAATCATTTATGCCTAACAAAGAAGAGTTTGAAGTTGATTCTTTTTGCATTGTCTTGCATATTGCATGTAGTTTATAGGTCTTTTTTCTAATAAATCTATCTTGCATTTTCAAATTGATTTGCATTTTTCCCTTTGAACCACCCCAAAAAACCCTAGAAACTTAGGAAAATCATAACTTTTGATTGGTTAGGCTTCTGACCTTCTCCTTTGGGGTGTGACCTAATATGGGTTAGGGTTTGTTTGAGTTTGTTTGCAAATTTTTATCATGTCATATGCTTCTGTTTTATTCATTTGCATCTTACTTGTCCATAAAACCTTAATTTTATGTGTTCATTTGCATTCATCTTGCATATGCATCCTTACATGAATTTGCCATGACATTTCTTGCATTCATATGTCATCTTAGACATCGTAGGACATGTTAGAACCTTGCTCAATCATTTCTTCATTCATTTGCCATGATTTGTATTCTTTTCATTTCATTAACTTTCATGTGTTTTCAAACTTCAAAGCATGCCTCCTTTGCATCTCATCTTTGTATGATCATACATATGCACTCTGTATGCCTTTGCATCATCTTACATGACATTTGCATTGCAAAAACACTTCTGACTTTGATCATTTCATCTCATTTCATCTCATTTCACTTCATTCCTTTATGTTTTATACTTTATGCATCCATGCTAACACTTTCAGGTTTTGGTAAGTTATTTTGGGAGGTGGATTTGCCTTCACCTCTCACTTCTTATTATCTCATTCATATGCATCTTGCTGGTTTTTGAGGTGAATTTGATTCACTTATGTTCCATCTCACTTTCTTTCTTTAAGTTACTTATCTTCTTCAATGAAGTAAGTAACTTATTCTTTTGCTTCTTCCTCCTTTCATCTGCTTCTTCCATTGGTGGCTTCCTTGAAGATCTTTCTCAAGCCTCCCAAACCATAGGAACATCCAAGCATGATAATAATTAGGGTTGTGATTAGTCCCCCTTAGCTTTTTACCTTTGAGTCTTCTTGAGTCTCTCTTCTCATCTCAATAATCAGAGACTAAACTCTTAAAGTTTTAGGACTTTGGAATTAGGGTTATGCCTGCATCCTTCTCTTAGGATGGAGTGTATAACTTTAATCCTAAGTGTTAAACCTTTAATTTGTTTAAACCTCTTAATCAAATCACTTAATAATCACTAAGACTTTATCTTGTAACTTGGGCCTTACATTAGGGTTCTAATTCTTCCTTATGGTTAAGAAGGACTAACCCTAGTGTTTAATGGACAAGTCCCCCTCAAGTTGTCTTACAAATCATAAAATCCATCTCTTAATCTCATCCCTTTAATTAAAATCCACTTAATAAAGGATTTTTTATATAATTAATTTAGTCCCTAACCATGGATTAAGTTGAGGTATCTTCCTCAGCTTAAGTGTTCTCATCTATTATCCTTCTATTAGGATGGTGTAATGAGTTCACTAATTTGTGATTAGAGATTAAACTCATTACTTAACACTAAACAAAAACCCAAAAACATCTAATTAATCACAAGTAGGTTAATGATCTTAATCCTACATCATCATGGCAATTAAGTTGAGATGCCTATCTCATACTTAAGTAGGCTCATTATCCCTAATCAGGGAGGATATAATGAGTTTAAAAGCCCTTGATTTAGGCTTAAGCTCATTAACTTATGCAAAACACCAAAAACAATAACAAGATTAAAGACACAAAAACAAACAATAATCGTCTCCTCCGGGATTCTTTTCTCATCACACTCATTCATAAACGAGAGCTCGCTTCTTCCGTCTAATGCAAGACAGTTAGCTCTCGAGCCAGACGAGTCATACACTTGAGCATAGACAAGCAAGCAGTTCACATTCAATTTTATTTTCAGTCTCTTTGAGTTGAACTACGGTGTTCTGACTTCCTCATTGCACGAGAGGATACGTAGGCATAACTTAACTGTTATCGAACAAAAGTCTTTGTGTCTTCCCCCTCTTTCAGCATTCTTTTCTAAGCCTCAGTTCCTAAGCATCTCATTTCTTTTTGCACTGACACCTGTACATTTCTTTTCCAGCTTTTGCACACAGATAGCACATACACCTACCCCTTTAAACACAATCTTTTAAGCGTAGATCCCATCGAGTACGACGGACAATCTGAGTGCTAATACCTTCCCAGGTTGAAACGAACCCCCTTTCTCAGTTTCTCTGGTTCGCAACCGTCTTATCTATCTTTTTCTAGGTTTATGCAGCATTACTTTTCCTTTGGGATAAAAATGCCTAGCTGGCGACTCTATTCATTTTCTCTCTTCGCCGACCGTTCGCGCTTGTACCGGGATGCAAATATTCGCCGACCGTTCGCGCCTGTGCTTATTGATTATTGCTTTATTTATTGATTTCTATACAGTTTTATTTATTGCTTTCATTTATCTGTTTATATGCATTTCATATTGTTATCATCATATCATTTGTGTTAGATCTGTTGTTTCCTTTGGTGGGAGGGTTATTGAGTGAGTAAGGTTCCATACCGGGAGCCTGAGTGACACATAGGATATAGTGGCTTCATATTCTTTCCCATTCCATTTCGGTATGGTGCAGGAATATGAAACACGGTTCAGACATGGGTTTCTTCTTGAGAACTCTCTGCTACGGATTTCCTGTAGTACTAGGGCTATCTGGGAAGCCTGCTAAGTCTGGATGACATTTTTATGACCTTCAGCATCTGAGGTGAATTAGAGGAGGATCCTTTATGGTTATTTTAAACACTGTACCTCCGGGTTAGAAGTGTTTACACTTCTCATAACTGATCCAAGTCTGAGGATCCTTTTTCTAGAACAATACATGTGAGGGGGTTGGGATGTTTACAGGTTTGCAGGAACCCTTGGCTTCATCATACCTTGTTCCTAGTTTTGTTAAGGTTGTACCATTCTGGACTGTTCTTGTGAAACCCTGGATTTGTGGCTCTTTGTTGGAGTCCCCCACCTGGTTACTGGTTTTCTAAGCCTTCATCCGGACTTATGAACACACATAGACCCTATCAAGGCAGATAATAGATCCAACACTTGATTACAAACCCTTACATATCATTCTGCATACATCATTTTGCATCATTTAACATTTGTATAGGGTATCCACATCTTGTCTTTGGTTTGGTTTTGACCTGTTCTGTTGCTCAGATTCCTTCAGTTATCTGCATCAGCTCTCTTCACCAATTATCTTCATCAGAGATTCAGCTTCATTACTTTCTCCAGTTATCTTCATCAGTTTTCAGCAGTTGCTTTCATCAGTGCTTCTCCCCAGTCTTCTTCATCAGCATCCATTGTCAACATGGACACATCCAGGAAGAGCAACATCACTTATCATTTTTTTGAGCCCACTCTGATATGCATCAGACAGATTCAGTCTCTCATCACCCCTGATCATGTCCCTTTATTCAGGGAACATTATGGTGGCATTATGGACATGATCATGGATTTGGATGCATCCCAGAGAAGCATGATCCACACCTGTCTACAGTTCTATGACCCTCCTCTCAGATGTTTCACTTTCCCATATTTTCAGTTGGGACCATTGATGGAAGAGTTCTCCATGTTGTTGGGTGTCCCCATCAGGAGGGGGATTCCTTTCATCCCTGAGATGACTGCTCCCAAGAATGAAGATGTAGCTAAGGCTTTGTATTTGGATTCCACCCTCATTGACCAGAGCATGACCACTAAGGCTGGGATCCCAGGCCTTCATTTGGATTTCTTGGTTACTCAGGTCACCCTTCATGTTGTAGCAGAGAAGTGGGACACTGTTTGTGCTCTTCTAGCCCTCAGCATATACAGAGTCATCTTGTTTACAGACGAGCCAAAGTTTGTAAGAAAGAGTGCTATCCACATGTTCTTGTTGAGGAATCCAATCCCTACCTTGCTTGGAGACTTCTACTACTCAGTGCATCAAAGGAATGAGAAGTAGAGAGGAAGATTGGTCAGATGATGTGCACCTGTCTTCTACTGTTGGTTGTTAAGGCACTTGCCGAAGTCAGACACTTTCTTGAATCCTCATCAACCAAGGAACTAGGCTAAGAGAATGATTTCCCTTACATCAGAAGACATCAGATGGTGCACTCAGAGCACCAAGGGCAAAGATATCATCACCAGCTGTGGGCAATATCCCAATGTACCCCTGATTGGAGTAAAGGGTTGCATCAACTACAATCCTTTGCTTTTCAAAAGATAATTAGGGTATGCATTGGTACATCCACCAAGAGAGCAAGATTTGACAGAGACCCTCTATTGTGACATTCAGCACAACCTTGCCATTGTCAGACAGGCAGCCTGGGCTTGGGACAATATTCAGACTAAGGGAATAGATATTCTAGGCAATTGCAACAACATAGCTTCAGCTCAGTATCTTGATTGGTCTCGTACCAGGGGACAGATCACCCGTATGCCATTAACCTTAGAGGATGTACCTGGACCATCAGCAGTGGAGCCTGCAGCTACTGTCAGTTTAGAGGAGTTTGAGAAATTGAAGGAAAGGAATACTCAACTCTCTGAAGCTTTGAAGAAGACCCTCTGGGAGAGGAATGATAGTCGGCTGGATAATGAAAGGTTAGAGAAGCTCCAGATTGAGCACTTGACCAAGATTGAGAAGACAGATGACTACATCAGAAAGGATAGAGCAGGAGAGTTAGTGTTGAAGAATGCTTGCAAGGAAGCTAAGACTCAGAAGGCCAGAGTTGAGCATTACTTAGAGGAGAGTCAGGCTAGGTTGATCAGGATCACTGAGCCTCGTGCGCAGGAGGATCAGAGAACCCAGGCTAGGATAGAGCAGCTGGAGGCTAGTGAGAAGAAGAATCAGGTAGCCTTGTTAGCAGCACAGAAGGAGATCTCTGAGTTGAAGCTCCGGGCGGGGTTGAAGAGGTCAAAGGATCAGAATAAGCACAAGAAGCTGACCAGTGCCATCACCACCAGGAACCTTCTTATCAGGACCATCATAGAGCACCCAGTTGGCCCAGTGACTGAGGCTCTCCTGAAATAAGTCAGATAAGATGATTATGGATTGGATGTTTGACTCTTTTATGTACTTCATTTTGATTGTATTTCTGTTGTTGTTGTATTTTGACCCACCATGGGGACTTTGTTGTAATCAAACTATGTATCTTCACATTTTTGTAATATATGGTTTGTATTATTTCATGGGCTTTATCTCTCTGCAACATCATCATTTCCTCGAGGTCTGAAAGGTCAAAACCAAAGAGCCAAACGGATATCCTTGGAAGACAAATAGGCATCATGCATTGCATACTAACATCATTTCTTTGTTTTGTAGGGTTTTTTTTTCTCACTTTGTTGTGATTTCAGGAAACATTGCTCGCAGAAGAGTGTTCCCCGTCAATAGAGTGGACCGGTATCCGACAAGAAACAACCCTTCCGGGATTACAAATGGATCAGATTCAACAAGAATTGACTGACGTGAGAACCCAAATGGCCAATGAAAGGACAGAAATATGGGCCCAAATGAATCAATTTATGGCAGTGATGACTGGTTTGGCTCAGAGCCAGGAGAGGCTGAGAGTGTTAGTCGAGCGGCAAACTCCCGGGGAAAACCACCCAGGTACAGGGGGTACCAGCAACAACGATCACGTACAGCCTCGTACTGATCCCCCAGAGTTTGGATCTCATCTGAACCCTGAAATCAATGCTATAAGAAACACCCAAGGTAACACTGGAGGGAGGGCCTTGCAGGAGGACCCTCAGAAAGAGCAATTTACTGTGGTCGGGGCTGGAGACGAAGTTTACGATCGTCGGTTGGACGAGATAACTGAAAAGCTGAGGTCCCTGGAATCTTAAAACTCCATGGGTTTTGATGTCATGGATATGGGATTAGTGGAGGGGGTTAGAATTCCTCACAAGTTCAAACCTCCCTGTTTTGAAAGATACAATGGCACATCCTGCCCACGTACCCATCTTCAGTCTTTCCTGGGGAGATTGAAAGCCTACACCATGGATGAGAAACTGTGGATGTTTTACTTTGAGGATAGCCTGATAGGGGCATCCCGGGAATGGTACTCTCACTTGACCAGGGCCAAAGTTAGGAATTGGAAAGACTTGGCCGAAGCTTTCATTCGTCAATATCAATATAATCTGGACATGGCTCCAAACAGAACCCTTCTGATGGGAATGTCACAGTCTTCCCGAGAAAGCTTTAGAGAGTACGCCCAAAGATGGAGACAATTAGCTGCTGCCATTCAACCCCCGATGTCAGAAAGGGAAATGGCAGACATGTTTATGAACACCCTCCAGGGGACTTATATTGACAGGTTGGCTGCATGTTCTTCCACCAGCTTTGCAGACGTGTTTATAGTTGGGGAAAGAATTGAGAGCTTATTGAAAATGGGGAAGATTTCCAACAACGGCGCCAGCTCAAGCAGTGCAAGGAAGCCATTTGCAGGGTCCCGTAGATCTGGTGAAACAAATTATGTACATATGGGAAGAGGAAGACCCCAGTATCTGCCAAGATCAGTTGCTGCCATCACTATTCCTACTCCACCTCCTCAATATACTCAACAACCACAGCACTTTCCTCAACAGCCACAGTTTCCTCAACAAAGATCCTACAACAACAATAACAACAACCAACAACAACGCCCTTTTCAGCAGCGACCATCTCAAATCAACAGGGTGATTGACCCTATACCAATGCCATATGCCACATTAATGCCACAACTCCTAAAGCTTAATCTTGTCGAGTTAAGGACATTGGCTCCACCAGATCCTCATAACCTTCCGAGAAATTACAACGTCAACGATAGGTGTGCTTTTCATTCCAATGCACCTGGTCACTCCACGGAAAAGTGTAGGGCTCTGCACATGAAGGTCCAGGATCTGGTAGATTCAAAAGCCCTAAATTTTGCACCACCCCCTAATGTCACGAAGAATCCTATGCCCTGCCATGGTGGGCCAAGGATAAATGCAATAAAGGGGGGCTCATCCATGAGTTTGATTGAAGATATTGCAAGTATTTATACACCTCTAGCAGAGGTTAAAGCTCAGCTTTTAAAATGCTAGGTGTTTCCCGGTTGTGAGGCATGTTGTGAATCTTGCAAGGTTTTCGTGAACGGGTGCGCAAGCTTGAGGAATGGCATCAATGGCTTGATCAAAGAGGGTATCTTGCAAATAACAACAACCGCTTCTACAACACCAGCAACTCCTTTTTCGACAACCAGTATTCCTCCTACAACTGCAAAGACAATTGTTCCCACAGACTCGTTGTCGCTCCCGGGATTTTCATCCTAGTACAAACGCGAAAGTGGCGCGGAAAAGGTAGAGTCGCCAGCCAGACATTTTTATCCCGAATGAGTGGGAAAGGTAATGTTGCATAAACCTGAGGAAGAAGGAAAAGGACGAGGCCTTGCGAACCAAAGATTTGGGTTCGGGAGTCGGTTACGAATTGAGAAGGGATTAGCACCCCAATCCGTCCGCCGTACCCGACGGGATCTACGCTTAAAAGTCTGTTTTCAAAGGGTGAGAAATAGTATGTTGTTTGAACGAAAGAATGGCTATCTGGAATGGAAATGAAATGAGAAAAAGAAATGGAATTGACAAATGGAAATAAAAGGGAAAAATGTAGGGAAAATAAGATTGTGCTCGAATGGCCCCTACCCCACTGCCTACGTACCTCATTGGGATAAATGAGGATCAGAGACGCCGTAGTTCGTCTAACTAAGGCTTATACTCGTTTGTGATTTTTAGGATGACGTTGCCATAGCTCTAGCTCAGGTGCTATCGGCTCTGACTCGAGGGTGTTTACCATATCGCTGTTTGAACTGTCGAGACAAGTCATGTTCGTCTGCAAAGAGTATGAGATGAGATGAGAAGACGTGACTTCTTGGTTTGTTGTTTTTTAGAAGAAGTGTTTTTAATTTGTGTTTTTCGTATGTACAACACTAAAGACTATGACACAGGAGCGAATACTTTCCAATATCGCCCCCAATGGAACGTTTGTAAAACATCCTAGAAGAGTGAAGGAGACCTCCACTAGTCATTTCCTGTATAGCTTAAGGCTCGTGACGCATTGTACACATTTTCCTTTATTAAGTGTTTTGATTTTCTGTTAAGATGAGAAGTGAGACTCAAGTTATAAAAGGAAAAATTCTAAGGGAAACTAGACTTACCCTAAGTTAGTTTGAATTTGAAGATAACCTATGGTTAGTGAGGTTTGGAATATTAAATCTACCTAAAAGATATTAAACTAGAAATGCAAGTAAAAGAGTTAATGATGAACAATGTGGTCCTCCTAAGTCATGGTGGATAAAAACGTGAATGAAACATAAACGGGATGAAACGATGGATCGGGTGGGTCGATTGCGTGGTGCTAAGACGCACGACTTATGGTGTGAAACATACAAGGCTTGCTTTTGGTTGAATGGAGTGGAACGATGGTAATCGAGGAACCCTAAAGTCACGTGCATTTTCATTTGTTTATTTGAAAATATACTCGACGTTGGATCGAGCCTTTTATTTATTTTTGAGATTTTGTTTTCTAGCGATTAGTTTTATCTTTTCTATCCTAATTATAGAAACTATAAAAGCATACAAGTATTAAGATATTACATCACAAAGTACACAAACATAATTGAGGCATAAAAATGTCCAATTCCAATAGCAAGTCCTCGGAAAATACCTTGCATAAGAAGAAAATAGTTAGTGAATGATATGAATCATGAATATGCATAATATGATGGAATGAATTAAAATGAAAAAATATCAAAAGTCATGGGAAAAACGTGAAATTAATTCCCTATGGTCTCTAACCTGATTACAACACTATATTAAAAAATCTCTTAGAAATTCTAACCTTAACTATGGTAAATGGTCCTCTAAATCTAACTAAGGTTTAATCACAATTTTGTACGAATCGCACTACCACAATAGTAGAAAAAATGCCCTAAAAAAATACACAAAAAATATTCTAGGTACTTATATTTGTCCTTTAATCATGGCAAAAAGAATGGGCAAAAAATGTTACAGGAAGTGGTAGAAATAAAGTGTTTATGAAGGAAATCAATATAAATCCATTAAAATGAAAAATCGAATTAAAATCGAAAAATGATTAGATTTAGAAAATAAAAAATGGGAAAGCTCTTAAATTGGCTTAATGTTCTAATGTAATTTTTTGGGAATTTTATTATTAATTTTACTATTTTTCATGGAATTAAATCAAAAAGTATATAAAATAGAAATTAAGAGGAAAAGAAATAGAAAATGGGGTAGAAATAGCAATATTTTTAAGTTAAAACATTACTGGGCCTGAAAACGGGCGGTGTCAATAGCGAATCTGTTGAAGCCCACACGCACAAATGCCAGGGGGTAAGAGAACATGATATTTTTAGTTAATAATGTAACTGGGCCCAGAATGGGGGTGTTAATAGAAATGTCTTGAGCCCAGGATGATTAATGGGAATTGTAAAGATGGATTAAATGCGGTTAATATAGATTAATGTTTTTTTAATTAATCTTTATTGGTGCTTGATCTTAGGTTTAATGATTCATTATATCATTTTAATTCTCATTAAGATCCTAATAATGTTGCTATTTAATTAACTTAATAACTTAACATTATAGAAAATAGAAAAAAAAAACAGAAGAAAAAACAAAAAGATTGAGACAGCATAACAAACCCTAGCCCCCCTCTTCTTCAACCTTGTCTTCTCCTTCTCTCTCACCAAACCCTAATCTCCCTCTCATTCTCATTGCCGCCGCGACTTCCCCCTCTCTCACCTAGTCTCTCTCTCACCTGTACCCTCTCATTCTCACCATCTTCCTTCAACAACCCTAGCCCCCTTCCGAAACAGCTCCTCTCCCTTCATCTCTCACCGTCGTAACCCTCTCTCTCACCTAATCTATCTCTCGCTCTCACTCTCACTCTCACTCGTCATCTTCTTCAACAAACCCTAGGCGGCATTGCGAAAAACCCACCGGAGAAAACCACATCGCCCTATACTCCCTTTCATCAACACTCTACGACCTAACCCCTTCGCTTACCTCAAACCCGACCTCATAATCCCAGAAAATCACTCATGGTACCAGCTCGAAGTTACTAAAATCAAGACCGATAACCAACACGCAAAAACGATTACACACAAATGGAGTCTCGGATTCATACCTTGTAACTTGAAGACGCGTTGACGCTACCACTGAAGAAAAAGTGTCCGTCGCTTCGATGCCGCCGCGAGTTTGATGACAAATACGTTTGAGGACGCGAGGATGAAAACGACGAAGGCACAAACAGTTCCGCTCAGGTACGTTTCGGAGACTCGTCTGTCACGACTTGTTCCATAACTTCTTCTTTGTGGTTTATTGTTGATCGATTCTGAGTTGATCTTTTCTCTGACGGGTTTGTTGTCGTTCTTCTTGCGTGATTTTTATGTATGCTGTGAATCATAAAATCTCATTGTGAATTACTTTCCTCGAATTTGCAGATTTGAAGCTATCATTGATACTTGCTCTTAAATCTTCTTCATCTTCTCACTGCGGATTTGAATTGTGGCTGGAGCATGTTCTTGCAGTGATTCTTGATGCAGGTAAAATGTGCTTGGAGGTGAAGAATTCAAGAGAGTCCAAGAGAGAGGGTAAAGTTTATGTTAGCTTCTCCTTATTATGAATCTTAAATCTTTGGTTATGAAGAAATCCAGAGAAACTGTTACAAATTCTTTTCCTTTTTGTTTGTTAGAAACCAATTGAGAGGGTAGCAATGAAGATGAATAACGGAAAGTTGAATTGAGAGGATGGAGATTTGAAGTTTTGTAAAGGTGTGAAGGGGGTGATGAAGCTGAGTGAAGGAGATGGAAGAAGCTTGGAGGCTGAGAGGGTGAATAGATGGAGGAAAGGATGGAAGAAGAAGAAGAATGGTTTGAGGAGAGGATGAGGATTCGAGGAAATTGAATGGATCTGAAAGAGTTTGTCAGATCCCCCTCCTATCTGGAGCTGAGAAATTGATTTATATGGTGAGTGCTTTCCTTTAGATTTTGGTTGAAATTTCAGTTAGAAATTCTGTTAATAATTCTGTTATAGGTTAGTTATTTGGTAACTGAAAACTGTTATGTGAAACTTTCGGGATTTTCTTTTGAATCCTGAATCCTGAGTTTTTTGTTGTACATTCTGCTAAATTGCTTGTGTATTTTCATTTAAATTTTGTGGTGAGTTTGTTAGAAAACAGTTAGGAATTGGTTAGGATTTTGTTTAAGTTAGTTAATGATTTGCACTGTATTCTTGAGTATTGATCCTTTATTGTAAACAAATATGAGTTTCAACTGAAGCTTTCTGAATTATAGTTCTCTGAGTTTTTGTTTGGATAATTCTTCTTTTAAATCTGAATTTTATTGATGCAGGTTAACGGTTGGTATGCGATTGGTGGTTTCGGCCATTGGGATTGAAGGTTGAAGGCGCGGGTTGTGAGGATGTTCGAATGGGATTGTGGAAGATAGATGAAGGATTTGGAATAATGGTTTGAAGTTGTTAGTGAGGAGTGTCTCGAAAGAGACTTTGGAGTTTTCCTGGATTTTCATGTTTCTCTTAGCCTAAGAATTTTTCCTGTAACCGTTTTTGTTCCTATTAAATTTCACTACATAATTTTTGGAATTGCCCCCTTTTCTTTTTTACAACTACAATTGAGTTTTCTTTTCTATTTGCATCAATTTTGACATATAATTGAATCTCTCCTTCATTCTTTGGTTATGTTTTATTAGTTTGAATTTTTGATATGGATAATGGTATGAAACTTTGGTAATAAAATGAGACCTCACATGCACTAACTAAGCTTAATGTCATGCTGCAAGTTTTTTTTTTTTTACAAAGGAAATGATGGCCTTGGCTTTAATGGGTTTACAAAAAAAAGGACCTTTAGGACCTAGTCAAAAGGGGGGTTAAAATAGAACAATGATGGGCTTCACACATGGAAATTGTTGATAGACTTGGAATTGTAAACACATGATTTGGTTTAATTAGGAATAGAAATGGAAATCATTACTTTGGAATAAGATAAAGGGCTAAAAATGAATTGTATTTGAAATGGTTTATGGACTACTTTCGAATGAACTTGTGTTTGAATTTGAATAACGACATCCAAATAGATCATAATTGTTCACTTTTCTCATCCTTAGCTCGAAACCAATTCTTGAACCAAACATTGATGTCATGATGGATTCTATAATCAACGGTACCTTAAATCACACCTCTTGAATATCTTGGTAATGACCCCTCTTGAAATCAACTTGCGAGTACCAAATAAAGACCTTGATTGCCATTATTCGTTTGGAGAAAAAAAAGTTTTAAAATATGAAGCAATGCATGACCAAAATAATTTGGCGCAAGGACCCTAATCCACTTGGATGATGCCTGACGCATCAATGCATAGTCTTTATGAGTGAGGTTCTTAAATATCACTTAATCAGGGAAATAAAACCTAATAAAGTAGCAAGCACATAAGAATCTGATGTTATTAATAGCCCATGACCCAAACTTTAAATCCACCTGATAGATATGGATAGGATATGACCTAATGGATGAGGCATATGAAGGAGAAACATAAAGCTAGTTAGTATGATAGATATGAGGGCAAATTTTGGGGTGTTACAGCTGCCCCTATTCAATCACTGTAGACTTGAATGGATGATAGCAGTCGCTTTCAGACGTTTGAAGTATACAGGGATTGAATACTAGAAACAACCAGAAAATTTGCACTCTGCGGCAGAAGAACAGGGAAATAAACTCAACCGAATGAACTCTGCTTGGATATAATTATGACGGTAAGAATCATAAACGGGGGATGCCTTTTGAGTAATGCCAGAAGGCTACTGGCTTGCCACACTGCGAGTGGACTTTGATAGGCTGCAACAAAGCCTTAATGGTGTATTATTGGATTTAGACGAATAACGACGTGCCACGCTGTGGGTGGACTTTCCCCAGCTTGCGATAGAATTTTAGGATACTTTGCCACCCTGAAGATGGACTTTTGCCAATCCGCGGTTGGGCTTCAGATACTTTACCACACTGCGGGTGGATTGCTGGATAATTTGCCACACTGCGGGTGGACTTTAAGAATTTGCCACACTGCGGGTGGACTTTTGCCCATTGCGGGGGACTTTTGACACTTGCCACCCGAAGATGGACTTTGGCCAGTCTGCGGCTGGACTTTTGCTCACTGTGGGAGACTTTTGCCCACTGTGGGGGACTTTGCCCACTGCGGGGGACTTTGGAAATTTGCCACACTGCGGGTGGACTTTGGCCAGTCTGCGGTTGGACTTTTGCTCACTGCGGGAGACTTTTGACACTTGCCACTCGAAGATGGACTTTGGCCAGTCTGTGGATGGACTTTTGCTCACTGTGGGAGACTTTTGCCCACTGTGGGGGACTTTGCCCACTGCGGGGGACTTTGGAAATTTGCCACACTGCGGGTGGACTTTGGCCAGTCTGCGGCTGGACTTTTGCTCACTGCGGGAGACTTTTGCTCACTACAGGAGGCTTTTGCCCACTACGGGGGACTTTTGAGATTTTCCACACTACGGGTGGACTTTTGCTCACTACGGGAGACTTTTGAAACTTGCCACCTGAATATGGACTTTGGCCAGTCTGCAGTTGGACTTTGCATAAGTTAAATTGCATGGCATATTGCCCCATGACACTGGGGATGTTATGTCTTGAGTATTGTTAATGAACTGGTGTGACTGTAAAAGAAATTCCTGACGCGGAAATAATAAGTCTCGGCTAACTCTGTGGGGAAACACACTGATCGCGTATTTGATCCTAAGAAGTCCTGTGGGGATAACATCTTTGTTGGAGAAGAACGTGAATAATTCATTCGTCCCGAATTATCACCTTTGCCAAAAATAAATTGGACTTTAGATTTTGAGGACTGTGCTAGGGGATACCTCAACTATTGGGGATTATCCATTCTTATGGAGCTGCTGGGAAGGAGAATGATTTATCTGAAATCTTCTAGGGAAATAGGAATTGCCTTAGATCTGTTGAGGAACCGAGATCAAGGAAACCATCATAAGGAAAAACTTCTGACTTTAGTGAGGATAACTTCCATTTTCCTGTTAGAGATGACAACCCCGAGACACGTCCTGCTGAGGAGGGAAGATTTCAGGTTGTCTCGTACTGGGGATCAGTTGCTTCCGTATGGATTTTACCTCAAGAGGATTTTACAAAAGACTTGGCGTCTTTAAACTCTTAGGTGTCATAACGACTGCATGGACTAGCGTAATCAACCCTGCTGGGGAAATAACCATTGCCAATGCGAATGAGTTTGTATCGAGATAGCTGCCTTGACAAGTGACCACGGTATTCTAAACTCCGGGTAAATGCTTCCGATTGTCTGTCTTCGGGAAAGAATGAACTCTCGTACTATTGGAGTGGCCTGCCCCAATACGAGTATTTGGATAGCTTTGCACATGACTGACTAATCTTCGCTCTTAAAGAGATCTGAATCTCGAGGTGATTGCCCCAGTTTGACTGAAGTTTGAAGAGATTGCTCGACTTAACTGCCCCGGATTGGCTAGCTCTTACTGTGACTAATTAGGAAAGTCCTTGCTCAATGAAGTTTTCTCAGAAAAGTGCACCTCATCGTGACAGTCTTTCAGAAGTTTTAAACTTCTCAATTTGGCAAGCTTAAGCTTCTGGATTGAATTTCCGCATGTGAACCATTTATGATGCCAAACAAATGTATGCAAGCAAAAATGTTTATTCTTAGAATGAAGATTCTAATGCAACAAACAAGTTAATCTTGAAGTTTTTGAAAATGGGTCGCTAACCTTCATGAGCGAATCACTGGTTAAGATACGACATTATTATTATTTTTTTTGAATGAAAGTATGTACATGCAATACCAACAAATGTCTTTTAGCATAACTCGTAGGAGTCAGGAACGCGGTCTCGTAGTAGCGCGCTCTCAAATTAACCCTGTTTCAGTTAGGACTTTTAAGGGTTGTATCGTGGCCTGGTTCACGATTATAGAAACAAAATATATAGGCTCGAAGTTTATTTGTGCCCACCCACTCTTCCTGATGTTCTCCATTCCTACATTCAGCTAGTTTTCACAAGCATTCACCTTTCATAAGGGTTTCGTGTTGATTGAGGAACCATTGTTGCTATCAGTTCAAACACCAATCAGGTTATTGCTGAGAGTCAGTCACTCCTCTATCTTTCATGTATGTGCCACACGACTTTGTTCCCATTTTGAGGATCTTTCTTGTGTAATCCTTTATGTCTTTCGCCTTTGCATTATTTTGCTTATCCCTAACTTTTGCCTGGACTGATTCTTGTGAATCTTTGATTGTGGAGTCCAGCGGGATGCCCTAATTTTTGCCTAAGTCGCTTGTTTTCAAGTTTCGACTTAGCGGGCCTTTTCGTTTCTTTTTCTTTTTTGCATTTTGAACAAGTCGCGTGACATTGTTTGTCTTTGATTGCTTCGCGAGGGTTGTGACTGCCTCATTCTTTGGTCGACGAAGGATAACCATTGTGGTTTTCCATCTTTGGACCCCTTTTTACTTGGATAACCATCGTGGTTTCGGGTCTTTGGACCTCTTGATAAGCATAGTAGAATGCAATGGATCTTCAAATACACTCCTTTATGGAAGCCTGAATGCTTGGTTAGACTAGCTGACATCTACCCTGCCCCTGGGTTACATGTGAGGGTTTTTTCATTTGCAAATAAACTCCTACTTCAAGGCTCAAAGGGGTTAGCGAGGGTCTATCTTCCTTATATCTCCAGTGTTTAGGATTTGAAACAATGCATGTACATCGTCAACAGGGTCTTACTTGAGAGCACACAATTAGAGATTTTGCGTTTTTGTTTCGTCATTCTCCTTTCATAGAATTTAAGCATGACAATTGGTATTTTGATGTACACATGCACAATTATAAGGGAATGCAAATGGATCTACTTCAAGAAAAACATGTGAGTTTTATTATTTCTAACATTCAAAAGTAAACAAATTTCATACATGTAGACAAATGTTTAGCATATAAAAGAAACTACAAATGGAAATGCAGTAAAGAAACTTAATATTGTCGTAGTTGAGGAGGCTTGGCTCCGTCTGGACCTGTTAGTCTCGGATACTTTCAACGATTTTTCACAGACTTGTAATCTTCAATTTGCAGTTGTGTGCCCAACCATGGCAGTCATACCTCTTCTCCTAGCCATTCTGACTCTGACACGAGACATCTGAAGGAAAGAGTGAAGCTGGGGAGTAAAGTTGCCCCATAAGGTTGCTCGGAAAGACCTGACGATCTTCTGCCTACGTATCTCCATTGACTGATGACCAATGAAGAATCAGAGCGACGTAGTTCCCCTCAATAGGGATGAAAATGAACAATGAAGAAAGGCAAACACGTGAATGCCATTACTGAGAGTATTTGAATACTGCTGGCTTTATTTGCTTCATGAATACCCTGGCGTCCTGGGTGATTAACTTGAAGACTTCAGCTTAACGTGAACCATCTGGTAGAATAACCGTGACACCGGTTCCATTATGACTAGGCATCGGATTCTGGAGTACATTTGGGAGAGGAGCAAAATTGATCGCCTTGGAGTCAACTAGGTCCTGTACCTTGTTCTGAAAAGCCCAACATTTCTCAATAATGTGCCCCTAGGCACCTGAATGGAATTCGCACCTGGCATTAGCATCAAAATTCGGAGGTAGGTTGTCAGGAGCAGGCGGTCTCATGGTACGAAGCTCAACCAGGTTCAACTTTAGCAGCTCTGGGAGCAATACAACATATGGGCATGGGACGGGGTCAAGTCTGCGGTTTCTCGCTCTTGTTCTTTCCTGAAACGGTCTCTGTACCTGTTGTTGCTGACCCTGTGGTCGTTGTTGTTGAACCTGTGGAGTAATAGTCACCGCAGCTGCTTGGTGGTAACCTTGAGAATAACCTTTGTCTCGACCTCTATACACAGCATTCGTCTCGCCTTCTCTTCTTCTTTGACCGTTGCCAAAAGGCTTTCTCACACCAGAAGAACTAGCACTGCTTGCATCCTGGATCTTTCCCAATTTCAGAAAATTATCTATTCTTTCTCCCGCAATGACGATATCAGAAAAACCAATGGACGGGCAGGCAGCCGGACGATCCAAGTAAACACCCTGCAAGGTGCCCATAAACATGTCGGCCATTTCCCGATCCAGCAATGGAGGTTGAACCTGTGCGGCCAGCTCACGCCACCTCTGGGCATACTGCTTAAAACTCTCCTTAGGTCCTTGAGACAAGTTCTGTAGCTGAGTGCGATTCGGAGCCATATCAATGTTGTATTGATACTGCTTGAGAAATGCTTCAGCTAGATCTTTCCAACTTCGAATAGAGACCCGACTCAGCTTCATGTACCAGCTCAACGAAGCTCCAGATAAACTGTCTTGGAAGAAATGCATCCAAAGTTTCTCGTCATCAGTGTGAGCCGAGATTCTTCCAAAGTACGCGTGAATGTGAGTCCTAGGACACGTGCTGCCGTTGTACTTGTCAAACGATGGTGCCTTGAACTTGGGAGGGATTCTGACTCCTGGTACTAACCCGAGACTGGTTACATCGATGCCCAAGGAATTCTGACATTCCATGACCTTGATCTTTTCTGCCAGCTCTTCATACCCGCGATTGTTGATCTAATTCACGTTACCCATATCCGCATCCAGTAGAGTGAACTGGTCCTCTTGATTGTCTTCTAAACTTGCATTACGTGTTGTGGTCCTATTTGGATTAGGTTCTCCGTTACGGGTAGCGTTAGAATCCACATTCTCATCCGGTATTCCCGTATTAACATTCCCATGAGGTTGCTCAACCATCAACCGGAGACGCTCCTGGTTCTGGGCCATGCCAGTCATCATTTCCATGAACTGATCCATCCTCTGTCGGAGCTCATTGAGATCTGTCTGCATTCGTTCAGCCATCCTTACTCGGTTTCTCTTAGTCGGATATCGGTGAACGTGTTGACCAGCTATATTGCCTGCAGTTAAATAAGTTAGAAACTCTGGGTAACCTGCAAAAACACAAGAATATGATATGCAGGAAATGAATGTTATGGCATGTCGATCCATTTTTAGGGCATCCCATCCCCTGATTCCAGTTTTGTGGGTTTGATGAAGACAGAAGCTCTTTTTGCTATAAATAACAAGCAATGTTGATAATATAAGGTGTGTGTGTAGCAGACGTGCCAAACAATTCCAAGAATACGAAGACCAACGTGGTTTTGCAAATGTGTCAGATGTGTCAGTGATCATAAAGTGAGAGAACACAGAATGATAGTAAAGAGATCTTTTTATGATAAGAACTTTGTTGATATAGTAAAAAACATGGATTCAAACAGAAGTACAATGATAAAAAGATTCCATCAACAGTCCTGATGGTAATCCCACAACATACAAGCAAACAGAAAGATGTCTTTGTCAATGCGATCCTCTATCTAGATCTGAGTCAATGATCGGTCATGCCTTTGGAACTTCTACCAACTCCTGTGTCTGCACCTGGTTGTCTTCAAACCTCTTCAGCTTCTTCTGATAGCAGATCATCATCCGCTTGTAGTAAGCAGCTTCTTCTCGGGCTTTAGCAAGTTCTGCATCTTTTTCTCTCAACTTACCGGCCATCTCTTCGTCTTTCTCCTTTAGCTTACTCGCGATCTCTTCAGTTTGAACTTTGTCTTGTTCCTCTCTTTTGATCCTGTAAGCAGCATGTCTCTTTTTCATGTTCTCAAACATCAAGGTCTTCTGATCCAGTTGCCTTCTAGTGTCAATGTGTTCCTTGGAAGAACTTCTAGTAGCAAACTCGAACCTCTCATACCGAGCTAACTCAACTTCACACTGTCTCTTTGCAATAGCATGCCTTTCAGCATCTTCTTGAGCTTTCCACTCAATCTTATGTCTGGTATGATTAGCCTTAGCAAGCTCTTGGCTTAACTGTGCATTCTCCATTAACAACCCGTCTCTTTCCGTCTTCATCTTGTTGAACTCTTCAATGCTAACTGTGGTAGGTTGTTCAATGACCGTGGGATATAGAAGAGGCGCAGGCCCAAATGGTAACAATAACACTTCAACCCGTTCTCTTAACCATTCTGCAAACGGTGGATACACTCGACAATTCCCTACTCCCAAAGTCTTCTTCCCTTTTGTCTTTCGACTATGCCAAGCATTAGAAGCTTTCCGAGCGATCTCGAATCCATCTGTTGATTGGAAGTACAAGGACTCAGTGATGTCCACAGCGGCTGGTGGTTCCTTTAAGGCATACCCAAACTGTCTAACCGTGAGAGAAGGGTTATAATTAATTCCCCCTTTTCTCCCGATCAATGGAACATTAGGAAATCCTCCACAACTATGAAGAATGTCAATGCACCGCAAACCCTGATTAGCCCAGCCAATATCCTTTGCTTGTAAGCCCATCAGTCGCTCAGACCATTCAAGAGTGTTCTTCGTCTTCTCAAAAGCTCCTGATTGCGGAAGAAAGCATGTGAACCACTTATAGAATACAGTCGCGCAACAATTCAACATTCCACCCCTTCGTTTCTCATTCTTATAATGCACCGAGTGGTAGAGATCACCTAAAAGCGTAGGAATATGATTCTTTGCTATGAAAATGCGAATAGAATCAACATCTACGAAGTTGGGCATGTTCGGGAACAAAGTGATTCCATAGATACACAAAGCTAGGATCGCATTGAAAGTATTCCAACTTTTTGCCTCAGCTGCTTTGGTAGCCTCATCTAACAAGAAACTCAAATGATATCCCCGGAAGCCTCCTTTGCTATCAATCCGGTCTTCCAATAATGACTTGCTCAAATAAAGAGCAGTTGCTACATCTTTGAAGTCGGGATCAATCTTGGTCCCAAAGAATGGTGCACAGTCCTTCACGGAAACTCTCAGGATGCTCGAATACTCCTCTAATGTAGGTGCCAACACGAAATCAGAAAGTACGAAACATCTAAGCTGTGGATCATAAAACTGTAGCAAGGTGTGCATCCCTCTGAAAGCATAGTCACTGATGGGCTCTATGAAATACAAAATCCACCCGTAATCCTATTTGAAGACATTCAGAACTTCTGGAGGAGCTAAGGCCTTCACTTTGAGAATTTCTTTCACAACAGGCTGATAAACCTTGTAGGAGATAATACACTTGGTCTTTTTCTTGGATTCCATGCTCATAGATCAATACCCACAACTGGAATCAAGGACGTGATATGCAGCCCTGCAAATGAATAAACATGCGTTAGGAATGCAAGTATGCGGATGATGTGATGCAATGCAAAGGCATGTGATCACTGTTGCATATACTGGGCACTGTTGTACTGCCTTCTGATTTTTCCTGAATACCGACTGTCAAGAATACCAGATCATAAGTATGTGTCAGAAGAAAACCCAAGTATCAGGAACAAGGTAGGTTGAAGGTTTAGTTTTCCTGCGAACCTGTAAACCCCTCCCAATCTCACGGGTATGCTACTACGGGTCAACATCACGGACTCTCAAATCCGAATAGCAATACTACGTTCACCATTTCCGAGAAATGGCTCATGACCAAATCAGGGAATCGGTTTGGCATTATGTACTACTCAGGGAGGCCTTAGCTGAATTCCGGAAAAACAAGCATCCCTCATAAGTTCCCGGCTTCAAGCACTGAAGTCGAGAAACAATAGTACATTCATCCCGAAGGGTACAATACTACCGTCATACGACTAGTTGCTTTAACCAGGTTCCTATGAGAGAACAAGGTCATCCTATGCGATTTCCTAGTGGGCCCTCGGGTGCGAATGGGTTTGCCACGAAATGTGGTCTTCCACTGTCACCACTGGAGAGGGTTGTTTCCACTAAGGTCCTCGATGATCGGTTCCCATTGTTAGCAGCTCAGGTGGGAACATTCTATGGTCTGCCTAGGCAGTATAGAACATATCCCAAGAGAGCCTGATCTAGGTGTGGGACTCGTGAAAACTACACGTGCTCAAGACCACGCAAGCAACACGACTGTCCACTCTAAATCCTATGTGTATACTCAAGCCGGGTATTTGGCTTATCTCACAATAATCCCATCCCGCCAAGGAAAACCAGAACAGCCAGTACAGTATATGCCAGTATATGTGACAGTAAAGTAAAGTGCAGAAAGCTGTAAATAAAGCTGTAAAGGAAAGCGATAAACTGTAAACAAAACAGTAAAGCTAAACTAAAGCATAACAGCGAATGAATAAGCACCCAAAGAAAACAGAAACAGACAAGCGCTAGGATTGACTCTCAAAGGGGAATTTAGAATTTCTAAAAGTTCCCCAGCAGAGTCGCCAGCTGTCGCTCCCGGGATTTTCATCCTAGTACAAACGCGAAAGTGGCGCGGAAAAGGTAGAGTCGTCAGCCAGACATTTTTATCCCGAAGGAGTGGGAAAGGTAATGTTGCACAAACCTGAGGAAGAAGGAAAAGGACGAGGCCTTGCGAACCAAAGATCTGGGTCCGGGAGTCGTTTACGAATTTAGAAGGGATTAGCACCCCAATCCATCCGCCATACCCGACGGGATCCACGCTTAAAAGTCTGTTTTCAATGGGTGAGAAATAGTATGCTGTTTGAACAAAAGAATGGCTATCTGGAATGGAAATGAAATGAGAAAAAGAAATGGAATTGACAAATGGAAATAAAAGGGAAAAATGTAGGGAAAATAAGATTGTGCTCGAATGGGCCCTACCCCACTGCCTACGTACCTCATTGGGATAAATGAGGATCAGAGACGCCGTAGTTCGTCTAACTAAGGCTTATACTCGTTTGTGATTTTTAGGATGACGTTGCCATAGCTCTAGCTCAGGTGCTACCGGCTCTGACTCGAGGGTGTTTACCATATCGCTGTTTGAACTGTCGAGACAAGTCATGTTCGTCCGCAAAGAGTATGAGATGAGATGAGAAGACGTGACTTCTTGGTTTGTTGTTTTTTAGAAGAAGTGTTTTTAATTTGTGTTTTTCGTATGTACAACACTAAAGACTATGACACAGGAGCGAATACTTTCCAAGATCGCCCCCAATGGAACGTTTGTAAAGCATCCTAAAAGAGTGAAGGAGACCTCCACTAGTCATTTCCTGTATAGCTTAAGGCTCGTGACGCATTGTACACATTTTCCTTTATTAAGTGTTTTGATTTTCTGTTAAGATGAGAAGTGAGACTCAAGTTATAAAAGGAAAAATTCTAAGGGAAACTAGACTTACCCTAAGTTAGTTTGAATTTGAAGATAACCTATGGTTAGTGAGGTTTGGAATATTAAATCTACCTAAAAGATATTAAACTAGAAATGCAAGTAAAAGAGTTAATGATGAACAATATGGTCCTCCTAAGTCATGGTGGATAAAAACGTGAATGAAACATAAACGGGATGAAACGATGGATCGGGTAGGTCGATTGCGTGGTGCTAAGACGCACGACTTATGGTGTGAAACATACAAGGCTTGTTTTTGGTTGAATGGGGTGGAACGATGGTAATCGAGGAACCCTAAAGTCACATGCATTTTCATTTGTTTATTTGAAAATATACTCGACGTTGGATCGAGCCTTTTATTTATTTTTGAGATTTTGTTTTCTAGCGATTAGTTTTATCTTTTCTATCCTAATTATAGAAACTATAAAAGCATACAAGTATTAAGCTATTACATCACAAAGTACACAAACATAATTGAGGCTTAAAAATGTCCAATTCCAATAGCAAGTCCTCGGAAAATACCTTGCATAAGAAGAAAATAGTTAGTGAATGATATGAATCATGAATATGCATAATATGATGGAATGAATTAAAATGAAAAAATATCAAAAGTCATGGGAAAAACGTGAAATTAATTCCCTATGGTCTCTAACCTGATTACAACACTATATTAAAAAATCTCTTAGAAATTCTAACCTTAACTATGGTAAATGGTCCTCTAAATCTAACTAAGGTTTAATCACAATTTTGTACGAATCGCACTACCACAATAGTAGAAAAAATGCCCTAAAAAATACACAAAAAATATTCTAGGTACTTCTATTTGTCCTTTAATCATGGCAAAAAGAATGGGCAAAAAATGTTACAGGAAGTGGTAGAAATAAATTGTACAAATTTATGTGTTTATGAAGGAAATCAATATAAATCCATTAAAATGAAAAATCGAATTAAAATCGAAAAATGATTAGATTTAGAAAATAAAAAATGGGAAAGCTCTTAAATTGGCTTAATGTTCTAATGTAATTTTTTGGGAATTTTATTATTAATTTTACTATTTTTCATGGAATTAAATCAAAAAGTATATAAAATAGAAATTAAGAGGAAAAGAAATAGAAAATGGGGTAGAAATAGCAATATTTTTAAGTTAAAACATTACTGGGCCTGAAAACGGGTGGTGTCAATAGCGAATCTGTTGAAGCCCACATGCACAAATGCCAGGGGGTAAGAGAACATGATTTTTTTAGTTAATAATGTAACTGGGCCCAGAATGGGGGTGTTAATAGCAATGTCTTGAGCCCAGGATGATTAATGGGAATTGTAAAGATGGATTAAATGCGGTTAATATAGATTAATGTTTTTTTTTAATTAATCTTTATTGGTGCTTGATCTTAGGTTTAATGATTCATTATATCATTTTAATTCTCATTAAGATCCTAATAATGTTGCTATTTAATTAACTTAATAACTTAACATTATAGAAAATAGAAAAAAAAAAACAGAAGAAAAAACAAAAAGATTGAGACAGCATAACAAACCCTAGCCCCCCTCTTCTTCAACCTTGTCTTCTCCTTCTCTCTCACCAAACCCTAATCTCCCTTTCATTCTCATCGCCGCCGCGACTTCCCCCTCTCTCACCTAGTCTCTCTCTCACCTGTACCCTCTCATTCTCACCATCTTCCTTCAACAACCCTAGCCCCCTTCCGAAACAGCTCCTCTCCCTTCATCTCTCACCGTCGTAACCCTCTCTCTCACCTAATCTATCTCTCGCTCTCACTCTCACTCTCACTCGTCATCTTCTTCAACAAACTCTAGGCGGCATTACGAAAAACCCACCGGAGAAAACCACATCGCCCTATACTCCCTTTCATCAACACTCTACGACCTAACCCCTTCGCTTACCTCAAACCCGACCTCATAATCCCAGAAACTCACTCATGGTACCAGCTCGAAGTTACTAAAATCAAGACCGATAACCAACACGCAAAAACGATTACACACAAATGGAGTCTCGGATTCATACCTTGTAACTTGAAGACGCGTTGACGCTACCACTGAAGAAAAAGTGTTCGTCGCTTCGATGCCGCCGCGAGGTTGATGACAAATACGTTTGAGGACGCGAGGATGAAAACGACGAAGGCACAAACAGTTCCGCTCAGGTACGTTTCGGAGACTCGTCTGTCACGACTTGTTCCATAACTTCTTCTTTGCGGTTTATTGTTGATCGATTCTGAGTTGATCTTTTCTCTGACGGGTTTGTTGTCATTCTTCTTGCGTGATTTTTATGTATGCTGTGAATCATAAAATCTCATTGTGAATTACTTTCCTCGAATTTGCAGATTTGAAGCTATCATTGATACTTGCTCTTAAATCTTCTTCATCTTCTCACTGCGGATTTGAATTGTGGCTGGAGCATGTTCTTGCAGTGATTCTTGATGCAAGTAAAATGTGCTTGGAGGTGAAGAATTCAAGAGAGTCCAAGAGAGAGGGTAAAGTTTCTGTTAGCTTGTCCTTATTATGAATCTTAAATCTTTGGTTATGAAGAAATCCAGAGAAACTGTTACAAATTCTTTTCCTTTTTGTTTGTTAGAAACCAATTGAGAGGGTAGCAATGAAGATGAATAATGGAAAGTTGAATTGAGAGGATGGAGATTTGAAGTTTTGTAAAGGTGTGAAGGGGGTGATGAAGCTGAGTGAAGGAGATGGAAGAAGCTTGGAGGCTGAGAGGGTGAATAGATGGAGGAAAGGATGGAAGAAGAAGCAGAATGGTTTGAGGAGAGGATGAGGATTCGAGGAAATTGAATGGATCTGAAAGAGTTTGTCAGATCCCCCTCCTATCTGGAGCTGAGAAATTGATTTATATGGTGAGTGCTTTCCTTTGGATTTTGGTTGAAATTTCAGTTAGAAATTGTGTTAATAATTCTGTTATAGGTTAGTTATTTGGTAACTGAAAACTGTTATGTGAAACTTTCGGGATTTTCTTTTGAATCCTGAATCCTGAGTTTTTTGTTGTACATTCTGCTAAATTGCTTGTGTATTTTCATTTAAATTTTGTGGTGAGTTTGTTAGAAAACAGTTAGGAATTGGTTAGGATTCTGTTTAAGTTAGTTAATGATTTGCACTGTATTCTTGAGTATTGATCCTTTATTGTAAACAAATATGAGTTTCAACTGAAGCTTTCTGAATTATAGTTCTCTGAGTTTTTGTTTGGATAATTCTTCTTTTAAATCTGAATTTTATTGATGCAGGTTAACGGTTGGTATGCGATTGGTGGTTTCGGCCATTGGGATTGAAGGTTGAAGGCGCGGGTTGTGAGGATGTTCGAATGGGATTGTGGAAGATAGATGAAGGATTTGGAATAATGGTTTGAAGTTGTTAGTGAGGAGTGTCTCAAAAGAGACTTTGGAGTTTTCCTGGATTTTCATGTTTCTCTTAGCCTAAGAATTTTTCCTGTAACCGTTTTTGTTCCTATTAAATTTCACTACATAATTTTTGGAATTGCTCCCTTTTCTTTTTTACAACTACAATTGAGTTTTCTTTTCTATTTGCATCAATTTTGACATATAATTGAATCTCTCCTTCATTCTTTGGTTATGTTTTATTAGTTTGAATTTTTGATATGGATAATGGTATGAAACTTTGGTAATAAAATGAGACCTCACATGCACTAACTAAGCTTAATGTCATGCTGCAAGTTTTTTTTTTTACAAAGGAAATGATGGCTTTGGGTTTAATGGGTTTACAAAAAAAAGACCTTTAGGACCTAGTCAAAAGGGGGGTTAAAATAGAACAATGATGGGCTTCACACATGGAAATTGTTGATAGACTTGGAATTGTAAACACATGATTTGGTTTAATTAGGAATAGAAATGGAAATCATTACTTTGGAATAAGATAAAGGGCTAAAAATAAATTGTATTTGAAATGGTTTATGGACAACTTTCGAATGAACTTGTGTTTGAATTTGAATAACGACATCCAAATAGATCATAATTGTTCACTTTTCTCATCCTTAGCTCGAAACCAATTCTTGAACCAAACATTGATGTCATGATGGATTCTATAATCAACGGTACCTTAAATCACACCTCTTGAATATCTTGGTAATGACCCCTCTTGAAATCAACTTGCGAGTACCAAATAAAGACCTTGATTGCCATTATTCGTTTGGAGAAAAAAAGTTTTAAAATATGAAGCAATGCACGACCAAAATAATTTGGCGCAAGGACCCTAATCCACTTGGATGATGCCGTACGCATCAATGCATAGTCTTTATGAGTGAGGTTCTTAAATATCACTTAATCATGGAAATAAAACCTAATAAAGTAGCAAGCACATAAGAATCTGATGTTATTAATAGCCCATGACCCAAACTTTAAATCCACCTGATAGATATGGATAGGATATGACCTAATGGATGAGGAATATGAAGGAGAAACATAAAGCTAGTTAGTATGATAGATATGAGGGCAAATTTTGGGGTGTTACACTCGTCTAAAAAATCATCAACCACCTCTTCCATCACTTCAACAAACAACAGTTCCATTGCATATACTTTTACAACTACAGCAACCATCAACAACGACGTCTCCATAGTCACTATCTATTATGTCCCTGCAACGGTCCCTGTTTCCAACAATTATCAACAACAATCTCAGCAACAGTTTCAACAATAACCAAGCTTCAATCAATCACCACCTGCATCCACCAGAAGTCCTGTCACCATCTTTTATGACCCACAAACAATAACGATTCCCACCTCTGCTGCAGTTAGCCCAGTCACCATCACGGTGCCAGGGCCCATTCCATATGACAAAGACAACGTTGTACCATGGCACTATGGTTCAGACCTTTACTGCAACGGAGAAAGAGTCCTTCTTGATTCTTCAGTTCACACCCCCCAAGTGGATAATGTCGGGGGAGGCGGAGGCTTCACCTGAAGCGGATGCCTCTTCCCGTTACAAGCTCTAAAGACTAGTACTGAGGCAGAGGCTGCTGCCAAAGCCAAGGGGAAAAGTGTGGCACCCGAAGAACCTGCACGAAAAGAGAGTCATAAATCATCCTTTGATCAGGATGTGGATGAATTTATGAGGATAATTAAAAGAAGTGACTACAAAGTTGTGGATCAGCTCCACCAGACTCCTTCCAAGATCTCCATCTTATCCCTGCTGTTGTGTTCCAAAGCTCATCGGGATGCACTACTTAAAGTCTTGCACGCTGCCTACGTGCCAGAAGAGATCACCGTGAATCCGCTCGAGATAGTGGTGTCTAATGTTAATACTAGCCATGGGCTAGGTTTCACTAATGTTGACTTGACAACGGAAGGACGTCACCATAACAAGGCTTTACACATCACTTTGGAGTGTAAAGGGGTTGTGCTCTCGCATGTTCTTGTTGACACTGGGTCTTCACTCAATGTCTTGCCAAAGAAGGCTTTTGTCAAACTAGAATATGATGGTATAACTCTCCGACCAAGCAATCTGGTGGTCAGAGATTTTGATAGCTACAAGAGGTCTGTTCTTGGAGAGGTGGAGTTGCATGTGATAATCGGTCTGCAGGTCTTTCAGACTACTTTCTATGTGATGGACATTCAGCCGGCCTACATCTGTTTGTTGGGTCGACCATGGATTCACATCGTTGGCGCAGTTATGTCGACCCTTCACCAGAAATTGAAGAGGACATCTTTTTTAGCCATCTGGCTATATACAAATACATTGAGATGGATGGTGAAATCCATGAAACCATGAGCCAAGGGTTCGAGGCATTGAACGTCAATGAGGCAACGACTGAAGTATTTGCTGCATCCCAGGAGGATAGGATGGGTACTTCAATTGTCTCCTATCAGCAAGCCCGGAAGGTTGTTGAAGATGGAAATGCCCAAGGCTAGGGTAAGTTGCTACCAGTGGAGAAGGAGGAGGACAGATTCGGTTTGGGTTACAAACCATTCCGACAAGATCAAGCAGAGGCTGCTAAGGAACCCAAGTTCATCAGTGGGGGGATGCTCACCCCAGATGCTGTTAACAACGTGGAAGACGAGGCGGAAAGCGACCTCAACCTGGAGAGCTAGACACGTCCAAGGATCCCGGGTCACCAAGTCCTTAACTGGTCTTCCCAGGAAATTATAAGGGTCACTACTGCAGAGTAATTATTGTTTCCTGCTTTTTTCAGCATGCATCAAGTCCTGCATCTTGCCCAAGGTGTCAGGACTCATTTTGTAATAGGGCCATATTGTAATTTTGTGCAAATGGAATATCAATGAATATCGGACATCTTTTGCAAACAATTTTTCTCTTTCGTTCACTATCTTTTCATTTTTCACTTTAGTATAAAACAATAAAATGGCAATGTTTTCAAAATAATAACTTCATTTTACACTTTTTTTTTCTAAACAAGATTAAAATTGATCACTAAAACGAACAAATCTCAACCCTTGTAGAGATTATCCTCCAGATTGCACCGACAACAACACTGTTATGACCTTGTATGACTTCGACAATCCAATTAATCAAGTTGATGAAGGGGTTGAAGAAGGCTATGAGTTACCTGAAGAGTTAGCCAGGTTGTTGAGGCAAGAAGAGAAAGTGATTACTCCTCATCAGGAGGAGGTTGAAACAGTTAATCTTGGTACCGAAGAGGATTTGAAAGAAGTGAGGATTGGGGCCGGTCTGCAAGCTTCAGTAAAAGAACAACTTATCAACATGCTTCGAGAGTACGTCGACTTCTTTGCTTGGTCCTATCCAGACATGCTAGGTCTAGATACGGATATTGTTATGCACAAGCTACCCTTGAAAGAATATTTCCCTCCAGTGAAGCAAAAGTTACGCCGTACTCGCCTAGATATGGCCATGAAGATTAAGGAAGAGGTACAAAAATAGTGGGACGCCAGTTTCCTTGATGTAACTAGTTACCCGCCGTGGGTCGCTAATATTGTACCAGTGCCTAAGAAGGATGGCAAAGTACGTATGTGTGAGGATTACCGGGATCTGAATAGAGATAGCCTGAAGGATGACTTACCATTACCTCACATTGATGTATTGGTCGACAACACAGCTCAGTTCTCGGTATTTTCTTTTATGGATGGATTTTCTGGGTATAATCAGATCAAGATGTCACCCGAAGACATGGAGAAAACAACCTTCATCACACCTTGGGGAACATTTTGTTACAAGGTAATGCCTTTTGGACTGAAGAATGTCGGTGCCACTTATCAACGGGCTATGGTAACGTTATGCCAAGTCCCTTACTGAAGAAGACCATCTGGTAAATTTGCTGAAGTTGTTCAAGCGTCTAAGGAAATATCAGCTGAAGTTAAACCCTAAAAAATGCACATTCGGGGTACGTTCTGGTAAGTTGCTGGGATTTATCGTAAGTGAAAAAGGAATTAAGGTTGATCCCGACAAAGTCAAGGCCATTCAGGAGATGCCTGCACCTAGGACTAAAAAAGAAGTTCGGGGGTTCTTAGGTAGATTGAAATACATATCAAGGTTCATATCTCACCTCACTGTAACCTGTGAACCTTTGTTCAAACTGTTAAGAAAGGAACAGACAGTCAGGTGGAACGAAGATTGTCAGAAGGCTTTTGACAAGATCAAGGAGTACCTACAAGAACCTCAAATTCTCATGCCTCCGATTGTAGGAAGACCTCTGACAATGTACCTGACAGTATTAGAAGGGCCAATGGGGTGTGTGTTGGGCCATCATGACGAGTCTGGTTGAAAAGAGTATGTAATATACTACTTAAGCAAAAAGTTTACCGAATGTGAACAACGTTATTCACTGCTCGAGAAAACTTGTTGTGCTTTAGCGTGGGATGCTCGCCGACTAAGATAGTATATGTTGACTCACACTACCTTGTTGATTTCAAAGATTGACCCCGTCAAGTACATATTCGAGAAGCCAGCACTTACCGGAAGGGTTGCAAGATGGCAAATGATTCTGACAGAGTATGACATTCAGTACACATCTCAAAAAGCCATCAAGGGCAGTGTATTGTCTGACTATCTGGCTGAGCAACCCATTGATGATTACCAGCACATGAGATTTGACTTCCCTGATGAAGACATCATGTACTTAAAAGCAAAGGATTATGAAGAGTCTGTTCACACTGAAGGGCCTGACCCAGAAGAGGAGTGGACTATGATGTTTGATGGGGCTGTCAATATGAATGGTCGTGGGGTTGGTGCAATGCTCATTACACCTAAAGGAGTTCATATGCCTTTCTCGGCAAAACTCACCTTTGCCTTCACTAATAATGAAGCTGAATATGAAGCCTGTATCATGGATCTTGAGGAAGCCATTGACCTCAGGATCAAGACATTGAATGTATTTAGGGATTCAGCTTTGGTAATCAATCAGACCAACGGCAAATGGTACACTCACCAAGAGCATCTGATTCCATACCGTGACTACACGAGGAGATTATTAACTTTCTTCACAACAGT
Source organism: Lathyrus aphaca (assembly GCA_963966055.1). Taxonomy (NCBI): domain Eukaryota; kingdom Viridiplantae; phylum Streptophyta; class Magnoliopsida; order Fabales; family Fabaceae; genus Lathyrus; species Lathyrus aphaca. Next base: position 146,067,393 of record OZ014523.1, read on the forward strand.
CAAACTTGAGTACATCCCTCGAGACGAAAATCAGTTCGCAGATGCTTTAGCTACCATTTCCTCCATGATCAAGGTTCAAATTGCAAATTATGTGCCTCGGATTTTGGTATCCAAACTAGACCGACCAGCATAAGTTTTCTCTGTGGACATTGCTAAAGATGACAAGCCATGGCTCCAATGACATCAAATGTTTCTTAGAGGATCAAACATACCCACCTGGGGCATCATCCAATGACAAGAAGACACTAAGAAGGCTGGACTGAAGTTTCTTCCTTAATGCTGATGGTTCATTATACAAGCAAAACTTTGACATGGTTCTGCTCAGATGTGTTGACAAGAAAGAAGCACACTTTTTGATGCACGAGGTGCATGAAGGATCTTTCGGTACCCATGTTGGAGGACATGCAATGGCTAAGAAATTATTAAGATCAGGTTACTACTGGATCACAATGGATGCAGACTGTTGTGCTTATGCCAGAAAATGCCACAAATGCCAGATCTACGCAGACAAAGTGCATGTGCCTCTGAATCCTTTGAATGTGATGTCTTCACCTTGGCCCTTTGCCATGTGGGGCATTGACATGATTGGAAAGATCGAACCAACTGCTTCAAATGGCCACAGATTCATCCTGGTAGCTATTGATTACTTCACCAAATGGGTTGAAGCAGCTTCATATGCAAATGTCACCAGACAAGTGGTAGCCAGATTCCTGAAAAGAGACATCATCTGTCGATATGGAGTACCCGAGCGAATCATTACTGATAATGGTTCCAATTTGAACAAAAAAATGATGGTTGAACTGTGCCGGGACTTCAAAATCCAACATCACAACTCTCCTCCTTACAGGCCAAAGATGAATGGCGTTGTTGAGGCAACTAACAAAAACATCAAGAAGATTGTGCTGAAGATGGTGGTTACTTACAAAGACTGGCATGAAATGGTGCCATTTGCCTTGCATGGGTATCGAACCTCAATCAGAACGTCTACTGGGGCAACACCTTATCATCTGGTGTACGGTATGGAAGTTGTCCTACCTGTTGAAGTTGAGCTACCCTCCTTACGAGTAATGATGGATGTGAAGCTGGACGAAGCAGAATGGGTTCGATCTCGGTACAATGAACTGAATTTGATCGAAGAGAAAAGGCTAGCTGCCATTTGTCATGGGCAGTTATATCAGAAAAGGATGAAGAAAGCCTTCGATCAGAAAGTCAGGCTTCGAGAATACCATGTGGGAGATCTTGTGCTGAAAAGACTCCTTCCTCCTCATACAGACCACAGGGGCAAATGGACTCCAAATTACGATGGTCCATTCATAGTAAAGAATGTTTTCTCTGGTGGAGCACTGATGCTAACTACTATGGATGGCGAGAATTTCTTATCCCCTGTGAATTCAGACGCAATTAAAAAATACTTCGCATAAAATGACCCGCTGGACATAAAGCAGAATGTAAGTCCATGCAAAAATAGGGCATCCCGGCGAGTCAAAAACTGAATAAAAGACTCGGGCAAAAATAAGGGAAAATTGAAAAAAAATGTACACCCGCTGAGTTGAAAAGCCGCATTGGACAGCTCAGGAAAAAATGGGTATCCCGGTGGATTGAAAACCCGAAAGGGCGATCCACGCAAAATCAGGAAATAAGCGAACAACTGCATTCTAAATTCATTTGTATCACTTATAACATGGCAAGCTTCGAAAGGATAAAGCATCAGTCAGAATCGACCTTCTTCAAAAAGCAAGATGAGAAGAATGTCAAGGTCATACAGGTCATAGCAAAGGAAGTTCACTGGAATGTCGTCATCAACATTGCCAAAACTTTTATTTTCTCAATTTATAGCAACCCCCTAATTTCAGGGGATTTGTTTCTTTGACTGTATTTGCCAATTCAGGGCACCCAGATTAATAAAATCAGAATTTTCAGTCACACCTCGTGTTGTACATTTTTGTTTCGTTTGCAAAATGTCCAATATTCATGATATAGTACTCGCACAAGGAAAATGGGCCATTTTTAATAAATATTTGCAGGAAATGTATTAATTTTAGGAAAATCTAACTCCTATGACGGAATCCGGTAAGGGATACATCGGGATACTTGTGCGTTTCTTTTGTCTTAACATGTTGCAGGTATTCAATACCCCGCATGGGGCATGCCAAGCATTGCATCCCCAATATGATGCTTCCCAGAAGTTTATCACTTCCCCAAGCAGTACCTGATAACTGTGACACAGAAAGGCGTTCAAGGAATCTGTTACTCCCCACAGAGTCTCCTTTCTCTCCCCAGGAGAATAATGCATGCATACTTTCCCAGCGGAGTTTCTGAAGCTTCCTTCTCCCCAGCTGAGTTCTCCTCACTGATAGATCTACCAACGATCTATTTCCCCAAGCAGAGTTCTCCTTGCAGTTAGATCTACCAATGATATCTTCCCCAGTCGGGACATCCCTTCGAGCAGATCAGCCAGAGATCTTTATCCTAGTGGGATCTGAATCCCGGATCGGTTTCTCTTTTGCATAATCATAGCATTTGCGTCATATTCACCAAATAAGCGTAGCATTCTGTCTAATACGGAGCAATACGGCAAAAATCAAAAATTTGCATGATCACAAGCCAGATTTGAGCCAGTCACCTACAAAGTACCATCAATATTTCATTAGCAATATACCAAAAACACATCCCCTACAAATAAAAGCCAAATCGTCCCCTAAGGATGCTCGTCCGCATCTTTAATCTATACACAGCGTCAAACACTTATACCTTTTATTCTTAAACGTAAGCACTCATCCGTGTTTACCAATCCTCAGCAAGTCACCAACAAAATAACTTTCTTCTATCCGACATTCGTCATATGTCGTGATACTTTCGGAAGTCGTACCCTGCCATATGATCGTCCTTCACCTTTGATGACCGTCCATCATCCCCTTCCTCAACGGAGTCCCCATTAGTGGAACCTTTTTCTATCCGGCGTTCGTCCTACGTCGTGATAAAGAGCATTTGTCCCCTTCTAGGTGATCGTCCTTCACCTTGTGATGATCGTCCCTCATCATTTCACCCGATGGTCGTCCCCATCGTTGATTCTATCCGACATTCGTCCTATGTCGTGATAAACCCATAGAGCACATGTACCCTTCTAGGTGAACGTCTTTCACCTCTTGATGATCATCCTTCATCATGCTTATCCGATGGTCGTCCCCATCATCGACCTTTTCTATCCGACATTCGTCCTATGTCATGATAAAGAGCAGCCGTCCCCTGCTAGGTGATCGTCTTTCACCTTTGATGACCGTCCCTCATCATTATTTCATTTATTCTTTAAACCGATGGTCGTCCCCATTGTTGTTGCTTTACTCTCCAAGCCTGATGGTTGTTCCCATTATTATCTTTACTTTAATCCCCAGGGAATCTTATTTCCTTACCTGATGTTCGTCCCCGTCATGGTCTCTTTATTTCCCCAGCTTGTCGGTCGTCCCCGTCATTGCTTTACTTACCAATTTATCCCCAGCAGTCGTCTTCTGCTCGATGGTCGTCCTCCATCGCCTTCATTTGATAATCATGCTATACTACCTTTTACAATTTATATCCCTTTTCTTCTTCTATCCAGTGAGTGCAAATTTTGGATTGTCTTTGGTATTCAACCACAAGTTATCTTGTTTGTCTGATAAGCCAGGCGCTTACATCCTGCACAGCTAACTCATGTTTGAATAGGGGCAGCTGTAAACACCCCAAATTTTCCCTCACTCTTTATCACACCATGTCTTGTGATCTTTCATGTTTGCATTAACAAAATCATACTACCTCATATTGCATTTTTGTTTCACTGCATAGTTCAAATTCACCTGCATCTAGGGTTTGTGATCTGAGCAATCCAAGAACCCATCTGAGCCATCCCAAAGACCCCAAAGCTTCCCAAGAGGTTCCATGTGTTTTCTATCATCATATTATGCTCCTCAAGGTTCATGGAAGTCAAGAAGTCACAAGAACTGGCAAAGGCATGGAAGCAGAGCTAGGGTTTCACTACACATATGACCAAAATTAGGGTTTTGGTTTCAGAGGCCTTAACTCCAAATATTTGGGCCATTCTTGTTTCTAATGTTCTTAATATGTTATAAGGATCATGTGTACCAAATTTTATGAAGAAATTCATTTTGGAAGTCATCTGTTCACTGGGTAACTTCCTGAGCAAGTTAAGTCAAAATCAGGGCATCTGAGGCCCCCAACAATGGAACCAAAAGGGTATTTTCATCAAATTGAAGTTATATGATCTTTATTTGATCTTATAAGTGGTTGGAAGTTCACAAGATTGAAGAATTTTGAGCCAATTGCAAACTTTCCATTTTTGGAAATGACTTGAAATGCAAACTTTCCATTTTGGGAAAGTTTTTCAACCTCCTCTTTCATAACCAAAAATGCTTCAAATGAAAATTTCTTGGTCATGAAAGTTGTAGATTAGGTCTTTCCCTTTTCAAAAAGTACAAGAACATGCCTTGATTCATCATAGAACTCAAGATATGGCCTTTCAAAGTTGGCAAAAATCCTATAATTTCAAGTTTCATGTGAAAGAGGGATTTTGCATTTTGGCATGTTCAAGCATTCTAATGACTTCAAATGTACACAAACACTTCACAATATGTCAATTGAGCCTCTAAACATCATAATTGTGCATCAAACCTAGCGTTTTCATGACTTGAACTTCAAGAAATCACAAAAGGGCCAAAACTCTCCAAATTTGCAAAATGCATTGGATCCTCTCATCCACTTGTGCTAGCTGCATCAAAACCATTCTATGGCTCTCCATGAAACTTGCTGAGGCCAGACACCCCAAGAAATCAGACCTTCCATGGCCCATACCTTAAGTACACAAATCTTGACTTTTTTGCAAATCACCCCATACCAATCAGCCTGTGCCACAACAACTCTCTTGCCAATCAACATACATTATGTGAACCCTAAGGACTCAAAAGAACACAACATTGAAGCCTGAAACACACACACACACACTCATTTTTCACAAAATCCCTCAAAAATTTACTCTCTTCGAAATTCATCACACAACCACTGAAACATCAATCTATTTTCACCAATCATCTACACATAACCTAAGGATCATTTCCCACCCATCACCATAGCCTAAAACACAGCCAAACCAAAACACTATTCTTGGTGCAGAGGAACTGAAACTCTCAAACCATGACATACAAGCTTTCTCTAAGCTTCTCATCATCAAGGAGCTCATTGGGGTTGGATTGAACCAAGAGAGAGGTCAGAAAGCTCAAGAACACAAAGCTCTAACTCAGGTAGCTATGATGAACAATTTTTCCAGAACTCTTATTTTAAGTCTTTAAATGCTTCTACATGTTTAGTTGATCATGTTGATATGTTTATTTTCGAAAATGGTTGAGAGATGAGTGTGTATGCGTATTCTGAAACTTTTGCCGTTTTGATATTTTTGTTCGAATCTTGTTGATGAAGAATGAGAAATGAATTTTGAGGCCAGATTAATGTTTAGGGAGGTTAGTTGATTGATTTTGGAGGTTTTGGGGGCTTCGGGTGGTGTTTTGAGGAAACTCAGGTGAGGGGTTGGCCGGAGAAGATGACCGGAGGTCTTCTCTGGCCACCTGAAAGTAATTAGGGTTAATCCACGTTTAGTTTCCCAGATGCGTTTCTGACCATTGGATGTTGATTAGGGTTAGGCCTTGTACGGTTCAGATCAGTCCAATAGATTTAATCCTAATTAATTAATTATAAAACTTAATTAAATCTCAGTTTGAATGTTAGATGTCCAGATGCGCGCCAGTCAATTCCCACCTTTTTCCTTTGAATCTCACCCACTGGATCAATTGACTTCTCATTTAAATCATTTTTATTTTATTTTTTATTGAATTTTCTTGCATAATTAATTTAAAATAGCAAAAAGCATCATAAAAATATTTTCTTTTGCATTCTGACTTTAAATATTTTTCTCATTCCAAATATGATTTTTATTTTATTTTTTGCATTAAAAAAGCATTTTTAAAATATTTAAATGTTATTTTTAATTAATTAAAGTCTTTTAATTAATTAAAAATACATTTAGGTTTCTAAAAAATCACCAAAAAAATCATGAATCATCCTAATACATTTAGAAACATTTTCAAACTCTTCACACAAATTTCTTTTTAGGTTTGATCATAGTTTGCCAATTTTATTTGAATTAAGGGTCATAAAAATCACATTTTTGAACCCTAACTTTAAAAAATCATTTATGCCTAACAAAGAAGAGTTTGAAGTTGATTCTTTTTGCATTGTCTTGCATATTGCATGTAGTTTATAGGTATTTTTCCTCATAAATTTATCATGCATTTTCAAATTGATTTGTATTTTTCCCTTTGTACCACCCAAAAAAACCCTAGAAACTTAGGAAAATCATAACTTTTGATTGGTTAGGCTTTTGAGCTTCTCCTTTGGGGTGTGACCTAATATGGGGTTAGGGTTTGTTTGAGTTTGTTTGCAAATATTATCATGCCATATGCTTCTGTTTTATTCATTTTCATCTTGCTTGTCCATAAAACCCTAATTTTATGTGTTCATTTGCATTCATCTTGCATATGCATCCTTACATGAATTTGCCATGACATTTCTTGCATTCATATGTCATCTTAGACATTGTAGGACATGTTAGAACCTTTCTCAATCATTTCTTCATTCATTTGCCATGATTTGCATTCATTTCATTTCATTAACTTTCATGTGTTTTCAAACTTCAAAGCATGCCTCCTTTGCATCTCATCTTTGTATGATCATACATATGCACTTTGTATGCCTTTGCATCATCTTACATGACATTTGCATTGCATAAACACTTCTGACTTTGATCATTTCATCTCATTTCATCTCATTTCACTTCATTCCTTTATGCTTTATACTTTATGCATCCATGCTAACACTTTCAGGTTTTGGTAAGTTATTTTGGGAGGTGGATTTGCCTTCACCTCTCACTTCTTCTTATCTCATTCATATGCATGTTGCTGGTTTTTGAGTTGAATTTGATTCACTTATGTTCCATATCACTTTCTTTCTTTAAGTTACTTATCTTCTTCAATGAAGTAAGTAACTTATTGTCGCTCCCGGGATTTTCATCCTAGTACAAACGCGAAAGTGGCGCGGAAAAGGTAGACTCGCCAGCCATACATTTTTATCCCGAAGGAATGGGAAAGGTAATGTTGCACAAACCTGAGGAAGAAGGAAAAGGATGAGGCCTTGCGAACCAAAGATCTGGGTCCGGAAGCCGGTTATGAATTGGGAAGGTATTAGCACCCCAATTCGTCCGTCGTACCCGACGGGATCCACGCTTGTTAATCTGTTTCAAAGGGTGAGAAATAAGATGTTGCTTGAATGAAAGAATGGTTATCTGGAATGGAATGGAAATGAGAAAAGAAATGGAATTGAAAAATGGAAAGAAAGGGGGGAAATGTAGGGAAAAAGAATGATTGTGCTCGAATGGGCGCTACCCCACTGCCTACGTACCTCATCGGGAAAATGAGGATCAGAGTCGCCCTAGTTTGTCTAACTAAGGCGGGTACTTGTTTGTGTTTTTTAGGATGACATTGCCATAGCTCTAGCTCATGTGTTACCGGCTCTGACTCGAGGGTGTTTACTGTATCGCTGTTTGAACTGTCGAGACAAGTCATGTTCGTCCGCAAAGAGTATGAGATGAGAAGATAAGACGTGATGTCTTGGTTTATTGTCTTTTATAAGAAGTGTTTTGAATTTGTGTTTATCGTATGTACAACACTAAAGACTATGATACAGGAGCGAATACTTTCCAAGGTCGCCCCCAATGGAACGTTTGTAAAGTATCCTAGAAGAATGGAGGAGACCTCCACTAGTCATTTCCCGTATAGCTTAAGGCTCGTGGTGTAACAGCTCGGGCCCCTCGCAAGGTAATCCCGGCACTGCCACCTCACGATCTTCTCTACTCCCCTCACTAGTAGAGTTTCTGCCTTCCGTGGGAATCGAACCCTGTACCCTGGGGTTCAAGTACATGTTCATTCCATTCCCACTACCAATTGTGCTACTAGCTCAAGTGGTAGTGGGAATGGAATGAACATGTACTTGAACCCCAGGGTACAGGGTTCGATTCCCACGGAAGGCAAAAACTCTACTAGTGAGGGGAGTAGAGAAGATCGTGAGGTGGCAGTGCCGGGATTGCCTTGCGAGGGGCCCGGGTTGTTACAAAAAAAAGGCGCCTTTTTTTGTAACAGCCTGGGCACCTCGCAAGACAATCCCGGCACTGCCACCTCACGATCTTCTCTACTCCCCTCACTAGTAGAGTTTTTGCCTTCCGTGGGAATCAAACCCTGTACCCTGGGGTTCAAGTACATGTTCATTCCATTCCCACTACCAATTGAGATACTTACAGGGTTCGATTCCCACAGAAGGCAAAAACTCTACTAGTGAGGGGAGTAGAGAAGATCGTGAGGTGGCAGTAACGGGATTGCCTTGCGAGGGGCCCGGGCTGTTACAATAAAAGGCGCCTTTTTTTTGTAACAGCCCGGGCCCCTCGCAAGGCAATCCCGGCACTGCCACCTCACGATCTTCTCTACCCCACTCTCTAGTAGAGTTTTTGTCTTCCGTGGGAATTGAACCCTGTACCCTGGGGTTCAAGTACATGTTTATTCCATTCCCACTACCAATTGAGCTACTAGCTCAAGTGGTAGTGGGAATGGAATGAACATGTACTTGAACCCCAGGGTACAGGGTTCGATTCCCACGGAAGGCAAAAACTCTACTAGTGAGGGGAGTAGAGAAGATCGTGAGGTGGCAGTGCCGGGATTGCCTTGCGAAGGGCCCGGGCTGTTACAAAAAAAAAGGCGTCTTTTTTTGTAACAGCCCGGGCCCCTCGCAAGGCAATCCCGGCACTGCCACCTCATGATCTTCTCTATCCCCCTCACTAGTAGAGTTTTTGCCTTCCGTGGGAATCGAACCTTGTACCCTGGGGTTCAAGTACATGTTCATTCCATTTCCACTACCACTTGAGATAGTAGCTCAATTGGTAGTGGGAATGGAATGAACATGTACTTGAACCCCAGGTTACAAGGTTCGATTCCCACGGAAGGCAAAAACTCTACTAGTGAGGGGGATAAAGAAGATCGTGAGGTGGCAGTGCCGGGATTGCCTTGCGAGGGGCTCGGGCTGTTACACGTGGCGCATTGTACACATTTTCTTTTATTAAGTATTTTGATTTTTCTTTAAAATGAGAAGTGAGACTCAAGTTGCAAAAGGAAAAACTCTAAGGAAACTAGACTTACCCTAAGTTAGTTGAGTTTAAGGGTGACCTATGGTTTGTGAGGTTTGAAAGATTAAATCTACCTAAGAGATATTTGACTAGAAATGCGAGTACAAAAAATAATAATGAACAATATGGTCCTCCTAAGTCATGGTGGGTAAAAACGTGTATGAAACGTAAATGGGATGAAACGATGGATCGGTGGGTCGATTGCGTGGTGCTGAGACGCACGACTTATGGTGTGCATCATACAAGGCTTGCTTTTGGTGTAATGGAGTGGAATGATGGTAATCGAGGAATCATAAAGTCACATGAAACTTTTTTTATTTATTTGAAAATTTACTCGACGTTGGATCGAGTATTTCTTTATTTTGTTTTTGAGATTTTGTTATCTAACGCTTCGTTTTATCTTTTCTAGCTTAATTATAGGAACTATACAAGTATTACATCACAAAGTACAAACCACAAAAATATAATCGAGGCATAATAAACATAATCCAAGTCCATACGCGAATCCTCGAAAAATACCTTGCACAAAAAGAAAATTGTTAGTAAATGAAATGAGGATGCATATGCAACAATATGATGGAAATAAATTAAGATAACAAAAAAATCAAAAGTCCTGGAAAAATATGAAATTAATTCCCTAAGGTCTCTAACCTGACTATAATATTGTGTTAAAAAATCTCCTAAAAATTCAAAGTCTAACTATGTCAAATGGCCACTTAAATCTATCTAAGATTCAATCATAATTTTATACAAACCACAATACCAAAACAGTGGATAAAATGGCCTAAAAAATACACCAAAAATATTTCTAGGTACTATTATTTGTCCTCTAATCATAGCAAAAAGAATGGGCCAAAAATATTACAGGAAGTGGGAGGAATAAAATGTACAAAATTATGTGTCCATGTGAGAATTCAATATAAAAGCAATTAAATGAAAAATCGAAATTAAATTGAAAAATGAGAAATTTCAGAAAGTAAAAATGTAGAAAAGTTCTAAAATGAATTAGGAGCCTATTGTAATTTTTGGGGAATTTTATTATGCTTTTTGGTATTTTTTATTGATTTAAATTGAACAAGTATTAAAATAGAAAAATAAAAAAATATAAAGAAATAAGAAGGGAGTGATGAAATAGCAATTGTTAGTTAAAAGGAAACAAATGGGCCTGATAAGGGGGCACGGAAAGCAAAATATAAGGCCCACCTGCGCTAGCTTCTGAGAGTTCCTACTAAAGGACTGCGGTCAACCTTTGTTGACTCGTTCTGGGACGTTGGATCCAAAGGCTCCCCAAAGTATAATCATCTAATGGTTATAGGAGCGAGGGTACACACAGTTACAATACATCTGCATGCGTGGGAGCAAAATGGTGGGGTCCTACCGGACGGTGACAAGTGTCACCGCTGGTATTGACAATCAGCAATGGAAATCCCTCATCCTTATCTCTTTGTGAAATTCAAAACAAAAACCACTAAAAATCATCTTTATTAATGTTCTTTATTATTTTTTTTAACACATTTTTTAATGAAGTTCTATATTAAAACAAATAAACAAATCAAAATAATAAAACCCTAAATCCCTTTCTCCTACGTCGCTGCCCTCTCACTCTCAACTTCATCTTTCCCAAATACAAACCCTAACCGCCGTCGTGGCCTCCCTCTCCGGCCAACTTCTTTCTCTCATTGCCTTCAAACGCCTATCACTTTGCTCGCAACGTCAACCGTCGTCGAATCAACACAGAATCAAGAAATCACAAAGACGAAGCTTACCTGAAGTAAAATCGTTGAAGCAGGTGACGGTAGCGGAAGATTGGCGGTGAGTGACTCGATTTGTCAGTTGTTGTGCCCTTGCGAGGATCTTTCTTTGTTCATTATCTCGATGTCAATGTCACAGTGAAGAATGCGTCACCTTCCTCCGTCGCGGCCGTTCTTCATCTTGGATTCGCGATTCAAATTCGCAATTCAGATTCGGTATCTCTTCGCCTCCGATCTCATACTTTCTCATCTAATTTCTATATTCTTACATTTGTTCTTGCGTTTGTTTGTTTTGTGTGAATCGATACTCAGAGTCCACGGAATCTCGACGGAGTGATTCTTGGTAAATTCGAAGGCGCCATTGATGATAAAGTTTGTTGAGAATGCAGATTGACGGAGTTTGTTGCTTCTCGGTAGGTTTTCAGTTGGTTTAGCAATGACGATGATGAAGTAGGTTGAAGTTCGAAGCGAAATCACCTTTTTCGCTCAATCCAGAAATACAGCAATTAGGTATGCACTCTTTGACTCACTTTTAGTCTTGATTTCGATTCCTCTATGCTTCTCTTACTGCGATCTACGTGGTTTTCTTTTTTGTTTCTTATTGTATTCTAAATTTGCAGGTTATTATTGATGCTTGTGCGATGAAGATGAAGGAGGTTGCAGGTTACAGAAGTCCTTCGAAGGGGATGATTCAGTTTGAAGATGATGAAGAAAATAGGGTTGAAGAATGGAAGAAGAGGAATGTTGATGAAGGTATGAAAGAGAGGAAGAAGATTGAATGGGGAAGAAGATTATAAGAGTGGAGAAGAATGAACAAGGAAGAAGATTATGAAGATGAAAAATGGAGGAATCAGGAAAAAATGCAAGGCGATAAATCGATCTTTTATAGATGATAAATGGTGAGGTTTTCCTTTGGATTTCGGTTGAATTTCAGTTAGAAATTCTGTTAGGAATTTTGTTAGTTTGTTAGAGAACAGTTAGATCACGAGTTATATTACCAATCCCTTCTCTGATTTTCTGTTATAAGTTTCCTACTTTTGATGCTTTTCGGTTCTTTTATATTCCTGCTGAAATATGTTATGGATCTTTGCAAATTGATGAAAGTTTTTTATGGTCGATGAAGGGCGGATGGAATATCTGGAGATTAATCGAGCAATTTCCGAGATCGAAGATTGAAGAAAGATTTCAATAGAGAGTTTATTTTTCTTTTTCCATTGCCGTTTTCTATTGTAATTGAAGAAATTTGTATTGGATAATTCTGGTGTATTTTGGTTATCACTTGAAGGATTTTTTCCTGGATTAAGTTTGATAAAAACTTCCATTATCTATTCTTCTTCTTTTTTCGATAAATTGAACTCTCAAACTGAAATTTTTCTATGGTATACCTATTCTCAGCTCCTGATAATCTTCCATTATTCTAAATCAGTTCTCAATTTTGTTATAATAGAAATAGAAAAACAATCCTGTTGAATAAGTTCTCAATTTTGCACATTCCTCATCTTTTCCTTTTGCAAGTGTGTCACGTGTGGGATGAATGGTGAAGTTATACGGAAGCCCCTTTTTTTTTGCACATCAAGTTATTTCTTCCTTTACATTTCCATTTTATTATAATATAAAATAAACAAAAAAACAATGGTCCTTAGACATGAACCATGAATTTAAATTGACTTAAGGTTTGGACTTGGACTAAATTTAGACCTAATATGTGAGCTTGACTTGGGGAAAATGGGATTCTTTAAAAGAATGAAATTGAAAATTAGATGTGGAAATGATCAAAATGAAATTGGATTTACAAAAGTAGAATTAGAAATGAATTGAAGGTGGTTATTGAGTTATGAAATGGGATTATCATAATCAAGAGAATAATAATAAAAAAAAGGTATTTTACTTGACATATGTAATCAGACGATTAATTAAGTTGGACTTGACAATGATTTGGTTAACCGGTACGACACTTAATCCATATGATTAAACTTAACATGTTTACATCAACTCAAATGTTCAACCCATATCATGCTTGTATTTTCAATGAATCCATAAACTTCTACCAACTTCAATCTCGAACCTCGTGACCTTACACCATACGAGTCCACCACTTGATCTCTTGTACCATGAATATCATGACACCTTTGATATGAAAACTTGAACACCATTTTCAATTGGTTAACACCATCAACTAAAACATACCAGAGATAAGAACCCTTGAACCACTTATATTGAGGTATGAACCAACTGAATCACCTTTGGATAAGGCCAATTCCAATCACCTGAAATCCTTTGATCCCATGACCTAGGAGCTAATGAAATGCGAGATTGTGAATGTTATGACCTGATGAAATATGCGGATGAGTGGGAAACCCAATCCAGTTAAGATAATAAAAAAAGAGGGCAAATTTTAGGGTGTTACACTTACTCTTCTGCTTCTTCCTCCTTTCATCTGCTTCTTACATTGGTGGCTTCCTTGAAGATCTTTCTCAAGCCTCACAAACCATAGGAACATCCAAGCATGATAATAATTAGGGTTGTGATTAGTCCCCTTAGCTTTTTACTTTTGAGTCTTCTTGATTCTCTCTTCTCATCTCAATAATGATATACTAAACTCTTAAAGTTTTAGGACTTTGAAATTAGGGTTATGCTTGCATCCTTCTCTTAGGATGGAGTGTATAACTTTAATCCTAAGTGTTAAACCTTTAATTTGTTTAAAGCTCTTAATCAAATCACTTAATAATCACTAAGACTTTATCTTGTAACTTAGGCCTTACATTAGGGTTCTAATTCTTCCTTATGGTTAAGAAGGACTAACCCTAGTGTTTAATGGACAAGTCCCCCTCAAGTTGTCTTACAAATCATAAAATTCATTTCTTAATCTCATCCCTTTAATTAAAATCCACTTAATAAAGGCTTTGTTATATAATAAATTTAGTCCCTAACCATGGATTAAGTTGAGGTATCTTCCTCAGCTTAAGTGTTCTCATCTATTATCCTTCTATTAGGATGGTGTAATGAGTTCACTAATCTGTGATTAGAGATTAAACTCATTACTTAACACTAAAAAAAAACCAAAAAACATATAATTAATCAAAAGTAGGTTAATGATCTTAATCCTACATCATCATGGCAATTAAGTTGAGATGCTTATCTCATACTTAAGTAGGCTCATTATCCCTAATCAGGGAGGATATAATGAGTTTACAAGCCCTTGATTTAGGCTTAAGCTCATTAACTTATGCAAAACACCAAAAATAATAACAAGATTGAAGACACAAAAACAAACAATAATCGTCTCCTCCGGGATTCTTTTCTCATCACACTCATTCATAAACGATAGCTTGCTTCTTCCGTCTAAATGCTTTCCTCAAACTATGTTAGAAAGAGGGAAGAAAAAGGCACTAAAAGCTACCTAAGAAGCAAAGCACCAGACATATACCAATGAACATGAGAAAATTATTAAATTAAATCCCTAAATCCAACAACCATTAGCAAACATGGTTTCCAAATGGCTCTCAAAAAATCACAATGAAAATCCACTAAATGGTCGCACAAAGCCGCTTAAGAACAATTAAAGCAAATGCACAAACAAGACTTATAAAACTATAGATAAAATGAAATTAAAAATATGAATATAATATTTTTATAAGCTTTTCTAAGTATTTAAAATGATGCAAAAAGAACAGAGTCAAAATGTTACTTGAGATAGAAGAAATAAAATATACAAACTACGGTGTTAATATGGAAATTAAATGAGAAATAAATTAAATGGAAATTGGAAATAAAAAAGAAAAAATCCGAAAATAAAAGTATGGAAAATCTCTATAATTAAATAATATCCTAAAATAAATTTTTTTGGAATTTTCTAAAGTGTTTTAGTATTTTTAATGGATTAAAAACAAAACTATGTAAAAGAAACAAAATAAAACAAAGAAAATATGAGGGGGTGCGACATTAGTAAAAAAGAAGTTAAAAACTAAAATGGGCCTAAGCATGGGGGTGTGAATAGTGATGAAACCGAAGGCCCATACGGAAAATGGCATTCATGCACTTATGGAATAATATTGTAAGAAAAATAAGTAATAATGCACATGACCCTCATCAATCGGTCAACTCTTCTTTTAAAAGACTAAAATGAAAATTAAAAACAAAATAAAATGCAGAACCAACTGGATGATGACACGTCATCATCTTTTTCCATGCAAGCTATAAAAACGCATGCTACCAACAAAAACAGAGTATACACACTTATGCCACACCATCTTCATCACCTCCAAACTTCTTCAAATCTCCATGAAATCAACATGTGTAAAAGGCTAAAATCATCTACAAGACAACAGGAATCCAACCATGCCAATAGTTTTCACAGACAATCATCACACAAAGTAAACCGAGCCATACAAGGTTCCATCTAAAAAATGCAAAACCATTTTAATGCACCATAAAAATTTTTAAACACTTCATACACAAAATATTGATCGCAAACAAACCAAAACAAGTGCAAATACAACAAATCTGAAGCCAAGTAGAGATCATTCACACCTAAAAATGAATCTTCCTTGGAGAAAAATAAGAAAACCAGAGGATCTCTTTGCTCTCTTCAGCTTCCTTGATCCCTT
This sequence comes from Lathyrus aphaca, assembly GCA_963966055.1. Taxonomy (NCBI): domain Eukaryota; kingdom Viridiplantae; phylum Streptophyta; class Magnoliopsida; order Fabales; family Fabaceae; genus Lathyrus; species Lathyrus aphaca. The sequence goes on from OZ014523.1 coordinate 146,083,019, forward strand.
ATAGAGCCAAATAAAGGCTTAGTGAGCAAAAGTGCGGGAGATAGTGAGCAATCCGGAGAAAAAATTGTTGGATCCAAAACTTCAAAGTAAAGCTTCAATGATGGTGGGAAGAATGTAATGGTGTTGACATTGATTCTAATAAAAATAAAGGATGAAGGATGAAATGTATTTGGATGGAAAAAAAAGATTTGAAACTTGATGCATGTGAGAAATTCAGAGAGATAGAGAGATGGGTGTTTGTTGGTGTTGTTTTCTTGAGTGAATCATAGAAGAGAGAGTGAGGAGGAAAGGGTATAACGAAGGTGTATGATGAGATGTTATCAATCCCCCTCAAAAGAACGTGACTCACCTCTTATGTAAGGATAAAAAATGTAAAAAAACTTATTCCAAAATACAGAGCCTTTTATGCGTGTTCTCTCCCCTTTCACCTTTTCTCCTTTATTTTCAAATGTTGATACAGCATGGTCTGGGTGTAGGTGTTATGGTGAACTCTTTGTGTGATGGCTATGTAAATTTTAATCGATGAAGATCAAGTGGTGATGATTGGTTGTTGCGTATGATTGTATGGACAATAGTTTCGCGTGACCACTCCCTCATGGTGCCAAAAAGTGTGAACAAGTGAGTGGCAAAAAAAGAGGTACAATATTTGCAAACGAAAAAAAGTTAGTGGCATGTGATCTTGATGTAGGAAAAGTGCTTCGGCCATAAGAATGACAGAGAGAGAGAGGTGCGTGTTGTGATGTAATTGCATGATGATTTTTCCTTCCCTCCATATGCCACCTTGCTTGTACTATCTTTTGTGGTCTTTTCACATAAAATACCAAACACACAAAAGATGATGTACTAAAACTCTTGGTCATGTAAAAATAGACGTCCTATAGGAAAAAGGTTGTGGGAAAAGAAGATAAAATGTGACACATAAAAAAAATTAAAAAATAATAAATGGACCAAATGAACAAAGGCACATGTATACTCTAAAATCCTAAAATACATCAAAATTTTAAAAATTCATATCTTGAGTTCTTGGAAGGCTATGAGAATGTTATAATACTTTTTGGAAAGGGAAAATCATGATCTACAACTTTCATGCTCAAGGAAAAATCATCTGGTGTTTTTTTGCGCATGAAATAATAGCCTGAAGACTTAGGGCAGATATTTCTAAAAATCGAAACTTCTAAACTTCCAAATTTAACAACTTTTTACACATTCTTGATTTTTGACACTCGAACTCATCCAAGGTATTCATTGATCAAATATGACTTCAAGAGATTGATGATCCTGATCAAAACCCTAAAAATCCTTTGGTTGAAGTTTTGAATTGCGCAATTGACTTTCTTGCTTCACCAACAAGTAATTGCTCAAATACTTGACTTCCTTAGTGAATTTTTGTCCCAAGTTTCATACATGAGCCTTTCAGATCATATGAGATCCTTTTACCACGAGAATCGGTCAAAGCTAAGAGGATTCTCTAATTTAGAGCAAAACCCTAGTTAAGGTTTGTCTGTGCAGGAGAGAAAATGCACTATTGAGCTTCTGATGAAATTCCGCCCTTCTAAGACCTTGAGGGTGACTTTGGGCTTGTATAAGATATGATGAGACTTTGTGAGTTTCTTGCAGTGTCACTTGGCTCTTGGCTTGGCTTGAAGAATCATAAATTTCTAGATTATTGATCATATGCCTTATGCTAGAACATGTGAATGTTATGCCTCATTTTTCTTTGACAAATGCGAGGATATGGTATGCTTATGATATGCTTCTGATGTGTAAATGATAATAAAAAGGAGAGGGAAAATTTGGGGTGTTACACTTGGGATACAGTATTATCGTCATACGAATAGTTTGCCTTAATTGGGTTCCTATGAAAGAACTAGGCCATCCTATGCAAGTTCCCAGTGGGCCCTCAGATGCGAGTGGATTTGCCAACAAATGTGGTATGCCATTGTCATCACTGGAGAGGATTGTTTCCACTAAGGTCCTCGATGATTAGTCACCAGATGCACATAACTATTGAGGTCGTACCTTGAAGTGGAGGAAATCCCCACACATAATAGTTTCAAGACGGTCGTAGTCTGGGTTTGGAACACACCGCCACTCGTTATGGTGAAATACCATGGAAGTACAATGTTTGTCCATGCCAGTCCTAGGGTGCACTCCAGTCGGTTATTTGGCTTATCTTACAGTAACCCCATCCCACAGAAAAAACCAAACCAGCATAGACAGTTCAATATATATGATGCATGGAAAATAAATACTGAAAGCGGTAAATAAATGTTGTAAAGTAAAACTGTAAATTAAACAGTAAAATAAACACACAACAACAAATAAATAAACACCCAAAGAAACAGAATCAGACAAGCGCTAGGGTTGACTCTCAAAGGGGAAACCAGAGATTTTGGGTTTGGTCCCCAGCAGAGTCGTCAACTGTTGCTCCTGGGATTTTTATCCTAGTACAAACGCGAAAGTGGCGCGGAAATGGTAGAGTCGCCAGCTAGGATTTTTTTATCCCAAATGAATGGGAAAAGTAATGTTACACAAACCGAAGAGAAAAGGAAAGGACAAGGTCCTGTGAACCAAAGATCTAGGTTTGGGAGTCGGGTACGATCTGTGAAGGTATTAGCACCCCATATCGTCCACCGTACCCGACGGGTTCCACACTTGTTAGTCTATTTCAAAGGGTAAGAAATAAGATGTTGCTGAATAAAAGAACTGCTAACTGAGACTGGAATGAGAAAGAGAACTGGAAAAAAAGAACGAAAAAATATGGAAAAATGTAGGGAAAATAAAGAATGTGCTTGAACGGACCATACCCTGTTGCCTACGTAACTCATGGGAAATTAGAATCAGAGTCGACGCAGTTCGCCTAACTAGGGCGGGAACTTGTTTGTGTTTTTTAAGAATTGAACTTCTTATGCTTATGCTCAGGTGTTGCAGGCTCGTCGGGTACGAGTTTGTTACCGTCTTGCAAAGAGACATGTCGAAGCGAGTTCGCTTTGTGAGTGAATGAGGTGAGAAGAGAATTCCCGCAGGAAAAGACTTGTGTTGTTTGTTAACTGTCATTTAAAGAAGTGTTTTGCTTTTGTTGTTTGTGAAACATTCTCATACTAAGACTTGTTCATCGTGGTAGATGTCGTACACCTACCCCAAAATGGAACGTGTGTGTAATACCCTAATTTTTGCCCTAAGATTTCTTCACATTTTCATCTGCATCTTGCATAAAACAAGATCGCACTGGTTGTACGGTTCTTCTCGGGTTAGGATTATACCTCGCAGGGGATCACCGTTGTCTTTAATTGTTTTATTTGATTGTGTTTACTAACCATTTTCAAACCAAAAGCGGTAAATATTTCAAAGGGCTCCCGTGGAGTACCACGGACATTTTGGGTGTGTAAAACCTTCCCATTGTATAACCTATCCCCTTACCTGTTTCTCTGATGTGTGTCTTTAGCTTTCTTGCCTTTAGATTCATTAGGTTTTATTCGCTCTTTTTCCCTTTTCCTTTTGGAATAAAATAAAACCGCGGTGGCGACTCTGTTTACCTTGAGTTAAGTTAACTAATAGCTTACACTCATGATTTTACCGCTACAGAAAAGTGGCGACTCTGCTGGGGAGTAATCTCTAAGTGGATTCGGCCTACTTTGATTTATTTACTGCTTTGGTTTGATTTGTTTGTTATTTGTTTGTTCTGTTTCGGTTTTGGTGATCCTCTGAGTGAGATAGATTCTAACCCGGATCTGAGTTGAAATTATGATAGAACGGCGATATTCGAAGCGATAAGCGATGGAGTAGTCCAAAGCTATATCAATTTGATAATCTCCACTCGGTTAGGCTCTCTTGGATTATCAATGTCATGATGAGTAATCATACGTGGTATTATTTTCCGACCTTGAGCTGATCATAGTGAGGACCGTAGAACCCTTAACCCATCCAAGCCAATTTAGGAACGTAGTGCGGAAACTGTCTGGGTGTAAACCTAAGGTGGTTGTCACGCGATACTACACTCGGACAAGGTCTATTTTAAGAATGTTATCGGTTGGGGAGTAATCCAACGTACCGATAATATTCTAAAGATGGCTGTTAACTTCGGGCACCTCTGTTAGCACCCTTTTGGTTTTCTGCAGGTACAATGAAGACAAAACCTTAGTACTTACCTATGTGGGTTGGTGTTCTGTTACCTTGACTTCATGCTCGTGACTTGGAACCTAAACCCATGTGCTTTGTGTGATCTTGTTTGTGGTTGTTGCATACATGCCATCATGCATTCATGAGCATTGTTTTTAAGATTTCAAGGGACTCATAAGGAACTTTTGCAAAATTTCAGATGTCTATGGTTATGAATTTTGAAAGGAGGGACACAAAGAAGTACACCTTCAAGAATCCTAATATAGTGGAGTTGAGAAGGCTAGGAGCATTGGTGGTTGATTCCCAGGAGCTTCGAAAATGTTATGGGAAGCTTTTGTTTATGTTGGATACCGATGTACCAGAGGGGATTCTCCCTACCTTAGCTCAGTTCTATGATCTGTTGCATCATTGTTTCACCTTTCCTGATTATCAACTTGTGCCGACTTTGGAGGAGTATTCTCATTGAATAGGTTTACCTATTTTGGACAAGGAATTTCTTTTCAGCGGTTTAGAGAAGGGGCTTACTATCAAAGTCATCGCCAAAGCCCTTTTTCTTAAGGAGTCCGATCTTAATGGGAAGTTTCTTCCAAAAGGGAGTGTTTGTGGTATTAATGCTAAGTTCTTGATGGGGAAAGCTTCTACTTCACTTACTTTGGGTCATAAAGATGCATTTGAGGCTATTCTTGCTTTGCTCATTTATGGGATTGTCTTGTTTCCTAACTTAGATGGTATTGTGGATGAGAATGTTATTCAGATCTTCTTGAAGAAGAATTCGGTGCCTACTTTGCTTGGAGACATGTATCATGCTTTTCATTATAGGAACTCCAAAGGTGATGGAGAGATTGTGTGTTGTGCGCCTTTTCTCTATAGGTGGTTTATTTTGCACCTACCAAAGTCCGATGTCTTCAAGGACAATAGAGAGAATCGAAGATGGTCTCAAAGGATTATGTCACTTTCTCATAAGGATATGACTTGGTATTGTTCTCATTATGATACTGGAGTGCTTATTGATAGTTGTGGAGAGTTTCCTAATGTACCTCTTCTTGGTACACGTGGGGGAATTAGTTACAACCCTATTCTTGTTAGGCGACAGTTGGGATATTGTTTGAAGGACATACCAAACAATCTTTCCTTATCCTGTTTCTTCTCTCTTAATGGTGTAGATCATGTAGAAATGAAGAAAAGGATTGCTCATTCTTGGCATGTGGTTCATCAGAAAGAGAAGGGTCAATTGGGAAGACAACACCTTGCTCCTTCCGAGTGTTACATCCAGTGGGTTCTATCTAGGGCTTCCAAGCTCAAGATGCCTTATCCACCCGAGGAGCCTTTGTTTCCCATATTACCATTGTCTTCTTTTCTTGCTCTCATTGATGAGAAGGTGGCTCTTCAGGAAGAGTTGAACAAGATGAAGAAAGAGAAAGAAGAATGGCTACTTGAGAAGACTACGATGCAAGAGAAACTGAAGGAGAAGGATGATCTCATTGAGATACTTGAGCGGCGTGTTACGAAGAGACCAAGAGAGGATTTATCTTTCTCTAGTACCATTCCTCCTACATCTGGTGCTTGGAAAGCCATTGTTGACCAGTTGGTGAAGGATAAAGAAGACATGGAAGATCGATACAAGAAAGAGATTAAGAGGATTCGCATGAAGTACCAGCCAGGATTTGGATCTTCTTCGGATATGATTCCCTAGGCCTAGTTTACTTTTTCTCTCATGTATTAGGATTGTTGAGGCTTGTACTTCACTTGTAATCCTTACTTTGATTTTAATGAGAATGAGATTTTTAAGAACTTCAAAAAATGTTTCTTTATGAATATTGCAAGTTATCTTATAGTCCTTTGAAATCTTTGCATTTGCATACGCATACCATGCATCATACCCGCATTTGTTTTGCTTTTTGAGTGTTCTCCAGGGATCTTATGTTGTTTCTTGGTCTTCATTCAGTTCTCCTGTCAAGCTGACTCACCGATTTGATACTCGAGCTAATCGGAAGAAGGTGATGGAAACCCTACAACAAGAGAATCGCGAGCTGCGCGAGGAAGTTACATATCTGAAGGAAAGCTTGGAAAGAGTCTCTGCCATGATGGAAAGTTTGGTGGCTGCTCAGAATCAGCCACATCCTCCTAATTCTCCTGTTCATAATATCGTCATTTCCGAGATTGTTACTGCATCAATTCCTGTTGAAATTGTCATCTCTCCTCGCTATCATATGCCTTCTAGCACACCTTGGGGTATGCCGGTTGATTTCATTACTGTTGGTTATCATCCTCCTCCTCCTGAGACTGCTGTATTTAATACTCTCCCACCGGTGATGACAACTCTTCATCCAGTTATGACTACTGCACCGCCTGTGATGCACACTATTCCGCACCATGATGAAATGATTTACCATGCTGAGCCCAGTGAAGGCGCTGGAGTGATTGAAAGACTCGATGATTTTCAAGGACACTTTGCTGAGATACAGAAGGAGATGAGAGCCTTGAAGCATAAGGATTTGTTCGGAAAAGATGCTTATGATCTTTGTTTGGTTCCTAATGTTAAAGTTCCGTACAAATTCAAGTTGCCTGAGTTTGAGAAGTATAAAGGCAACACTTGTCCTTTGAGTCATTTGACTATGTTGCTAGAAAGATGTCTGCTCAGACAGACAATGATAAGCTGCTGATTCACTATTTCCAAGATAGTTTGACCGGTGCAGCCATGAGATGGTATATGAGTTTGGATAATAGCCAAATCAAGACTTTCAATGATTTGGGAGAGGCTTTTGTGAGGCAGTACAAGTATAATGTTGATATGGCACCAAACAGAGATCAACTTGGTGCTATGTCCCAGAAGGACAAAGAGACTTTCAAGGAGTATGCATAGAGATGGCGCGAGCTAGCAGCTCAGATTGTTCCTCCTCTAGAAGAGAAAGAAATGACGAAGATCTTCTTGAATACTTTAGGTTCTTTCTACTATGAGAAGATGATAGCAAGTGCTCCTTCTGATTTCACTGAAATGGTGAGTATGGGAATGCGTTTAGAAGAAGGTGTCCGTGAGGGACGATTGAATCAAGAGAACAGTAATGGTTCAAGCTCTAGAAGGTTCAACTTTGGAAAAAAGAAAGAAGGTGAGACTAATGCTGTGTCTCGTGAAATTTACAGAAGACCTCATGGTCATGGGAATCGCCATCCACAGCATGTAGCTTCTGTAACTCCGATGATTAATGTGGCTCCAACTGTGCCAACAGCTCCAAAGTATCAGCCTCGTTATCAACAACCTTCTATGCAACAAGGTGGTAATCAACAGGTCAGGGCTAAGCCGAGTTTTGATCCCATCCCAATGTTATATGCGGACTTGCTTCCATCTTTGATTGCAAAGAATCTTGTGCAAACACGTTCTCCACCTCCAGTTCCAGAGACTATCCCATGGTGGTATAAGCCAGAGGCTCGCTGTGCTTTTCATCAAGGTGCCCCGGGGCATGATATTGAGAACTGTTATCCATTGAAGTTTGAAGTGCAGAAATTGATGAGGAACAATGTTCTGTTTTTCAATGATGTTAATCCAAATGTGAAGACAAATCCACTGCCGAAGTATGGTAATACGTCTATGAATATGGTTGATGGTTGTCCTGGTTTATTCAAGATTTATGAGGTCCGCCATATTCGAAGGTCTTTGGTTGAGATGCATGCTTTCTTAAGTGAATATCACGATATTGATCACGATTATGCTGGATGTTGCATCTTCTCGGTGAACCCTCGTGGTTGCGTGATTGTTAAGAGAGACATTCAAAAGATGATGGATGATAAGTTGATTGAAGTGACAACAAAAAGAGATGAGTATGAAAATGAAGTGAATGTTATTATGCCTCAGTTCAATATTCCTGAGAAGGTTGTTTCTGAGAGGGTGGTTATTTCTTTTGATAGCCGCAAATATGTTGTTACTCCATTGGTGATCAATTTGCCTGGTCCAATGCAATATGAGTCTGATAAAGTTGTTCCGTACCGATATAATGCTAAGATGATAGAAAATGGTAGGGAAGTTCCTATTCCTTCTCCAAAGTCTGTGGTTAGCATTGCGGATGTGACAAAGGTTACTCAAAGTGGTAGAGTTTATGCTTCAGATCCTCCGAAGAGAGTTGAAGATGCAAGTGCGAGTAAACAGATTATGGATGTTGTTTCCCGATCAGGTCAGTTTGGTGATAGTGAAGATGAGGTGTTGAAATTGATAAAGAAAAGTGAGTACAACGTTACCGAGCAGTTGTTGCATACTCCGTCGAAGATATTAGTTTTATCACTCTTGATGTGCTCTGAGGCTCATAGGCAGTCTTTGCAGAAGATTCTTGATCAAGCTTATGTTGACCATGATGTGATTGTTGATCAATTTGATAGTATTGTGGATAATATCACATCGTGCAACAATTTAAGTTTATGTGATGATGATTTTCCTGAAGAAGGGAGGAATCATAACTTGGCTTTGCATATTTCAGTGAACTGTCAGGAAGATGCTATGTCTAAGGTGCTAGTTGATACTGGGTCTTCTCTGAATGTGATGCCGAAGTCGACTTTGTCAAAGCTTGCGTACCAAGGTGCTCCCATGAAGCATAGTGGGATTATTGTGAAAGCTTTCAACGGATCGAAGAAGACAGTGATTGGTGAAGTGGATCTTCCTATTCTTATTGGACCGTTTATATTCCAAATTACTTTTTAGGTAATGGAAATACGTCCCGCTTACAGTTGTCTCCTTGGAAGACCCTGGATTCATGAGGCAGGAGTTGTGACATCCACTCTTCATCAGAAGTTGAAGTTTGTGAAAGAAGGGAAATTAGTGACCATTGGCGGTGAAAGGGCGATGCTTGTGAGCAATTTGTCATCTTTCTCCTATATTGATGCTGAAGAAGAGGTGGGAACTTCGTTTCAAGCTCTTTCTATTGTGGATAATGTTGCTAAGAAGAATGCCATGCCTATGTCTTCTTTCAAGGATGCTCTGTGCGTACTTGAAACTGGTCAATCTGACGGTTGGGGACAAGTTATTGATGTTGTCGACAACAAGGAAGGTTTTGGTATCGGCTTTGCACCAGGTGTGGTTCTCAATGACCCGAAGACTATTCAGGAAGGTTTCCGAAGTGTTGGGTTTATCAACGATCATTCTTCTGCTGCCATCATTGAAGATGATGAAGATGAAGAAATGCCTAACTTTGTTACGCACGGAAAGATTTGCCAGAACTGTATTGCTGTTGATGTTCCTTTTATTATTCATGCTTCAAAGTAATTTGTTTTATTTTCTTTCAAAAAATCCTTTCACTATGGCCAAGGTGAAAGTGATGTTTGTTGGGCTTTGTTTCAAATTTTTATCATCATCAATAAAATGCTATTTTGATTTCCATATGTGTTTTTCCTTTTTGCTTTATTCTGAAAAATGGTAACATAAAAAAACCCAATATAATAATAATTGTTTATCTGCATAATGTTTGCATTTTTTTGTTCATACTCTAAAATAATAAAAATAAAATCATTGTGCAGATTGATTGATAAACCCATTGAAAACAATGATCCTATGCCCTCTCCCAACTTTGAATTCCCTGTGTTTGAAGCTGAGGAAGAGGATGTTGAAGAGATTCCTGACGAGATTTCTCGGTTGCTTGAGCACGAGGAGAAGGTTATTCAGCCTCATGGAGAGTCTATAGAGATGGTCAACTTGGTTTCTCAAGATGATAAGAAAGAAGTCAAAGTTGGAGCATTGCTTAGTCCTGATGTTAAGAAGAAGATTGTAGAGCTTCTCAAAGAGTATGTTGATGTATTTGCGTGGTCTTATCAAGACATGCCAGGTCTTGATACTGATATTGTGGAGCATAGATTGCCGTTGAAGCCTTAATGTCCACCTGTGAAACAAAAGTTGAGAAGAACTCATCCTGATATGGCAGTAAAGATCAAAGAGGAGGTTCAAAAGCAGATTGATGCAGGTTTTCTTGTGGCGTCAGATTATCCTCAATGGGTGGCCAATATTGTGCCTGTTCCAAAGAAAGATGGAAAAGTCCGAATGTGCGTTGATTACAGAGATTTGAACAAAGCCAGTCCAAAAGATGATTTTCCATTGCCACACATTGATATGTTGGTAGATAATACGGCTAAGTTTGATGTGTTCTCTTTTATGGAAGGATTTTCCGGTTATAATCAAATAAAGATGGCACCCGAGGACATGGAAAAGACCACATTTATTACACCATGGGGAACATTCTGCTACAGAGTGATACCCTTTGGATTGAAGAATGCTAGTGCGACATACCAAAGAGCTATGACCACACTTTTCCATGATATGATGCACAAAGAAATCGAGGTATATGTTGATGATATGATCGCTAAGTCGAGGACTGAAGAGGATCATGTTGAACATCTGCTAAAGTTGTTTCAAGGGTTAAGGAAGTTTAAGCTTCGTTTGAATCCGAATAAGTGCACCTTTGGTGTACGTTCTGGAAAGTTGTTAGGTTTCATTGTCAGCCAAAGAGGCATTGAAGTCAATCCTGATAAAGTGAAAGCTATTCAGGAAATGCCTGCTCCAAGAACTAAAAATCAAGTAAGAGGATTCTTAGGCCGTTTGAATTATATTTCGAGGTTTATCTCTCACATGACTGCCACATGTGCTCCGATCTTCAAATTGCTTCGGAAAGACAAAGGCTGTGTCTGGACAGATGATTGTCAGAAGGAATTTGAAAGTATCAAAGAATATCTGCTTAAACCTCATATCTTGTCTCCTCCGGTGGAAGGTAGACCGATGATTATGTACTTGACTGTGTTGAAAGATTCCATGGGTTGTGTGCTTGGTCAGCAAGATGAATCTGGAAGAAAAGAATATGCAATTTACTACTTGAGTAAGAAATTCACTGATTGTGAGTCTCGGTACTCCATGCTTGAAAAAACTTGTTGTGCCTTAGCTTGGGCTGCAAAGCGTCTTCGCCGGTATATGTTGAATCATACAACTTGGTTGATCTCTAAAATGGATTCGATCAAGTATATATTTGAAAAGCCTGCTTTAACTAGGAGGATTGCTCGTTGGAAAATGTTGTTATTAGAATATGATATCGAGTACCGAGCTCAAAAAGCTATAAAAGGTAGTATCTTGGCTGACCATTTAGCACATCAACCGATTAATGATTACCAGCCTATCAAGTTTGAGTTTCCAGATGAGGATGTGATGTACTTAAAAATGAAAGATTGTGATGAACCTTTGATTGAGGAAGGGCCGGAGCCTGGATCTCGATGGGGTTTAGTTTTTTATGGTACTGTAAATGCACGCGGAAGAGGAATTAGGGAAATGATCATTACTCCCCATGGTTCACATATTCCTTTTGCTGCGAGGTTGAATTTTCCTTGTACTAATAATGAAGCTGAGTATGAAGCCTGAATTATTGGTCTTGAGGAAGCTATTGATCTGAGGATTAAGCATCTTGATGTGTAGGGAGATTCTGCCTTGGTAATCAATCAGATCCAGGGTACGTGGGTAACTCATCAATCCCACTTGATCTCCTATAGAGATTATGCCAGGAAGATATCAACGTTCTTCACTAAATTCGAGTTTCATTATGTTCCTCGTGATGAGAATCAGATGGCAGATGCTTTAGCAACTATAGCTTCTATGATAAAAGTGCACCAGTGGAATGATGTTCCCATGATCAGAGTGATGCGACTTGAAAGACCAGCTCATGTGTTTGCAGTTGAAGAGGTCCATGATGACAAGCCTTGGTATCATGATATTAAATGTTTTCTCCATAGACAGGAATACCCACTTGGGGCATCCGATAAAGATAAGAGGACTTTGAGGAGAATGGCAGGCAATTTCTTCCTGAATGGAAATGTGCTTTATAAGAGAAATTTTGACATGGTCTTGCTCAGATGCGTGGATAGACACGAAGCAGACATGTTAATGAAAGAAATTCATGAAGGATCTTTTGGCACTCATGCTAATGGGCATGCAATGGCTAAAAAGATGTTGAGAGCAAGTTACTATTGGCTGACAATGGAATCTGATTGTTGCAAGTATGTGAAAAAGTTCCATAAATGTCAAGTGTATGCTGATAAGATTCACGTGCCACCAGCTTATCTCAATGTGATTTCTTCCCCATGGCCTTTCTCTATGTGGGGAATTGATATGATTGGTATGATTGAACCCAAGGCTTCGAATGGACATCGTTTTATTCTTGTGGCAATTGACTACTTCACTAAGTGGGTGGAAGCGGCATCGTATGTTAATGTGACCAAGCAAGTTGTGGTTCGGTTTATCAAGAATAACATTATCTGCAGATATGGTGTTCCGAATAGAATCAATACTGATAATGGTTCGAACTTTAATAATAAGATGATGAGAGAATTTTTTGAAGAATTCAAGATTCAACACCATAATTATTCTCCTTATAGACCGAAGATGAATGGAGCGGTTGAAGCTGTGAATAAGAACATTAAGAAGATCATTCAGAAGATGGTTGTGACATACAAGGACTGACATGAGATGCTCCCTTTTGCTTTGCATGGGTATCGTACATCTGTACGCACTTCAACAGGGGAAACCCCTTCTTACTTGTTTATGGTACAGAAGCAGTGCTCCCCGTCGAAGTCGAGATCCCATCAATGAGAGTTCTGATGGAAGCCAAGTTGACTGAGGCTGAATGGTGTCAGAGTAGATTTGATCAGTTGAATTTGATTGATGAAAAGAGAATAACAGCTTTGTGTCATGGTCGGTTGTACCAGCAAAGAATGAAGAAAGCTTTTGACAAGAAGGTCAAACCTCGTGTATTCAGAGAAGGCGACCTCGTGCTCAAAAAGATTCAGTCTTTCATTAAAGATTCTCGGGGCAAGTGGACTCCGAACTATGATGGCCCATATGTTGTCAAGAAAGCCTTCTCTGGCGGTTCATTAATTCTTGCAACTATGGATGGTGAGGAGATCACTCACCCTATGAATGCGGATGCAGTCAAGAAATACTTCGCCTAAAAAAATAAAAGAACAGCTCGCTAAGTTGAAAACCCGAAATGGCGGCTTAGGCAAAAATGAGCGTCTCGGTGGATTGAAAACCCGAAAGGGCGGTCCAGGCAAAAATTAGAGACATAAACAGAAATAATTATCCCGGTAGATTGAAAACCCGAAAGGGCAATCTAGGCAAAAGTTAGGGATCATGGCAAGTAACTGCGTCGACAGACTGGATCACTTGTAACAACCGAGGATTTCAGATTCTATCCCTCAGAAGAGGTTCCCATCAAAGATTCTTATTCACTCATCCTTGACTGAAGTTTCGGACACAGTGGAGTTCAAAGTTGATAGGGATAATAGTGATCATTGTATTTCAATGTAACCCTTTTCCATGTATTTACCATTTTTCAAACTTGTAATGATCCATGGAGTCATGCCTTTTGCTGACTACCATTCTATCAATGAATTTGAGCCTTTATTCAATTGTTTGCAATTCTTTATATTGTTTCTGTTTACAAAATTTCAATTTATTGTTGATGATGATTTTTGAAACAAATTTAATAAATTTAATCTTTGAAGATTATAAAAACATTTTGTTTTGACATGTGAACAAAAAAAAAGGATATCAATAGTGATTCCAAGGATGGTAAAGTCTGGATGTGTGTAATTTGTCTCTCCCAAAGCAGGATCTGATTCGGTTGTATCCATGGGAAATTCCTGAATAATCTTGACAGGTTGATGTTAATGATGTTTGATTCCCCAACAATAATCATGAACGGAGATTGTATTTGAGTTCCAATGTCTTACCCAGAAGAATTGTTGGAAGGAATGTTCTTAAAAATCCCTAGCTGAGTTTTGCTCTCTTCCTCAGCAAGTTATCTTTAACTTGAGAAGCATTGGGAATCCTCAGTCGAGTTATTGTTCCTCGGTTTGAGTTGATTGCATCCTTGAATAGAAGTATTGATATAACAATCAGTTTAGAGGTTTTCTTTTACCTGATGGTGGGTATTGATTTAAAATCCCTCGTAACTGTATTTTGACTATGATTTTAACTTCTGATATCCCCATATGGATCCCCAGTAGGTCTGCATGTGTTGGTTTCCAGCAGGTTCCTATGTGATTTTCAGCAGGTCTTGCACTCTATCCCCAAGTGGAGTAGGAGTGGTATGACAGTTATTCCTCGCAAGAATTCTCCTGTCCCTAAAGAGGATTGTGGAAGATTTTCCCTAATCTTCGACAGATTTTTACCTGTTCTCAGTAGGGTGATATCCCTATGCAGAGTTGATGATTGATGTTTAATACTTCGTGTTAGCAATGACATTTCCCTCTTTCCCCAAAGAATGGAAGATTTTGTTGGTATTTCTTGAAGATTGCTTTGTGGATTGGATCCCTAACAGATGTTTTCTCATCATGAGTTAAACCTTGTAGTAGGATTTTATTCCTTTGATGGCTTTTGACTTTCCCTTGCAGGATGTCAAATTGAATCTCCGACATGTTTCCCTGCATTGTTGCCTTGGGATTAGCCGAGTATCTGGTTGTTGTGGTGTTCATGTCACTCGTTTCTTATCTTTATGTCTGTTTTGTCAGCATATTCATACGCATAAGCATAGCATCGTTTGCTTGCATTCTTGCATTTATCATTGTTTTCTGCTCTTTGGTGTGGATTTTCCCCACAGAGTGTGTGTGTTGTCTTCCTCTCAAGTTTAGAATGTTAACCCTTAAGCAGAAAGTGTTTATTCTTTCTAATTCCCCACTGAGTTTGTTTCTCGTGGATGATTTTGATTCAGTTTCCTCCCAGATTATTATTTGGATGGAATTTCCCCAGTTGAGATATTTCCTCCTCGGGATGAGTCTTGTTTGACCGTTTCTCTCCAATTTGTTCTTGGATTGAACTTTGGTCCCCTTTTGTGAGTAATTTTTCCTTGGAATTAAGCTATCATTGTTTGATAATAAGCAACATTTTCTCCAGCTTTAGTATATTACTTTGTAATTAGGCTATCAGTTAATCGATAGTGGGTAATATTACCAAATTGATCAAGTTGCTTGTGCTCCTACCCAGTAAATCCGGTAGTCGATAGTTCTTCTTCTTACCCAGTAAAAAGGTAACAGAAGTCGGTTCCCTTTGCTTAGGCTCCTACCCAGTAAATCAGGTAGTTGAGATTTGTTTCTACCCAGTAAAAAGGTAGTGGAGGTTATCCCTCTTTGTTTTGCTCCTATCCAGTAAATTGATAGTCGAGTCCTTGATTTTCCTACCCAGTAAACTGGTAGTTGATAAGTCGTTTCCAATTTGATATTCCTCCATTTTTGGGTTTGAATATTTTGTTTGGTTGATATTCCCTGACAAAGTATTTATTCTTCCTCGTTGAACCTTTTACCCTGATTTTATCATACCTTTTCCCCAGGTTGAGTCAGCTTTCCAGTGATTTATTTTCCTGGTAATTTCTTTTGGTGTCTGTTGTTTTCCCCGGCGGGATTTTCTTCTGTGTCCCCAAGTTTTTGTTTTCCTCTAGTGGTCATGTTTTCCCCACATAGATCTTGGGCTTGCATATCATATTCATCTCATATCATGTTCTCTTAGGGGAAAAATTGGGTTTTCTGTATTTAAGTCTCTCACATCTTGTAGAGACGAAGATGTCAATCTTCATATCTCCGGATTGAAGAAACTTAAATAGGGGCAGCTGTAATACCCTAATTTTTGCCCTAAGATTTCTTCACATTTTCATATGCATCTTGCATACAAACAAGATCACACTGGTTGCACGGTTCTTCTCGGGTTAGGATTATACCTCGCAGGGGATCACCGTTGTCTTTAATTGTTTTATTTGATTGTGTTTACTAACCATTTTCAAACCAAAAGCGGTAAATATTTCAAAGGGCTCCCGTGGAGTACCACGGACATTTTGGGTGCGTAAAACCTTCCCATTGTATAACCTATCCCCTTACCTATTTCTCTGATGTGTGTCTTTAGCTTTCTTGCCTTTAGATTCATTAGGTTTTATTCGCTCTTTTTCCCTTTTCCTATTGGAATAAAATAAAAGCGCGGTGGCGACTCTGTTTACCTTGAGTTAAGTTAACTAATAGCTTACACTCATGATTTTACCGCTACAGTGTGCAAAAAACCCACGGCAAAGTCTCCTGGCATACGAGAGAGCTCAACTTTTATTAGGTATTTTGTTGTTTTTCTTTATGAGATGAGAAAGAGAGACTCAAATCGAGGAAGGGAAAAACTAAGGGAACTAAGACATAACCCCAAGTTATGTATTGCATGCAAAAGGAGATCCTAATGGTTCGTGTGGTTATCTAATCCTAATGAAACAAAAGGAAAAGAAGAAGAAACTAGAAAGCAACTTACTTCCTAAGGAAGTTAAGTTGTTTCTAAAAAAGGGGGAAGCCTATACAAACAAAGCACCAAGTGCTAAGATAAACACATTTTGAAAGCATAAAGAAAATAAAAAGGAAGAAGTTGTGTGAACAAGTGTACCTCAACCTCCCTACAAAATAAAGGTTAGTAGGATATGGCTAAAGAGATAAAAGGAAGAAGGCAAAAAAGCAAGAAACATATCCTAATACATCTATGGCCTAAACTAGACTCAATCCTAAGTCTAAGTGTAACACCCAAAATTACCCCATGAAATATTAATAAAAATCAGAGTATAATTTCCAACTAAATATTTGAGTGTTACATTTCAACTTCAAAACCAACATAAAGCTCATGATACGTTTATAAGAAAATTCGTTTAACATGCAGCGGAATTCAAAATAACATAAAATATTTCCTTTACAAAATGTTTTTCATAAAATAAAACAACTAAAATGAAACATCGTCCCAACACCCAAAGCGACGTATCAGAGCCAACATCCTAAGACGAGAAGTACACCAACTTCACTGACCAACACTCGGCTTATCCTGCTCACCTGCACGTTACCCACGGGAGGGAAACATTCAAACAGAAGAGGTAAGATACTTACATTTTAAAGATTGTATAATAATAATTAATAAAGGATCCTAACATACACCGTTTCTCAACAAATACTATTCAACAACATCTTATACAACAACTACATATAGCCACGCATCATATACAACGACTACAACAATCATGCATCATATACAACAACTACAACAATCATGCAATGAGACTCGACTTGACTCTATGCATGCGGTACCATAATCAAATCTCTATTTCAAGATCCAGTTCCCGTCGGAACTCTCGACCCCTCTTTCATGGTCCACTATGATCCCTATTTCATGATCACACCCTCAACCCCTATTTCATAGCTACGTATGATCCCTATTTCATGATTGCACCAACATCACCACAACGACATACCCACCTTGGTATGTTATTCAACTATGCATCATGTCATGCAACATCAGTGACATACATGCGTACTTACTATGACTACTTCATACAACATCAATAACAACAACTTATATTCAACTATTCATCACAACATCATTCCTCATATAAAAATTCATCAACATGTAAATTATCATTATCAACAAGCATTTCTAGCATACACTGATTAAAATCAACTCCAACTATCACCAACGGAGCGACATCATATATCACAGCAAATATATATATATATATATATATATATATATATATATATATATATATATATATATATATCACCAATAAACCAATGTAACTCATCATCCCAACAACAAATCCACCAAACATATCAATTGTATTTAAATTCAAATTACAAAAATTATTCATACAATTAAGTGCATAACTCCCTTTTCATTACCTTTAACTACACCACGATGATCCCTATGCATTACTAATTTATTTAAGGAATTTTAAGGAATTTTTCGGAATTTAAAAATTTATTTTTCACGCTACAAGGCTCGCTAAGCGAGGGTCATAGCTTGCTCAGCGCCGAACTCCCTGACTCTTTTCTCTTAGCAAGCTCCAGCTCGCTCAACGAGCTTTGCGATTTCTCAAATCTCTCTCATACGCTCTGCATACATTCTGTTACAAAAATCATTTCATCAACACACCAATACCAGCCAGAATTCATAGTATTTACCAATTTTACTACCTAATTCATATAATTATCAACTATTAATAACAAATTACTCATCAATCAACACCATTCCTTCTCAATCTACCACCACATCAATCCCTAACCTCAACCTACCCAATTCCCATTATAAAACCCTTAGAATGGAAGAATCCCACCCTTACCTTAAATATCATTGAGGAATTCTTCTCTTTCGCGATCATTCTTGCTCTCTCTCCAAATACGATTATGTTTTCCCCTTTTCCTTATTTCCAACATTAACCCCTAAGACCCAACTTATGATCTTCCCCTTTTACCCTTATTACTTTCCCCAATTGACCACCTTGTCCTTATCTCCTATTTATTCCATTTATTTAATTTAACCTCTAATAATACAATTATCCGCTAAAAATACAATTTAATATCACAATTATATTCGATAATATATATTATTCTTCACACACCACTATACCAAATCCTCAATAAAATATTTAAATAAATTTGGGGCGTTAAAACTCTCACCCACTTAAAAGGTTTTCGTCCTCGAAAACTTACCTCATGCAAAAAGATTTGGATACAACTCTCGTATCCTGCTTTCCAATTCCCAAGTCATATGACCACCGGCCACTCCTCCCCAAACCACCTTCACAGGGACGATTTCCTTGCTTCTTAACTACTTTACCTCTCGGTCATCAATTCATTCTGGTAATGCTTCAACGGTAAGATTATCCCTTACTTCTACTTCATCCATCAGTATCACATATGACGGACCCGAAACATACTTCCGAAGTTATGACACATGAAATACATCATGCAAATTGGACAATCTCAGTGGGAATTCCACTCTATAAGCAACAGGTCCAACCCTTGCCGAAATCTGGTACGGTCCAATAAACTTTGGAGTGAGCTTCCTTGACTTTAAAGCTCTTCCTACACTAGTCACTAGAGTAACCCTTAAAAATACATGACCTCCTTCCTGAAATTCAAAATCCTTTCTCCTCTTATCATGGTAGCTCTTCTTCCTACTCTGTGAAGTCTTCATCTTATCTCAAATTAACTTTACCATTTCCGTAGTCTGTTGCACAATATCTGGTCCAAGTACTACACTCTCACCTGACTAATGCTAACACAATGGTGTCTGACATCTTCGGCCATACAGAGCTTCAAACGGTTCCATTCCGATACTAGAATAATAACTATTATTATAAGTAAATCCAATCAACGACGAGTGACTATCCTAAGCACCTCCTTATTTAAGTACACTAGCCCTCAACAGATCCTCCAATGATTGTATCGTCCTCTCTGTCTGCCCATCAGTCTGAGGATGATAGGCTGAACTCAAATTCAGTTTCGAACCCAATGCCTCTTGCAAACTCTCCCAAAACCTCGAAGTAAATCGTGAATCTCTATCTGATACAATATTCAAAGGTATTCCGTGCAACTTCATAATTACACCAACATATATCTCCGCCAACTTCTGCAAAGAATATGTAATACCAATCGGTATAAAATGTGCTGACATAGACAACCTTTCAACGATCACCCAAATGGCATCATGCCCTCTTGGAGTAGTAGGCAACCCCGTAACAAATTCCATTGAAATACTATCCCATTTCCACTCGGGGACATCCAACGGTTGCAGAATACCAGCAGGTTTCTGATGTTCCACTTTCGACTTCTGACAAATCAAGCACACATACACAAATTGAGCCACATCACGCTTCATACCAGGCCACCAAAATATCTTCTTTAAATCCTGGTACATTTTTGTAGCTCCTGGATCAATACTCAAACCACTTTTATGCCCTTCTTCCAGAATCATTCTCTTCAAGTCAAGATCGTCAAGAATACATATACGATCCCGAAATCTAACTACTCCCTATTTGTCAACTTGAAATTCATTATTCCCAACTCTTTCATCATTAACCAGCAAGTCAACCAGTTTCACGTTCGACTCCTGACCTTCCCGAATACGATCAAGAAAATCATTATTAACTTTCAACATACCCAACATCACATTATGAGGTGTTTGTTCACAAACCAAACTCATATCTCAAAATTGTTCAATCAACTCCAACTCTCTCGCCATCATAGCCTACATATGCAATGTCTTCCGACTCAAGGCATGAGCTACAACATTAGCCTTACCTTGATGATAATTCAAACCAAAATTGCAATCCTTCAAAAATTCCAACCAATGTCTCTGTCTCATATTTAGCTCCTTCTGGTCAAATAAATATTTCAAACTCTTATGATCACTATACACCTCGAACCATGCAAATAAGTCTCAAAATCATTAACACAAACACAACAGCTGCTAACTCCAAATCGTGCGTAGGATAATTCCTCTCATGAATTCTCAACTGACGTCAAGCATACGCCACAACCTGACCATCTTGCATTAATACTCCACCCAAACCCATCAAATAAGCATCACAATAAACTACAAACGGTTCATCTGCTTTTGGCATAGTCAAAACTGGCGCAGTAGTCAACTTCTTCAGTTCAATAAAACTCTTCTCACACTGGGAATCGCACACAAATGATTTATTCTTACAATTCAGCTGGGTCAACAGAAGTGCCAACTTTGAAAACTCCTCAATAAATCTTCGATAATAACCCGCTAATCCCAAGAAACTTCTAATCTCAGTCACTGACTTCGGAACCTCCCATTGAAGTACTGCATCTACTTTGGATGGATCCACAATGATCCCTTTTTCCGAAATTACATGACCAAGAAAACTCACTTCTTTCAACCAGAATTCACACTTTGACAATTTAGTATACAGTTTCTTCTCTTTCAATACTTGCAACACTATCCGCAAATGTTCAGTGCGCTCTTCTTATGACTTAGAGTAAATGAAAATGTCATCTATAAAAACAATGACGAATTGGTCCAAATACTCATGGAAAATCTGATTCATATATTCCATGAATACACTAGGTGAATTAGTAACTCCAAATGGCATCACTATATATTCATAGTGTCCATACCGAGTTCTAAAGGCAGTCTTTTGAATATCTTCATCTTTCACTCTTATTTGATGATAACACGATCTCAAATTGATTTTACTAAATACACGAGCACCAACCAACAGATCCATCAGATCGTCTATCCTTGGAAGCATATACTTATTCTTGATTGTAACCTTATTCAGTTGCCTGTAATCAATACACAATCTCATACTTCCATCTTTCTTCTTTACCAACAGTATCGTTGCTCCCCACGGCGATACACTCGGTCTCACAAATTTATTTTCTCACAGTTCCTCTAACTATTTCTTCGGCTCTAATAACTCGGAGGCCGACATACGAAATGGTGCCATTGAAATATGTCTCGTTCCTGGCACAAGATCAATACTAAATTCCACCTCTCTTTCTGGCGGTACATCTACAAGATCATCTGGAAACACTTTCGTAAAATCCCTCACTACTTGCATTTCACTAATTTCCATATTATTCTCCACCAACAACAAAGCAAACAGCACCAAAACTCGCGCCTTATCATCTATAACCTCTTTCAGTTCTCGAGCAAACAAATAACCAGCTTCTTCTTCCTCTTCACCAGGAGTAAGAAACTGAACCGACTTACTGAAGCAATTAATATGAACATGGTTGTACTCCAACCAATTCATACCTAAAATCACATCCATACCTTTAAACGGCAAGCAAACCAAATCTACACCAAAGTCCTTACCATAAATCGATAACGAACAGTTTAGACACACGAGAGAAGTAGTTAACGACCCATCAGCAGGAGTTTCAATAACCATCTCTCATTTCATTGGAGAAACAACAAGTCCTAATCTCATCACACAATCAATTGAAATAAAATAGTGCGTCGCACCAGTGTCAATCATAGCAATCAAAGGAATATTATTAATATGACAAATACCTCTGATCAAATGATCCTCGCCGGAAGTCCGTTTCCTTGTCAAAGCGAACACCTTTCCTCCATTTGCGGCTTTCTTGGGAGTCTGACAATGCGTACTGATATGAACTTGCTCCCCACAGTTGTAGCAAGTAACCATGTTATTCTTGCACTCAGCAATCAAGTGTCCAAGCTGGCCACACTTGAAACATTTCTTCACATCACTCGTGCATTCACTGACACGATGTCCCATCTCACCAAACCTATAACACTTAAGCGAAGCAGGACCACCTCCCCACTTGGCCTCTTTCCATCATTATGTTTCTACTTACCCTTATCAGCAGGGGCTGCATAAGGTTTTCCATTATGCATTTGTTGTTTGCCTCTTCTCTCAGCTAGACCTCTGAAATGCTCAGATCGAGCCTTATAGTCTTCCTCGAAGATCCTGCAGCAATCCATCAAATCTGGAAATCTTCGGATCCTCTGATATCCAATCGCCTGCTTAATATCAAGCCTTAAACCATTCTCATACTTGACACATATCGAGAACTCAGCAATCGCCTCGTTATAATGGGGATAAAACTTTGTCAGATCAGTAAACTTAGCAACATACTCGGTCACTGACATACTACCTTATTTCAGCTCTAGAAACTCAATTTCCTTCTTTCCCCGAACATCTTCAGGAAAATATTTTCTCAAGAATTCCCTCTTAAACACAACCCATGTGACTACCTCAATAGCCGCATCCAATTGTTGACGAGTGCCAACCCACCAATCATCAACTTCAACTACCAGTCTGTGTGCACCCAGCCGAACCTTGCTTCCCTCTGAACACTCCATAACTCTTAAGATTCTATCAATCTCCTTGAGCCAATCCTATGCTCCATCAGGATCATACTTCCCTTTGAACATTGGCAGATCATTCTTCCTGAACTCGTCATTTTCACTATCCCCAACATTCCTCGGATTTTGCACAGCCTGTGCCATCGCTTGGATAGCAGCGGTAAGTGTATCATTGTTTCTTCCATCCATTATAAATCTGTCATTCAATAACAATCCAAAAATGATTTAGAATCAATAACAATGATCACAATGTTCAACACTCAGCAACAACACCACAAGTCAACGAGTCTACAACTCGACGACTCAACTACTTGGTCGGAAGGACCGACATGCTCTGATACCACTTTATAACACCTAGAATTACCCCACAAAATATTAATAAAAATCAGAGTAAAATTTCCAACTAAATATTTGAGCGTTACATTTCAACTTCAAAACCAACATAAAGCTCATGATACGTTTATAAGAAAATTTATTTAACATGCAGCGGAATTCAAAATAACAAAAAATATTTCCTTTACAAAATGTTTTTCATAAAATAAAACAACTAAAATGAAACATCGTCCCGACACCCAAAGAGATGTCTCAGAGCCACCATCCTAAGACGAGAAGTACACCGACTTCACTGACCACCACTCGACTTATCCTGCTCACCTGCACGTTACCCACGGGAGGGTAGCATTCAAATAGAAGGGGGTGAGATACTTATATTATAAAGATTGTATAATAATAATTAAGCAAGTATCCTAACGTACACCGCTTCTCAACAAATATTATTCAACAACATCTTATACAACAAATACATATAGCAAAACATCATATACAACGATCACAACAATCATGCAATGATACTCGACTTGACTCTATGCATGCGGTACCATAATCCGATCTCTATTTCAAGATCCAGTTCCCGTCGGAACTCTCGACCCCTCTTTCATGGTCTAGTATGATCCCTATTTCACGATCACACCCTTGACCCCTATTTCATGACCATGTACGATCCCTATTTCATGATCTCACCAACATCACAACAACAACATACCCCACTTTGGTATGTTATTCAACTATGCATCATGTCATGCAACATCAGCGACATACATGCGTACTTACTATGACTACATCATACAACATCAAAAACAACAACTTATATTCAAGTATTCATCACAACATCATTTCTCATATAACAATTCCTCAACACGTAAATTATCATTATCATCATGCATTTCTAGCATACACTCATTAAAATAAACTCCAACTATCACCAATGGAGCGACATCATATATCACAACATATATATATATATATATATATATATATATATATATATATATACACACCACCAATAAACCTATGTAACTCATCATCCCAACAACAAATCCACCAAACATATCAATTGTATTTAAATTCAAATTACACTAATTATCCCTATAATTAAGTGCATAACTCCTCTTTCACTACCTTTAACTACACCACGATGATCCCTATGCATTACTAATTCATTTAAGTAATTTTAAGGATTTTTTCGGAATTTAAAATTTTATTTTCATGCTACAGGGCTCGCTAAGCGAGGGTCATATCCCGCTCAGCGCCGAACTCCCTGAATCATTTTGCTTAGGGAGCTTTGCGATTTCTCAAATCGCTCTCCCCCGCTCTGCATACATTGTGCTACAAAAATCATTTCATCAACACACCAATACCATCCAGAATTCATAGTATTTACCAATTTTACTACCTAATTCACATTATTATCCATTAATAATAACAAATTACTCATCAATCAACACCATTCCTCCTCAATCTACTAGCACATCAATCCCTAATCTCAATCTACCCAATTCTCATTATAAAACCCTTAGAATGAAAGAATCTAACCCTTACCTTAAATCTCGTTGAGGAATTCTTCTCTTTCCCGAACTCTTCTTCCCTATTAAGCATTTTCCTCTTCTTCTCCTTCTCCTCCTTTCACGATCGTTCTTCCTCTCTCTCTCCAAATACGATTATGTTTTCCCCTTTTCCTTATTTCCAACATAACCCCTAAGACCTAATTTATGATTTCCCCTTTTACCCTTATTACTTTCACCAATTGACCACCTTGTCCTTATCTCCTATTTATTCCATTTATTTAATTTAACCTCTAATAATACAATTATCCGCTAAAAATACAATTTAATATCACAATTATATTCGATAATATATATTATTCTTCACACACCACTATACAACATCCTCAATAAAATATTTAAATAAATTCGGGGCGTTTCACTAAGGGTACTAAAAACTAAGCAAAGCCTAAATTCAACGACTACTACAACTTCCTATGGCACAAACAGCTACTAAATGCAATGCACAACACAAACAACCTATTACAGCTACCAATCAACATGAAAGTAGGTGTAAAAAGACAAAAACAGAATAATGCATCATGTTTTTACAACTCCTATTTCAAAATGCAGCATTGGAAACAAGGTAGATTTTCATTATTTTCAAATGAAAAAACATGAAATTTAATGCAAATAATGGAATGCAATAATAATGCAAGTTATGCAACAATATGAAATGGATCACTAATAATGGAATGCAACATATCATCATACAATCAATGGATGCAAACTAGATGATTATATGGTTTTAACAATATGCAATTTTTCCATTATGCACATGATTTGACTAAAACATGAACAGACTTCAAATGTGATGCAAAACAGAAGTGTAAACATTTATTAACCTGCTATAACGGATGCTAATCATGTAAACAATGATCATAACAAGCTATGAACACATATGCAACACTTATGCCCAAAAATAGGAATCTAACGAAACACATGTTGAAAGTTGTTGAAAATACGCACACTTGCACTAAATCAACTCCTAAAAATTCCCTAAAATCCTAATCTAAAGATCCATGATGATAAAAAAATTGAGTGGTGCACACACATGCAAGAAAACAACGCAAAAATACAAATCAGCACATCGTTAACCGGTTAACCCAGGGTGTTAACGGATTCAAAAATCAGTTAAACAAGGGGCAAAAAAAGTGTGTTAACTGGTTAACAGTGAACCAAAATTGAAAAATAGTGAGGAAAAAAGCACTTCTAGCTATCGACTTATTTCCAAAAGCTCCTAATACAACCATTACCATACTAACACGAAATCGCCACCAAAATATAACCTTCTAACACCTATTAGCATTGCAATCACTCCACGATTCTAGCTACTAATGACCAAACCAAACAAAGCATCATAAAAGCAAGAAAATCGAAGAATGCCTTACGGAAAGATGAAGAGAAATAAATTAAAGTAAGAAGTGATTTCAGATTCACCAACCTATAAAGCGGAGACTTACTTTGGTGATTGTTGCGATGTTGATCAATGCACGAACAAAGATAATACCAGAGGTTCCAAGCTTCGATCCGCGAGTGTGAAAAATAAATGCAATCAATGAGAATCCCAAACGCTTCCAAGCAGTGAAATAAACAACATGACCGCGACAATTTCTTTGATTATCCGTTGAATCGGTGAAGATGATGAAGGCTAAGCTTCCGATCTTTCAAGTTTCAATGCGAAAGTTGAAAGATCTTGATGATGAAGCTTTGGTGAGTTTGGAAAATGGAAGGAAATAAGAGAATTGAGATTATGAGAATGATGAAATTTTGTGAAAAAATGGCTAATCTTCTTTTGCTTGATGAACAAAGCTTATATAGGCATTAGGCTTGGAGTTAGGTTTAGGTTAGGGCACAAGGCTTGGATCCTAAGCTAAGGGTCGGTTGGGAATATTCCTTGGGAAAAATGTGGAATGTTCTAGAGTTTGATGGAAACACAAATCAAAGTGGGGAATGGAATGGAGATAGAAGCACCAACTGAATTTTGAATTTTTTTCCCAAAAATCGTAGGCGTTAACCGGTTAACCCCTGGTGTTAACCGGTTAACGGAAGAAAAAATGCATCTTTCCCTCTTTTTTGTGGGAAACCCTCAGAATGCACCTCCACCGTTTGTTCTAAGCTTGCTTCAACCTTGAGTTCTGATAGTTAATTTAACCACTGAAAGAACCTCAATCACATGCCTTGTGCGCTAACCAATTATACATGACTTATTTTAGTTCTCTTATTAATTTTTTATGCTATGTATGGAATTATGAATGCAATGCGATATGCTAAATACCATGAAAATGAGAGTGCAAATTTTGGGGTATTACATACACCATAATCTTGTACTGGACTTTTGCAATAGGAGAGAGTGCGGAGAAATTCGCAAGGCAATCAATATTGTTGTAGATAACTAGTATGAGAACAACAAAGAGATCATTATAT
Source organism: Lathyrus aphaca (assembly GCA_963966055.1). Lineage (NCBI taxonomy): Eukaryota > Viridiplantae > Streptophyta > Magnoliopsida > Fabales > Fabaceae > Lathyrus > Lathyrus aphaca. Next base: position 146,110,109 of record OZ014523.1, read on the forward strand.
CTGCTATTTTCAATAGTCTCTCCAGTTTCACTGCAAGCAATGGTATCTGAGATGATGGAGGGATCAACCAAGATTAGAATGTTGGATACAACAGAGAGGTTGGAAATTTTAGAATCTCCAAAAGAAAGGACTCTAGCATTTTCCTAATATTCCTTAACCAGATCAGGATAAATTAGTCTATCGAGCATTTTGAAATACGCTGCCCATCCTAGAAATTGAAATCCTGGAAGGAGTCCAGGAGTGTGACATTCTATCACAGAGTTTGAGATCACTTTGAGTTCCTTGAAGATCATGAGTTATGATGTTTCTCCTCTGATGTTGATCAAAGACGAGATGCAACTAAAGCAAAGTGGGCCCATAACCCACAGGTCCCTGGATCAAAACTAGGCTCGAACATCATTTGTGAGAGTATTTGGTATTTTAATGATGTCAAAATTAGGGTTTTTCAGGAAGGCATATTGGATCACAAGATGTTGGTATGACAAAACATCAAAGAAGTGGATTTATGTTGATTTAAAGTGAATGCACCGAATCATCATCTTGAACAGGTCGACTCATTCAATTAATAAAATTTGAGTCGACTCATTTGGTGATTTAGGTCGACTCAAATGAAGGCAATAAACCCTTAATCTATTGCATGAAGTATGCCTAATCATGAGGATTGATTGAGATTAGAGACAATTAGATCATGGTAAGATTAGTTTAATTGTGATAATTAAATTAAAGAGTTAGATTATGTGATCACGAACCATATATTTTAAAAGCATCAAGAATGGAGAAAGAGTGAGAAACCTTACCATAAACCAATAGTATGGCCTAGTAATGTAACTAGAAATTGTTAGATGGTATTGTCGTGCGATTGATGTCTAAGTATGTTCTCTTAGCATGTATTTCATTATACTAAAACGATAAGTCTTGAGGTGGGTATTACACTGAGTCCCACGGGAAGCAAACGATAAGTCTTGAGGTGGGTGTTACACTGAGTCCCACGGGAAGAAAACGATAAGTCTTGAGGTGGGTGTTACACTGAGTCCCACGAGAAGAAAACGATAAGTCTTGAGGTCGGTATTACACTGAGTCCCACGGGAACCAAATGATAAGTCTTGAGGTGGGTGTTACACTGAGTCCCACGGGAAGCAAACGATAAGTCTTGAGGTGGGTAATACACTGAGTCCCACGGGAAGCAAACGATAAGTCTTGAGGTGGGTATTACACTGAGTCCCACGGGAAGTGTGGTTTACACTTGAGGAGGGTGTTACATTGAGTCCCACGTGAAGTTTCGAGAATGTTATATAGATATTCCATCTTGTTTTGTTTCCTTATAGAGAAGTGACCTTAGGCTTGAGATGGGTGTCATACCAAGTCCCGTGGGAAGTAAAAAGGTAATATCCCAACTATTGATAGTAGGATTTATAGGACTCTTGGACGTGGTCCCAAATGAGTGTGAGATTGTGAGTTGTTAACTTATGTTAATGTCTCCTAGGGTGAGATGTGTGAACTCAAGGTCGTATTCCATTTCCCCTGACTTGAGTTAGGTTTGATAGAACCTTGTAGAGCTGAGAGGACTCTAAGATAGGGAACCCACTGAGATGTTATTATCTCACTCCACTATCGTTGTTGCTTTTCAGGTTACTTTTGCAGGTTTGATTTACAAGTGGAGCTATGCTCGGGATGTTTCAAGTGAAGCATAGAATTAGTCTTCCGTTATGTACTTCTTTATCTTTGTACAATAATGGATATTATATTATTCTTAGTTTTATTTTAGTATGATTTCCATGTCTTGTGCCATAGTTTGTATTGTTTTTAGTATTGGACAAGAATGTGAATTATACTTGTAGGTATTTATGATGGTGTCAGTACCAAAAATTAACTTTGTATGATATTATTCTAGATATATATTATATGGGTGTTACAGTTGGTATCAGAGCAGGTCGTATCCTCGACCTAGTATTGAAACATCATAAGTAAATATTTCCTGCCTCTTAAGTGTGTCTGGTCGGCATGATTCTTAATATCATACTATGTAATAATGGGTCTGATCAGCCTAGTGCTATGTATGTGGTAGGTAGGATCATGGTTGTGCGACCATGAGGATTCCGTAGTGTCGTTGCAACTTGTGCTGTGAGGGTGGGCTCAAGACAAGAATTAGCATAGGGAGCTTTGGTCAGCTCAGCTGGAGTTTTCATAAGAGTTCTACTTCCTATAACATGGAGTTGCAGAGTAGTATGTTGTTTGAGAAATCCTTTGGAATGGATAGTGTCTGAAAGATACAGGTATCTACATGATGAGTGGTTAGTGTCCCACAAAATAAGTAAAGTCACTGGTGGATCAATGTTGGTCACTGGTATTGACAATAGTGTTGAGGAGTTTCATTTCACGGGAAGAGAAGATGTTTTATGGAACATGTGACTTAAGGTTCAGGAATGAGTTAATTGTTAGTGTTTCAGACCTAAGATCGTAGTGGCTTATTTGATGAGCGAGGGTACTTCAAGGAATGAATTCGGATAATACCTTGCATATGGATAAGAGTTACGAGTAAAGAATGTTCATTTTCTTTTGGGAACCTAAAGTTGTGGCAAAATGTGGAAAGAAACACAAGGATGTGATTACACGATTCAAGCGAGACAAGTATACCCCGGACGAAGGATAGAAATAGCTCTATTTAGCGATATGAGATATATGAGGTATGGACTTGATGAAGTTGTGTTAAGTGTTAGAGTAAACACATTTGATTTGTAAGAAGTTCTAGTATGATGGCTTGTGTTTGAGTGGGAGAAGATTACCGCAGAGCGTGAAGTTAATACGGTATGGAAACGGCATTGACCGCGCGATATGAGAAGGCATTGGATGGTATGTGCTCATTTGAAGCGAGTGCGTGCTTCTTGATATGCTACATGTCCAAATGTAAAGTTGTTCCCATTATTATTTAATAGTTAAATCATTAACTTAATATCATTACGATATGCGTGTACCATATCAGTACCCGTGTGTTCGTCCAGACAATGATGTGTATTTCAGATAACCGAAGCAAAATAAAGAAAATTAATTTAATTTATGTTTAATCGCGGTAGAAAAGTATACTTCCACTTTAAAACTCGACTAAAATATGTTTCATTACAACTCGTTCTTAAATTTAAAATAATTTTAAATATATGTAATCATTTAGTTGTATAAATATCAACTAATAACATAGTATTTGAAAATATTATTTTAATTGTATAAATAAATATTAGTAAAAATAAAAAATATTAAAATCAATGATAAAGTTGTTCCCATTATTATTTAATACTTAAATCATTAAGTTAATATCATTACGATATGCATATACCATATCAGTAACTGTGTGTTAGTACGCACACTTTTATTTTTAAAATGTAATAAAAATATAAATAGACACTGTTTTTAAACAAATATTTTTGTTCTCTCTATTTGTCTATTTTATTTTTAAAACAATATTAAAATTTTCTTATATATTAATTACTATGACGTTAAACCATTAAAATAAAAAAGATAGAATCAATACCCGTGGACGTCAGTTATATTTTTTATAAAGTATTTATACAATGATTTAGTTTTATAAATGTTAATATAAAAAAATACATTTTATGCAAGTAATATTAGAAATATCAATTTCGTGGGATACTCATACAGGATAGTGATGTGTATTTCAGATAATCGAAGGAAAACAAAACAAATTAATTTAATTTATGTTTAATTGCTATAGAAAAGTATACTTCCATTTTAATACTCAACTAAAATATATTTCATTAAACCTCGTTCTTAAATTTAAAATAATTTCAAATATATACAATTATTTTGTTTTATAAATATCAACTAATAAGATAGTATTTGAAAATATTATAATTGAATAAATAAATATTAGTAACAAAAGTAAATAAAATATTAATGGTAAAATTGTTCATATTATTATTTAATACTTAAATTATTAGCTTAATATATGTACGATATACATGTACCATACTTAAATTGTTCATATCAATATATGTGTGCTCGTACACACATTTTTGTTTTTAAAATGTAATAAAAATGTAAATAGACATAATTTTTAAACAAATATTTTTATTCTCTATATATCTATTTTATTTTTAAAACAATAAAGTAAAACTTTCTTATATATTAATTACTATGATATTAAAACATTAACACTTTCTTTTTGCAAAACAAAAAAAAACATTAAAACTTTCTATATCATTAAAACTTTCTTATATATTAATTTATTTTTAAAAGTACGAATTTATTAAGTATTTATTTTGTCTATAAACGAATTTAAATATATTCTTTGTATTACCTAGCATGATACCCGTACGTTCGCACGGATACCCGTTGGTGACGCACATTTATCGTAAATATATCTTTGTATTTATAAATTAATTAAAAAAATATTTGTGTAATAGTGGCATACTCGTGTTTTCGCACGGGACCGAGGAATATCATTGTTGATTAGAAATAAATGAAAATGAAAATAAAATATTGAATTAAAGATGAATAAGTAAAAATATGAATATATGCCTATATATAAAAATTAAAATGATTTAAAAATGTAAAATTGAAATTAATAAAAATAGTGGTTAAAAATAATGTGTAATGATGTGAAAGACATATTTTGAAATTAAAAAAATGTAACATATGATATGATATTATAAGTTTTCCATCTAAATTATTAATATTAATTATGATATTGTAAGTTTTGAAATTGGAAAAGTGTAACGTATGAAATTGTAGAAAATCCAATTAATATAATATAACCCAAAATTGATATAGATATATGAAATTTAATCAATAACTTTATGTTCTCGTTAATATGCAATAGTTTAATCAATAACTTCGTTAATATGCAATAGTTTAATCAATAACTTCATCTTCCCGTTAATATTCAATATTTTGGTCAATAACTTTATGTTTTCGTTAATATTCAATTTTTTTATAAGTAACTTGATGTTTCCGCTAATATTCAATATTTTAATGACATTTTTAAAAGAAAGACATATTTTTAAAATGAAAATAAATTTATTTTACCAAAATTGTTTTTATATCAATAATAAATATTTCGATTTTCCATATATTATCTTGAATAATTTTGTATCTTGAATTATAAATAATTTTAAAATAAAAATATTAGATACATAAATAATTAAAAAACAGAAACATAATATATTATTTTTAAATTTATTTTCTTTAATTGTATAAAAAATATAATAACCCGTGTGTTTGCACGGATTTTGATATTGTTACTCCTGGGAACACATGATACATGTTCATGTTATTATTCAATAATTAAATCAATAACTTAACATCAGTACCATATACGCGTGTCATATCAGTATCTGTATTTTAAATTTTATAAATGACAAACAAATTGTATGGTTAATAAAAAATATCATACAATTTTGATATTATATATTCTTACATTACTTATGTTTCGTTTTATTAGTATTTATATTAAAGTTCATTTAATACATTTAGATTGTATGTTAATTTTGTACCCAAAAAAAACTTGTATGATTATCTTCTGCCTATATATATTTTAAAAAATTTAAACCAATAAAATATGTGATTTTCCTATCAACTCATAGATTAAAACTCTCTACATTATGTATAGCAATAAAATATATTATTCCCGTTTATAAATATATAATTGTTTTTATAAAGTTTGTATATATTGTAACTTATAATATAATAATTGTGAACATATTTTTCTTCTTTATTTAAACCAAATCATAATCTCATTTAAAATAAAAATAAAATATGTGATTTTCCTATCAACTCATAGATTAAAACTCTCTACATTATGTATAGCAATAAAATATATTATTCCCGTTTATAAATATATAATTGTTTTTATAAAGTTTGTATATATTGTAACTTATAATATAATAATTGTGAACATATTTTTCTTCTTTATTTAAACCAAATCATAATCTCATTTAAAATAAAAATAAAATATAGTCTATATTATTTAAAACTTAATTAAAGATTATTAAAGAATATTAAATAAATATATATTCTGACATAAACTATAAAGTTAGAGTAATAATTATATAATTAATTTGATGATAAGCCTAATGAAAGATTTAAAAAATTTATTTATACTCGTCACTAAACAAAACTAAATAAAAACTTAACCTTCCTTTTAAGAGATATTAAAAAAATAATAAGGTAAGTTGTATATGAGTGAATAATATTGTAGAGAAATAACTATTTATTAAAAATAATTAATTTAATTAAGTTGATTGTAACTAATATTTTTTATAACTAATAAGGTTGTTTTTTATATTTCTTTAACAAATATGAGTATTTTATATTTTATAACTAATATGGTTATTTTTTATCATGTAAAAACAATTTTCAGAAAAAGCTACCCAAACTAAATTCTTTTGGGAGCTAATTCGTGGAAAAGAACGAATCCAAAGTTTTCTTGAGTACCCAAAATATCAATATCAATTAAAAAGTATTTTTGTTGTTAATAATACAGAAATTATGTGAATATGATTCCCTTTGGTCATTAGTTTCATGATTTTCATCCATCATAATATAATATAGTTAGTACATTATATGAAACAAAAGTTAACTTAATTTCAACCTTCACATGCATCCTGACTGTAACCCAACAATTGTTCAAAGATCTTTCTAATGAGTTAATTCTAATGAGTTAATGAGACGATGTTTTTTGTTGCTGACAGAAGAACAGCCGAATACTCGAAATTAAAATTGCTGGAAAAATAATGAAACAGAGTAACACGCAGTGATATAGTCCATCACCGCTCAGACAACAGTCGAACTTATAAAAAATCGAATCATTTTTCTATAAATTACAAAGCTGGTAGGTTCAAATAGAAACTTGCTCAGTAATTCAAAGGATACATTCTTATAAAAAAATTATGACAGAACAATCATTAAATTAAATTTTGAAATCTTACCATTACTCCTACAACATATACCTTATCTACAACAGAAAGATCAAACACCAAGAGTGAAGTGAAGTTCATATTCTCTAGCTTTTGCATAAGTTCCAAAATATCCGCATAATATTATAAGTTGGACATTGTTGTTTTGAAAATATCCGTATAATATTATAAGTTGGACATTGTTGTTTTGAAAATGAAATTGAATCCCGTTGGCCAAAAACAGCAGAAGAAATGTTGGTAAAGTATGACAAAGGTATTGAAAAAATATGCACTGAGTTATAGTAATTTTTTTAAGTACACTTATTTGATAAAATATTATGAAGATATAAGCTAAACTATTTTTTTATAATATTACTCAAATTATTATTTTTTGTCAATATATGTTAAACATATGAAAATATAGTTTTATGTGTCAATTTCAAAATATTTTCCAGTATTTTGATCATAGTAAACTTGTTCTTGTTAAAAAAAACCTATTAACATTCGCTCATTAATTTAAAAAATATTTTAAATTAATTTATAAGAGACATATATAATTTTCTCGTATTTAGATATTTAAATTAATTTATAAGAAAATTATTTTTTTTGTATCATACTAAATTATAATCGTATAACTTCTCCCATCAACTTTCCCTCCAAAAGTTTTAAGATTAAAATTGATATTTTAACTTCTATAAATTTATAATTTATAAATAATAATAATAATATTAAATAATTTATAAAAAAATAATAATATTAAGTAATTAAAAAAATTAAATCAATAAAATGAAAGTTAAATATTTTCTATAACCCCACTAATCCCACTACAATTAATTAATTAATTAATTAATTATTAAATTATTATACTTAATAATAAGTAAATTAAATAATAAAAATTAAATATTATAAATAATATTAACTTCAATAATTAGTTAAAAGATTTCTATATCCCCACTAACCACACTAATTCAATACCAATTAAGAAATATTATAATATATAATAAATTAGTTAAATAAAAAAAAAGTCTGATAATTAAAAAAAGTTAATATATAGAATACATATTAATAAAAATAATAATAATAAAAATTAAGTTAAATGCTTTCTATAACTCATTAATCACACTAACTCATTATCAATTCAACACGGTTATAAAATAGTGGGGTTAAATGCTTTCTATAACTCATTAATCCCACTAACTCATTATCAATTCAACACTGTTATATTTTTCTATTTAACTACATTAAATTTAAAACCAACTTTTATTGCCACAATCATTCAACTACATCTCACGCCTAAGTATATTAATGTCTAAATAAAAAAATTTATTTTATTTGTTCGAAATTATTGTTATTTCCTATTTCTTAACTATAATTTTCTTCTTCAATAGAGATATACTTTGAAACATCACAAAATAATATTGAAGGAATTGCATAATTATTTATTAATTTTATACAAAATTTATTTTAAGTACTTAAATAATGCTATAAAACATCAAAACAACTCATTTATATTTTAAATTAAAGATACAACTAATATAAAAATCATTCAAATTAATTTAATTTAAATTATTTTTGTAAATTATAATAATATTAATTTTTTTTTATAAAATATACATCTAATTTTTAAATTATTTTTTAAAAATTATAATAATTATTAATATTTAAATATATGCACGGGTGTATGTCTAGTTTTGATTAGTAGTACATTTTTCTGATATATATAATTTCTCAAGTATTTACTTGTGAATTTTTATTTTTTATTTTATTTATTTAAAATACTCTTTTAATATAATCTATTTAGGTTAACATTTTTATAGAAAAATATTTTGAAATGAACTAAATATATAATTTATTAATGATCAAATTGTGATTATGTTCTCTTTGTTCCACTCTTATTCTTTTTTTATTCTTTAAATTCTATTAAAAAATAGATAAACAAAAACATGCACCTTTTCCTATTTGGAGAAAACATATAAATTGTATAAGGAATACAATCAAATCATACATGATAAATTTAATAAATTCATTAAAGGAGAATTCCAGAAAACCACATTAGAGATATTATAAAAAGGAATATTATTAAAACAACAATGATACATGCTATGCTACAAAAAATACAAAGGAAGTGTTACACATCAGAAACAAAAGCAACAACCATTTGAATGAGCAGACAAATTCTTCGAACTACTTGATTTTGGTTTATAACCATTATCACCACTACTACCAATTCCATTCTTTACCACCTTATTAACTTTATCAATACTAATATTCTCCAAAACATTGGAACTCCCAACAAACTTGACATCCATCTCACACACATCTTTTCCTTCACCCGAAGAATTATGTTTGATTTGCATCAGAGTATCAACATCACCACCACGGCCTTCACTGCCACCGCTGCCACTACCACCAACATCAACATGTTATTGTATCTGACGTTGACGCTCCTCTTTATCATGTTGTTTAACACCACCACCAAACCAATAACAATACCACCACCATCAACACATGGGCATATCCACGTTTGGGCATACTGTGGCTAAAGTCACACCAAATATTTTTCCTTTTCTTATATATATATATATATATATATATATATATATATATATATATATATATATATATATATATATATATATATATATATATATATATATATATATATATATATTTCTAATGTTTTAAAAATTAGATCAATCAATCGATCGATGAAAGGTGAATCATTGGTTTATTGGTCCAATTACAAGTTTAATAGTAGATTCACATGATTAAATGAGATTAAATCGGATAACTAAGTTGAATAAACCATATTACTCAATTGAGTATACATACAACAAAACTATATAGTTATTAATTTGGTCGAACCAAATAACTCAATCTTTAAAAACTCAAAAAATCTATCAAATTTTAAAATATCATAATTTTACAAATTTATTCTTTAAATAAAAATTATAAACATAAAAATCACCCACAACAAAATAGTATAAAATACAAATTAAAATAAATTTTGAACAAAATCTAATTCTAACATAAACTGAAAACAAAATAAGTGTAGTGTCTGATAAATTTAATTCAAAAGAGGAAATGTTGTTTCAAATTAAATAAGTTTTGAACAAAATCTACTTATATTTTAATTTTTTTTTTGAAAAATCTTATCAAAACATCGCCGTTTTATTTGAGGAAAAAACAAGAATTTAATATGTCGATTTTCCAAAATCGTCGATTCGCTAATTATACCGGTTTTTGTCGATTCTAGCCGACTCTCACTTATTTAACAACTTACCTAATCTAGCTATCAAATCACGCCGATGACTCTTCTAGTTTCCAATTCGACTGGCCAATAAAAAATCCGATTTTTGAACGATGTAACCACCTCTCAAGTTTCTCTCTCACTTTTTATATTTGCTAATTCTTTTAAATTTTTTACTTTCAATATAATTTAATTTATATTTTTTTTCTTATTTAGCCACACCAATACATAATATCTGGATTCGTCTCTGCATCAACATCATCATCCTGAATATCGGAAGCACCGAAAACCTCCCTCCATCAACCAAATTATTCGTATTATAAACCTTCAAAGACAATATATTTTTTAAAACGATTGAATAAACAAATTGAGAGGATGATGGATATAATAACAATGGTGTATTTATAGTGTCCAAAAATTGGAAGTTAAAACAAAAAAATATATATTGCGGTTTGTGTTGAAGGTGGTGGGAGAGGAGGTTTTGAGAGGTTGGTAAGAGTGAGAGGTTTTGCGGTTTATGAATTTTTTTTGTCCAATAAATAATTAATTGTATTTAATAATGAAATTTAAAGAAACTTGCCAAGTGTCAATTAGTTGGAGGGCGAAATTAGCCAAGTGGCATCATAATTTGGATTAAAAGGTAGTTAGGACTTTTAAATAACACATACTTTTTTTATATGATAGATAAAACCTTTCAAAATTTCCTTTAAGAAAATTATTTAGAAAAAAAATCTTTCTACAAAAATGATTTTAGTACTTATTTTTCTTTCGATTCTATTTTATTTTAACTTTATTTTATACTTCAGATTAATATATATATATATATATATATATATATATATATATATATATATATATATATATATATATATATATATATATATATATATTATTCCGAAAGTATTTGGTTTTATTTTTACAAATTTATTGGAGCATCTTAAAATCAAAGTAAAAAAACGGTTGTCTAGTGTGGTTTTGAATATGATCTTCAAATTCTATTTGGTGTGAATAAATAAATACATCTTCAGAATAATTTATGTCAAAAAATGGTTTTTAACTGAAATTAGAAAAGAATTATGAGATGAGACTCAATTGGGAAATGTTTCTGTAAGGCAAAGAGTGCATCCAAAGATCCATTTTTAAGAAAGATAAAAAAGTAAAAATTTCATAGTATTTTCCACTACTACTTAAAGTGAAATTAGCAATTCCCCTTCCATTGCCCGAGCTTCCAAATTACAGCCCACCATCAAGAAATTTTCTTGTGGTTACCCCACAAACGTAAATCCAAAGGTGACCCATACGAGGTCGACGCTGACTACCTTTTACGTGCACGGTGCATCTCAAATGGACGACCCTTAGAAATGAGAAAGATATAAAACTACTAAAGATTCTGTGATATGGCTAAAACTTTAAATCAATATGCCGAAGAGAATGAGGATTATGCCGGAGAATGGATGGTTGTTATTTCAGAGGAGGAGGATGATCAAGTAAATCCTGATAAAACACTCGGCAAAATTAAACACTGAGCAAAATTAAATACCACAATTTTCTCATTCAACATATTTTGATTAAAAGTCGAGTAAGGTCGTTTGGGTTTATCCAATTGATTGGAGGAAGCAGCCTCCAGCTAGGGTAGTCTTCCAAGGGGCTATAAGGTGAAATGATAAGACAAACAAATTTGTAAAATAACCACTAAGCATTTTATACACCACAACAATGAGCAACGACTTATTTTATCATTTTATTCCCAATAATAAATTTGTGTTTATGAACCTCTAATTAGACATCACAATGAAAAATAAATCTACCAATATTCTTGATCAACTGCTCTGTTGATTGTGTTGTAATTACATGACCCTATGCACACCTTAGGCTACATAGGAGATATGTGTTGGAAGGTATCATCCTCTCTATTGCTTTTTCTTCTTCCTTTTTCAATCCTCACTTTGTATGACACAACTTTATGATAATTATGGAAATGAATACATGTATATTACGGTATAATTTCTCCAGGACTTTTCAACTAATTAGCTTGCATGTTTCTTAATAAAAGTTTTCTGGCATATCAGAAGTTTCTCCTCGCTGTTACTTTCGATTTCTATAACTCTTGCTTCCCATTTCAGCTGCGTTGTTAGAGCTCTAGCTGATTCTACCAAGGGAACTGTGTCACGAATTATAAACCAACCCTGCACGCGTGACAAATAACAGCATATCAGAAGACATTCCATATGATAAAATAACTTGGACTCTAAATTTATAGGAGTCACACAATTTGTGTGACAAAAAACTTGACATAATTTCAAAATGATTTTTGAAATTGAAGATTCTCAAGACAATAGTATCTCTGACAGTTTTAGGTAGTGAAATTAACGACTCAAAATTTAATGTGATTGAGAATCTTTAATTTGACTTACCTCAGGGCGAAGTAACCTGTCAATTTCAATGAACAGATCAAGCATGGTGCACTTGCGCGGCTTGGAAAATTCAAGAGATAGAAGCCCTGCAGCATGCACCAAGTCATAGGTTCTTGGGTATGTCGGAAAAGCATCACACCTAAAAAGCCACCAAAACTCATAATAATAAGAAAAACTATAATCTGTCTAAGGAACTGAAAACTATAACTCGAGACTCTAATAAATCACCAAGTTTTGATATTTTGCAAGCTATGGAAGAAACTAATATTAAGAAAACCAAACTTCTTATGTGTTTAGAAGGAAACAAGATTTATAAGATGGAAGAAAGTAAGTAAATTGAGCATTTGCTAGAATATTCATATAAGAAAAAGAGGAAGGAGATTAAAATACCAATCATGCAAAACGCCAACAAAACCTCGGTCATGGATCAAAGGAAGATAGTTGAGTCCACTTATTGGGACGACATTCATTACCCAGACAGATTTCCTTGCTTGCAATAATGCAGAGTTAAAGCCACCGAATTTAGCATTCATGTCTAGAATATTTCTGAACATGTTGTAAGGTGGCGAAGGGTCCTCGTCGCCAGGCCTCTTTGGATGATCAGAAAATATTAGAGGCGAAAGGAGTGACCAATAATTTTGAACAGCTGATTTCCAGCTGTCAGAATCCTCTGCGAATTCATCGGGCAGCAATCCTAGTAATGATACAAAAAATTTATTCACTATGAAAGTACCGTTACAGACTTACAGTATAATCACTTCTGTAAAGAACATAACAATTACCATGTATGGCTAGCTCGTTCTTGTTCAAATTAGCTCGAGAAGGCCATTTTTCTCTTTTGTCAATCGAAACCCAACGGTTGCTCTGCGTTCCTCCTATGCAATTTTGCAGTTCGCGATAGTACGGAGACTCCACATCAAGACCTCTACCACACAAAGGGCGAGAACCAGGCTTTCTGATGATAAAAATAGGTAATGCTAAGAATCAATGGCACTTTATTTTTGAAGTAAAATAAAAGGCAGACAGATAATAATTTGTTTTCAGTTTCACAAACGTGAATTAATTTCTAATAAACACATGTAAAGCAGGATTACCTTGAAGTATAGCAACTCTTTTTACTTGCTTTCTTCCATACAACAGTTTCATCTTGCTGTGATAACATTTCCCAGCAGAGATTTTCTGTAAAGTCGTGCACAAACTTCCACCTTTTCTGGTTCTCCTTATTACGAGCATTGGTAAGTGGTGATGTCCAGACAAAGTATCCGCCCGGTCTTAAAAGTCTATCCGCTTCAATCAAGAGATTACCATCTATATAGCACAATACGGATGTCAATAAGAACACAATATTTATGGTTCTGAACCCAACTAAAAAATTAAAGATCCTAAATTAAAATACCTTTCTGGTCCCAATCAATTCCACATCTTGCACAATGTAACATATCGAAGGACAGAGACGGATATGGCAATTGTTTTGAAGTGAAAGAAGCAATCATTGCAGGAAGACCTCGCTCGAGAGTAAGCTGAACTTGACTACCAGAAGGCTCATAATTTGCAATGCACAAAGTCAAAAGTTGACTGTCAAAGAGGTGTGCTCCAAAGCTACCATAGCCACATCCTATGTCTAGTATGGTTCGAATCTGGAAATTTCAGGAAGCCAACATTTATAAATCAAAGTTTAAGGTAAGGAATATCATAGTCAAACTTAACTCAACTCGGTTTCAAAGTCACTAAAATCTATCAAAACACAAGTCCCTTCAAACACAGGTTAGAACAAACAATATCAGACGAGGGTACAAGCTTATAAAGCATACAACACATCTACAAGATTACATTATATTCCCCAAGATACTATATACAATATTCATATGTTCACTTTAGATAGTTAATAATTAATATATGCACGGTATCTGACTTCGGTTTGGGCCACAACATAATAAATTTTTATGTTGCCAAAACCAAATGTGACTGCAATTGAGGTCCGCATAAGCCGCATTTGACTTAGATTCTTTGCAACACCAAGAATTGCGACGCAGTTGCAACCGTGACCACTATTTGAGTCGACGGAGAATCTCCTCTATTTATGCTGAGTTCTTCGTCCAGCAAGAACCAAATAAGTGAAGTGTAAATATGATGGATCATAAGACACATCTCGAAAAACTGAAACCAACAAACACTCAATTTACCAATTTCAAATTTTCAATGAAGAGCATATATACACTTACCCCAGCTTGTCTGAAGGAAGATTCATTTCTAAGTCCAATCATTTCAGCAATCTGATGTGAGTAGTCTTCAACTCCATCAAACATATGAGAGGCTGAACGAAAGGAAATTTGTTCTTCATCCAACATCATCATTCTGTAATTGAATTAAGAAAAAATATTAGAACTTTACCGACAAAAAGTGTAATAGATAGCAAGCATGCTTTTAAATTGCAGTTTATCTGCACTGGTATCGCAAGCACAATTTTGACTGCATCAGACACATATTCCCACAGTATAAAGGTTTGCAGAAGAAAGAGACATGCCAGTTACCTTTTGGTCAAGCTTCCAGAAGAAAGAACCTCTTGGGCAGTGATTTTTACATTAGCAACCCAAATAACATCTTTTCCTGTAGGCCATCTAAGAGGAACTTTGTAATTAACTGGTGGCAGAACCAAACAATTTTGCCTCTGCTCATATTCACATTTCCTTTCAAACTCATTTCCATCAGAAACATTAAAACAAGGAACAAAGTTTTCCAACTCAGAAGAACAAGTTTCCAATTCTTTCCACCTTGAAGCACCCCTAGAAAACTCACCAATATCCATCAAATCAGAAACAAGTTTCTCTTGGAGCCTTCTATAACCATGGTAAACGCGGCCTCTTGACGAAGTTGACAAATTCAAAGTCCACCAGAAAGATCCAACAAGAGCAAGAACAGCTATAAAAACTAAACTAAACTTCAATGAAAACAACAGCAACTTAAAACGGCTTCTTGGGGTGCCAACAATGAAAGGATCAGATGCAAAACCATTCTCTTTATCTGAAAACACCAACCTCAGAGGAGACCTCAATCCTAAAGGAGTGTGATCTGAAGAACCCCTTTTATCAAAATCATCTTTTTCTGTTTTGTCTTTGGATTGTGAGTCCCATGATAAATCATTGATGCTGTCAGGTACACGAATTCCAGACACACCTCTATGCAGAGGCCTGGACATTCTTTATATCTGAATAACCACAATACAGAGAACTTCAATTTTCAATCTTCAACTATTAAATCTTCAAACTAATAATTTTCTTGACACTGAAAATGAAGACTAAGAAACCAATAAACAGGTGTTGTTTATGTCAATTCAACACGTTATCAGTTTTTGACAAGAACCCATTTTAAAGAATCCAGCTCCAGTTAAAGAATCACAAGTAAACAAAAGAAAATTGAAAGTTAAATAAGAGAGAGAATGTAGAAGAAGAAAAAACAAAACTTTTTCCTGTAAAAGGAATCATAAAACAGAGGAATAAAGACAAGAAAAAGGAGTAATTAATTCACCGCATCTGATAAAAATCACGGACCCAGTAATGAAATGGATATATATCAGTAACCATTAAAACCAAAACTTGAAAATAAAATAAAATAAAATAATTTTTTTTGAAGTATATGGGTTGGTGAGTAGCATTAACAGATTACAAAACAGTGAATTTCCCACTAGCAGGTCAAAAATCATTATTCAAATCAATGGTTACTTAAAACCAAATATTGAAAAACTAAATTGGTGTGGTGATTATAGATCAAAGAAAAAAGAGAAGCAATAGTATAGGAGTACCTAGCTGTTTGTTTGATGATAAACAATACAGTAAGTAACTTGCAATGCAAAACACAATAGATTAATGGTTCTGTTATGTTTTGTGTAATGTGAGAGTGTGTGTGGTTGTTGTTCTATCTTTCTCTTTGAGTCATTTCGTCGAATGATTAAAGTGCATTGGAAATGAAAGAGAAAGAAAGAGAAAAAGAATGAGTTAGCTACAAGCAAGAGAAAGAAGCAAGATGCAAGCAGATTTTGTACTGATCCGATTTCAGCACAGACACTGTTTCGGTTTCAGTACAATTTAATAATATTCTGAATTTTCCATAGTTTTATACAGTGTAGTGTAGTACTCAAGTTTTTGTTTTCTCTTTCTTTTTTGACTCAAATACACTAAAGTTTCTTAAATATTTTTCTCTGACATCTTTTTTCAACTTTTCTATTTTATTTTTCACAGTAGAAAAATTAATAAAATAGATATTTTAATAGTTTTGAAGAAATTTTGGTAAGTTATTTATATATATCTCTATAGAGTTTGTTAAAGCTTGAAATTTGCTCTGATTCTGGTAAGTTCAGGAAGTTTAACTCCCTAAAAAAAATTGGCAAAAAACTAATAGAGGACATTTTTGTCAATAAATATCTACTTAATTATTAGTGTGAAAATATAAAATTGGTGATAATTTATAGCCTCTACTAAAAAAGAAAAAGTTGTAATAATTGTTGACTGTCCTGTGTGAAACTTAACTGTAATTAGAAATAATAAATGAACGCGCTTATCTTTGCCGGTGGATTTTCAATTCTATTTCTGCACTCTGAAAGGTACTTAAGATTGATTAAGAAGGTAACCAATTAATCAATTAATTAATTAATTAAACAAAACAAAACATAGAAAAGATGGGCAGCTAATCGTGTCCTATGGAGTAGAACATGTGTGATTAAAATGGCACATGACACTTTTTTCTCGTTTGGATCTATCTCATCTTTTTATATGGTGTCAATGCCAGCTTAAAATAAAGAAGAAGAAAAAAATGCTTTTCTTTAAAAAGTTATGCATTGAAAGTGATGTCGGGCAGTAAAATTAATTGTTATTGCATTACATATCTTTTGTTTAAAAAATATAAAGATTTTAAAAGACATTAAAAAAGAATTAATTTAAATAATTATTCTTAAAATATTGATTTTATGTGTTTTTCCTTTTGTTATAACTTTTTATATATTCAAATTTTAAAAAATTATTTAAATTTGAATTTATTTTAAATAGTTTTTTTATAAAATATATTTTTTAAATTGTAATTTTAAGTATATTTTAATCTTTTATATTGTATATTTACTTTTATGAAATATTAAAATTAGTTTTTTAATTTATAAAAATTAATTTTAAAAATTTATAATATTCTAAAAATATATTTATAATTTTTTTTGTAAATATAAAAAAAAAACATATTTCCTTAAAAACATATCTATATTTGAATATTGTTTTCACCAAATCGTTAAAGTGCTAACCTTTTAAATCAATTGTGTTATTGGATATATTGTTGGAGAAAACCAGAAATTGAGTTGTGAAAAACAGTGTGTTTGGGAAAGATGAAGATGATTATGTGAATAGAGAGAGATAGAGAAATAGAGAGAGATTGAGAGAATTGAATCATATGGCATTAACTTTCAACTATGACATACAATGTCTATTTATAGGGTACAAATTGGAACCACAAACAGGCCCAAGAATTGTGAGAAACTAAATTCTGCAGTTAAACTATTTTGGACACTTTTTCTACTATACTTCCACTGGTGGAAGTTATATGCAAAAACTGCCTTTTTCGTATTTCTCTGCTTTTCACTTGCTCTATCAAGCATTTGAATTATTAAGGACTTCCAATACACCACCTTAATTCAAATGCTCCACACTCATCATGCTCAACTTCTTCACAAGTCTCTTGAACACATCACTTGTCACGCCTTTCGTTAACAAGTCCGCGACTTGTTCTTCGCTTCTGCAGTACCCTAAATGCAACTGTCCGGAGCTCACCAATTCTCTCAAATAGTGGAATCGCATTTCAATATGCTTGCTCCTCCCATGAGCTATGGGATTCTTAGCAAGGTTTATCGCTGAAATGTTGTCCACAAGTAGCAAAACAGCCCCATTTCTACTGCTGTCCAGCTCCTTACATAGATTCACCAGCCACACAGCTTGGCATGCACACATCGACGCTGCTATATACTCAGCCTCGCAAGAAGAGAGGGCTACAACCGGTTCCTTTTTCGAACACCAAGAGATTGGTGCCTTACCGAACATAAAGAGATACCCCGCCGTAGACTTTCGATCATCCTTATCTCCGCACCAATTGGAATCGGTGTATCCGAGTAACTCACAACTTCTGCCCATGTCGCTTGCCGGAAACAAAATTCCACAGCCAAGAGTACCTTTCACATATCTAAGGATCCTCTTAACTGCTGCCAAGTGTGATACCTTCGGCCTCTCCATGAATCTACTCGCAATACCGACACTAAACGCCAAATCTGGCCGCGTATTGCACAAGTAACGCAATGATCCTATCAATCTCCGGTATTGAGTAGGATCCACATCTTGTTCTTCTTCACTCTTGGACAACTGTAATCGTGTCTCGGCTGGTGTTGTAGCAGCATTGCAATGCTCCATATCACACCTCTTCAGAATTTCCATGGCATACCTTCTTTGGTGCATCAGCAGTCCCAATTTTGTCCTTTGGAACTCTATGCCTAAGATCACTCATGATACCAAGATCACTCATTTCAAATTCCTTCATAAGCTCTCCTTTGAACTTTGAAATGTTCTTTTCACAGTTGCCGGTAATCAACAAATCGTCCACATAAAGACAAAGAATTATTACTCCCTCACTTGCATCCGGTTTCACATAAACTCCATGTTCGGATACGCATTTCTTGAAACCAACATCGCCAAGAAATCCATCTATGCGTTTGTTCCAAGCTCTTGGAGCTTGTTTCAAACCATAGAGTGCCTTCCTCAACTTATAGACCTTTGCCTCTTGATTTTTTATCACAAAACCAGGTGGCTGTCTCACATATACCTCCTCATCAAGTGGACCATTCAAAAACGCAGATTTGACGTCCATTTGATACAACGGCCAGTTGTTGTTATTTGCCATCGCAACAACTAACCGAATGGTTTCATGCCTTGCAACTGGAGCAAACACTTCATCGAAGTCTATCCCTTCCTTTTGCAAAAATCCCTTTGCTACTAATCGAGCTTTATGCTTGATTATCTCGCCTTTCGGATTCGCTTTCACTTTGTAGACCCACTTCACACCTATCGCCTTTTTACCTTTCGGTAAATCTACCAACATCCAAGTACTATTCTTCTCAATCGAATTCAGTTCTTCTTTCATCGCACACATCCACTTTGGATCGCTTAATGCCTCCTCCGTATTCACCGGTTCGGATTCGGCCATTAGAGCGAAGTGAATAAGATCACCCTCATTGTTGATCTCGCTATCTCAGAATAATTCACAATCCCGGAGTCTCTGAGGCAATCCTCTTTGCCTTGTTGGTCGTCTACTTGATTCACCTGTTTCGGTTACAAAAGGTTGTTGTACAGCACCTTCAGCAGGCTGAGAATTCAAATTTTCCTGCATGAAATCGATTTCAGCTTCACCAGAACCAATTCCAGCAGCTCCAGAATGCTGATCTTCCTGTAGGAAATCGATTTCATCTTGCGGCAAATCGATTTCCTGAACTGATATGGCAGATTTTCTGCTGTCAAACTGCCGAAACTCGTCCACGATCACATCTCGACTTATCACAATCTTTTTGTTACTCATATCAAACAGCTTGTAGCCTCCGGTAGGATGATAACCAACCAGCAACATCATTTCACCCTTGTCATCTAATTTCTTTCGAATCTGACCCGGAATATGTCGAAACGCTACTGAACCGAAAACACGCAAGTGACTCAAACTTGGCTTGTGTCCACACCATACCTCTTCTGGAGTAACCTTGTCCAGCTTCTTCGTAGGACACCTGTTTATCAAATAGGCAGCTGTAGAAACAGCTTCTCCCCACAACTCTTTCGGAAGATTTTTCGCTTTCAACATGCTACGAACCATGTTCATAATCGTCCGATTTTTTCTCTCGGCAACACCATTTTGCTGAGGCGTATAGGGTGGTACAACCTCACGCACAATACCCTCATCGTCACAATAACTCCCAAATTCCCTCGAAGTAAATTCTCCTCCTCCATCGG
Source organism: Lathyrus aphaca (assembly GCA_963966055.1). Taxonomy (NCBI): domain Eukaryota; kingdom Viridiplantae; phylum Streptophyta; class Magnoliopsida; order Fabales; family Fabaceae; genus Lathyrus; species Lathyrus aphaca. The sequence continues at coordinate 146,130,693 of OZ014523.1, forward strand.
TTTTGAGAATTTTGAGTTTGTGACTACTTTGTCGCTCAACCATGGATTTAAATCGTTTGAACATATCAAACACCTCATCTTTCCTCTTGATTAGATAAATCCACAGCTTCCTACTGAAGTCATCAATAAACGTGACAAAGTATCGGTTACCTCCATACGAATTGACTTGCATCGGCCCACACACGTCCGAATACACCACCTCAAGAAGATGCTTGGTCCTATGACCTGTATCCTTGCTGAAAACGCTCTTGTGTTGCTTCCCTTGAACACATTCAACACACAACTCAGCTGGAACCACGATTCTTGGCAGCCCGGTCACCATACCATGTCTATGCAACGCGTCGAGGTCTCGAAAATTGAGATGACCAAGACGGTAATGCCATAACCACTCCTCACGACTTGCCGCTGTAGCTAAACATCGATGCTCCATTACTTTCAATGCTATCTTGAAAGTTCGATTTGCAGCCATCGGTGCTTTAAGTACCAAAACTCCCTTTCGGTCCAAAACGCGCAATACCTTGTTTTCCATGCGAATAATGTAATCTTTCTCGAGTAGTTGGCCAATGCTCAAGAGATTACATTTGATTCCTGGAATGTACAGCACATCCTTGATTAATGAACGACCACCATCTTTCTTCACGATCAAGACATCTCCAACGCCATCGGCGGATAACGTCGTATCATCGGCAAATCTCACTTTATTCTTCGTGGCTTGATTGATTTTGACAAACCAATCCTTTCTTCCCGTCATATGAGTCGAACAACCAGAATCCAAGTACCACTCATCGCTACTTTGAATTCCATCTCGAACCGTTACCATTGCGTTTTTCTCCGAACGCGTTTCTGCAGAATTGTCTGCACTGCTGCCACTGCTGTCCAGCCCTTCTCTCATGCCATAATTCTCTTCCGTGATCATCACAAGAAGCGTATTATCATCATTCGCTTCTTCCCTAGCAACCTTCGCCTCATCCGCGCGATTTTCTCTTCGTTTTGCGTGGCAATACTTTGCGAAATGCCCAAGCTTTTGACAATTGTAACATTTCACGTTACTTTTGTCGAATGGCTTGTGGGTTCCTTGATCACCCTCCTTGGAGCTTCCCTCACCTTTTTGCCCCTTTGAATTTTGTGAGTCTCTACCACCAAAATTCTGGAAATTGGACTTCCCTCTCGGATGCCCTTTCCTCTCCGATCGTTTACTCTTCTCATGAAGTCGCGCTTGCAACGCTATTTCCGACTTCGCTTTATCGCTTCCCCTCTCATCCATTCGTTGTTCATGAGCTTCTAGTGAGCTTTGAAGCTCCTCCTTCGACAACAACGATAAATCCTTCGATTCTTCAAGCGCAACGACAATGTTGTCGAATCTTGGCGTTAAAGAACGCAAGATCTTCGACACAACATTCTGTTCTACCGTAGTTTCCCCGCACGACTTGATTTGATTCACCACACGCGTAATACGCGTCACATAATCGTTTATCGACTCCTTGTCCTCCATTTGCATTAACTCGAACTGTCGCTTGTGAGTTTGTAACCTCACCACTTTGGCTTTGGCAGCTCCTGCATAAGCCTTCTCAAGAATCTCCCACGCTTGCTTTGCGGAATCGCAATCACCTACTTTTTCAAAATTGTCACCATCGACACAAGAATGGATCAAGAACAGCGCTTTGTAATTCTTCTTCTTCTCTTCTTTGAACGTCGCCTTTTGAGCATCCGTAGCTCCTTCGACGAGCGCCGTAACACCATCTTCGATCACCGCAAGAACGTCTTGATAGCCGAACAAAACCTTCATTTGCTTCGCCCATTTGTCGTAGTTTTTCGAATCAAGAATTGGGAGATTGGTGGGAATTCGATCATTAGAAACAGTAGCCATTATTGCAGCGGATTAGGATCAATAACCGGAGCTCTTGATGCCAAATGTTGGAGAAAACCAGAAATTGAGTTGTGAAAAACAGTGTGTTTGGGAAAGATGAAGATGATTATGTGAATAGAGAGAGATAGAGAAATAGAGAGAGATTGAGAGAATTGAATCATATGGCATTAACTTTCAACTATGACATACAATGTCTATTTATAGGGTACAAATTGGAACCACAAACAGGCCCAAGAATTGTGAGAAACTAAATTCTGCAGTTAAACTATTTTGGACACTTTTTCTACTATACTTCCACTGGTGGAAGTTATATGCAAAAACTGTCTTTTTCGTATTTCTCTGCTTTTCACTTGCTCTATCAAGCATTTGAATTATTAAGGACTTCCAATATATATGACATCAATTCAAGAATTCTATATCAATTATCAACGCCAATTCTAATTCTAATTCTAATTCTGAATAGATAATATTACTAACCGTTCTAGTAAGCTTATAGATGTCGGTAAATTGGGATTCTATGACCACTTCTTTGTTGATGGAAATGGAATAAACTAGCTATTTTGACTTGAGAGGCTGGATTAAAATGCTGAATATTATGAATTAATAAATAAATCAAAGAATTGGTGTGGATTCACATTGATCAATTAGGCCGTCATAATTGCAAGAGGGGTCACATTGTCCTCGTTCATTAAATATTGTTTGATAGCATATGGAAATGTTTGTGGCGGTTTGGTAGAAATTCACTTTCTACTTGGTTTGTGAATATTTACCCAATTCATTGGTGCTTCGGGTGAAAATCCATTAAACTAAGACCAAATGTTTGCATATGAGTAAACAGCAAGCAAATGTTTCATAAAGTTTATAATTGTCATTTTGCCCCTAAAGGTTGTAAAAAAAATTAGATTTCCCTAAACTTTCACTGTTTTAATCCCTTTAAAATCCATAAATATTGCCCCTAAAGATATATAACCCATAACATTTTATATCAAGCAATATTATTTTGGCTACATACATCATATGTTCAAAAACTTAGAAATATTATATTATAATAAAGTTAATATACTGTATAAAAAATTTAATAAACTGTACCAAATATTTAATAAACTGTATCAAATATTTAGTAACGGTAATATATTGTATCAAATATTATATTTAATAAACATTAATAACGTAAAAATATTATATCATATTATATTTTTATTATATTATATTTTAGTAAATTGATATTGAATATATTTTTTAATAAATTGATGATATATTCAATAAATATTAAATATTAAATATTAAATATAAACATATTAATGTAATATAATTATAATGTATATATCGTAACTATATAAAACTGTAACTATTAAATTACAGCTATAACTAAATTTTAACTTAACTATAACTATAACACTATAATATTAATATTAATATTAATAATATATTATATTAATAATTTATAATATATAATACTGTAACTATTAAACTATATTAATAATACACTATTTTAATAACTATAACTATAATACTATATTATTAAATAATATATTATATTAACGATTTATAATACTGTAACAAATACATAAATTGAAAACTATATTTAACTATATTTAACTAGTATAAATAAATAAATAAAATATATTGTAACATTAGTAACTATAACTTAAAAAAATATAGTTTAATAAATATAGTTTAAAAAATACTGTAACAATTAAAAAATATATTGTATTATGTAACTGTTCGCAAATGGATTTTGTGCGAATAAATCGTTGGTCTCCTGTCGAAAAAGTTTACTTGCGGAACCGGTCAAACGAGTCTTAAGACTGCTCTGTCCGATTAAATATATGGTGGACTTTTATAGTATAAGTTGGTAAGGATTTTTTCGTAAGTTTTTTGTGTTTAAGTAAACGCTAGCGGAATGCTTAATAAAAGGAAAAGAAATAAAGTAGAAACAAAGTATTAAAATTGCTTGGAATTGAAATAACTTGAAAATATAAATGTTTGGACGCTATCATACATTTTGTGTAGGGGTTCTTGTTTCTCTTAACGTTTGGTACTTTCAGTGTGTCCCTTTTACAATGTAAAGAAATGCGACCTCTAATTCTGAAAATGAAATCCACTTAAATAGACATAAAAAAGTAATTGACAGACCATCTCCAACGAATCTGATGTTAACACCTGTCACCCCACTCCTATGATAACTGCCCGCTACTTCGTCTCACTTTCTTGAAGAGTTTCTTCATAGCATTCTGAAAAGCATGTCAAAAGCCTTCGACATACTGGCTCTTCTGGGTAGCGTCAAAATGTTTTGACGCCTTCCTTTCATAGGTTGGACTTTTCTTCATTTCTTCTGCCTGTCGACCCATTGGCATGTTTCCTTTCTCTTGGTTGAGTCGAACAACTCCTTTTTGAAGTTTTTATGGAATTTCTCTAAACACCAAGACCTTCTTATCTTGGTCAAAATCTTCAGCCAGTAAATTGCCCCCTCAAAAGGCCAGTTTCGACATAGACATGGTCGATCAAGAATATTGGCCTTTTGGACTCTCCTGAAATATTTTGATGCATCTTTGATCGTCGATTTGAACTAATCAATTGTTCACATCCTGCCGGATTGAGACAGTTTGTCACATCCGTCATGATTCCCCTTTTGGCGCCACAACTTCCAACACTAGTAATGATGACCTAGGATGCTGGTGTAAGCCCTAGAGACCAATACTTTTGGTACTTGTATCAAATTATTTATTAATAATAAAAGGTATTTCTTTATTATGTGTGTTTTTCCAAAATGATAAAGTCCCTAGAATAACTAGTTCGTTTAATGAAATATTAAGCGTGACTTAAATCATGAGATTCAATTAAACATAAGGATATTATTCTTAAAGCATCCATAGTCGAACTTTAATGTGAAATGGGATAGCCTTAAAGTATTAAGATTATTATGTAGATAGACTGATGATCACATCTCATGGATTATAGATAAGGAGTTATCAAGTCTTGACATAGGTATGAATATTGTGAGTAATATTTATACTGGATTGACCCACTATGAGAGTACTACATATAATGTTATGCAAAGTGTCATAAGTTACTCTCATGGTTATAGTGGTGTATACCACCATTCGATCTGAAACTACTATGGACCCTAGATGTAGAGTCAAGTACTTTATTGTTGATTAAACGTTATCCATAAATGGATGATCATAAAGACAGTTGATGGATACTTCACAAAGCATGTTGAGGGACATGAGTAGCCTAGATGAAATTTGCTCATCTTGCATAACATGATAAATGTTTAAGGGTCCAATATTTAACTGGACAAGGATGGCACTGTATATGCCTTGTGTTTAATATAGACATAAGGGCAAAAGGGTAATTGTACACACAAATACTATCACAAAAGGTTTTGTCATATCACATGACAATTTTTCTAACTTGGATAGCAGTGATGTGTTGCTAGATACCGCTCACTATTTATTATGTTAAATACATAATTTAATATAATTGACAACGTCGTGAAATCCTACAGGGTCACACACATAAGGACAGTTAGAGAATGGATAGAATAAATAAGGTACATCATAAGGTACGGTGCACTAGAATGGAATACAGAATATGGTAAGGTATCATGTGTTTAATTAACATATGATATAATAGTTATTATTAGTTTTATAATAGTTATAAAATATAATAATAATAATAATAATAATAATAATATGTTTATTATAATAATAGTTATTATAATAATATTATTATTGAGTTGGGCTTTTAGCTTGAAGCTCACACAAGTAGTTCTATAAATAGAACACTTGTGTAGAAGCTCAAAAGTTGTTGTTTTTTAAACCCTGACCGTATTCTATTTTTTCCTCTCCCTCACTCTAAACCTTCAATCTAATCAGCTAGCACTGTGATTGAAGGAAGTTGTTAGTGTGGACTGAGTAGAGGCGTTGTTCATCGTACAACTCTCGTGATCATCCATCGATTCGGATTCAAAGGTTTCATCGCCACAAGAGGTAACTTTTCTATCACGGATCATGACCTTTCGTAAGGATCTCTAAAGGGAAGTTTTTGTTTTCCACTACATTTATATCACTAATTTCCCTTCACTAGGACGTGGGGATCCTCAACCACTATCACTCTCTAGCGTAGCACGGTTCCCCAAACGAAACCCTTGAGTTGCATGGATTTTCTTATAAATACCACTTTCTCTAGTTGAAGAACTTTTCCACTTTCTCCAAACTTATTTCTGTATTTTGAAAAGAAACCTTTCCTTTGCGAAAAATTGTTCATCTTCTTCTACATCTTAACAATCTACGCTCTAGCATAATTATCGCCACCATGACTAACCAGTCTTCTACTGTCAACTTCGCCACTAGCAACAACCCTCTAGCTTCTCTCTTTCAGAAGAAGAAGTTCAAGACTTCCTTCCTTAACCTCCAATTGATGAAGCTGAAAAGGTTTCTTCTTGGAGGCGTCAGATGTTGATCCCCTACTCCATTGGTAACAAGTTTTACACCTTTTATAGTCCTCAACCAGAAACTTTAAACCACCACGAGGACGTTGAAGCCTTATTCCCTTGTTATGAATGCATTGGTCCCCCTGCATTCCAAAAACGGGTGACCTTGGACATTAGATTTATGGCTCCCAAAACCAGCTGGGTCTTCCCCTCCATGCCTACTCCTGGAAATAACCTCTTTTTGGATTGGCTCGACAGGGTGCAAGCCCAGCGTGGTGATCAGTGGAAAAGGGCTGGTATTTTTTAGGCTATCCAACTATCAAGGAATGCTCACAGGGTCAACCCTAGCATGATCTTGGCCTCATTGTATTTTTGGGAAGGTTCGACTAACACCTTCCATATTTCATGTGGAATTTTAACACCAACTATATTCTATGTAGCGGACATAATGAGTCTTTTACCCCTGGGCGAGACCTGTGATCCATCTTTACCAACTAAAATCACTTTTGACTTCGGCTGAGCTGGCCTTCAAGGCTACATTGAAGATCAGCATGACGCTGAATCTGACACAATGTCCGATAAAGAGCACATAGCTTTTCTGACGCTATGGCTATCGTATTATCTGTTTTGCTCAGGCTCCTTGCAGATGGCCAAACAATTCATTCTACTGGGGATCCAGATTCATGAATACCACAAGATATTATAAACACCCCAAATTTGCCCTCACCCATTCACACCATGTCTTGTGATCATTCCATATGCATAAACACAATCATAACATCTCATACCACAATTTTGAGTCATTGCATTGGTTCTAAGTCATCTGCATCTAGGGTTTGTGATCTGAGCAATCCAGGAGCCTCTTGAGCCATTCCAAAGGCCATCAATCACTTCAAAGAGGTCTATGTGTGTTCAAGTATCATATCATACTCCCTCAAAGTCAATAATGTCAAAGAATCACAAGAACTGAGATTGGTATGGAAGCAGAGCCAGGCTTGACTGCACAGATGACCTAAAATTAGGGTTTTGGTTTCAGAGGCCATAACTCCAAATTTTTTGGTCATTCTTGTTTCTATTGGTCTCTATATGGTATAGGGAGTATGCATATCAATTTTCATGAAGAAATTCCATGGGGAAGTCATCTGATCATGAGTTGACTTTTCAAGCAAGTCAGTGCAAAATCAGGGCATCTGAGGCCCCCAATGACCCAACCAATGGGTGTTCTTCATCATTTTGATTGTATGTGATCTTTATTTGATCATAGAAGATATTGGAAGTTCACAAAATTCAAGAATTTCAAGTCTTTTGCAAAGTTGACTTTTTGGGCAAGTTTGACTTTTAATGAATATGCCACTTTAGGCAACTTTTTCAACCCTTACTTTTTGATCCAAAAATGCTTCAAATGAAAAAACTTTGGTCATGAAAGTTGTAGAATAGATCTTTCCCTTTTCAAAAAGTACAAGAACATTACCTAATTCATTTTGGATCAAAAGATATGGCTCATCAAAGTTGGCAAAAATCACTAAATTTCAAGTCATGCACCAAAGAGGCAAAGTTGCAAATTCACTTCTCAAGGCCAATTAAGTCATCAAATGGGCTTCTAATCCACACAACATGATCACACAACATCTAAAGTTCAGAATTCACCCAAAGAATCACATGTTTCATGGCCCATGGACCAAGTTTCCTCCATAAGAACCAAAGTGAACCAAGTTGCAAAAGTCATGATAACTTCTCATCCACTTGCTGGCTAGTATGCTGAACCCTCCTAGGCCTTTTCCCTCATCATGCTGCGCAGCACACCCTCCTTGTACTAGGCTATCAAGTTGCCCATGCTTCTCTTACACAAAGTTGACATTTTTGCAAAAGCACCCATACCAATCAAAAAAGCACATGTCATGTCATCTGACCAATAGCATTTCTTTATACAAATCAAATGCAAGCAAAACATAAGAAAAAGCAAGCCTGAAACCAGCCACACCACAACACTCTCATTTTCATCCTCTTGAGCAAAAGCATTCGAAACACATCCCACAGGCCACAAACACACAAACAAACTTCATGAACCATCTCACCATGCTTCACTGAACACAAAGCACCCATCATCCTTTCCTGAAAGCCATAGAATCACAAACACGATCCTCACCTGACCTTGAACAGAACTGCTGCAAACTCTCAAACCAGCCATCACAAACTCTTTCTAAGCATCAAGACTTCATCAGGGGCCTGAAAGGAGTAGATTGCACAAAGAGAAGAGGCCAGAAGGTTGCAAACTGAAAAGCTTCAAACTCTCATGAACTTTTTTTCCAGAAGCATGATTTTAAGTTCTTAATCAAATCTACATGCTTCCCTGATCATGAATATGTGATTGTTTTTGAAAATGAGTGAAAAATGAGGATGTATGCAGTGTCTGAAATTTTTGCCCTAAAACATGTTTGATTCGATTCTCCCTGTTTCTGAATGATAAATGTTGTTTGATTGAGGGGTTTAATTCGTTTTTGGGTGGGGAAGAGTTATGGACAATTAGATTTCGTTTTAGATGCGTGTGGAGAGAGTTTGAAAAATGGTATGGCAGGAGAAGACGACCGGAACAGTGTTCCGGTCGTCTGAAAGTCATTAGGGCAAGATTAGGGCTTAATCATTTAATTAGCCAAGTTTGAATTTCCACCCTTGGATGTGGCGCTAAGTCTCTTCCCGCGCGCGTATGTTTGAATCTGGATCCTTGGATGTGCATACTTTTCTATTTTCAGTTTTATTTCATTTTCATTTTCCATTTAATTACATTGTTTTTACCATTTTGTTAAAAATAGTAAAATCATTTTAAAAATTCTGAAATTTTTTGTACAAACTTTTATTTAATTTCAGAAACCAAAAATATTTTTATTTTTATTTTTAGCATTAAAAAATATTTTTAAATCATTTAAAAGTTTATTTTTAATTAATTAATGAGAATTAATTAATTAAAAATACTTTTAGGTATTTAAAAATCACCAAAAAATTCATGAAACATTTAAAAACATTTAGAAACATTGTCCAACCCTCAAACCAAATTTCTTTTTTGATCTTGATGTCTTTTGAGAATTTTTCATGGAATTAAAATCATTTTTAGGCATTATTTTGATCCAAACTTCAAAAAATCATTTCTGCCTAACCATTGAGAGTTGGATCTTGATTCTTTTTGTATTGCATTGTGTTTAGCATGTAGTTTGTGAGATTAAATTGGCATGATTTGATCTCTCATTTTCCATTTGTTTGGCATTTTTCTTGTTAAGGAACCCTAAAACCCTAGAAAACTTAGGAAAATCATAGCTTGAATTAGGTTAAGAGTTGGAGCTTCTCCTTTGGGAAGTGGGTTAGTATAGGTTTAGGGATCCTTTGAATGCATTTTCAATTTTTTATCTTGGTGTTTGCTTCTGATTTTGGTTTTTGTTTGATGCTTTGATCATAAACCCTAATTTAGGCTTCCATATGCATCCATCTTGCGTTTGCTTGCATACCTTGACTTGCCATGACTTTTTATGCATCCATTTGATTCATTTGACATCTTAAGACATATGGAAAGCATGTTTGATCATTGCATCTTGCATTTACCATGTTGTATGTCATTTGCATCTCATAACTTTTCATGTATGCTTATGGTTCTAAACTTGCTCCATCTGCATTTCTTTTGTTCATGTGGTCATTCTCATGTATTGATTCATGTTTGCATCATCTCATAGCACCATTATCATCCCATATGTGCTTCTGGTTTTGATTTGCATCATGTCATTTCATCTCATTTTGCATTGCATTGCATTCCTTTATTAACATTTCAGGTGGTAAGTAACTTTGGGGAGTGGATTTGCCTTCACTTCCCACATTTTATTTTCATCCCTCTTATGCATCCTTGCTGCATTTTGTTATGTGTTTGGGATTGAGCTTGCTCTTTTTTCTTCTTCTTACTTTCTTCCTTCAAGTGACTTGACTTCTTAAATGAAGCAAGTTACTTTGCTTCTCCTGATCCTTTCATCTGCTTCCTGGTGGTTCCATTGAAGATTTCTCTTGTAAACCTCACAAACCTTAGGAACAACCAAGCATGACAATGATTAGGGTTTTGATTAGTCCCCCACTTAGTTTTACCTTTGTGTCTCATTGAGTCCTCTCTTCTCATCTCATAATCAGGGGCTAAACCCTAAAGGCTTTAAGACTTTGTGATTAAGCTTATGCCTGAATCCTTCAATTAGAATGGAGTGTATAACTTTAATCCTAAGTGTTAAACCCTTAATGTGTTTAAATCCTTTAATCAATTCACTTAATCATCAAGACATCAAGCTTGTAACTTGGGCCTTGCATTAGGGTTCTAATTCTTCCTTAATTGGTTAAGAAGGACTAACCCTAGTGTTAATGGACAAGTCCCCCTCAAGTTGTCTTACAAACCCTAAAAACACTTCATCATCTTATCATTAAATAAAATCCACTTAATAAAGGCTTTGTTTTGTCATGAGTTTAATCCCTAATCATGGATTAAGTTGAGGAGCTTTCCTCAGCTTAAACATTCTCATCTATTATCCTTCTATTAGGATGGTGTAATGAGTCTGTTTAATCCCTGATTATGGCTTAACCTCATTACTTAAAACTAAACAAAAAACACCAAAAATATCTAAATAATCACAAATAGGTTAATGATCTTAATCCTACATCAAAGGTGATTAAGTGTGAGATGCTGACTTCGCACTTAAGGTATTCCTATTACCCCTAATCAGAGGGAAGATGTGATGAGTTTACCAACCCATTGGTTTAGGCTTAAGCTCATTAATTTATGACAAACATCCAAAAGCAATAAAAGACTGAAAACCCAAAAACAAACAATAATCGTCTCCTTCGGGATTCTTTTCTCACCTCATTCACTCACAAACGAGAACTCGCTTTTTCCGTCTAAGTCAAGACAGTTTGCACCTGAGCCAGACAGGTCATACACTTGAGCATAGACAAGTAAGCAGTTCATCAGTCAATTTATCTTTCAGTCTCTTTGGGTCGAACTACGGTGTTCTGACTTCCTCATTGCACGAGAGGATACGTAGGCATAACTTAACAGTTATCGAACAAAAGTCTCTGTATATTCCCCCTCCTTCCAGCATTATTCTTTAAGCCTCATAGTCTTGAGCTCCACTCCTGTTCTTACACTGACACTTTGTGGTCGTACCTTCTTGTCAAAAGCCTGCTTCATCCGCCGCTGATACAACTGTCTATGGCATACAACTTTTAGGCATTTTTCTTCAATGAGGCTCAATTGATTATATCTGGATCGGAGCCACTCAACTTCATCTAGCTTAATGTCCATCATTAACCTCAACAAGGGGATTTCCACTTTAATTGGTAAGACTGCCTCCATACCATATACCAGTGAGAACGGGGTTGCCCTTGTTAAGGTGCGCACCGACGTTCTATACCCATGTAAAGAAAATGGTAGCATCTCATGCCAGTCTTTGTATGTCACAAACATCTTCTACACAATCTTCTTGATGTTCTTATTGGCCGCCTCGACGGTGCCGTTCATCTTCAGGTGGTATGGAGAAGAGTTGTGATGCTCTATTTTGAAATCCCGACACAAGTCAGCCATCATCTTGTTGTTGAGATTAGAACCATTATCAGTAATGATTCTTTCGGGAATTCCATACCGGCAAATGATGTCTCTTTTGATAAACCGGGCTACCACTTGTTTAGTAACATTGGCATAAGACACCGCTTCGACCCACTTCGTGAAATAGTCTATGGCAACTAGGATGAAGCGGTGAAGCGGAACGGACCCCAAAGGGGCACTTGTTTGGATTCAACCTCAATTTGAACTTCCGGAGTCTGTCAAACAACTTTGCTAGATTGACCAAGTGCTCTTCTTCTGTTTGGGATTTAGCTATCATATCATCAACATAAACCTCAATTTCATGATGAATCATGTCGTGAAATAGTGTCACCATCGCCCGTTGGTAAGTGGCCCCAGCATTTTTCAGACCAAACGACACGACCTTGTAACAGAACGTGCCCTAAGGCATGATGAAGGTAGTCTTTTCCATATCATTAGGAGACATCTTGATCTGGTTATAACCTGAAAACCCGTCCATGAAAGAGAACACAGAAAACTGAGCAGTATTATCAACAAGCACATCTATGTGAGGCAGAGGGAAATCATCTTTGGGGCTGGCCCTGTTCAAATCCCTGTAGTCTACACACATCCTGACCTTACCGTCTTTTTTAGGGACCGGCACAATATTGGCAACCCACGGAGGGTAACTGGTCATGGCCAAGAAACCAACATCAAATTGCTTTTGTACTACTTCTTTTATTTTGATTGCCATATCAGGGCGTGTGCGTCTCAACTTCTGCTTCACTGGCGGACAGTCTTCTTTTAGAGGCAGCTTATGTACACCAATGTCAGTGTCTAAACTAGGCATATCCTGGTAAGACCATGCAAAGACATCAACATACTCTCGAAGCATGGCAATTAGACGAGTCTTGATGGATTCTTCTAACATAGCTCCGATCTTAACTTCTTTCTTATCTTCTTCCGTACCCAAGTTTATCACTTCGACGGCCTCTTCGTGCGGCTGAATCATCTTTTCCTCCTGTTTAAGCAGTCTGGCCAATTCTTCCGGTAGTTCAAAATCTTCTTCACCTTCCTCATCGGCTTGATAAATTGGATTGTCAAAGTCATACGTAGTTATAACAGGGTCGTCATTGATAAGATCTGGTGACGAGCATCTGCATGAATGGTGATTCATGCAAGGCTTTAGAAAAGGCTTGAGAAAATGAGAAACATTGCCATTTTAAAACTTTTCTTTCTTTTTGAAAAACAAAAGCAAAAAGGAAAGACAAAGAACAACATGGATGAATGTGAAACGTCAGCTTTATTTATGATTATGAATTGTGTTAGGAACAAAAGAACCCTTACAAAAAGCTATTATGCCCCGGGAAAGACATAGTGCTTGAGTACATGAAAGACAAAAAACAAAAATCATTACTCTTCGAAGGAAGTGACTGAGATAAGCCTTTCAGACGACCAGTTGCTAAGTTGAGTCCCTAGAGCAGAAGGTCTGATCCACTCATCTAAGTCACAGTCACTATCAACTGCGTCGTCCTTGTCACTCCCACCAAATGACACCTGGCCAAGAGGGGTACAGACGCGAACGGTCGGCGAAAGAGAGAACATAAAGATGAACTGAAAAGAGTCGCCAGCTAGGCATTTTTATCCCGAAGGAAAGGTAATGCTGCATAAACCTAAGAAAAGATGGATAAGACGATCGTGAACCAGAGAGACTGAGAAAGGGGGTTGGTTACAACCTGGGAAGGTATTAGCACCCAGATTGTCCGCCGTACTCGACGGGATCCACGCTTGAAAGATTTGTGTTTAAAAGGGTAGTGTCAGTGCTATTCTGTGTGCAAAAGCTGGAAAAGAATACAAGTGTCAGTGCTGGAAATAGGTGTGAAGTGAACAAAAGGAGTGTCAGTGCAAGGAAAGAATGAAGTGCTCAGGAATGAGGCTTAAAGAATAATGCTGGAGGAGGGGGATGACTAAGAGACTTTTGTTCGATAACAGTTAAGTTATGCCTACGTATCCTCTCGTGCAATGAGGAAGTCAGAACACCGTAGTTCGACTCAAAGAGACTGAAAGATGAATTGACTTGTGAACTGCTTACTTGTCTATGCTCAAGTGTATGACTTGTCTGGCTCAGGTGCAAACTGTCTTGCATCAGACGGAAGAAGCGAGTTCTCGTTTATGAGTGAGTGTGATGAGAAGAGAATCCCGGAGGAGACGATTATTGTTTATTTTTGGTGTTTTCAAACTTTTATTGCTTTTTGGAGTTTGTCATAAGAAAACGAGCTTAAGCCTAAACCAAGGGTTAGTAAACTCATCACATCTTCCCTCTGATTAGGGTTAATGAGAATACCTTAAGTATGAAGTAAACACCTCACACTTAGTCACCATGATGTGGGATTAAGATCATTAACCTATTTGCATTTATTCAGATGTTTTTGGAGTTTTTGTTTAGTGTTAAGTAATGAGTTTAAGCCATAATCAAAGATTTAATGGACCCATTACACTATCCTAATAGAAGGATAATATATGAGAACATTTAAGCTAAGGAAGGCTCCTTAACTTAATCCATGATTAGGGATTAACCTCATGACAAAACAAAGCCTTTATTAAAGTGGATTTTAGTTAATGGTAAGATTAAGAAATGGATTTTATGATTTGTAAGACAACTTGAGGGGGACTTGTCCATTAACACTAGGGTTAGTCCTTCTTAACCAATAAAGGAAGAATTAGAACCCTAATGCAAGGCCCAAGTTACAAGCTTGATGTCTTAGTGATTATTAGGTGGATTGATTAAAGGATTTAAACACATTAAGGGTTTAACACTTAGGATTAAATTTATACACTCCATCCTAATAGAAGGATGCAGGCATAAGCTTAATCACAAAGCCTTAAAACCTTTAAGGTTTAGTCCTTGATTAAGAGGTGAGAAGAGAAGACACAAAGATGACACAAAGGTAAAAATAATGGGGGACTAATCAAACCCTAATTATGATCATTCTTGGGTATTCCTAGGGTTCATGAGGCTTGCAAGAGATCTTCAAGGAAAAGCCACCAAGGAAGAAGAAAGATGGAAGGAGGAGAAGCAGAAAGAAGCAAGTCAACTTACTTCACTTAAGAAGATAAGTTGCTTGAAGAAAGAAAGTGGGGAGGGAACATTAATGAGCAAGCTCACTCCAATAAAAAAGTAAAATGCAGCAATGAATGCATAAGAGATATGAGAAAAGATTGTGAGAAGTGAAGGCAAATTCACTTCTCAAACACTTACCACCTGAAAAGTTAGCAAAAGGAAATGATGTGAAATGAAAATGAAATGAAATGCAAAGATGAAAACCATAACCAGAAGCATGTTCATGATGCTAATGATGCAAAGATATGATGCAAATGTATGTCATAAGATGAAGATGATCATACAAAGGATGGGAATGCAAATGAAGCATAAAGGAAGCATGAAAGTTCATGAATGTATATGGAATGTAATGAAAGCATGACTTGTCAAATGAATGATGCAATGATAAAACATGAATCTAATGTGTCCTAAGATGTCTTATATGTCATGTGGATGCACAAAATGTCATGGCAAGCTCATGTATGCAAGCTTATGCAAGATGAATGCAAGGAAGATGCAAAATTAGGGTTATATGAACATGTGAGAGGCAAAACCCAAAAACAGAAGCAAAACATAAGATAAAAAATTGAAAATGAACTTAAAGGAACCTTAAACCCATACTAGTTCACCATCCAAAGGGGGAGGTAAGAAGCTAAACCTAAAGGAAGTTATGAATTTCCTAAGTTTCTAGGGTTTTAAGGGTGATCCTAAGTGGAAAATGCCAAACAAATTGAAAATGAAAGATAAAAATGAAACAAAAATGATTTTAGATGCTCGAAACCATGCATAACACAATGCAAAAAGAATCATTCACAAACTCAACTTGGTTTAAAAGTTATGAATTTTTGAAGTTAGGGTTAAAAATATGCAAATTTAAGAACCCTAATTCATTTGAAAAATGTCAAAGTGTGATCAAAATCAAAAATAAATTTGTGTGGTGAGTTTGTAAATGCTTCTAAATATTTGAAAATGTTCTCTGATTTTTTGTGTGATTTTTAAATACTTAAATGTATTTTTAATTAATTAAAATCAATTAACTAATTAAAAATAACATTTAAATGATTTTAAAAAAAAATTTAATATAAAAAATAAAAATAAAAATATTTTTGGGTTCTGAAAATTAATAAAAGGTTGGATAAAAAATTTCAGAATTTTTTGATGTTTTTTCCTATTGTTTCAAATTCGTGAAAAGAAATACAAAGAAAAATAAAATAAAAATGATAAAAATGAAAAGTATGAAGATCCTGAGGTCCAGATTTGAAGTTGAGACTTTAGGGTTGACTGGCGCGTTTTTTAATGGCCTGGATTCACTCTGATTTAATTAAATTAATTAATCTTAATTAATTTAATAAAAATGAATTAGGGCTAAGTGACTTAATCTGAGCCGTTTACAACTTAACCTAATCCTCATCTAAGGGCTACGAATCAATCTGGAAAATTAATTAGGGATTAGGATTAAACACTTTCAGGTGACCGGAGGGGAGCTCCGGTCATCTTCTCCGGCGGGACAAAAACCCTAAATCTCTCTACAAGCCACCCCACCCCAAAACAACTGCCCAGAAATGATCCTCTATCCAAACCTAACTCAAATCATCCCTCAAACATCATTTACAACACATGAACAAGGAGAATCGAATCAAAATATTTTCACGGGTAAAATTTTAGAGAGTCACAAAATAGTCATTTCTTCACCATTTCCAATTCTAAAAGCATCAGTGTGATCCCCATAACATATATTTTCATTTTGTAATAAAAAATCCAAGCTCTGAAAAGTTTTGTTCTTGAGATTACCTGAGATGATGAACTGCAATTGTGAGCTTTCCAGGCCTCTCCTTCGTGCAAAGAGTCTCCTCTGATCCCCCTGAAGCTAATGGGATGCTTCAAAACTTTTGATGGTGGCTAATTTGAAAGTTCCAGTTTTGGTGTAGCATAATTTGAGGCTTTGATATGTGATGTTTCAGGCTGTTTTAAGGGTTGATTCTTGTTCTATGGATGATGTGTGACTTGTTGGTGAAGAAAAATTTGAAGTTTGATGGCTGTGGAAGGAGTTTCGAAGAGATGAAGGTTTTGGCAAATTTTGTGAAATCTGGCTGTGTGTGTGGTCTGAGCTTGTGTGAGGCTTGTTTTATGATCCATATACAAATCATAAACTATTGGAATGAGTCAGAAGACTTGACATGCACTGTGGGAATGGTATGGAGTAATTGGCCAAAAAGTCAATAGTTGGTGTACTTCAAGCATGGGCCATGGCAGAAGCTATCTTAGGGTTGCTCTGAGTTCAGCTGCCTTCAAGGAGGGCCATGGGATGTTTTAGAATGATCAGAAGTGAATGAATGATGAGATGTCACATGTTTTGCAATTTTCACAACTTGTTGTATTTTGAGATTTTGGTCATGCACATGTCCTATTCCAAGTTGAATTCAGGTCATGAAATGTTACATGATATTATTGTAATGCTTTGAGATCATTTAGAAACCAAACAAACCATTAGGAATCACTCTTTCAAGAATTCCCCCTTTCTTGAATTTCATGGAAAATGGCTTATGATACTTGTTATCCAAGGCATGAATTTTGTGAATTTGTGCAATTTCTGATTTTGGCAAGTTGTAATGATGCATAGAAGTCATTTAGAAGTCACAAAATGGTTTGGCATGAGGTTTTGCAAAATTGCCTCTTTGGCATGAAACATGAAATTATGTGATTTTTGCCAACTTTGGAAAGCCATAACTTGAGTTCCAAAATGAATTAGATCTTGTTCTTGTACTTTTTGAAAAGGGAATGATCCAATCTGCAATTTTCATGACCAATAATTTTTCATTTGAAGCATTTTTGGTTGAGAAAGAGGAGGTTGAAAAACTTTCCCAAAATGGAAAGTTTACATTACAAGTCATTTCCATATTTGGCAACTTTTGGTTTAGCCCACTTTTCTTCAAATTTGTGAACTTCTAAACACTTCAATGATCAAATAAAGATCATATAACTTCATTTTGAGGAGAAATCCACTTTGGGTCCATTGATGGGGGCCTTAGATGCCCTGATTTTGCTCTGACTTGTTCAGGAAGTTACCCAGTGATCAGATGACTTCCACAATGAATTTTTCCATAAAACTTGGTATGCATGATACTTATATCATATTGAGACCAATAGAAACAAGAATGACCAAAATTTTTGGAGTTATGGCCTCTGAAACCAAAACCCTAATTTTAGGTCATCTGTGCAGTTAAACCTGGCTCTGCTTCCATGCCTTGCCAGTCTTTGTGATTTTCTGACTTTCTTGATCTTGGGAGGATATAATATGATGATTGAACATACATGTACCCTCTTGAGATGATTTAAGACCTTTGGAGTGGCTCAGATGGCTCAGGGATGGCTCAGATCACAAACCCTAGGTGCAGATGAACTTGAACCAATGCAGTGAAACAAAAATGCCACATGATATGATATGATTGAACTAATGCAAATATGGAAGATCACAAGCCATGGTGTGAACTTAGTAAGGGCAAATTTGGGGTGTTTACAGTCCTGCACAACACTGATGCTTCTGTAATCCACCATTCCCGCACTCGTGAAGGTAATCGGGCCTTGACGACCTCTAGCACTTGGTCCAGATGATGACTGCCCAGGATGGTAGAAAACCCCAAACATATCTTTCTTTTCTGGTATTTCTACTGGACTTCCCAAGCCTTCTCGCATCCCCGACTCTACCACCTCAAGAGCTTTCTTATAAGAGGCTATGGAAACCCCCTTCGTTGGTTCTTCAGAAGAAGCTGCTAATGAAGATGCTAGTTCAGTTTTCAGGGGCTCAAAAGCCTGGCATGGAGTCTCAACTATTTTGCCATCCATCTCCACATACTTGAATGAAGCTAGATGACTAACGAAGATGTCCTCTTCCCCACTGACTGTTACAATTTGGCCCTCCCAGACGAACTTTAGTTTCTAATGAAGTGTGGACGATACTGCTCCTGTTGAATGTATCCAAGGTCTTCCCAGCAAATAGCTGTATGCATGTTGTATATCCATTACGTAGAATGTGGTATTGAAGATTTGTGGACCTACCTTAATTTGTAACTCTACCTCTCCGAATACTGATCTCCTCGACCCATCAAATGCTTTAACTACCAGGTCGCTAGGCTTTAAAACCACTCCATCATAATCTAAATTCATTAATGCCTTCTTAGGAAGAACATTCAGCGAGGATCCAGTATCTACCAACACGTGAGAAAGTACTACACCCTTACATTCTAAAGAGATATGTAGTGCCCGATTATGAGCACACCCTTCAGATGTTAGATCAATGTCAGTAAAGCCCAATCCATGACTGGCATTGACACTAGATACCACCGCTTCTAATTGATTTGCTGAAATATCCTGAGGCACATAAGCCTTGTTCAGAATATTCAAGAGAGCCTTCTTGTGGGAGTCGGAACACATTAGCAAAGACAAGATGGAAATCTTCGATGGGGTCTGCTGTAGATGGTCCACAATCTTGTAATCGCTCTTTTTGATAATTCTAAAAAATTCTTCAGCTTCTTTATCAAACGTAATGTTTGGATCAGTCACTGGCGTGGGCTCATTGACAACCACTGGCTGCTTCCCTCTAGCCTTAGCCTGGGCTTTTGCGGTGTCTTTGGGTGGTATCACACTATTTCTTAGTGTTTTCGGCGCAAACAACCTTCCACTTCTAGTAAAGCCCCCTACTCCAATGTTTTCTACTTGAGCTGGGGTCGTGCTAGACGTGGCCAAATCTTGCTTTTGGCAGTTACAATATACTTCGCCACCATAATTCCAGGGAATGGCTTTATCACTCTGATACATTGTTGGCCCTGCAGTGGTAATCGTTATCGGTGCCACTCTGGCCCGCGTGGGAACTTGAGATGGATCGTAGAAAATGGTTACTATGGAGACTTCACTTTCCTTTACAACTTTGTCAAACTGCAACACTCCTTCATTAATCATACTTTGGATCTCTACTTTCAACTGCTCACAACCACTTGGCATTTCAACACATCCAGGACAATTACTCCCACAACCTACAAACACTCCCTTCAGGGCCAAACATGCTTTAACAACATTCAACGGAGTTTGCAGGTCGTCAATATCACACACCAAGTTTAGATTCTCCCCATTGTCAACTGCCCCAATTGTACCCCCGTGAGGAGGCATGGGGTTCTGTATTACAGAAGTAAGAGCGAAGTTGATTGCTTTGGAATCTACCAGGTCTTGGACTACATACTTCAAGGCTTTGCAGTTTTCCGTGGTATGTCCAGGGGCTCCGAAATGAAATTCACATCTGGCGTTTGTATCATAAACTTCAGGAAGTTGTCCCGGCTTCGGGGGTTGCAAAGTTCTGAGCTGAACCAGCTGGAGTTGAAAGAGATTTTTCAAAAGTTGTGAATAGGACATAGGCGGAGTTTCAAACTGCCTTTCTCTGGTCCTCTGAGAAAAGTATGGACGAGGAGCTCTTTGTTGATACCCTTGTTGGCGTTGTTGCTGTGGTTGTTGGACTTGCTATTGAATAGGTTGAGCTAAGATAGTGACAGGGGCCACTTGCTGATAAACCCTTCTGTTACCTCCTGCCCTATGCGGATACACTACTTAGTCGCTCCTTCTCTCCTCTCCACGAAGGGTTTCTTGACACCATAATTTGAAGCGCTGCCATTTTGAATCTTTCCCTGTTTGATCCAGATTTCTATTCTCTCTCTAGTCAAAATGATATCTGAGAACCCACTTGAGGAACATCCAGCTAGCCTCTCCATGAAATGCCTAGGGAGGGTATCCAGGAACAAGTCTACCATTTCTCTCTCCAGCAAAGGAGGTAGCACTCTAGCGGCCATTTCACGCCACCTATGTGCGTAATCTTTGAAGCTCTCCGAGTTTTTCTGAGTCAGACTCTGAAGTTGAGTGCGACTGGGCGCCATGTCGATATTATACTGATACTGCTTGAGGAATGCTTCTCCCAATTCCTTCCAGCGTCTCACGGAGCTTCTCTCTAACTTCATATACCATTCCAAGGATCCTCCGGAGAGACTATCCTAGAAGTAGTACATCCAGAGTTTTTCATCCCTAGTATGGGCAACAATTTTTCGGTAGAACGCCTGTAAGTGAGTTTTAGGGCAGGAAATACCGTTATACTTGTCAAACGTAGGTGGCCTGAATTTGTGAGGAATAACCACCCCATGGACCAGACCCATATCAGACACATCTATCCCCAGAGTATCTCTACACTCGAGGGCCTTGACTTTCTCAGCAAGCATCAAGAAGTCTTGAAAATTTCCTTCTCCGCCAAACCCCATATCATTGTTAAAAGAAGGGAATTGATCTTCCTGCCTGTCTTGTACCGGGATTAAGGTTGTTGTGCCAGGTTTTGGAACTTGAGGTCCACCTGGGCCATTGTTGGTGTTGGGATGAATCACTTGTACCTCAGGAGTGGTTACAGGAGGATTAGTCTGAGGAGGGTTGAGCCCTTGAATTGCATTTCTCATATCTTGTGGTCCCTGAGCCATCCCTTGCATCATGACATGAATTCCCCCATTCTGGTATGGAACTCATTAAGCTCAGTTTGCATAGCATCCATGACTGTTCTCTGGTTGTTGCGAGTTGCGTAACGATGCAGGATATTTTGTCGAAGATGCCGGGTCTTGGCAGCTTTCACAATCTTTGCCTAAAATGCAAATAAGTTAAGCAAGCTGTAGAAAACCTGCAAAACAAAGAAGAAATGCAAATGATGTGTATGCAATGCAATGTGTTCCTTTTATCCACAAGGCCTCAATTACTTTCCCATTCTGGTGTTGACAAAAACCTGTGTGACATTCAAATTTAAAGTGGTGACCTTTATTTTGTGTCCGTGCAACAAATATAACCAGAGACTTCAAGTAAACCAGAAGATAATTGAAACAACAAAAACCCTCACAGGGTGCAAATTCATATGTCAAGAGAAACGTACATCGGGAGAGAGGGGATTCCCACAACAAGCCTGTGGGTAATCCAAGTCATATGAATACAAGACTAAAGCTTAGACAAATCTACATCCCGTAACCTCCAACTAAGGCGCGTGACACCTTGCAACAACTGAGCTATATCTGGATGTGTAGGTTCCTGTACGAGCTTCTGAATTAGGATATCCCTAAGTTCAAAGGAGGCATGCAACTCCTCAATTTGTTGTAGGAACACCTTTTCACTTTCCGGGCTTGTAATAGGATCAACCTTGGCTCTCTTCACATCAGCTTTCACTTTCAATTCTTCTATTTCTCTTTGAGCTTCCTTTACTTCTTGTTGGGTTTCTTCTAGACTTTGGAGACGACTCTTCTCTTGATGATAAGCCTTCTGAAGGAGCTCTCTTTATCCATCCAAAAAATCTTGAAGACTCTTGATTTCCAGCTTATGCTTGACTTCCATCTCTTTCTGCCTTTTCAAATTATCTTCCCACTTCTTTTGCCATAAGGTGATAGCTTCATTAGCTTCATTCAACTATTTCTTCTCTTTCTGGCGCTGGGCCGCCTTGTGAGTTTCAGCTAATCCCCTTTTCTTGAAGTAGAGCTCTCTTTCTTGAAAGTCTTGCTGCTTGAGCCTGACCATTTCTTCAGCTTTGTGAGCTCTTTCCTCCAATTTTTGGTTTTGCATCTTCAATTTCTGGCATGAATTGTAGACTTCTTGATTCTCCAACCTGAGTTGTTGAACCAAGGCTTCCAATTTTTGATATTCCTGAAGAGGCACTAAAGTTATGGGTATTATCTCCTTAGGGTAGATAGGTGTTTCCTTAGAGAATAGGAGCAACAAAGTATTTACACGATCTTTCAACCAGTTGGCAAAAGGATCATAAGTATTGGGATCTACCATCCCAAAGTCTTTCTTTCCTTTCATCACTCTAACTTCCCAAGCTTGGGATGCTAGTATGCTCATCTTGAAATTTCCTTCTGCTGGAAAGTATAAAGACTCATTTGTATCTTCAATCAAAGGTACACCTCTTAAAGGATAGCCAAATTGTTTCCTGGATAAGATAAGATTGTAGCTGATCCCACCTTTCCTTCCTATCAAGGGCACATTTGGGAAGCTACCACAACTGACCAACATTTCTTTACCCACAAGATCTCTGTTGCCTCCCCAAGCAATGTCAGCTGAGGTTAAGCCCATTAATCTTTTGGACCACTTCCAAGACTGTTTCAAATCCTGAAAAGGTCCTGATTTAGGGAGTTGCCTTACAAACCATTCAACAAATAGGGGAGCACAACAATTTACATGTCCCTTCCTATTTTCATTCATGTGGTGAACTCCATAGTAGAAGCCAGCTAGCAATGTAGGTATAGGGTTTCTTTTGACAAAGATGGTAATGGCCTCCATACTAATTAGCCCTTTCTCTCCTGGAAATAAACTGATTCCATACACTATCATGGCTAATAATGCTTTGAAGTTTGCCCATTTCTTTCCCAATGCCATGATATGTGCCTTTGTAATAAAAAAATCCAAAGGGATCCCCTTACTTTGGCCAGCTTCTAATCCCATCTTGAGTCTGAGCCTACTCAAATGACAGGCAGCAGTGATATCCTCATGAGAAAGGGTCCTCTCTGAAGTATAGTAAGGAATACCTTCTTTAATAGGAATATTTAGCATACTAGAATCTCCTCTAATGTAGGTACCAAGATATAATCAGGGAAAACAAAAACCCTCAGTTGTGGATCATAGAACTGCAACAAAGAATGCAAGATATCCCTCTGGTCAACTGTGGGCTTGCTCACATAATCCAAGATCTTGCCAAACTCTTTCCTGAAATCATCAAGGACTTTGTCACCCATCAAGCTAATCAATCCTTGAATACTCTCTGTCTCCGGTTGTGGGAAAGTATAGTGGACATTTCTTTTCCTTGGAATCTCCATGTTGAAGCAGCAAATATGACCAGAAATAGGAGGTAATGGACCATGAGAATAAAAAGAACACAAATGATTAATGATGTTATGATGTTATGCAAGGAAATGCATGTGATCAGTGATGTGTCTGTGTAGTGAATCAAGTGATCAAGTGTTTGTGCAAGGCCACAACATCATCACAAGTATCTCTGATCAGGAGTTCATGACTTCAGAATTCATAATTAACAGAACAAGATCATATCACTGAAGTGTGCTGGGATAATGGGTATGTTGAAATTTAGGGCTCCTGCAATCTTGTAAACCCTTCCCAATCTCACAGGTGTGCTACTCGGGTCAACATCACGGACTCTCAAAGCCGAATAACAATAATACGTTCACCATTTCCGAGAAATGGCTCATGAACAAATCAGGGAATCGGTTTGGTATTATATACTACTCAGGGAGGTCTCAGGTGAGTCCAAGGAAACAAGCATCCCTCATAAGTCCCCAGCTTCAAGAACTGAATCAAGAAACAATAATATATTCATCCCAAAGGGTACAATACTATCGTTATACAATCTGTTTTCCTTAACTGGATTCCTATGAGAGAACCAGGCCATCCTATGTGAGTCCCTAGTGGGCCCTCAGATGCGAGTGGGTTTGCCAACAAATGTGGTCTGCCACTGTCATCACTAGAGAGGGATGTTTCCACAAAGGTTCTCAATGATCGGTCCCCTGACTGCACATAACTATCAAGGTTGTGTATTGCCCCAGAAAGATTCTGGCATCAATACGTTTCTGAGAAGGTCGCAAGTAAAGGTGTGGAACTCACTACTACCAACATAGCAAGATGCCATGAAGCCAAAGTGGAACTACTCTAAGTCCTAGGGTGCACTCGAGCCCCGATTACGAGCTCATCTCACAGTAACCCCATCCCACAGAAAAAATG
Source organism: Lathyrus aphaca (assembly GCA_963966055.1). Lineage (NCBI taxonomy): Eukaryota > Viridiplantae > Streptophyta > Magnoliopsida > Fabales > Fabaceae > Lathyrus > Lathyrus aphaca. The sequence goes on from OZ014523.1 coordinate 146,155,465, forward strand.
AAAGCCAAATAGTCCAGCATATGATGCATGTGAAAATAAATGCTGAAAGCAGTAAATAAAGCTGTAAAATAAACTGTAAACGAAAACTATAAATAAGCACAACAACACACAATATAAACACCCAAAGAAAGCAAAAACAAACAGACGCTAAGATTGATTCTACAAGGGAAACCATAGATTCTGGGTTGCTTTCCCAGCAGAGTCGCTAGCTGTCGCTCCCGGGATTTTCATCCTAGTACAAACGCAAAAGTGGCGCGGAAAAGGTAGAGTCGCCAGCCAGGAATTTTTATCCCAAAAGAAAGGGAAAGGTAATGCTGCACAAACCTGAGGAAGAAGGAAAGGAAAAGGTCTTGCGAACCAAAGATCTGGGTTTGGGAGTCGGTTACGACTTGGGAAGGTATTAGCACCCTAGATCGTCTGTCGTACCCGACGAGATCCACGCTTGTTTGTTTGCTTCAAAGGGTGAGAAAAATAAAGTTGCTGAACAAATGAACTGCTAACTGGAATGGGAATGGAAATGAGAAATGGAATTGGAAAAAGAGAATGGAAAGAAAGAATGGGGAAAATGTAGGGAAAATAAAGAATATGCTCGAATGGGCCCTACCCCACTGCCTACGTACCTCATCGGGAAAATGAGGATCAAAGTCGACGTAGTTCGCCTAACTAAGGCGGAAACTATTTGTTTGTGTTTTTTATGGCTTGAACTGCGTATGTCTATGCTCAGAATGAATGAGATGAGAGGAAAAGTTCCCGCAGGAAAGTCGCTTATTGTTTGTTTTTGCCTTTTAAGAGTTTTGTATGAATTTGGCACAAGGGAGTGAATTCAAACTCTTTTCCATGGAATGTGTACTTGCTGTGTGACATGGCATGATTTTAATGTGTCAAAAACTTGGCATGATTGAAAGCTTAATTGGTTCTCTATGAAAAAGCAAGGATTGTCAAATTTGGAAAAATAAACTGAATCAGCCGACTCAAATTCATCAATGAGCCGACTCATTCAGTGTTAAATTGGTGGCAAATGCACAGGTCCAAACAGGCTTCCTGATGCATCAATTTTGGTCGAGTCATGGGTATGGATGAGCCGACTCAAAACCCTTCATGAGTCGACTCATCAAGAAGTGTTTTCTTCTCATTTTCCACGGGTCTCAACAGGCTGCTTCTCTGTTTATTTTGGTCGACTCATCTGTTATTTTGAGCCGGCTCATTTAATGATTTGAGTCGGCTCATTACTGTGCTGACTTATTTTTTCATTTTATTTTTTCCCTATCTTATGTTTCTTTCTCTAACCAATATAAATAGTTATTTATTTCATTTGAGAATGACAACAAGGAAATTGAAATATATACCCACAGCTCTCTTCATCTTCTTCATTCTTGCATCAATCAACAATCACACACAACAATCTTTGTTTGATTACGGTGATTGTTTCGAAGATAACGTTCAATCGTGAATTAGAGTTTCAGATTGGGTTTAGAGTGTGTGGGTTTTCCTTGGAAAAATCTGAAGGGTTTTCTCCTCCAAGATCATTGAAGATTTGGGGGTTTTGCACACATCGATCGTTCGTAGATTCAGCCGAGTGAGGTAGATTGAAGATCAAGTGGATCGTTCTCTCATATCACGGTAGACGGAGGATTGCGAAGGTCTTTGTGGGTTCACAAGTGTTGGAGAAACTTAGCTGTGCTCAAAGTTTGGAGAATCGTGAATTCTTGCAAGAAGGAAGCAATTAATCGGAGGCTTTCTCGACACGCATGGAAGACTTGATTCTACTTTGGATCAAGGGACAAGAAGAAGATTTGACAGCACATTCAACGTGGTTTGGTTTGTTGGTTCATTTATTTCTCTTCTTGTAAAACAATTGAGATTTAATAAAACTTCCACAACAAATTCCTTGTGTTCTTTTCATTTCTCGTATCTTACTTTTATTCATATTCAAGACCTACAGGTAAAAGGTCCCATGGCTCCTCTTTTCAATCATCACTCCCTGTCAGTGCTTTGTCTCTTCTTCCATCTGACTTGGTTGAGGATTACAACAAGAGATTCAAGAACATGAAGGTTGTTCCTCAATATGTCTACTCAAGAACAACAGCCACTCAAATGCACATTCCCCACATTATTGAACTGATGGACTTCCAAGGTATAAATCCCTTTCTATCATGTCATGTTGACTATAATGAGGATTTGGTTAAGATGTTCTATGCTGGCCTGGTTGGTACTTTTAAGGGTTTCGAATTCAACTTCCGTATGGGCTCTAGAATATTTGCGGTTAATGCTCAAGTGTGGAAAGATTTGTTTCGCATTGATCCTAAGGAAGCTAGTATCTTGATGACCGATACATCTCAAGTGGAGAATTACACCTTTTGTACTGAACTAAATGGTATGCTTAAAGAACCTTTTGTTGATTTCGTTGTTAATTACGAATTATTTCCGAATACTACTACTACTGGAAAAGTTAAACAGGTGGATCGTATCCTTCATTGGATTGTTGCCCACAACTTACGTCCCAAGAAAGGTGTCTTCTCTCGTATTGATATGAGTGAAGTTCATTTGGTATATATTCTTCGGAACAAGGTCAAAGTCAACTGGCCTCATTATTTTGCGAGTCGTATTTTTTCCTTAAAGGAAAAGAAAGGCGTTGCTCTTGCATATCCTTCCATCATTCAGAAGATCATTGACAAAGCTGAGATTGTTAGTTTTGATGTACCTTTGGTGTTCGTGCCGGACATAAATTGGTTTCAGCAAAAGACCCCAAGTCTTATGGGTCACATATGAGACTCTCAAGAAAGACGATATCGGTATGTGGGAAGAAGTGATCAAAATCAACCGATAGAAGACAATTTTGATGGGGATGATCTTGAAGACCAAAATGAACCAAATGAGGTTCCTAATGAAGACTTTCCCGCTGACAATGAAGAGTGGCATGGCATACCATCAAATGATTCCTATGAAAATCAAGGATGGGGTGAATGGCAAAACACCGGGTGGACAAACACTACTACTCGCTTTGCTCCTCCATCTCCTCATCCATCTCAACCGCAACAAGATGATACTTCCAGAATCATGGCTATGCTCCAAAATATGTAACTTCAACAGCAAGCTTACTACACAACTTAGACTGAGAGATACACGAAGATAGATCAGCGTTTAAATGAGCAAGATACCGCTTTTGCCGATTATGTGTCTATTTAAGACACTCGGTACACTGTGCTGTAGGATCATTTGGTTGCTCAGGACACTGCCTTCAACTCGCTCAATAGTAGTTTTCTTCAGTTTACAGAAACCGACATGGATGACTCACAACCCATCACTTATCGTCGCCGTTACCCTTCCACTAGGGATCATAATCCACACCCTTGAGAGAATCATTGCATCATATGTACTTGTAATGATTATGAATGTTGTTTATGTTTTGTTTGTATGAACTTCTATTTCTCTTTAATTCAATTATTTTGTTTATTCTCACTATCTTTACTCGCTTTTCCAAATTGTGTGTTTGTGAATGCGTGTTTCTATTGCAATTGGCTTCTCATTTGACATTTGGTTTTGCATGCTATTTCCATTGGTAGATTAACTAATATGTTTCATCTTCTTTTTGATGTTGTCAAAGGGGGAGATGATATTGAGATTGATGTATATAAGATCGGGTCACATAATCAGGGGGAGCTTTACACCAACATATGGCAATTGATTCATCAAGTTTTTGCCATCATAAAAAAGGGGGAGTTTGTGTGACATGGCATGATTTTAATGTGTCAAAAACTTGGCTTGATTGAAAGCTTAAGTGGTTCTCTATGAAAAAGCAAGGATTGGAAAATTTGGAAAAATAAACTGAATGAGCCGACTCAAATTCATCAATGAGCCGACTTATTCAGTGTTAAATTGGTGGCAAATGCACGGGTCCAAACAGGCTGCCTGATGCATCAATTTTGGTCGACTCATGGGTATGGATGAACCGACTCAAAACCCTTCATGAGTCGACTCATCAAGAAGTGTTTTCTTCTCATTTTCCACGGGTCTCAACAGGCTGCTTCTCTGTTTATTTTGGTCGACTCATCTGTTATTTTGAGTCGGCTCATTTAATGATTTGAGTCGGCTCATTACTGTGCTGACTCATTTTATCATTTAATTTTTTCCCTCTCTTATGTTTCTTTCTCTAACAAATATAAATAGTTGTTTATTTCATTTGAGAAGGATAACAAGGAAAGTGAAAGATATACACACAACTCTTTTCATCTTCTCCATTCTTGCATCAATCAACAATCACACACAACAATCTTTGTTTGATTACGGTGCTTGTTTTGAAGATAACGTTCAATCGTGAATTAGAGTTTCAGATTGGGTTTAGAGTGTGTGGGTTTTCCTTGGAAAAATCTGAAGGGTTTTCTCCTCCAATATCATTGAAGATTTGGGGGTTTTGCACACATCGATCGTTCGTAGATTCAGCCGAGTGAGGTAGATTGAAGATCAAGGGGATCGTTCTCTCATCTCACGGTAGACGAAGTATTGCGAAGGTCTTTATGGGTTCACAAGTGTTGGAGAAACTCAGTCGTGCTCAAAGTTTGGAGAATCGTGAATTCTTGCAAGAAGGGAGCAATTAATCGGAGGCTTTCTCGACACGAGTGGAAGACTTGATTCTACTTTGGATCAAGGGACAAGAAGAAGATTTGACAACACATTCAACGTGACTTGGTTTGTTGGTTCATTTATTTCTCTTCTTGTAAACCAATTGCGATTTAATAAAATTGCCCAATTCAATTTCGAATTGGGGGCAGAGTACTTCGAGCGAGGACGACGAAGGAACTACCTCAATAAATTCCTTGTGTTCTTTTCATTTCTCGCATCTTACTTTTATTAATATTGATATTGTGTGCTTGAAAATTATGGTGTATCAAATTAGTGCATTCAAAGTTTTTGATAAATTGTTACACTCAAAAGTGATAACTAAAGTGGGTAAAATTCTGCACTATTTGATACAACAAAATTGTCCTTGGTGTGTGCACTCCAAGTGTTTGGTAAAAAGCCTAATCACACAAAATCAATTTGATTGTGCTTGATTTATTCTCCAATCACTGTTAAGAATAGTTTTATCAAGTGATGAATTATCAAGTGAATCATTTGTGCAATATTAATTCTTCTAGTCATCATTTCATTCTAATTGGGTTTCAAGCATATCCGATCTCCGGTGACCTTTAATTTGAACTAGACAATTTTCTGGGAAACTTCCGCAATACTTTTTCAACTTAATTTTGAAAAGTAAATTTTAAAAAGGGATTTATTCAACCCCCCCTTCTAGATCCGTGCTATCTTCTAATACTTGCTACTACATTCCAAGATGGAATAATAGAACAAGCACACCAAGCAAGGAGAATTTATCCAAGACTTGTTTCCAAGGATTAGGATTTAAGTTCACTAGCTTATTGAACTTTATTAAGTGTTTTTGTAGCTTTTATGAAGAGGTATCTTTTATGTTTTCTTTGTGAAACAACCCCTTGATGAGATCTGTACATCATGCTAGACAAGCTTACACTATTCCAAGATGGAATGAATGTAAGTGCCTCATGGAATAAGGCTATACACAAGGGATCCTTTCATGCATTTATTAAGTCTTTTTGGATTTTGTTTGAAGATGAGAAAGAAGACTCAAATCGGAAAAGGACAAAAATTAAGGGGAACTAAGACATAACCCTAAGTTATTTATTAAAATGGTGGTCCTAATGGTGAGTGAGACTTTTCTAATCCTAAAGAGAAAAAGGAAAAGAGAGAAGAAAAAGGACGCAACTTACTTCCTAAGGAAGATAAGTTGGTCCTAACAAAAGAGGAATCCTATCAATCACAAATATAGAAGTAAAAGGTGAATTAAATGCATAAAGAAACTGCGTAAAAATAAAATAAAAGGATAAGGTGTAAGGAAACATACCTTTCCCTCCCTACAAAACAAAGATTAGTGTGCATTTTATTAAAAATAATAAAGAAAACATACACCAATTAAATCCTAATAACTCTAGGACTCTATCTAAACTCTATCTTAATTCTAGAGGAACTAAAAAAATGCCAAAACAAAAATTCAGCACCTACTGTAGCCTCTAAACTAAAAAACAGCTATGAAATGCAGCATACAAAGCAAACAACATACTACAGCTATCAAACAACATAAACGTAGGTGTAAAAAGTCATATACAACATGCAAACATAACAAACCACATGTATTTTACAACACCTATATTAACAAACAACTATGAAAACATGGGACATATTTGATCCTTTTTATTTATGTGCACAAAGTGAATAATAAACAACACATTAATGTCAATTAACATGAATCTACATACACCACAAAAAAAACTCAAACATGTGAATTTATTTACATCATTTATTTGATTAAAATGAACAATGATCAACAAGAATAACCACACTTTTCCATATTGCACAAAATAAGCATTTTATCATGAGATTGAACAAGTATCACTACAAGCATCAATTATTTCACATGTATTGCATAAAAATAAGAATTGAACTCATGTTAAGATATGATCAATTAAACACAAGAAACTTGCATGAACATGTGAAGTATTTAATCACTTTTAAGCAAAAATCAACACATGGCATTTAATCATTTAATCAATCGAACAAGCAAAGATCATGATCATGAAGCACAGATCAACTTTAAGTAAGCACTTAACATGTGAAACAAATGATTAAAGAGTAGCAATACACATCAAGAATCAATTATAGCACATTTACACATTTAACACAAAACATGGAAAAGTGAACGAAATCATGTCGAAACGACTCGAAACCATGGAATCGGCTACTGGAAATAGACCCAAAAATTCCCTAAAATCAATACCTAAACATACATGAACCTTGGAAGCACTAGGAAGCAAGAACAAGCAAGCACATAAGCTTAAAAAACAAAAACTAACAGCGTTAACCGGTTAACCAAATTGGTTAACCCGTTAACGGGCAGAAAAATACAACATTTTGGCCAAAAATGCACGCGTTAACCGGTTAACCAAATGCGTTAACCGGTTAACGCTGAATAGAAAGTTAAAAAATGTTTTGAAATAAGTGCTTTTGGCCACAATATTACTTCTAAACAATCCTAACCCCAACCTAATCATGATAACATGAATTTCTACTCAATTAGGGCTTATTGACACATGCTAGAACCTATAACAAGCTACAACCTAGCTTCTAATCCATTAAACTCCATAAATCGCAAGCAAAACGTAACAAAAACATAATCAACCATAAGTAATACGAAAAGCAATTAAAGAATGCCAAAATAGCGAGATAGAGAGAATAACTTAAAGCTAGCATGGTTTTAGATTACCAACCTACGAAGCGGAGAAGTGCTTCGATAAATGTTGCAAGAACCGGAGCTTGATCTAAGAGAAAACCAAGAAAACCGCAAATCTGCAAAATAAATGCGTTCTTGAAGCTTGAGCCTTCTTACACTTCCGATAAGTCGAAATCTTCACAAAAATCAGTAGCTTCTTCTTCTACAATCCACAATCCAATAGCGGTTGGAGGTTAAGCTTTAAGATCTTCAAGTTTCAATGTGAAACTTGAAGAGCTTCTTCAAATAAGCTTTGGTGAAAAGGGAAATGGAGGAAAAGTGAGAGAGAAAAAGTGAGAGAGTGAAAAATTGGGAACCTTTTGCACTGAAGTGATTAATAATTATATAGAGGCTAGGCTTGGAGCTAGGTTTGGAAATGGAGTTAGGTTTAGGAATGGAGTTAGGTTTGTAGTTAGTTAGGGTTAGGGTTGGAGAAGGAATAATAGTCTTTGGATATTCCTTGGAATACTCTAGAAGGTTGTAGAACATAGTAGAAGCATCCAAAGGAAATGGAGTGGAATTGAAGTGGAAAAACAAGAGGGAAAGAATGAAAGGAAATGTGGAAGGAAAGTGGAAGGAAAAGTGGATGGAAAGGTGAAATCAACCATTTTTCAAATTATTTTTTCCCTTGATTTTTATGATTTCTCCATCATTTCTTGACCAAAATTTGAACCATAGGATCATTGTAACCCTAATTTCATGATTTTGATCTCAAAAAGCCAGGAGTCGATCTTTTTTTACCTAGCTCGGTTGCCTTTTCCCTGATTCTTCGATTTCCAGTCATATGGCCAATTGAACCTCTTCCAAAAATGATTTTGTGGATGAAATTTGAACCCTAGGCACTTGACATCATATATAAGACAAATGAATCCACTTTGAATCAACACTTAATGGAGAAGCCCAGTAGATGTGAAACCCTAATTTGGCCTTTTTCATCAGGAGATGTTGCACTGCTTGCCTCCTTTGATCAAACCAAATATTCCCATGGCTTGTGGCTTCAAATGAAGACTTGTGGGATATTGTGAACCCTTTGCACAAGGTTGAGAAGCTTTGTGGCCCTTTGATTGCCTTTATAATGCCTTCAGTTGCTTCAATCATTGATCACATACCTATGCCTCAGGTATGCTACACATGATGCAATGTTTTTGATTATTTTATGAACTTGTGTATACTAAATGCTATGCAAAATGTTGAGGGAATGAGAGGGCAAATTTTGAGGTATTACACCTTCCAATGTGGAAATTTCCACCCGACACCCAAGAAAAAGAAGAAAATGGGTGCCAAAGAAGAAGGCGGAGTTAAAACCTTCTCCAACGGTCCCTAAAGACTTAACAAAGGTTTTTAAACTTAGACCCATTTCTGAGGTGACTGTTATTTTGATTTCGGTTTCTTTCCCATTTCCTTGCTCCACTAACTGGTGTTTTCTTCTTACCCGGGCAGGTCGAGGTGGTTGATTCGACCGCCATTATCTCAAAAATCATGTTTTTGAGGCACAAGTTGACAACACATTTGGGTCGAAGGTTCAACCTAGCCCTCAAAAGGTTGATGAGCTTCAAACGCGAAAGTGGCACGGAAAGATGTAGAATCTCCATCATGGTACGGAAAGAGGTAGAATCTCCAGCCATGAATTTTTATCCCGAAGGAACGGGAATGGTAATGCTGCACAAACCAGAAGTAAAGAAAAGGAAGGACACGGGTCCTGCAAACCAAAGAGACTGGGTTCGGGAGTCGGTTACGACCTGGGAAGGTATTAGCACCCCAGATCGTCCGCCGTACCCGACGGGATCCACGCTTGCAAAGAAACAGTTTCAAAGGGTGAAGAAATGAAAGTTGCTGCCAAAATTGTAACTGAAACTGGATAAAAGAAAAGGGAACTGAAAAAGAAGTGACAATGAAAAATGTAGGGAAAATAAAGATTGTGCTCGAACGGGCCCTACCTCGCTGCCTACGTACCTCACTGGACATGAGGATCAGAGTCGCCGTAGTTCCCCTAACTAGGGGTGGAAAAGATTGCTTGTGTCTTAAGGATTGAACTGCCTATGTCAATGCTCAGGTGTTGCAGGCTCGGGCGACGAGTTCGTTATCGTCTTGTAGAATGACAAGTAGGAGAAAGTTCGCGGACGGAGCGACGGAGATGAGAAATGAATTCCCTAAGGAAAGACGCTTATTGTTTGTTTGTGTTTTTTAGAAGCTTTTTATGAGTGAGTCACAAGGAAGTGAACTCAAGCTCTTTTCCATGGAATGTGTACTTGCGACTACATTCCAAGATGGAATAATAGAACAAGTACACTCAAGTAAGGAGAAGATCCCCAAAACTTGAATCCAGAGATTAGGGCTTAAGCTCACTAACTCATTAACTTATTAAGTGTTTTTGGTATTTACAATGAAGAAGTGTGTTTTATGATTCTCTTGGTGAAGATGATATCCTAATCAGACTTGTACATCACAAGACAAACTTGTACTATCCCAAGATGGGAAGACTACAAGTGTCTCATGGGATAAGGCTATTGCTCAAGATATCACTTCAATCTTTATTAAGTGTCTTCTTTATGGTTTTGAGATGAGAAGAGAAGAGAAGCAAAAGGATTACAAAGGTAAACGTCTAATGGGGGACTAATGAATCCTAAAGTTATCATGCAAAGGTAACCCTAGGTTAGTGAGGTTAACTATCCTAAAGAAGGAAGAAAGAAGAAAAGAAAGAGAAGAATGAAGAATATAAGAAAGAGGAAGTAAAGCCTAAGCCCAACAAACACAAGGTTAGAAAAATAAAGAAAGGAGAAGAGATAAGAGTTGGAGATGTGGGAATCACATCCACACCTCTCACTTACCAAAGCCCCTGAAATGGTTAGTGACACAAACATAAATGCAACACAAAATGAACATAATGTCCAACCAAAATCACACAACCATAAGTGAAGTCATAAACTCAAATACCAAGTGCAAACTCAAAGCACAAGAATGAGAAGGGAAACACACAACTCAACATGAAGCAAAATGAATCACCATGACCAAACAAAGTAAACATGAGAAGATGCAAAGCCAAATAGTCAAAACAACATCAAAAAGTGTCAAAACAGAACCCTAACATGCTAAGAAAGTTTCTAAGGACCACATGAGATGAAGAGAAGAAGTGCACATAGTCAAACATTCACATCATGAGAAGAAAGAGGCAAAGGAAGTGAAGTGAGCATGCATAAGTGTGGAAGAACTTCAAGAACAAACCAAATTACAAAATTTCTCAAGGCACAAACCATTACCCAATATCAGAGAGGTATTAACAACCTAATATGGCCCTAAACAACTTGAAGAAGTTGGCACAAGTGCCCTTCTAAGCTAAGGAGTGAACATATGATCCAAAAGAAGCAAAAAGGACAAGTTAAAAACCAAAATTCAAATTAATTCAAATGTATATCCAAAAATTCCACAAACTCGCACAAATGATCTTCAATCATAACATATCAACATGCCAAAAGGAGAGGATCAGATTCAAAAGCTTGATCATTCAAATGAGAGTACAAACATGGATTAGGGTTAGAAAGCTTCATGCACAAGTTAGAGATCAAAATCAATTAAAAAAAATTCTAAAACTCAGAACAAAAATCACCAATAAACTACATCTCATCATGAATTAAGAGCAAAAAGAATCATCTAAAAATTCAAAATAATGATCAAGATAGAAAATGAACAAGTCAGCATGCTTAAAAATGGAATAAAATCAATTAATTAAAAGAAACAATTAATTTCCACGTGTCAATTAAAAATAAATGAGAAATAGAAATACCAAAAATTAGCGAAAACTCAAAGGACCTTTCATGAATTTTTTTATAATTTTTGAAGACCTAAAACTATTTTTAAAAATTGAAAAGCAAACTGAAAATAAAATGAAAATGAAAAAAGAAATAAAATAAAGAAATTAGGCCAGGGGTGTATTCAGCAAGAGATTCTAGTTAAATCAATTGGGCTTCAACGCAGGGGGGGGGGGGTAATAGCATTCAAGGCCCACTAGGTCTCAGCGCATCTCACAATACTTATAATGGATATTCAAATAATTCAGGAAAAATGAAAAACCAATGGATCAGATGGACGCACAAGATCAAGTCATTCATTTAAACATATAATCACATTGATTGGCCAGGACAATAAGCGCACACTAACTATTGTGAGGTGAGAAACAAAAGGATTAATTCAGATATTATAAAATCACGTGAGAGAGAGGCCCTCTCATTAATGTGTTGGCAACAAAGGGACCGTCCAGATCATGCATCCTACGGCAGACATATCATCTTCTTCCTCCAAACTCTAATGAACAAAATGCAGAATCCGGTGACCGGAGCTAGGGCTTCGGCACCGGAAAATTTAAACTAAGAACAAATCACCATATAAGCAATTCAAATTATCCAGATCAAGCAAACAAACCTCACTGAATCCAAAAATGCACTTAGATTTTTCATTAGATCACCACACAATCCAGATCAAAACAAAACAAACTCATACACCAAACTTTAGATCCACATATTTCACTCAATAATGCATCAAAATAAAATCTAAAGAGTGCAGAATACTCAGCAAAGTTCACAGATCACAATGCATACAAGAAAAACAGGTTTTAGATCTATGAATTTCAGGTCATACCTGAGATGGAAACACTTCAAAACCACCAAAATAGAACTCCAGATGCTGCAGATCTGTGTACTTTGATCTCCTCTTGCAAAATAAATGCAAGAGGAAGCTTGAGAGAGTCTAAATTTGAAGCTTCAAAGCAACCTGCTCTGAATGGAAACTCTCCAATTCTTCACTTTCAGCTTTGATTGATGAGAGAAATGTGATCCTTGGAACTTGTAGAAGAAGAATATGAAGAGAAATGAGAGAGGTGTGGCTTGAGGAGAGGGATTCAAAAACTTTTGCTCTGGTGCAAGAAACTTTGAATCTGAGAAATGAGGGAGAGCTAGCTTGCATTTAGAGTTTGGTTAGCTTTTATATGAGGTGTTTATCATGCTGATTAGGGTTTGCAAGCACAGGCACGTTAGAATAGAGTGTGTGATCTGAATTTGCATTATGGCAAGAAGAGTGTGATGAGGTGATTTTCTCGTGCATCCTTGTCATCCTTTGCACATGTTCAATCACAATCCATCCCTTGGTTCAAAACAGGAAGTATCTTGGTCCTTGGATGTGAGGGTCATGCATTTTGTGTGATCATGCAAATTTGCACCTTATGGAATATCTCACCTCTCATGCACGAATTCTTTTGTTTCCTTGGGCAAAAAATATTCTCATGCATTTCCTCGAAGCACTATAATCTCATTTGGTCCATAACACCACTTAAAAATAAGTTGCATGTGATTTTGCATTTGTGGAAGGCTTGAAATTCATGTCATGCCCTAGATTTCAAGAGATTTTCGAAGGACATATCTCTCAAACCATGAGGGCTATGAAAAATTACTTGTACTTTTTAAAAATGGGATACTTTAATCTTAAACTTTCATGTTTGGTGGCAATCCATTTGAAGTTTTTTTCACCAAGTTATGTACACTTGAAAATTAGGGCAAAAGGTTACTAAAAATGGAAAATTTCATGACCAATCACATGCCAAAAAGGAAAAACACCTCAAAACCTCTTGATTATTGATCTTTAGTCTTGCCAAACCTCTTCTAATGTTATAAGAACATCCCTTGACTTGAAAAATAGGGTTGGACCCTTTGAAATTTCACAGTTGACTTCTAGAATGCTCATTTGACCAATTTCTTCAACTGAAGAAATACCTGACTTCCACAAGGAGTTTCTCATCAAATTTCATCCCTAGGGTCCTCTTAATATATGAAAGACTTTGCCCAAATTAAATGGCCAAAGTCACAAAGTTTTCATGCTTGAAACTCAAACCCTAATTTGAGATCATTGTGTAGGAGCCTTGCCCTAGCTTGAATTCCCTGATGATCCTCCCACTTCCTGGGCTTTTGTGAATAATATTAAGCTTGTAAATGCAATGTAGACTCCTCATAGGACTTGAGCAAATCCATTGGACCTCTTGTTATAGCTTGTGATGCTTCAAATCCCTCCACAGCTGATCATTTGCCTAATGCTAGGTCATGAAAATGTTATGCCTCATCTTTCCATGCAAAGATGCCAATAAAATGATATGCTTATGAAGAATATGATATGATATGATGCTTAAAAAAGAAGAGGGAAAATTTTGGGTGTTACAGTTGCCCCTATTCAAACAACTGTTAATCTGAGAAGGACGGTAGCACAGGCTATCGACCGTTCGAAATAAACTGTGGTTGAATACCAAGAAAACCTGAAATTTGCACTCTGCCGGAGAATGCAAGAACTGGGAAATAAACCCAACCAAATGATGCTTTGGTGACTAAAGCGGAGAGAAAGCAGACGAGCTCCTTCCAAGTTGAAACTATTATTTGGAATCGGAATACTTTGACAGACGAGTCTTCTTCGAACAATCTTACGCCAGGAACTGGACATACGAGTCCTCACATACTTGAGACAGACGAATCTCCTTCGGATATACCTGCTACGCCAGGATTGGTGATGCACTTAAGTCTGTGGGATAGACATGCATAATCAAGGTAGGCGAACCCTCCCCATATATTATCCGTGGATATATTGTCTAAGACAACGAGCCTTCTTCGAGCAAACCTGTTACGCCAGGTGGAACATTAATAAGTGATGCTTGAGATAGACGAATCTCCTTCGGATATACCTGTTACGCCAGGACCGATAACCATTTTGACATTTAATCCCACCGTCAGGACTTCAAACCTCTTCAACACAAATGAGTATTGGATGATCATCAAGAGTAACACAGACGAGTGCCATAAGTCAATGATACAAACAAATATCAGACGATGATCTAAAAAAAACATAGACGAGCGCTTCAGGCGATGATACAGACGAATATCAGCCACTGGTACAGACGAATGCCAGAAATTCAAACACAGACGAGCATTTGGAGCAACAATACAGACGAGTACCAGGGTAGTTATCACATCAACACATATGGATATAAGCTAACACAGACGAGTGTGAGGGATGATACAGACGAGTATCCAAACAATGCAGACGAGCTTTCAGCAGATAACAAACATAGACGAGTGTTGGGGAGTGCAGACGAGCAACAACAAACATCAAACACAGACGAGTGTTAGGAAGTGCAGACGAACAATAGCAATTACAGCCATGGGCAACTGCTGGGGAAAGCAAACGAGAAATACCAAAGTGATAACACATACGAGTGTTGAGAAATGCAGACGAACGACAATAAAGTATGAACACAGACGAGTGTTGGGAATGCCGACGAACAAAATCAAACACAGACGAGTGCTGGGGGATTTCCATGACGATTGTATTCCAATCATGAAACTCTGCGGGGAATGACGTTCTTCCAACACGACCGAGGAGATGCTTCCTCAAATATCCCATGCTTGGGCAGAAAAGTTTTGATAATTATAGATTTTGTGGGGAATGGGCCTCCCACTGCCTGCTGGGCATACTCCACTTGTGGGAAAATAAACTGCTGGGGATCCCCATCTGCCATGACTTAGCTGGGAAAAAAATATGTTTGGGAGAATGTGACGCCATCCTGCAAAACCTGCAACAACAAAAAACACATATGTGCCCCGGGGACTTGCATGGTATGATCTGTTCATCCATCGTCACCCGACACTCAAAGAGGATTCACATGTTTCCCTGAAATGTCAATTTATTTTTAGAAAACAAATAACCATGTTTAAAAATGCAATGCTTATTTTTGCCAAAAATTCAGGACATTTTTGCAAACAAAAGATAAACACAACACAACTTTTTGACTGAATATTCTTTTATTGAAAGGCCTCTGAATAGGCAAAGATTTTTACATCAGGAAGCAACCACCTGGAAAGAGGTAGCTACCATAAAATTGAGAAAATAAACTATCCTAATGACAATGGTACGACATCCCAATGAGTTTCCTTCTTGCTATGACCAACATGTCTTCAAAACTCTCCATTCTTGTCTTTGCTTTCTGAGAAGATGAGGGGACTAATTCCTACCCTTCTGATATTTTCAGGCTGTACGAAATGATGATTTGGTTCAGATTACTCGGATCGCAGTTGTTCGCTTATTCCCTTGTTTTGCATGGATCACCCTTTCGGGTTTTCAATCCACCGGGATACCCTTTTTTGCCTGAGCTGTCCGATGTGGCTTTTCAACTCAGCGGGTGTACACATTTTATTTATTTATTTTCCCTAACTTTTTCCCGAGCTTTTTATTCTGTTTTTAGCTCGCCGGGATGCCCTTTTCTTGCCTGGACTTTAATTCTGTTTTTGTGTCCAGCGGGTCTCTTTATGCGAAGTATTTTTTAACTGCGTCCGAGTTAACAGGGGATTGGAAATCTTCTCCATCCATAGTGGTGAGCATCAATGCTCCTCCTGAGAAAAATTTCTTCACTATGAATGATCCTTCGTAATTTGGGGTCCACTTGCCCCTGTGATCTGAACCTGGAGGAACGATCCTCTTGAGCACAAGCTCTCCTACTTGATACTCCCGAGTACGTACTCGTTTGTCGAATGCTCGCTTCATTCTCCTCTGATAAAGTTGACCATGACAGATAGCCGCTAATCTCTTTTCCTCAATTAGACATAGCTGATTGTATCGAGCACGTACCCACTCAGCCTCATCAAGCTTCACATCCATCATCACACGCAATGAAGGAATTTCTACCTCGACAGGCTAGACTACATCCATACCATATACCAATGAGAAGGGAGTTGCCCCGGTTGACGTCCTGACTGACGTTCGGTACCCATGCAACACAAATGGTAACATCTCATGCCAATCTTTGTAAGTGACAACCATCTTTTGCACAATCTTCTTGATATTCTTATTTGCCGCCTCTACCGCACCATTCATCTTTGGTCGGTAAGGAGAAGAGTTGTGATGCTGAATCTGGAAGTCCCGGCACAACTCTGCCATCATCTTGTTGTTCAAATTAGAACCATTGTCAGTAATGATTCTTTCGGGCACTCCGTATCTGCAAATAATGTCTCTTTTCAAAAATTTGGCTACCACTTGACGAGTGACATTGGCATAAGACGCTGCTTCAACCCACTTAGTGAAGTAATCGATCACGACCAAGATGAAGCGATGACCATTTGAAGTAGTAGGCTCTATCTTCCCGATCATGTCAATGCCCCACATAGAAAAGGGCCAAGGAGATGACATGACATTGAGTGGGCTTGGAGGAACATGCACCTTGTCTGCATAAATCTGGCACCTGTGGCACTTATGGGCGTACGAACAACAGTCTGCATCCATTGTCATCCAATAATACCCCGATCTCAACAACTTCTTAGCCATAGCATGCCCTCCTGCATGAGTACCGAAGGATCCCTCGTGGACTTCCTACATTAACAGGCTTGCTTCGTGTCTATCCACGCATCTGAGCAAGACCATGTCAAAGTTCCTCTTATACAAAACCCCATCTGTATTCAAGAAGAAGCTAGCAGCAAGTCATCTTAAGGTTTTCTTGTCGTTGGATGATGCCCCAATTGGGTATTCTTGCTTTTCCAGGAAGAGCTTGATATCAAAGTACCAAGGTTTCTCATCAGACACGGCGTCTACAGAGAAAGGTTGAGCTGGTGTGTCAAGCCTGAAAATGTCAATCCTGGGCACATAATTCTAACACAAGACTTTGATGGACGAAGAAAGAGTAGCCAATGCGTCGGCAAATTGATTCTCATCACGTGGTATGTACTAAAGCTTAACTGTTGTGAAGAACATCAACAGTCTTCTGGCATAATCCCTATAAGGAATTAAATGTTCTTGATGTGTATACCACTTGCCGGTAACCTGATTGATAACGAGGGCTGAATCTCCAAATATATCGAGGGTCTTAATCCGAAGATTAATAGCCTCCTCTATTCCCATTATGCACGCCTCATATTCCGCTTCATTGTTGGTGCAGCCAAAAGTAATTCTGGCAGCGAAGGGAAAGTGAACACCTTCAGGAGTGATAAGAACAGCACCAACTCCATGTCCATTGATATTGACTGCCCCATCAAACATCAACTTCCATTTGGATTCGGGGTCCGGCCCCTCCTCCGGAAGTGGTTCCTCGCAATCTTTTTCTTTGAGGTACATGATGTCCTCATCAGGGAAATCAAACTTCATTGGCTGATAGTCATCTTCAAGAGGTTGTTGTGCAAGGTAATCCGACAATACACTTCCTTTGATGGCTTTCTGGGAAGTATACTGTATGTCATACTCTGTTAAGATCATTTGCCACCTGGAAACCCTTTCGGTTAACGCTGGTTTCTCGAAAATATACTTGACAAGATCCCTTTTTAAGATTAGAAGTGTGGTATGGGTCAACATATACTGTCTCAGTCGGCAAGCAGCCCATACCAAAGCGCAGCAAGTTTTCTCGAGCAGTGAGTAACGGGATTCACAGTCGGTAAACTTTTTGCTAAGGTAATAAATAGCGTACTCTTTTCGACCAGACTCATCATGTTGGCCTAGAACACACCCCATTGACCCTTCTAGGACAGTCAAGTAATGATAAGCGGCCATCCTGGAACTGGAGGCATTAGAATCGGAGGTGTCTGCAAATATTCCTTTATCTTTTCAAAGGCTCTTTGACAGTCCTCATTTCACCTGACCATTTGCTCTTTTCTTAGCAATTTGAATATTGGCTTACACGTGGCAGTTAGATGAGATATGAACCGTGAAATGTAGTTCAACCTCCTTAAAACCGCGCAATTCTTTTTCTGTTTTCGTTGCAGGCATATCTTGTATTGCTTTTACTTTTGCAGGATCCACCTCGATTCCTTTCTGGCTAACAATGAAACCCAGCAGTTTTCCGAAACGCACTCCGAAAGTGCACTTATTTGGATTCAACCTCAATTTATACTTTATCAGTCTATCAAACATCTTCTTGAGATTGACCAGATGCTCTTCTTTGTCTCGGGACTTAGTAATCATATCGTCCACATAACACTCAATCTCCTTGTGTATCATGTCGTGGAACAATGTGACCATAGCACGCTGATACGTTTCCCCGGAGTTCTTCAAACCAAAGGGCATCACCTTGTAGCAGAATGTACCCCACGGGGTAATGAACGTTGTTTTCTCCATGTCTTCCGGCGCCATCTTAATGTGATTATACCCGGAGAAGCCATCCATGAAGGAAAATACCGAGAATTGAGCAGTGTTATCTACCAGCACATCAATGTGAGGTAACGGAAAATCATCTTTTGGACTTGCTCTATTTAAATCCCGATAATCAACGCACATCCGAACTTTGCCGTCTTTCTTTGGTACAGGCACAATGTTAGCTACCCAGGGTGGGTAACTAGTTACGGCAAGGAATCCGGCATCCCACTGCTTCTGAACTTCCTCCTTGATCTTCATCGCCATGTCAGGACGAGTTCTTCTCAAATTTTGTTTCACAGGAGGACAGTCTTCTCTCAATGGTAGCTTATGCACAACAATGTCAGTATCTAACCCTGGCATGTCTTGATACGACCAGGCGAAGATATCCACATACTCACGCAGCATACCAATCAACTCTTTCTTTACCTCGGCCTGCAGACTGGCCCCAATCTTAATCTCTTTCTTTGAATCTTCTTTCCCGATGTTGATGATCTCTATTTCTTCCTGATGAGGCTGAATGACCCTTTCCTCTTGTTTCAACAACCTGACCAATTCTTCGGGGAGTTCACAGTCTTCCTCAACCCCTTCATCAGCTTGGTAGATAGGATTGTCAAAGTCATGTGTGGTCATAGCAGGAACGTTATCACTAGAATCCGGATGATCAACACTGCACAAATGATATGCTTATTTTAGAATCTGTTTATTTTTCAAAAGAGACGCAAAAACACATTGCCATTTTATCATTTTTTTTGTGAAAAATTTAAAATGAAAGAAAGAGAACACAATTTTGCTTGAAAAATGTCCTTTATTTCATGGTAAAATATAAATGCATTCAAAGCATGGTGGCCCTACATAAGGATCCGTGCACCTTGGGCAGAGTGCAGGATTGACAATGCAGCATGATAAAAAGGAAACAAGTAAATTACTTTGGTTGCTAGGAAACTTGGACGATGTCTTTAGCAGACCAGTTCTTGAGCTCCTCTCCGGGTGCACATGGATGAATCCAGTTGTCCCAGTCGCCATCACTGTCTTCTTCTTTTCCTGTTGCACATATATGGTTGCGGTCGAGCATCCCGGCGCTTGTGAAAGTAATAGCTTTACCACTCTGAGGCCAGTTAGACCCACCAGGCTGATAACCAAGCCCAAACTTATCATCTTTCTTCTCTAATTCCAGCAATTTTTCCCAGCCTTGGACGCTTCCCGACTGAACCACTTCCTTAGCCTGCTTGTAGGAGTGAATGGAGGTACCCTCTTTCTCATTGTTCCTCTCTACCGGAGCCAAAATGATGACATTAACCGCTTCGAAGGCCTGACACAACGTTTCATAGATCTCTCCGTCCATCTCCACATATTTGAAAGTTGATAAGTGGCTCACAAAGATATCTTCCTCTCCGCACACAGTGATTACTTGGCCATCAACCACATATTTTAGCTTTTGGTGCAAAGTGGAAGTTACTGCTCCTGCAGCATGAATCCATGGACGTCCCAACAAGAAACTGTATGCGGGCTGTATGTCCATGACGTAGAATGTGCTCTTGAATACTTGAGACACTATTTTCACAGGTAACTCAACTTCTCCGAACACAGACCTTCTGGACCCATCAAAGGTTTTAACTATTAATTCACTGGGTTGTAAGACGATACCATCGACATTCAACTTCATTAAGGCTTTCTTCGGGAGTACATTAAGAGAAGAGCCTGTGCCAACCAGGACATGCGACAAAACAACACCCTTACACTCCATAGTAATATGCAGTGCTTTATTGTGGTTACGGCCCTCTGAAGTAAGGTCTCTATCTGTGAAGCCCAACCCGTGGCTTGCATTCACACTGCCCACTACAGCTTCCAGTTGATTAACAATTATCTCTTGAGGAACGTATGCCATCTGCAACACTTTCAGCAAGGCTTCTCTATGTGCTGGAGAACACATCAACAAAGACAGAATTGATATTTTGGACGGCGTCTGGTTCAACTATTCAACTACCTTGTAGTCACTCTTCTCTATTATTCGCATAAATTCCTCCACTTCTTTCTCAAAGGTACCCTATCCAGTAGTAGGAGTTGTCATTTCTTCAGTCGCTATTTGCTTTCCTCTAGCCTTTGCCACAACCTCAACTTCAGGATCTCCTCTCAGAACTGGGGGAGCAAAAAGACGACCACTTCTCGTAAAACCACCAACCCCTCCGACGTTCACCACAGTCGGGTCAATTGCTACTGACTTACTCTCAACCTTCTGCCCTTCCACATACACATCTGAGCCGTAATGCCATGGGATAGCTTTATCATCAGTATAAGGAATAGGCCCAGGAATAGTAATAGTAACAAGACTGACTTCAAGAGCATAAATAGTCACAGGTTCTCTTCTAGCAGGCATTTCAGCTGGATCATATTAAATTGTTATAGTGGACACACAATCACCTCCATCATTAACTTTATCAAACTCCAACTACCCTTCATCAATCAGATTCTGCAACCCTACCTTCAGGTCTTCACAACTGTTCACTGAATTCAAACACTTTTCACAATCAGAACCACATCTCGGAAACACTTGTCCTTTTAACAGCCTCTCCTTCACTACTGGCAGTGGAGTCTTCACTTCTTCTATGCTCAGAATCAAACTTAACTTCTCAACTCTGTCAACAACATTTATTCTATCCCCTCCATGGTTTGGGATAGGGTTTGAAGTAACATTAGACGGTGGTGCAAAGTTAATCGCCTTGGAGTCGATCAAATCTTGAACTTTATGCTGTAGCGCCCTGCACTTCTCAGTTGAGTGCTCTGGTGCCCCTGAATGGAATGCGTATCTAGCATTAGCATCATACCCCACTAGGAGCTATCCAGGTGGTGGTGGTGCTAATGTCCTCAGTTGTATCAAGTTCAGGTCTAACAATCTCTGCAGCAATGTAGTGTATGTCATGGGAATCTCTTCAAGCACCCTATTAGCCGGACGAGCTTGTCTCAGATGATATGGTCTTTGTTGATAATTGTTACGTTGTGGCTGTTGCTGTTGCTGTTGTTGAGGTTGAGTTTGTACCTGCTGCACAGGATTGGAAGGGATAATGACAGCTGCCACTTGCTCATATGATCTTCTATACCCTCGGCCCCGTCCCCGGCCATACACAGCATTGGTTTCCCCTTCCCTTCTTCTCGGGGGTTCGTTGAAATCTTTTCTTACGCCGCTCGAGCTGCTCGCATTGGTGTCCTGAATTTTCCCCATCTTTAACAGAGTCTCGACCCTCTCACCTGCTATTACTATATCATTGAACTTGGTTGCCGAACAGGACGCCAACCTTTCGATAAACACCCCTTGCAATGTTCCCATGAACATATCAGCCATCTCATTCTCCAGCAATGGTGGTTGTACTCTGGCAGCAAGCTGACGCCACCTTTGAGCATACTCCTTAAACCCCTCCTTAGCATTTTGAGACATGTTCTGCAGTTGAGTGCGATTTGGAGCCATGTCCAAATTGTACTGGTATTGCTTCACGAACGCCTATGACAAGTCCTTCCAGCTCTTAATGTTGACCCTACTTAGCTTCATATACCATTCCAAGGAGGCCGCCACTAGGCTATCCTGGAAATAGTACATCCATAGCTTCTCATCGTCAGTATGGGCAGCAATTCTTCCTACAAAGGATTGGAGGTGAGTATTTAGACATTCTATGCCGTTGTACTTCTCGAAAGTCGGAACCTTGAACTTGTAAGGGATTCTAACCCCTGGAACCAAGCCCAAGTCAGTAATGTCGAACCCCAGAGAGCTCTGCAATTGAATGGCCCTGATCTGTTCAGCCATCTCTTCAAACTTTTTGTTCATTTCAGCCCCTTGGCCTTCCGTTTCGTCCAGCAGAGTAAATTGTTCGTCTTGACCGTCCATCTATACATTGTTCAGTCCATCATTGATAATGGTGACCCCTGGCTGTGCCATAGGGATCTCAACTTGACGGGCGCCCGCATCGTTACGATTACCTCCATCAGCAGCTCCGTTGTTCCTGGCTTGATTATTTTCCACCAACTCACGTAAACGTTCCTAATTCTGACCCATCCCTACCATAAGGGTCATAAAATTGTCCATCCTCAGTCTCAGGTCAGCTAAATCAGCCTGCATTTGATCCATGACTCTTTCTCTGTTGACTCTTGTGGGATATCTGTGTATGATCGGCTGTTCTCGAACCTTCCTGGGAGCTATAATGCCTGAAATGACATAAACGTTAGAAACTGAAGAACTACCTGCAAAACAAACAAACACATTATATGCATGCAATGTAACTATTCATGTTTCCAAGTTTAGGCATTTATATGCCCCAGTTCTGGTATTTGCTCCAGATAGCCTCTTTGAGTATTAGTTTTCAAATTTCCCCTTTGAAGAGTGTTCAAATCTTAGCAGTATCAGACAAACAAGCTTTGCATATTCAGAAATGGTAATTTTCATACTAACACCGCATAACATGGACAACCCACTGCCGACCAAAAGTTAGAGCACGAACAAAAATTCCCCGAAGGGTTACAAGTTAATACATGAACAAAAAACAAAAGATAAATCAAGGCTCCTACAACAAGCCTGTAGGTAGTCTGAACAACAATAAATAAAAACTAAACTAAAGAGCCAGGTTCTTCTGCAGCCACCTCTGTTCTGTTTTTCTTCACCTCTGCTCTCAGCTTGAGCTCCTCAATCTCTTTCAATGCCTCCTCTAAGGCCATCTGGCTCTATGCCAACTGCTGAGTCTTTTCACTTCGTATGCTGTGGACTTATTCCACTTCTTCTTTCTTGAAGGCCATTTATACCTCGAAAAACTCTTCTTTTTCTTTATACTCCTGCTGCTCCTGTTTCCTTTGGCCTTGCAACCAAACAATGGACTGGCGAACTTCTTTAAGAGTCTTCAAAGTCTTCTTGCGCTCCGCTTCTCTTTTTCCCTCCATCAAACCTAATCTCTAAAAGTGAGCTTCCCTTCCAGCAAACTCTTTCTCTTTAGCTTCCAATGAGGCTTGTATCTTCTGCAACTTTCCCTCTACTTCATTTTTGGCACGATTGGCAAGATGGTATAAGTTGACCATTTCAGCATTCTCTACTCGGACTTCATACAGCTGAGCTTCCAGTTTCTTATACTCTTCAAGGGAGACAGTACTCTGGCATGGCACTTATTTAGGATATAATGGAGCTTCTACTGAGAATGGCATGAGAACTTCCTCTACACGTTTTTGCAACCATGTAGCAAAAGGAGGATAGGTCTTGGGATCTACTCTGCCAAAGTCTTTCTTACCTTTCCTCTCCCTGTGAGCCCAAGCCTGAGATGCTTGTATAACTAACTCTTTGTTTCCCTCCACAGGAAAGTACAAATATTCAACAAATTCTTCCATATTTGGTGGATCTCTCAGAGGATAACCAAATTGCTTCCTGGCTAATGTTGGATGATAACTTATCACACCCTTTCTTCCTAGCAAAGACACTCCAACAAATCTTCCGCAACTGACCAGTAACTCTTTTCCCAGCAGATCTCTGTCATATCCCCAAGCTATATCCTCAGAAGTTAGCCCCATTAGCCTCCTAGACCACCTCCACTCATCTCTCATCTCCTTGAAAGAGCCTGACTTTGGCAATTGCCAAGCAAACCACTCAGCAAACAATGAAGCACAATAGCCCACTGGTCCACCTCTACCTTTCTCATTCCGGTAATGAACGTTGTAGTAGAAATCTCCCAACAGAGTTGGCACAGGGTTTCCTTTAGCAAATATGGAGATCACTTCCAAGCTCACAAACTCTTTTTCTCCCGGGAAAAGGCTAGACCCATACACCATCAAAGCCAGCACAACACCAAAATCTCCCCATTTACCCTTTTTGGCATATTCTTCAGCCTCTGGTATAAGCACATTCCAAGGGAGCCCTCTGTCTTCACTGTCTTTTAAAGCCTTCTTGACTTTAGCCACTGGGAAACGACAGACTCTGGCTATGTTTTCTTCCTTAAGAACCACCTCAGACCCATAGTAAGGCAAGGTATCTCTGACTGGAACACCCAAAATGCTGGAAATCTCCTCCACGGTAGGAGCCAAGATGTAATCTGGAAACACAAAACACCGCAGCAGGGGATCATAAAAATGAAGCAATGTGTGCAAGTTGTCCTTCTGGTCTGCAATAGGTTTGTCTATGTACTTCAATATCTGGCCATACCTCTTTCTGAAATTCCCCAAGACTTGGTCATTCATCAGCCCTGCTAATTTCTGAACACTCCTGACTTCTGGTTGAAGAAAAGTATAGTGAACATTCTTTTTCCTTGTAATTCTCTTGACTTCTGCCATCTGGAGAGCTCAAAACTACCAGAACTGGGTGCTAACCGTGAACAATAAACTGAAAAATGGAAACATAAACAGTTAATGCAAGAATGATGCAATGCAAATGCAATGCAGGCATATGATCAATCTGGGACCATCTGGATACCGGACACTGAATATAAGGACCCTCTGAATAGCTGAAAACCAAGATCCTCTGAGCCACAACCCTCTGATGGAAACTCTCAGAACCAAAAGACCAAGAAATCCAGAACCATAAGGACCCAATCATAACAAGGACCACTGATAATGAGGGTATGTAGAGGCCAAGGGTTCCTGCAAACCTGTAAACCCCTCCCAATCTCACTGGTGTGCTCCGGGTCAAACATCACGGACTCTCAAAGCCGAATAGCAATAATACTTTCACCATTTCCAAGAAATGGCTCATGACCAAATCAGGGAATCGGTTTGGCATTATATACTACGTAGGGAGGCCTCAGCTGAGTCCGGGAAACAAGGTCATCCTATGTGAGTTCCAGGTGGGCCCTCGGGTGCGAATGGGTTTGCCACAAAATGTGGTCTGCCATTGTCATCACTAAAGAGGGATGTTTCCACAAGGTTCTCAATGATCGGTCCCCAGCTGCACATAACTGTCAAGGTTATGAAATGAGAGAGGAAGATCCCCAAATCAAGACATTTCCAAGACGGTCGCAAATCTAGGTTTGGAACTCACTACTACCCCCATGACAAGATCTCATGAGGCCAAAGTGGAACCACTCTAAGTCCTAAGGTGCACTCGAGCCGTGGTAATGAGCTCATCTCTCAGAAACAGTATCACCCAAACCCACCAAACAGAAGATCCAGTCCAGACAGTCCAGTATAATATGATGCAGAAAATAAATACTGAAACTGTAAATAAAGCTGTAAATAAACAACAGTAAAATACAACACACAACAACAAGCAATCAACACCCTAAAGAAACAGAAACAATCAAGCGCTAGGAGAGACTCACAGGGGAACCAGAGATTCTGGGTTCGATCCCCAGCAGAGTCGCCAGCCGTCGCTCCCTGGATTTCCATTATGGTACAAACGCGAAAGTGGCACGGAAAGAGGTAGAGTCTCCAGCCAGGCATTTTTATCCCGAAGGAACGGGACTGGTAATGCTGCACAAACCAAAAGAAATGAAAAGGAAGGACACGGGTCATGTGAACCAAAGAGACTGGGTTCGGGAGTCAGTTACGAACTGGGAAGGTATTAACACCCCAGATCGTCCGCCGTACCCGACGGGATCCACGCTTGCAAAGAAACTGTTTCAAAGGGTGAAGAAATGAAAGCTGCTGCCAAAACTATAACTGAAACTGGATAAAAGAAAAGGGAACTGAAAATGAAGTGACAATGAAAAATGTAGGGAAAATAAAGATTGTGCTCGAACGGGCCCTACCCCGCTGCCTACGTACCTCACTGGACATGAGGATCAGATTCGCCGTAGTTCCCCTAACTAGGGATGGAAAAGATTGCTTGTGTCTTAAGGCTTGAACTGCCTATGTCAATGCTCAGGTGTTGCAGGCTCGGACGACGAGTGCGTTACCGTCTTGCAGAATGACAAGTAGGAGCAAGTTCGCGGATGGAGCGAAGGAGATGAGAAAAGAATTACCGAAGGAAAGACGCGTATTGTTTGTTTGTGTTTTTTAGAAGCTTTTTATGAGTGTGTCACAAGGAAGTGAGCTCAAGCTCTTTTCCATGGAATGTGTACTTGCGACTACATTCCAAGATGGAATAATAGAACAAGTACACTCAAGTAAGGAGAAGATCCGCAAAACTTGAATCCAGAGATTATGGCTTAAGCTCACTAACTCATTAACTTATTAAGTGTTTTTGGTATTTACAATGAAGAAGTGTGTTTTATGATTCTCTTGGTGAAGATGATATCCTGATCAGACTTGTACATCACAAGACAAACTTGTACTATCCCAAGATGGGAAGACTACAAGTGTCTCATGGGATAAGGCTATTGCTCAAGATATCACTTCAATCTTTATTAAGTGTCTTGTAACAGCCCGAGCCCCTCGCAAGGCAATCCTGGCATTGCCACCTCACGATCTTCTCTACTCCCCTCACTAGTAGAGTTTTTGCCTTCCGTGGGAATCGAACCCTGTACCCTGGGGTTCAAGTACATGTTCATTCCATTCCCACTACCAATTGAGCTACTAGCTCAAGTGGTAGTGGGAATGGAATGAACATGTACTTGAACCCCAGGGTACAGGGTTCGATTCCCACGGAAGGCAAAAACTCTACTAGTGAGGGGAGTAGAGAAGATCGTGAGGTGGCAGTGTCGGGATTGCCTTGCGAGGGGCCCGGGCTGTTACATGTCTTCTTTATGGTTTTGAGATGAGAAGAGAAGAGAAGCAAAAGGATCACAAAGGTAAAAGTCTAATGGGGGACTAATGAATCCTAAAGTTATCATGCAAAGGTAACCCTAGGTTAGTGAGGTTAACTATCCTAAAGAAGGAAGAAAGAAGAAAAGAAAGAGAAGAATGAAGAATAAAAGAAAGAGGAAGTAAGGCCTAAGCCCAACAAACACAAGGTTAGAAAAATAAAGAAAGGAGAAGAGATAAGAGTTGGAGATGTGGGAATCACATCCACACCTCTCACTTACCAAAGCCCCTGAAATGGTTAGTGACACAAACATAAATGCAACACAAAATGAACATAATGTCCAACCAAAATCACACAACCAGAAGTGAAGTCATAAACTCAAATACCAAGTGCAAACTGAAAGCACAAGAATGAGAAGGGAAACACACAACTCATCATGAAGCAAAATGAATCACCATGACCAAACAAAGTAAACATGAGAAGATGCAAAGCCAAATAGTCAAAGCAACATCACAAAGTGTCAAACCAGAACCCTAACATGCTAAGAAAGTGTCTAAGGACCACATGAGATGAAGAGAAGAAGTGCACATAGTCAAACATTCACATCATGAGAAGAAAGAGGCAAAGGAAGTGAAGTGAGCATGCATAAGTGTGGAAGAACTTCAAGAACAAACCAAATTACAAAATTTCTCAAGGCACAAACCATAACTCAAGATCAGAGAGGTATTAACAACCTAAGATGGCCCTAAACAACTTGAAGAAGTTGGCATAAGTGCCATTCTAAGCTAAGGAGTGAACATATGATCCAAAAGAAGCAAAAAGGACAAGTGAAGAACCAAACTTCAAATGTAACTCCAAAAATTCCACAAACTTGCACAAATGATCTTCAATCATACCATATCAACATGCCAAAAGGAGAGGATCAGATTCAAAAGCTTGATCATTCAAATGAGGGTACAAACATGGATTAGGGTTAGAAAGCTTCATGCACAAGTTAGAGATCAAAATCAATTAAACCAAATTCTAAAAATCAGAACAAAAATCACCAATAAACTACATCTCATCATGAATTCAGAGCAAAAAGAATCATCTAAAAATTCAAAATAATGATCAAGATAGAAAATGAACAAGTCAGCATGCTTAAAAATGGAATAAAATCAATTAATTAAAAGAAACAATTAATTTCCACGTGGCAATTAAAAATAAATGAGAAATAGAAATACCAAAAATTAGAGAAAAATCAAAGGACCTTTCATGAATTTGTTTATAATTTTTGAAGACCTAAAACTATTTTTAAAAATTGAAAAGCAAACTGAAAATAAAATGAAAATGAAAAAAGAAATAAAATAAAGAAATTAGGCCAGGGGTGTATTCAGCAAGAGATTCCAGTTAAATCAATTGGGCTTCCACGTAGGGGGGGGGGGTAATAGCAATCAAGGCCCACTAGGTCTCAGCGCATCTCACAATACTTATAATGGATATTCAAATAATTCAGGAAAAATGAAAAACCAATGGATCAGATGGACGCACAAGATCAAGTCATTCATTTAAACAAGTAATCACATTGATTGGCCAGGACAATAAGCGCACACTAACTATGGTGAGGTGAGAAACAAAAGGATTAATTCAGATATTATAAAATCACGTGAGAGAGAGGCCCTCTCATTAATGTGCTGGCAACAAAGGGACCGTCCAGATCATGCATCCTACAGCAGACATATCATCTTCTTCCTCCACACTTAGATGAACAAAATGCAGAATCCGGTGACTGGAGCTAGGGCTCCGGCACCGGAAAATTCAAACTAAGAAGAAATCACCATATAAACAATTCAAATTGTCCAGATCAAGCAAACAAACCTCACTGAATCCAAAAATGCACTTAGATTTTTCATTAGATCACCACACAATCCGGATCGAAACAAAACAAACTCATACACCAAACTTTAGATCCACATATTTCACTCAATAATGCATCAAAATCAAATCTAAAGAGTGCAGAATACTCAGCAAAGTTCACATATCACAATGCATACAAGAAAAACAGGTTTTAGATCTATGAATTTCAGGTCATACCTGAGATGGAAACACTTCAAAACCACAAAAATAGAACTCCAGATGCTGCAGATCTGTGTACTTTGACCTCCTCTTGCAAAATAAATGCAAGAGGAAGCTTGAGAGAGCCTGAATTTGAAGCTTCGAAGCAACCTGCTCTGAATGGCAACTCTCCAATTCTTCACTTTTAGCTTTGATTGATGAGAGAAATGTGATCCTTGGAGCTTGTAGAAGAAGAATATGAAGAGAAATGAGAGAGGTGTGGCTTGAGGAGAGGGATTCGAAAACTTTTGCTCTGGTGCAAGAAACTTTGAATCTGAGAAATGAGGGAGAGCTAGCTTGCATTTAGAGTTTGGTTAGCTTTTATATGAGGTGTTTATCATGCTTATTAGGGTTTGCAAGCACAGGCACGTGAGAAGAGAGTGTGTGATCTGAATTTGCATTATGGTAAGAAGAGTGTGATGAGGTGATTTGCTCGTGCATCCTTCTCATCCTTTGCACATGTTCAATCACAATCCATCCCTTGGTTCAAAACAGGAAGTATCTTGGCCCTTGGTTGTGAGGGTCATGCATTTTGTGTGATCATGCAAATTTGCACCTTATGGAATATCTCACCTCTCATGCACGAATTCTTTTGTTTCCTTGGGAAAAAAATATTCTCATGCATTTCCTCGAAGCACTATAATCTCATTTGGTCCATAACACCACTTAAAAATAAGTTGCATGTGATTTTGCATTTGTGGAAGGCTTGAAATTCATGTCATGCCCTAGATTTCAAGAGATTTTCGAAGGACATATCTCTCAAACCATGAGGGCTATGAAAAATTACTTGTACTTTTTAAAAATGGGAGACTTTAATCTTAAACTTTCATGTTTGGTGGCAATCCATTTGAAGCTTTTTTCACCAAGTTATGTACACTTGAAAATTAGGGCAAAAGGTTACTAAAAATGGAAAATTTCATGACCAATCACATGCCAAAAATGCAAAACACCTCAAAACCTCTTGATTCTTGATCTTTAGTCTTTTCAAACCTCTTATAATGTTATAATAACATCCCTTGACTTGAAAAATAGGGTTGGACCCTTTGAAATTTCACAGTTGACTTCTAGAATGCTCAGTTGACCAATTTCTTCATTTACAAGCAACTAAAGAAATACCTGACTTCCACAAGGAGTTTTCTAATCAAATTTCATCCCTAGGGTCCTCTTAATATATGAAAGACTTTTCCCAAATGAAATGGCCAAAGTCACAAAGTTTTCATGCTTGAAACTCAAACCCTAATTTGGGTTCATTGTGTAGGAGCCTTGCCCTAGCTTGAATTCCCTGATGATCCTCCCACTTCCTGGGCTTTTGTGAATAATCTTAAGCTTGTGAATGCAATGTAGTCTCCTCATAATACTTGAGCAAATCCATTGGACCTCTTGTTATAGCTTGTGATGCTTCAAATCCCTCCACAGATGATCATATGCCTAATGCTAGGTCACGAAAATGTTATGCCTCATCTTTCCATGCAAAGATGCCAAGAAAATGATATGCTTATGAAGAATATGATATGATATGATGCTTAAAAAAGAAGAGGGCAAATTTGGGGTGTTACATATTGCTTAACAAGTTTTGACAGCAATAACCCACTAAACAACTAGGATTGCCGACGATCAGTCGACTGCCAGTGTTGGCGAAGAAATAGTCGATAAGGAAACTCCCCTTGTTCAAACCATCTAAACAACTCCTACTACTCAAACCTTAGCTGATTCCACTATCGATACAACAACTCTAAATGCAAATAAGGTATCCACCCCTAAGGATCTCCTCACCCTGAAGAAGACTAACCCTGATGAGGTTTTAAAATAGCTGCAAAAATTGTTTCCTCCTTCTAGGGATTACTCTGAAGTTGGCCTGATGCCCTTGCATTATCCGTAGACGGATGCTTCCTTTGATGTCAAGCTTCACGAGCTAAAGGACTACTTCTTTTAGGAAGGGTTTCTGGATGCCATTGCCAATATCTTTGAGTTTTCTATAGATGTTTTCAAAATGATCGACGAACTGTCTTTGTACCGAATCCTTGTTGGCACAACCCAATATTTGGTCGAGTTTGAAGCGTTCTTCACCTAACTAGTCAAAGACTTGTCGAACTGCCACCAAGTTTATGTCCAGATCAAAACCAATATCAATGAGATGGACATTGAATGGGATTTTAGTGCCCAGTGTGATGCTAAACTCATCAAGTTCGAAATTAATAAACTGGAGTGATCCAAAAATTACCTGAATTTTGACCAACACATTTCGGACTATCAAGCTCAGATAGTCGAATTGAACTGCCCGATTGTTGAGGTCGTAAAAAAAAGCTTATTTGGATTCTGCTGAGCCCTTGACTTCCCAAGAAGATATTGACAAAGAAGTGGCTCGGGGAATCCCCCATGTTTAAAAGGCCCTCACTCTCAAGGATAGGATCCGGACTATGCGCTCGAAAAGTTCTAGTCTCTCCAACAAACTCTTACATGAGAAGGCACTCTTCGAGAACTTCAAGACTAGGTTTCTGGCTTAGGCTTTTATGTTTCTAGGACTTTTCTCCAATGTATCTTTTCTTTTGACAATCTTTAATGTATGGAATGTTAGCCTTTACTCTCTCTAGGCCACTTAACTTAATGAAAGTTCGCATTTGTGCCCTAACTTCTCGTGAATTATTTTTCTTAACACGTTCTCTATACACTCATAAGTCCTATTATTAGTAGTCTGGCTTCATCAAAAACTGGTTTATGGGGGACATTATCAACTTCCCACTATTTGTTCTATGTTTATGATTTGATTCATTGAAATCCAGTTCCTGGGGATTGACATTGACTACGAACACCTGAGGTTCGACCAACGGATGGCTGACAATGAGTTCTGCCACTATCTTCCACTTTATAGCCTCTAAAGGCTTTTGGGATAATGAAAACTTAGTCAATGTTAGTGCTCATTTGCCTATTCAAGTGGGTAGAATGAGTTTACACAAGATGTGCTTAGTGACGTCAAGTGAGACGAAACGTAAAAGTCAATAATACTTTATATATTGCTTAATTTCATGCATGAAAAATACAATCATAGGCACGACTTTGGAATCACAATATACCTAGTTTTAGCATCTATCAACATTGTACTGAGGTAATAAATGTAACACCCTTCTAAACCCCGCGGAAAATATATAAATAATCAGAGTAATTATCATGCATATCAAAGAAGGATGTCACACATAATTCAAAATATCACACATACACCTGTCATGCTCAATAACACTTGAAATAAATTCATGCTTTCATATACTTTCACATTAGCATGTAGCAGCGGATCACTTTCATTAAGAATCTCATGACATTCAAGTCTCAAATAAACTTCATTCATTAAATCAACTTGGGCATAAAAGCCACTTCACCATAAAATTCAAATTCAATTAATATATTAGATAGAGTATACAATTGTATCTCTTAAGACATGAATCAAACATTCCCAGTGTTACACGATCAGAGCACGACTCGACCCAAAATAAATATGAACCTAAAATAGGTTACTCCATCAGCTACTCTCTTGCTAGAAGCATCTCTAATCTTCAGTACCTGAGCGATGTCGTATAAAACATCATTCCAACAGAAGGGTGAGAATTCACATAATTACTGAAATCATAAGATAATATATAATTTAAGGTGTACAAGCATAATCACAATTATTCTCACACTTCGAAAGTTTCTTCAACATAATATCACTCCAGTAGTCATACTATTAACAAGTACATACTCATAAATCCATAATTCACCAATTCAACAATTCACATAACACATATAATCTCACATTGTAACCATAGACACAATAAGACTCAATTCAAGACTCAAATGCAACTCATGCATGTGGTACCAATCACTTGTTATCATTTTTCGGGTTTTACATTTAAGCCGGCTCCGTCCTCTAGATCGATAACACAACAAAAGCCCGTCCTCTAAGCTTTCAAACCCGTCCTCTAGGTTTGGGACAAGTCACTAGCTCCCACGGAACTAGCAAACATTGTCTCTTGACACAAATGATGCATGTGCAATTACAACAATCATATGCAATCAAGATCATTCCCTAATCTCAATATTCATGCATATCTCAATAATTTATCACAATCGAATTATCACATAATTACACATACAAACATATTTTCAATTACATATCCATCTTACTCCAAACATTTCCACCACAATTAACAAGTATGACAAAAAGTATCAACACAATTCAATCTCAATTCACAAAACACATATTTTCGATTAAATATAGGAAAATAAATCTAATCTTCAATAATTAAATTTGATACTCAATAAATATTCAATATTCAATAACCATATCAATTCTTTTAATATAGTCTCTAATTTAATATAAATATCACCTTCCAAAAGCCTCTAGCTTAATTAAATATCATGTGTTCTTTGCTAAAATGCATACGCGGTACTTTAGTTACTTTCTATGAATATTCACTTTCATATGACATACAAGGTGCCACTAATCATTTGTTAACTTATTCAATTTCATGATATAAGAAAAATACATACAGGGACCATTTAAAGTCATAACATATTTTGTCTATTAATTCCTAGTATATATATTCCTCACTTTGTGGAATATTATATTTTCTACAATAACTAGCTACTCACATGGTAGGCACATTGTATAAGAGACTAAGAAATAATCATGTTTTCTTTTCAATTCAATTTAACATTACAGTATTACCAATATGTAATTCTCAAATTAATTCTAAGTGTGCCACAATATCTATAATGGACTACCAATTAACAAGGGATGATATTCCTAATCTATAAAATCATCATGTTCCTAAGATACTACTATTATTAATATCTCATTTATGCACTTATACATTAAGTTCATTACATTTCAATACTTCAAAGTGGGTTTCAAGTTGTACATATCTTAATGGATCATCATCACCTTCATCCAAATGGGTGTATATTACTAGAATTATATGGGTATCATGTAACAGGTAATTAATTTAAAACAAGGCGCAACAATATCACACATTTACTAAATGCTTCACATTTACGCTTGGATTAAAAAAAATAGGTGGGTGCTATTGTTTCTACCTTAATACAATTAACCACATGTTTCATTAAATTATCTTGTTTTAACTTCATTAAATTTACCTTTTGGTTTATCCATTAAATATATGTGATACTACTTTTCCAAAAGTAGTGGTACATTTCCAGTGAGGTGACTATATCTTTTAATAATTTAGCTCATAAAAGACATAATAGTGTATATCCATTGAATTAGCCATGGATCAAAAGTCAAAGATCTATAAAGGCATAAAGTGTATCAATACCGATGAAGGTTCATACTTAACAAAAGGGGTTCCTACTGTTACTAACTTATGAAATAACATGTTCGTTTGGCTTCCAGGATGTGTGTGCTACAATAACGGAATACACCAATATATCAATCTCAAAACACAATCAATTTTTACATTTCAAAGATTATCATTCAAAACCTAAAATTATCAAATAATGGAAAAATTGGGATTTTATCATAACCACATTTCTACCCATTACATACTACCCAATAATCTCAATAATTTCATGAAAACTCACCCTTACCTTGGATTTTCTTGAGCTCTCTAACTTGTTCTTGAGCTTTCTTCCCTTCTTCCTCTCCTAGCCTCTTCTCTATTTTCTACTCTTTCTATTCTTTCCCTCTTTTATTAAACCCTAACCTAACTTTTCTCATAATCATTTTATTCTCTTATTGGGCTTCCAATCCACTCATTCACTTACTAATCACACACCCACTATTGGTCCAATCAATATTCTTACTAATTTTATTTAATTCCACCCAATAACATAAATTAATTAAATCAATTAATTCCAATAAATCAAATAAATCAATTAATTTAATTATATCATTTATTTCAAATAAAATGACTAATTCAATTAATTAAATTAAATCACATTATTCAATTAAATTAATTATTTCAAATGAACTCAATAAGTCAATTAGATCAAACAAGTCAAATAATTCAATTAGGCACACAATCACACAATTATGTAATTAATATAAATAAATAAATAATTACTAAAATCGGGATGTTACAACTCTCCCCCACTTAAAAGATTTTCGCCCTCGAAAATTACCTCAAATGAATAACTCGAGATAAGACTCCTTCATCTGACTCTCGAGTTCCCAAGTCACATTTCCACCAGTTGGTCCTCCCCAAACGACCTTCACCAAAGCAATCTCTTTACCTCGAAGTTTCTTCAACTCCCGATCTTCTATCCGCATAGGTGATGTCTCAACAGTCAGGTTATCTCTCACCTGTACATCATCTACTTGGACTATATGAGACGGATCCACAATGTATTTCCTCAACTGAGATACATGGAACACATCATGGAGATTAGCAAGCGACGGCGACAAAGCAATCCGATAGGCTACCTCTCCTATCCTCTGCAATATCTGATAAGGACCAATAAAACACGGTGTCAACTTGCGCGACTTTAATGCCCTACCAACACCAGTTATCGGAGTAACTCGAAGAAACACATGATCTCCCTCTTGGAACTCAAGTGCTTTCCTCCTCTTGTCATGATAACTCTTTTGACGACTTTGAGAAATCTTCATCTTCTCCTGAATCATCTTAATCTTATCTGTAGTTTGTTGAACTATCTCAGGTCCAACCACCGCACTCTCTCCAGCCTCATACCAACATAATGGCGTCCTACACTTCCTACCATACAATGCTTCAAATGGTGCCATACTAATACTCGAATGGAAACTGTTATTGTAAGTAAACTCAATCAAAGATAAGTAGTTATCCCAAGTTCCTCCCTTTTCCAAAACACAAGCTCTCAAAAGATCCTCAAGTGATTGAATCGTCCTCTCCGCCTGACCATCAGTCTGCGGATGATAAGCAGAACTCAAACGCAACTTAGTACCCAAAGCACTTTGTAAAATCTCCCAAAATCTTGATGTGCACCTTGGATCTCTATCTGATACAATGCTAGACGGAATACCATGCAAATTGACAATCCTCTCGATATACAACTTTGCTAACTTCTCCAACGGGTAATCCATCCTTATCGGAATAAAGTGAGCAGATTTCGTTAACCTGTCCACAATAACCCAAATAGCCTCAAAATTACTCGGTGTCCTAGGTAAACCAGATAAAAAATCCATAGATATGCTATCCCATTTCCACTCAGGAATAGTTAATGGTTTCATTAAACCCGACGGTTTCTGATGCTCAATCTTTGACTTCTGACAAGTCAAACAAGAATACACAAACTCTGCAATATCCTTCTTCATACAAGGCCACCAAAACACCTTCCACAAATCTTGATACATCTTAGTTGCACCCGGATGAATACTCAATCCACTACGATGAACTTCTTCAAGAATACTTTTCATCAATTCTGCAATATCCGGTACACAAACTCGATCACGACACTTCATGATACCATTCACATCAATCCGGAAATCACCTCATCGGCCTTGATTGATCAAAGTTAATCGATCTACCAAACCTAAATCATATTTCTGACCTTCTCGAATCTCTTCAAGAATACCACTTGTAAGCTTCAACATACCAAGTTTAACTCCATAAGAAGTCTCCTCACAAACCAAACTCATGTCTCGAAATTGCTCAATCATTTCCAATTCTCTAACCATCATCATCGACATATGCAAAGTGTAACACCCTTCTACCCCAAACATAATATTGAAATAATATCAGAGTAATCACCACAAAGGGTATCACATTTTCATCAAAAATACACAACAATGTCCTGTCCCGTAACACGGGTTAATCAACATCAAAATATCATAAACATTTCACAGCGGAATTTAACTTCAAAATTCAAAACCTCATAAATATAATTTTCACCATCCTGAATTTAACATCATATAAGTAGGAAAACATTTATCCAATGATAACATAACTGAAACAGTTAACAGAATAAAACCCATCCCAGTGTTACATGACACAGAGCAGGACACATAAACCATAACCACTCCTAAGGAACACTAAAGCACGCTCCGAGACTCATGAATTACTCCTATTGCACTGCAGGACTATTCTTCGACATCTGCAAGTTACCCACGAAGGAGGCAACATTTCCAAGCAGGCAGGGTGAGTAATCATAATATATCATAAACTTATAAGAATATAGAATCATAAATAATTAGTACACATAACATGACATTGTCAACTACAAAATTCAGCAACAACCACAACATTATCATGAAATCAATCAACACCAACACCGCCATGAAATTTATCCAGAATATGCAACTCTACATCCTGATATGCAATATGCATGTGGTACCATTATCACCAAAGATGGATACATGACCATCAACCCAAGAAAACTACGAATTTCTGTAGCTGACTTCGGAGTATCCCACTGCAATACCGCATCAATCTTTGAAGGATCCACCGAAATTCCACCACTTGAAATTACATGGCCGAGGAAACTCACTTCCCTTAGCCAAAATTCACACTTAGATAATTTAGCAAACAATTTCTTTTCTCTCAACACTTGCAACACAACTCTCAAATTCTCGGCATGTTCCTATTCTGATTTAGAATATACCAAGATATCATCTATGAAAACCACCACGAACTTGTCCAGATACTCATGAAAGATTCTATTCATATATTCCATAAACACACCAGGCGCATTAGAAACCCCAAACGGCATCACCTTATACTCATAATGCCCATATCTCGTCCTGAAAGCTATCTTCGGAATATCTTCAGCTTTAACTCGAATCTGATGATAACCAGACCTCAGATCAATTTTACTAAAGACACAAGCACCTACTAGCTGATCCATCAAATCATCGATCCTCGGAAGTGGGTACTTATTCTTGATAGTCACTTTATTTAACTGTCAGTAATCGACACACAATCTCATACTACCATCCTTCTTCTTAACAAGCAACACCGGAGCACCCCAAGGAGAAATGCTGGGTCTAATGAACCTCTTCTCTAACAATTCTTCTAATTGTTTCTTCAATTCATTCAACTCTAAAGCTGACATTCTATAAGGAGCCATCGAGACAGGACTCGTACCCGGTACTAAGTCCACAGAAAAATCAATCTCACATTCCGGTGGTAAATCACTTATATCACCAGGAAACACATCTTGAAATTCACCAACCACAGGCAACTCTGCACTGACAGTCTTATCATCAACTTGCAATGAGGTAGACACTGCAAACATCAAAGCTTCATCTAAAACAAGTGCATCCACTTGCTTAGCAGATAAAAACATCAACTCACCATTCCCGCTCAAATCAGGGAACTGCACCGTCTTACTATAACAGTTAATATGAACATAATTGAATTCCAACCAGTTCATACCAAGGATAACATCGATTTGGTGTAATGGTAGGCACACCAAATCCATCATGAAATTCTTCTCGAAAATTGTCAAAGGACATTTCAAACAGACAAGCATGGTAGTCACAGAACCATTAGCAAGAGTTTCAATTATCATATTACCATTCATATTAGACAACTTTAAACCCAATCTACTAGCACACTCAAGAGAAATAAATGAATGTGTAGCTCCAGTGTCAATAATAGCAATCAACTCAATATTATTAATAAAACAGGTACCTCTGATCAAGTTGTCCTTCTTTGGAGCTTCTGAACCAGCTAATGCAAACACTCTTCCAGCATTCTGAGCAGTAGCAGCATTCTTCTTTGGTTTCTGGCATTGGGTGCTGATATGCCCCTGTTCACTACAATTGTAACAGGTTGGGCCTTCATTAGGACAATCACTCACCTTATGCCCAAGCTTGCCACAACGGTAACATTTCATAACTCTGGTGGTACACACATCAGCCTTATGACCTGCCTCTCCACACTTGTAACACTTAACAGGTACATTAGCAGCTCCCCTACTTTGCTTCTTCTCATCATATGCCTTCTGCTTCCCCTTATCACCAGTAGTCACATAAGGTTTTCCTCTATACTGACTCTTGCCTTTCTTCTCGCTCAGCTGTTTATAGTGAGCTGACCGAGCTCGGCTATCCTCATCATAAATACGGCTCTTATCAACCAACTCTGCATACTTGCGAATTTGTTGGCATCCAATCCCCTGCTTAATTTCAGGTCTCAACCCATTCTCAAACTTAAGGCACTTGGAAAGTTCAGCATCTGCCCTGTTGTAGTGAGGACAAAACTTCACCAGCCTTTCAAATTTGGCAGCATACTCTGCCACAGTCAAGTTTCCTTGCTTCAGCTCAAGGAATTCTATCTCCAACTTACCACGAGCATCTTCCGGAAAATACTTCTTAAGGAACTCCGCCTTAAACACAGTCCAAGTCACCACAACAACCTCATCCTCGAGACGCTGACGGGTATTATCCCATCAGTCTTCGGCTTCCTCAGACAACATATGAGTTTCGAATTGAACTTTCTGCGCGTCAGCACACGCCATCACTCTGAAAAATCTTCTCAATTGCCTTGAGCCACTTCTGTGCACTCTCCGGGTCATGAGTTCCTTCAAACCCAGGTGGATTATTCCTCAGGAATTTCTCCAATGCATGAAACTCATCATGCACATTGTTTCGAGCAGCAGTCTGAGCAAGAGCTGCAATAGCATCAGCGAGAGCACGCGAGTTGTTTCCTGCCATTCTGCACAACACTTACCACATCAGAAGATAATAATCGTTAAATAAATAACGACTTGACAACTGAATGACAACAACAAGACTTGGCCGGACAGACCGACCTGCTCTGATACCACTAATGTAACACCCTTCTACCCCAAACATAATATTGAAATAATATCAGAGTAATCACCACAAAGGGTATCACATTTTCATCAAAAATACACAACAGTGTCCTGTCCCATAACACGGGTTAATCAACATCAAAATATCATAAACATTTCACAGCGGAATTTAACTTCAAAATTCAAAACCTCATAAATATAATTTTCACCATCCTGAATTCAACATCATATAAGTAGGAAAACATTTATCCAATGATAACATAACTGAAACAGTTAACAGAATAAAACCCATCCCAGTGTTACATGACACAGAGCAGGACACATAAACCATAACCACTCCTAAGGAACACTAAAGCACGCTCCGAGACTCATGAATTACTCCTATTGCACTGCAGGACTATTCTTCGACATCTGCAAGTTACCCACGAAGGAGGCAACATTTCCAAGCAGGCAGGGTGAGTAATCATAATATATCATAAACTTATAAGAATATAGAATCATAAATAATTAGTACACATAACATGACATTGTCAACTACAAAATTCAGCAACAACCTCAACATTATCATGAAATCAATCAACACCAACACCGCCATGAAATTTATCCAGAATATGCAACTCTACATCCTGATATGCAATATGCATGTGGTACCATTATCACCAAAGATGGATACATGACCATCAACCCTCCACAAAGGAGCACAACATAATCATCGACACACTTCAATCCACACAATGGGATTGAAGCAAATAGGCCGAAGCCCCATCGTGAATGTTATGAAATGCAATGATGCGTTACACCGAAAAATTCACCAAAATAAATCGCATCATTCATTTCAATCAGCAAAACAATCATCAAATATTCATATATATCATCATGACATTACACCCTGAACACTGGTTTCCTACCCACTCTGACACATCAAGAATTAACCCGTACCCGGTAATTTATAAGGTAATTATAAGGATATTTCACAAATTCGTGTATCAAAAACTATTGCATTTTTCTCGTTTCTATTCATTAAAATAAAGTTCAGTTTGTACTCGTTCCGACGCTTCAAACGGAATGCGAATCGGACTTACGGTTTAAAAGATATGAATTTTTAAAGAAATAAAAATTGCTGTCCCAACAGTGTTAACCGGTTAACCCATAGCGTTAACCGGTTAACGCCGACGAATTTCCAGAATTTTCCCAAAATTACAATGGTTAACCGGTTAACCCATAGCGTTAACCGGTTAACGCACATTTTCCAGCAGTTCTCTGCTATACAATTGCAGACTGTTCCAATTCCAAAAATCCCCAAACCCCATTACGGATTTCACATCACAACACCCAAAAACATTCAAAAACATCAATTAGACCTCAACAACATCCAGACAACAATTATACAGACAAATATCCGATTATAACTAATTCTAATCGCTCTAATTCATCAAGATTTCTCCTAAAACTCAACCTAACTCAAAACCCCAAAACTCCTAAAATTCATACTATTCTAATCCATTCATATTCCAATTCCTATACATTTATCATAGATTATGAAAACTCCCCATACCTTAGAGAATTTCGCCGCTTTACACGCTTCTCTGGGGTTCTCCACAGCCTCCTGACTCTGAGTTTCTCCTTTCTTCAGAGCACTTCCCAAACACGATAGAAAACAAAATATGAGAAACTGATCATGTTCTCTTCTTTAGACATATTATCCCAGTTTAGCCTTTTCCCACTTTACCCTCATAATTTCACAAAAAGACTACCTTACCCTTTTCTTTAATATATTTTTAATAATAATAATAAAATAGCATAATAAAACACTATTTATCCTTATTATATAAAAATACTCATTTTCTCCAAAATTCTCAAATTAACCCAAACTCTCCAAATTTTCTAAATTAATTAAATAAATGATTAAATAATTAAATTTAGATTTTCGGGGCGTTACACAAAGACTTCCGACTCAATGTATCAGCTACCATGTTTGCTTTACCCGGATGGTAATTCAAACCAAAATCATAATCCTTCAGAAGTTCCAACCATCTTCTTTGCCTTGCATTCAATTCTTTCTGATCAAAGAGATACTTCAAACTCTTATGATCACTAAAGACCTCAAATCTCGATCCAAACAAATAATGCCTCCAAAGCTTCAACACAAACACAACAGCGGCCAACTCTAAGTCATGCGTCGGATAATTCCTCTCATGAACCTTAAGTTGCCTTGAAGCATAAGCTACAACTTGCTGATTTTGCATCAATACACCTCCCAAACCCATCAACGAAGCATCACAATACACAACAAATGGTTCTTCTGGATTCGGCAAAATCAAAACAGGAGCTGTCGTCAATCTTCTCTTAAGCTCTTGGAAACTTTCTTCACACTTTGTATCCCGAACAAAAGCTTGACCCTTTCTAGTCAACTGCGTCAATGGCAAAGACAACTTAGAAAATCCTTCAATAAATTTCCGATAATAACTTGCCAAACCAAGAAAACTTCGAATCTCCAAAACTGATTTTGGGGCTTCCCATTGCGATACAGCTTCAACCTTCGACGGATCAACTGCAATTCCTTTACTTGAAATCACATGACCGAGGAAACTCACTTTCTTCAACCCAAACTCGCACTTAGAAAGTTTAGCATATAATTGTTTCTCCTTCAACACAGATAACACAATCTTTAGATGTTCAACATGATCCTCTTCACTCTTGGAATAAATCAAAATATCATCAATGAATACAACCACAAACTTGTCCAAATACGGATGGAAAATCCTATTCATGTACTCTATAAATACACCCGGTGCATTAGTTACACCAAATGGCATCACAGAATACTCATAATGACCATACCTCGTCCGAAAAGCATTTTTCTGAATATCTTCAGCTTTCACACGAATCTGATGATACCCAGATCTCAAATCAATCTTACTGAACACACTTGCACCAACCAACTGATCCATCAAATCATAAATTCTCGGAAGTGGATACTTATTTTTGATAGTCACTTTGTTCAATTGTCGGTAATCCATAGAAAGCCTCATAGTTCCTTCTTTCTTCTTAACCAACAAAACAGGTGCACCCCATGGTGATACACTCGGACGAATAAACCTCTTATCAAGTAGGTCTTCAAGTTGACTCTTCAACTCTTTCAACTCCGATGCAGACATACGATATGGAGCCATCGATACCGGACTAGTTCTAGGAACTAAGTCGATCGTAAACTCCACCTCGCGTTCCGGCGGTAAATCACTTATCTCATCAGGAAAAACTTCTGGAAAATCACAAACAATTGGCAAATCACCAACTGGTCCACTTT
Source organism: Lathyrus aphaca (assembly GCA_963966055.1). Taxonomy (NCBI): domain Eukaryota; kingdom Viridiplantae; phylum Streptophyta; class Magnoliopsida; order Fabales; family Fabaceae; genus Lathyrus; species Lathyrus aphaca. The sequence continues at coordinate 146,198,701 of OZ014523.1, forward strand.
CCTCGATACTCAAAGTTGCCAGCAACATAAACATCTCGGCACCATCTTGCACTAACTCATTCACTTGCTTGGCAGACATAAATGAGTCTCCTTCGTCCTCAGGTTTAAGAAAAACAACTGACTTATCAAAACAATTAATATAGACATGGTTGAACTCCAACCAATTCATGCCAAGAATAACATCAAGTTGATCTAACTTAAGACACACTAAATCAACGCCAAAGTCTTTACCAAAAATACTCAACGGGCAATTCAAACACACATATGGGGTAGTTACTGAACCCATAGCAAGAGTATCAATAACCATACTACCACCCATAACAGACAACTCAAGATTCAATATTTTAACACAATCCAAAGAAATAAAAGAATGTGTAGCTCCAATATCAATTATAGCTATCAAAGGTATACCATTAATGAAACACGTACCTCTGATCAATCGATCTTCACTAGTCGTCTCAGATCTAGACAGAGCAAACACTTTCCCTTTCGTTTGAGCCTTCTTTGGTTTGTCACACTTGGTACTAATGTGCCCTTGCTCACCATAATTGTAGCAAGTCACACTCACACCACTCCTGCACTGTAAAGCCTTGTGGCCAGGCTTGCCACACTTGAAACATTTCTTCTCAACACTTGTGCATTCAGAAGCACGATGTCCTTCAACACCACATTGACAACACCTCACTGGAGTGGAAGCTCCTCCCCCACTCAACTTCTTTCCATAACTAGCTTTTTGCTTCCCTTTGTCACCAGATGTCACATACGGTTTCCCTCTAAATTGGCCTTTTCCTTTCTTATCACCCATACTTTTGTAGTGAGCTGATCGAGCCCTACTATCTTCATCATAGATCCTACTTTTGTTCACCAACTCAGAATATCGCCTAATCTCTTGATAACCAATGGCTTGCTTGATTTCAGGTCTCAAACCATTCACATACTTAAGACATTTAGATCTCTCTGCATTAGTAGTGTTGTAGTGAGGACAAAACTGAATCAACTCTTCAAATCTTGCTGCATACTCAGCCACAGTTAAGTTACCTTGCTTCAATTCAAGAAACTCAATTTCCTCCTTTCCACGTACATCTTCCGGAAAGTACTTCTCCAGAAATGACTCTCTAAAAATAGCCCAAGTAATTTCAACTTCGTCTTCTTCAAATCTTCGACGAGTGTTACCCCCCAGTGCTCAACTTCCTTCTCAAGCATGTGGGTGCCAAACTGCACCTTCTGCGCATCTGAACAACTCATAACTCGAAATATCTTTTCAATTGCATCCAACCATTCTTGTGCTTTGTCGGGTTCATGCCTTCCCATGAACTTTGGTGGGTTGTTCCTCTGAAACTTTCCCAAAGCACGAAACTCATCATCATTGTTGTTCACAGCATTCACATTGACTTGAGGAATCTGCCCAATCGCTCCAGCCAACAATGTCAAAGCTTCAGCAAGTGCTCTATCATTCCTACTTGCAGCCATTGTTCTTGATTCCAACAATAAAATCCTCATTAGAACAACAATACCGATACTGGAACACAAAATAAACACGCAGACAACTTGGTCAACTGACCGACTTTGCTCTGATACCACTAATGTAACACCCTTCTAAACCCCGCGGAAAATATATAAATAATCAGAGTAATTATCATGCATATCAAAGAAGGATGTAACACATAATTCAAAATATCACACATACACTTGTCATGCTCAATAACACTTGAAATAAATTCATGCTTTCATATACTTTCACATTAGCATGTAGCAGCGGATCACTTTCATTAAGAATCTCATGACATTCAAGTCTCAAATAAACTTCATTCATTAAATCAACTTGGGCATAAAAGCCACTTCACCATAAAATTCAAATTCAATTAATATATTAGATAGAGTATACAATTGTATCTCTTAAGACATGAATCAAACATTCCCAGTGTTACACGATCAGAGCATGACTCGACCCAAAATAAATATGAACCTAAAATAGGTTACTCCATCAGCTACTCTCTTGCTAGAAGCAACTCTAATCTTCAGTACCTGAGCGATGTCGTATAAAACATCATTCCAACAGAAGGGTGAGAATTCACATAATTACTGAAATCATAAGATAATATATAATTTAAGGTGTACAAGCATAATCACAATTATTCTCACACTTCGAAAGTTTCATCAACATAATATCACTCCAGTAGTCATACTATTAACAAGTACATAATCATAAATCCATAATTCACCAATTCAACAATTCACATAACACATATAATCTCACATTGTAACCATAGACACAATAAGACTTAATGCAAGACTCAAATGCAACTCATGCATGTGGTACCAATCACTTGTTATCATTTTTCGGGTTTTACATTTAAACCGGGTCCGTCCTCTAGACCGATAACACAACAAAAGCCCGTCCTCTAAGCTTTCAAACCCGTCCTCTAGGTTTGGGACAAGTCACTAGCTCCCACGGAACTAGCAAACATTGTCTCTTGACACAAATGATGCATGTGCAATTACAACAATCATATGCAATCAAGATCATTCCCTAATCTCAATATTCATGCATATCTCAATAATTTATCACAATCGAATTATCACATAATTGCACATACAAACATATTTTCAATTCCATATCCATCTTACTCCAAACATTTCCACCACAATTAACAAGTATGACACAAAGTATCAACACAATTCAATCTCAATTCACAAAACACATATTTTCGATTAAATATAGGAAAATAAATCTAATCTTCAATAATTAAATTTGATACTCAATAAATATTCATTATTCAATAACCATATCAATTCTTTTAATATAGTCTCTAATTTAATATAAATATCACCTTCCAAAAGCCTCTAGCTTAATTAAATATCATGTGTTCTTTGCTAAAATGCATACGCGGCACTTTAGTTACTTTCTATGAATATTCACTTTCATATGACATACAAGGTGCCACTAATCATTTCTTAACTTATTCAATTTTATGATATAAGAAAAACACATACAGGGACCATTTAAAGTCATAACATATTTTGTCTATTAATTCCTAGTATATATATTCCTCACTTTGTGGAATATTATATTTTCTACAATAACAAGCTACTCACATGGTAGGCACATTGTATAAGAGACTAAGAAATAATCATGTTTTCTTTTCAATTCAATTTAACGTTACAGTATTACCAATATGTAATTCTCAAATTAATTCTAAGTGTGCCACAATATCTATAATGGAATACCAATTAACAGGGGATGGAATTCCTAATCTATAAAATCATCATGTTCCTAAGATACTACTATTATTAATATCTCATTTATGCACTTATACATTAAGTTCATTACATTTCAATACTTCAAAGTGGGTTTCAAGTTGTACATACCTTAATGGATCATCACCACCTTCATCCAAGTGGGTGTATATTACTAGAATTATATGGGTATCATGTAACAGGTAATTAATTTAAAACAAGGCGCAGAAATATCACACATTTACTAAATGCTTCACATTTACGCTTGGATTAAAAAAAATAGGTGGGTGCTATTGTTTCTACCTTAATACAATTAACCACATGTTTCATTAAATTATCTTGTTTTAACTTCATTAAATTTACCTTTTGGTTTATCCATTAAATATATGTGATACTACTTTTCCAAAAGTAGTGGTACATTTCTAGTGAGGTGACTATATCTTTTAATAATTTAGCTCATAAAAGACATACTAGTGTATATCCATTGAATTAGCCATGGATCAAAAGTCAAAGATCTATAAAGGCATAAAGTGTATCAATACCGATGAAGGTTCATACTTAACAAAAGGGGTTCCTACTGTTACTAACTTATGAAATAACATGTTCGTTTGGCTTCCAGGATGTGTGTGCTACAATAACGGAATACACCAATATATCAATCTCAAAACACAATCAATTTTTACATTTCAAAGATTATCATTCAAAACCTAAAATTATCAAATAATGGAAAAATTGAGATTTTATCGTAACCACATTTCTACCAATTACATACTACCCAATAATCTCAATAATTTCATGAAAACTCACCCTTACCTTGGATTTTCTTGAGCTCTCTAACTTGTTCTTGAGCTTTCTTCCCTTCTTCCTCTCCTAGCCTCTTCTCTATTTTCTACTCTTTCTATTCTTTCCCTCTTTTATTAAACCCTAACCTAACATTTCTCATAATCATTTTATTCTCTTATTGGGCTTCCAATCCACTCATTCACTTACTAATCACACACCCACTATTGGTCCAATCAATATTCTTACTAATTTTATTTAATTCCACCCAATAACATAAATTAATTAAATCAATTAATTCCAATAAATCAAATAAATCAATTAATTTAATTATATCATTTATTTCAAATAAAATGACTAATTCAATTAATTAAATTAAATCACATTATTCAATTAAATTAATTATTTCAAATGAACTCAATAAGTCAATTAGATCAAACAAGTCAAATAATTCAATTAGGCACACAATCACACAATTATGTAATTAATATAAATAAATAAATAATTACTAAAATCGGGATTTTACAATAAACGGGTCTTTCGACGCCATCAATGTCCTCTTGTGATAACATACTTCCTATGGTCATATACGACACAACAATATACAATCTAATACTTTTATCAGTTAAAATTTGATGTTTCCTAGTCGCCATAACCATTTCTTTTTTATTTTCAGCCAGGTAGGCCGAAATTCTAGTCATACTCTTTGACTCAGAAGTCATTTTCATCGACCTCTGACCACCCTATAAGTGGTATTTCACTTGGCTCTATTGGTATGTCAGGATCATCCTAGACAAACCCATGGTCTGGATCCAAGTTCAACACGCGGCCAGTTCCGACGGAGGTATAAGAACCTGATCCATCATAACACGGGGCCACGTTTGCCAAGTGCTGATCAAATGACCTTTTCTATCCTTTGGTTTCTTCGACCTTATAATAACTTTGGTCTGCTTCTATGTTTCCGACGGTACCATCTTTTTTCCAAATGTTTGTCCTTTGGTGAACGGTGGAGGGTATTTCCCATATACCATGAATCCACTTCATATCTAACAATAATAGGTTAAAGTTGATCACCATGAATAATGTCGACCTAGTAGTCATTCCCATAGCCAAATCGATTTGGACCACCCCTAGGATGTTACGGGTATTTCCTTCATAGTTGGATATGACCATATTATGTTGTCGAAGATTTTCATCGGTCTTTCCGATTTTCTTGAACAAAACGTAGGGCATCAAGTTCACAGTTGTCCCACCATCTACAAACACCTTGTTAACTGTCACGCCGTCGACCTTACCTTTTATGAAGAGAGGTTTCAAATGATACATCATATCGGGAATAGGTCTCAAACACAACCCTCTACTCTTCGACTACCTCACTATTTATGACGTAATAACACAAAGGCTTGTCTTCCAGAGTCTCATTTGACATAAAGTCCTCTTCTACCTCTGACACTTTTGACACAATGTCATACTCAGTTGGCAACACAAACACAATTCCACAATTAATGATGAAGTTCTCTCCATAGGTGTCATTGTTGGTGTCATCATACATGTAAGACTCTTCTAACCCAACAAGAATTTCACATAACGTATGGAAATTAAATCAAATAAAATCACCACTCAAGGGTGTCACATTTTCATAAAAACATCATAATTATTTTCCTGCTCTGTAACATGGGTTACAACATATAGAAATAACAACTTATTTTGGATCAACACCTCTTTTAAAACAAAAACGTCGCAGCGGAATTATCGTCATAAAAATCTCCTTTAAAAAATAACTCATAATAATTTAATCTCATCAAAATTGGAATTTAAAAATAACTCAACATCTTACAAATCCTCATGAAACATGTTAATCAAATAAACACAATACTTAAAACAAAGTGTTCCCATCTTGATGTTAGATATCAGAGCAAGACACCTCTATTATTAACGAAAATAGAGTAAAATAACTCCAAAGCTAAATCTTCATGCGTCTACGGCTAATCTTGATCACCTGCACATTACCCACGTGGAGGCAACATTCGAACAGGTAGGGTGAGTAATCACAATTCATTACAAAAGATATAAGGAAAAGATATAGTAGTTACAACAATAGTTAAAAATAATTTATATATTCGTCATGTATCACACATATACCCACACTGTGACTTCATTAAGTCATTCACAACATCGTTATCTCATCGATCAGTCATCATCACCAAAACAACACTTAAGTCACAACATCGGTAAACATCATTTAACTCGCAAATTATGCAATGTCACTTAGTATGAAATGCAACGTCATAGAATCATGCATATGGTACCGAACATCATGGGTGGACACTGGGACATCACCCTCCAAAATGGAGCACAACATAATAACCTCAATCAACACAATGGGATTGAAGCCAACAATGGACCGAAGTCCCAACATCATCACTGGACCGAAGTCCCAACACCATCACTGGACCGAAGTCTTAAAGATGCTATGAATGCATGATGCAATATGTCGTAATAATCACTGTCACGACTCATCAAAGTTGCATCATCATTCATAAAAATGCATCATAAGACTACACATAGAATGTATATCATCAACATGCATATCATCAATTTAATTCATCATAACATCATATTATAGCATCATCAATAACGTCAAAGTAACATTGTAGCAACAACACACAAGTTCCGTCATTTATAACAAAACATCATTAATTCCACATACAACTACACACCTTCTAAATATCAACGTATATCATTTAAATTATTTCCAGCAGCATGAAACTATTTTTAAATGAAATTACATTATCTCAACTTCACGCAGGTTCAAACGACACACAAATCAGACTACCGGAACTAAAGTTATGAATTTCCAAAGTTTTTCGTTAAACACCGACACCGACATCTTACACTAACACCATAAAGCCTCATTACATACTATTAACTTTAATTCCAGGACTTGAAATAAATTTTTTAAGAAAGTACATTCTATTAGATTTCCACAGGTTCGAACGGCGGTCAAAACGGACTTACAGATCAAAAGTTATGAATTTAAAAGTTTTCCAAAAATTGTTTTTGTTTACGGGGTTTTCACTAAAACTACTCAAATTCCCATACGGCTTCATCATTAAACAAAACAAAACACACATAGATCATCCATATTATCATAGTATATCATCAACGCATCAAATTAGACAACATATACATCATTCTACATCAAAAATACATCTTAATTTCATCACTTTCTACCTATTTCATCAAGAACTCATCATAAAACCCAAAACCCCATAAAACCACAAACCTATCTATATTCAGAACTCTATATCAATCATAATGAAAGCTATACTCCTCATACCTTAGCAATACAAATCTTGATTCTTCTCTTTGAGTTCTTCAAAATTCAATCGATAAAAGTGATTCTCCCCAAACTCCAATTTTTATGTTTTGTCACTCTTACCCCTTGGACCTAATTATGTTATTCCATCTTTAACCTCACTTACTCCACCCAAAAATAACACTTTACGCTCAAAATATCTAATTTTATTAATTATCAAATTATTTAGATTAATCCTCAATAATTCTTATTAAATCTTAAATAATTTTAATTAAATAATAACTTAGAACTTATACTCATAATTTATTCTTACTCCAACATCATCTCATATCACATTAGTATATCATCATGCGTCATAACCATCAAGCACCACTTAAACTCACAAAAGCACGATAAATCAATTAAATGACTGATTAAATAATTAATTTAGATTTTTTGGATGTTACAATACACGTCTTCATCAAAATCATCTTCTGGTAACGAAGTGTATTCATCGCCAGACTGAGGTGAGTTAGTGTAACACCCCGATTTTTATTTAATTATTCTATTCTATATATTGTGTGTTGGTGTGTGTAGAATAATGGATTATCGAATATAATTTTAAATTGAGAATTATATTATGGTGGATAATTATATTATTATGAAAAATAGATAAATGGAATAGAATATGAGGTAGAGGACAAGGTGGTTATTTGGTGGGTTTAGTGAGGGTAAGAGTGAAAGTCCCTAAATTTGTCTAAGGTATTAAGTGGTAAAAAGAGAAAAGGATCATATTATTGGAAAAAAAGAGAATAATGATCTAAAAGGTTGTGAAGAGGAGAAGAAGAGGAAATGGCTTGATCGTGAAGAAGAATCCACGAGGAAGAGAAATTCTCGTCAAAAACCTAGGTAAGGGTGAGATTCTTCCATCTTTAAGGGTTTTATAATGGGAATTGGGTAGGTTGAAGATAAGGTGTTGGGGTGTTTGGTGGTTGATTAGGTTTTTGGTTGAGTTGGTGTTAATTTGTTGTTGTTGTTGATTAGTAATGTCATGAATTAGGTAATAAATGAGTATTACTATGAATTCTGGTTGTGAATTGGTGTTTTGGGACGAAAATCCGTGCAGGTTTGGGTGCTGACCACAAAGAGGAGAACTGCGAAATCGTAGAGCTCGCTTAGAGAGCTGGAGCTCTCACTTAGCGAGCAAGTTAGTTTGTGGAAAAGTAATGAGTCAGTGAGTTTCTCGCTTAGCGAGCAAGGTTCCTCGCTGAGCGAGACCTGGAGCGTGAAATGATGATTTTTAATTCCAAAAGATTCCTTAAAACTACTTAAATGATGTAGTAATACTTAGGAATCGATGTGGTGTAGTTGGAGGTAGTAAAAGAGGAGTTATACATATAATTATAGGGATAATTAGTATAACTAAAATAATGAACTTAGTTTGGAAGTTTATTGGGTTTCGTTGTTGAGTATGATTCGTTGTTGTTATGTTGAGTTACATATCGTTGTTGATTGTTAATATTTGTATATTTGATATGTTGTGGTATGTGTTGTTGTTCTGTTATGGAAGTTGAAGTATATTTGTGTAGTTAAATGCTATAAGCATAATGTTGATGATAATTGTGGTGACAATGGATCGTTGCATGTGATTGGTGTTGTGGTGAGTAGTAGTATGTGAGTTGTTGTTGTTGTTGATGTTGTATGACATAATCGTTGTATATATGCATGTATGTCGTTGGTGTTGCATGACTTGTTGCATATTTTGTTAACTTACCAAGGTGGGGTATGTTAGTTGTTGTGATGTTGGTGCAATCATGAAATAGGGATCGTACGAGGGTGTGATCATGAAATAGGGATCATACTGGACCATGAAATAGGGGTCGATGGGTGTAATCATGAAATAGGGATCATACTGGACCATGAAAGAGCGGTCGAGAGTTCCGACGGGACCTGGATCTTGAAATAGAGATCAGATATGGTATCACATGCATAGAGTCAAGTAGGGTCTCATTGCATGATTTTTGTTGTTCTCGATGTATATGATGTTGTTGTTATTGTTGATGTATATGATGGTGTCGATGTATATTATAACAGTTCGTCCCCCCACAAGGCAATCCCGACACTGCCACCTCACGATCTTCTCTACTCCCATCTCTAGTAGAGTTTTTGCCTTTTGTGGGAATCGAACCCTGTACCCTAGGGTTCAAGTACATGTTCAATCCATTCCTACTACCAATTGAGCTACTAGCTCAAGTGGTAGTGGGAATGGATTGGACATGTACTTGAACCAACTCAAGTGGTAGTGGGAATGGATTGGACATGTACTTGAACCCCAAGGTACAGGGTTTGATTCCTATGGAAGGAAAAAACTCTACTAGTAAGGGGGGGGGGTAAAGAAGATCATGAGGTGGCAGTGTCGGGATTGCCTTGTGGGTGGCCCGGACTGTTATAAAAAAAGGCGCCTTTTTTTTTAACAGCAAGAGCCTTCTGCACTCCCGACACTATTACCTCACGATCTTCTCTACCCCCTCTCTAGTAGAGTTTTTGCCTTCCGTGGGAATCAAACCCTGTACCATGGGGTTCAAGTAGATGTTCAATCCATTCCCACTACCAATTGAGCTAGTAACTCATTTGGTAGTGGGAATGGAATGAACATGTATTTGAACCCCATGGTACAGGGTTTGATTCCCACGGAAGGCAAAAAATCTACTAGAGAGGGGGTAGCGAAGATCGTGTGGTGAGGGCCCCGGGTTGTTACATATATGATGTTTTTATTGTTATTGATGTATATGATGTTGTTGATGTTATTGATGGGTATGATGTTGTTGTAGATAAGATGTGGTTGTGTGATAATGGTAGAGAAGTGATGTCTTATTTCTGATGCTATATAATTTTTATTATATTACTCTTTTATGGTGTAAGTATCTCACCCCTTCTATTTGAATGTTGCCCCTAAGTTGGTAACGTGCAGGTGAGCAGGATAAGTCGAGTGGTGGTCAGTGAAGTTGGTGTACTTCACGTCATTAGGGTGTCGACTCTGATATGTCGCTTTGGATGTCGGGACGACGTTGTTTTATATGTTTATTTCTTTTAGAAAACATTTTCTTGTAATTGAAGTTGATTGATGTTGATTTAAAAATATTTCCGCTGCATGTTGAACACGTATTTGGAAACGTATTATTGAGCCGAGTTGTTTTATGTTGAGCTGTAGCACTCAAATAGTTTTAAATAAAAATTTTACTCTGATAATTACAAATAATTTCGTGGGGTATTTTGGGTGTTACAAAGTGGTATCAGAGTAGGTCTGTCTGTCCGAACAGGTAGTTGAGTCGTTGAGCTATTGTGTCGTTGTGTTGAGTGTTGAGTGTTGAGCGTTGTTGTTGCACTGTTGTTGTCGTTGTTGATTCTAAATCATTGTTGGATTGTATGTTGTGACAAATTTAGAATGGCTAGGAGGAATGATGTTGCTCTTGTCACTGCTATGCAGGCGATGGCACAGGCTGTGCAAAATCCGATGAATGCAGGGGATCGTGAAAGTGATGAGTTCAGGGAGAATGATCCGCCTACATTCAAGGGGAAGTATGACCCTGATGGAGTACATGATTGGCTCAAGGAGATCAAAAGGATCTTCAGAGTGATGAAGTGCTCAAAAGGAAGCAAGGTGCGGTTGGGTGCGCACATAGTGGTAGCTGAGGCTGATGATTGGTGGGTTGGCACTCATCAACAGTTGGATGCATCTGGTGAGGCAGTCACCTGGGCTGTATTCAAGAGAGAATTATTGAGGAATTATTTTCCTAAATATGTTCGGGGAAAGAAGGAAATCGATTTTCTGGAGTTGAAACAAGGCAGTATGTCTATGACTGAGTATGCTACGAAGTTCACTGATTTGGCAAAGTTCTATCCTTATTATAGTGAGGCAACTGCTGAGTTCTCGAAGTGTGTTAAATTCGAGAACGGTTTGAGGCCTGAGATTAAGCAGGCGATTCGTTATTAGAGAATCCGAAGGTTTCCGAATTTGGTGGATTGTTGCAGGATCTTTGAAGAGGATAACAAGGCTCGATCTGAGCATTTCAAAGGTCTAGTTGAAAGAAGAGGTAAACAACAAGTGAGTTATGGAACAACTTATGCAAATTTTGCTGATAAGGGTAAGCAGAAATAAAATGAAGGAAAAAGGCCAAGTGGGGAAGGTGCTCCTACTTTGCTAAAGTGCTATAGGTGTGGTGAGATGGGTCATCGTGTCAGTGAGTGCACGAGTGATGTGAAGAAATGTTTCAAGTGTGTTCAGCCTGGACACTTGATTGCTGAGTACAAAGCTAATCTAGTTACTTGCTACAATTGTGGGGAGCAAGGTCATACCAGCACGCATTTTCAGAAGCCTAAGAAAGATGCAACTGGAGGAAAGGTGTTCGCTTTGACAGGGACACAAACTTCCAGCGAGGATCGTTTGATCAGAGGTATTTGTCAATTAATAGTATTCCGTTGATTGCTATGATTGACACTGGTTCGACGCACCATTTTATTTCTCTTGATTGTGTTAGTAAATTAGGACTTGTTGTGTCTTCGGTGCAAGGAGAGATGGTTATCGAGACTCATGCTGATGGGTCATTAACTACTTCTCTCGTATGTCTGAATTGTCCGTTATCGATTTATGGTAAGGACTTTGGTATGAATCCGATTTGTCTGTCGTTGAGAGGTATGAATGTAATTTTAGGTATGAATTGGTTGGAGTACAACCATGTTCATATTAATTTCTTCAATAAGGCGATTCGATTTCTTACTCCTGGTGAAGAGGAAGAAGAAGTTGGTTATTTTTCTGCTTGAGAGTTGAAAGAGCTTGTGGATGAAGAAGCACAAGTTTTGGCGTTGTTTGCATCTTTGTTGGTGGAAAGTGATATGGAAATTAGTGAATTGCAAGTGGTGAGGAACTTCCCGGAAGTGTTTCCAGATGATGTTATGGATGTGCCACCAGAGAGAGAGGTGGAATTTATTATTGATCTTGTGCCAGGAACGAGACCTATTTTGGTGGCACCGTATCGTATATGAGGTTGTGTAATGATTACAGACAACTGAATAAGGTGACAATTAAGAATAAGTATCTGCTTCCAAGGATAGATGATCTGATGGATCAATTAGTTGGTGCTCAGGTGTTTAGTAAGATTGATTTGCGATCGGGTTATCATCAGATATAAGTGAAGGATGAAGATATTCAAAAGACTGCTTTTAGGATTCGGTATGGACACTATGAATATGTATTGATGCCATTTGGATTTACTAATGCACCTGGTGTATTCATGGAATACATGAATTGGATTTTCCATGAGTATTTGGACCAGTTTGTTGTTGTGTGTATAGATGACATTCTGATTTACTCTAAGTCTGAAAAAGAGCATGCTGGACATTTGCGGATTGTGTTGCAAGTGTTGAAAGAGAAGAAGTTGTATGCGAAACTGTCGAAGTGTGAAGTTTGGTGGACAGAGGTGAGTTTTCTGGGTCATGTGATTTCGGAAAGAGGGATTAATGTGGATCCTTCCAAAGTAGATATAGTACTACAATGGGAGACTCCGAAGTTGGTGCCGCTCCCGACATTTTTATCCTAGTACAAACGCGAAAGTGGCGCAAAAAAGGTAGAGTCACCAGCCAGGCATTTTTATCCCGAAAGAATGGGAAAGGTAATGTTGCACAAACTTGAAGAAGAAGGAAAGGACAAGGTCCTGCGAACCAAAGATCTGGGTTCGGGAGTCGGTTACGACCTGGGAAGGTATTAGCACCCCAAATCGTCCGCCGTACCTGACGGGATCCACGCTTGCAAGGAAACTGTTTCAAAGGATGAAGAAATGAAAGCTGCTGCAAAAAGAAAGACTGGAACTGGAGAAAAGAAAAGAAAGGGAGAAAATGTAGGGAAAATAAAAGAGTGTGCTCGAACGGGCCCTACCCCGCTGCCTACGTACCTCATCTGGACAATGAGGATCAGAGTCGCCGTAGTTCCCCTAACTAGGGGTAGAAAAGATTGCTTGTGTCTTAAGGCTTGAACTGCCTATGTCAATGCTCAGGTGTTGCAGGCTCGGACGACGAGTGCGTTACTGTCTTGCAAAATGACAAGTAGGAGCAAATTCGCGGACGGAGCGAAGGAGATGAGAAAAGAATTCCCGAAGGAAAGACGCTTATTGTTTTTTTGTGTTTTTTAGAAGCTTTTATGAGTGTGTCACAAGGAAGTGAACTCAAGCTCTTTTCCATAGAATGTGCACTTGCCACTACATTCCAAGATGGAATAATAGAACAAGCACACTCAAGTAATGAGAAGATCCCAAAAACTTGATTCCAGAGATTAGGGCTTAGGCTCACTAACTCATTGAATTTATTAAGTGTTTTTGTATTTTTGGATGAAGAAGTGTTTTTTATGATTTTCTTGGTAAAGATGGTATCCTGATCAGACTCGTGCATCACAAGACAAGCTTGTACTATCCCAAGATGGGAAGACTACAAGTGTATCATGGAATAAGGCTATTGCACATGAGACCACTTCAATCTTTATTAAGTGTCTTTTATGATTTTGAGATGAGAAGAGAAGAGAAACAAAGGGATTTCAAAGGTAAAAGTCTAATGGGGGACTAATGAATCCTAATGTTATCATGCAAAGGAAAACCTAGGTTAGTGAGGCTTACTATCCTAAAGAAGGAGAAGATAAGAAGATAAAGAGAAGAAAGAAGAAGAGAAGAAGGAGGAAGTAAGGCCTAAGCCCAATAATCACAAGCAAGATAATATCAATAAGGAAAAGAGAAGAGATAGGATTTGGAGATGTGGGAATCACATCCACACCTCTCACTTACCAAAGCCCCTGAAATTGTTAGTGACATAAGAATAAATGCAACACAAAATGAACATAATATCAAACCAAGTCCACACAACCAGAAGTGGAATCTCAATCACAAATACCAATTGCAAATACAAAGCATAAGAATGAGAAATAAACTATACCACTCAACATGAAGCAACATGGATTATCATGACAAACCAAAGTAAACATGAGATATCACAAAGCAAACTAGGCAAAGCAACACCACAAACTCTAAGACCAGAACCCTAACATGTTAAGAAAGTGCCTAAGGATCATGTAAGATGAAGAGAAGAGGCATACAAACTCAAGTATTAACATCATGAAGAGCAAAGAAGCAAAAGAAGTGAGGTGAGCATGCATAAAAGTGAATGAACTTTAAAGGCAAACAATCACAAAAATTTTCAAAGCACAATCATCAAATCAAGACCAGAGATGGATTAACATCCTAAAAAGGCTCTAAACAACTTAAAGAAGTTGGCACAAGTGCCCTTCTATCCTGGGGATTGAACATATGACCAAAAGAGATGCAAAAGAAGACAAGTAAGGAACAAAATTCAAATCAATTCAAGCATGCATCCAAAAATTCCACAAACTTGTATTAAGACTCCTCAAACATACAATGTTAACATGCCAAAAGGAGAGAATCAAAATCAGAAGCTAAGCAAGTCAAATAAATGCTCAAACATGGATTAGGGTTAGAAGACTTCATGCACAAGTTAAAGACTAAAACCAATTAAGCAAACTTCTAAAAATCAGAATAAAAATAAAAAATAAACTATATCTCAAATTGAATCCAGAGCAAAAAGAATCAGTTCAAAATTCAAACTAATGGTCAAAATAGATATTATACAAGACAGCATGCTTCAAAAATGAAATAAAAGAAATTAATTAAAGAAACAATTAATTCCCACGTGGCAAATAAAAATAAATGGAAAATAAAAATGCCAAAAATTAGAGAAAACTCAAAGGATCATTCAAGAAATTTTTTAGAATTGTTAATGACTTATTTCTATTTTAGAAAAAATAAAATCAAACTGAAAATAGAATAGAAATAAGAAAAATAATTAATGAGGCAGAGGTGCAGACAGCAATGAAACTCAGTTTAATTAACACCTGGGCCCAACAACGGGGGTGCGCTTAGCAATTGGCCTTAGGCCCATCCGAAATTCCACAAACCTCCACCAACAACTCAGATCATTATTTACATTTATTATTATTTTTATTAAAATGAAAATGAACAAAATGTTATGTGAACTCATCATCAATTGGTCAGCTTAGGGTTAGTTACTAACGGACAAAACCTCACCACAACCACTCAACACTCACCACATCATCGTCCCTTACCTCCCTCTCATGAAGAAATTCGAAAAACTGCAAAAACAGAGCAAAACTTCCGCATACCATCACCAATTCAGAGCACCATAACTCCTTCATCTCTCAATGAAAATCAAAAGAATAAAAACTAAAAATGCAGTCTGAAACACAAGGATCACGAATATGCCAATAGTTTTCACAAACAAGCATCACAACAAGCAAACCGAAAGCATCAATATCAAACATCAAAACATAAATTCATGATTTAAAGCCATACAAAGCTTCTAAACACTTCATATCATACATATTAATCCATAACAACACAAAACAAGCCAGAATGCATTCAAACCGAAGCAATCAATTGAGAGACTCAAACCTGTGATTGAAGCTTCTTGCAGATGCTGCGAAATCCTGAGATCTCCTTGCTCTTTTCAAGCTTCCTTGGATCTTGTTCAGGCCAAATAAAGGCTTACAGATGAAGCTGATGCAAGATCAGAGAGAGTGATTGAAACTTTGCTTTGCCTGAAGCTCCAAGAACTACTATGGATGTGATGTGAGAGTGAATGTGAGGATGCAGAGATCTTGAAGAAGAAGAATGAGGTGCGAGAGTCACAATCCAGATCTGGAATTTTCTTCTACAGTTGAGAGCACAATGGGAGAGGAGAGAGATGTTGAAGAGTGTGATGATAAAAAAATGCTACAAGAATCGTGCTTGTGCTTCTTATATCACAAGGGTGCCGAGTGCACTTGTTTGTGGTGTATGAACCAAGTTGGTTATCTTGCTTTCACAAAAATGCAGCCTGCGTGAATCCTTTTGCCTCTCTTTTCCAGCTTGTTATTTTGAAACTACTCCCATGCAGGAGGATCCACACGAATTACCATGGGCTGGGGTGTTGGCAGCATGACATTTCATGACGAGGAGGGGTCATGAGAATCGTGTGATGGTGATTGGTTATTCCCTCATGGTACATGCTATAGGAATTCACGTGCAAATTTTCTCTCCTTTGGTGCAATGCGTGATGAGCCCATTGGATAAACGCGTGACTTGGAGTGGCATGAGAGCAAGCAAGTGATACCACTATATATTACTGATTCCTCTCACTCATGTGTTGTCCAAGTACTAGTACTTCCTTGCCAATTATACTACAAATCGAAACACATGCATACCAATGACACCCACATGCATTTGGTCATGTAAACACACTCTAACGCCCTATTGAAAAAAGTGTGAGAAAAATAATAAAAAAATATGGAAAGAAATAAAAGAAAAAGGTGGACCAATGGGATGTTGCCAAAATACTTCTAAAACCCTAAAATACACCAAAACTTCTAAAAAACATATCTTGAGTTCTAAAAAAGCTATGAAAGCTTTCTACGACTTTTCGGAAAGGGAAAATCGTGCTCTACAACTTTCGTGTTCACCGGAAAATCATTCGGAGCTTTTTTGCACATGAAAAATAGCTTGAAGTTTATGGACAAATAATTTCCAAAAATGGAAACTTCTAGACTTCTAATTTTAGAAACTTTTTGCATACTCCCGATTTTTTTGACATTTAAGCTCAACTAAATTATTCCTTGACATGATATGACCTTAAAAATGATAATCCTGATTAAAAAACTTTGAAATCTTCATGTTGACTTTTTTGACTGCACAGTTGACTTTCTTGCTTCACCTCCAAGTAACTAGACCAAACCTTGACTTCTTCAATGAATTTTTGCCTCAAACTTCATATATAAGCCATGCAGACCAAATGAGAGCCTTTTCCCACAAGAAATGATAAAAGCTAAGAGGATATGAGGATCTGGCCCAAAACACTAATCAGGATTTCCCTCACACAGGAGAAAAGTTGCACTTTTGAACTTCTGATGAAATAACAGACTTCCCTAAGAAATTTTCTCACCAAATTTCATCCCTAGGATCCTCTTGTCATATGAGAGATTTTGCCCAGATGAAATGGCCAAAGTCACAAAGATTTCATGCTTGAAAGTGAAACCCTAATTTGGGATCATTGTGTAGGAGCTTGCCCTAGCTTGAATTCACTATTGATCTCTCAACCTCCTGGGCTTTTGTGACTGATCTTGAACTTATGAATGCCATGTAGACTCCTAATGGGACTTGGAAAAGTCCATTGAGCCTCTTTTTATAGCTTGCAATGCCTCACATCCACCAACAATTGATCATATGCCTAATGCTAGATCATGAGAATGTTATGCTTCACTTTTCCATGCAAAGATGCTAAGGATATGATATGCTTATGATGATTATGATATGATGATGATGCTCAAGAAAAAGAGGGAAAATTTGGGGTGTTACAGCTGCCCCTATTCATGCAACTGTTAATCTGAAAAGGGACGGTAGGACGGGCTATCGACCATTCAAGATGAACTGTGGTTGAATACCAAGAAAACCTGAAATTTGCACTCTGCGAGAGAACGCAAGCACTGGGAAATAAATCCAACCAAATGACACTTTGGTGACTGAAGTGGGGAGAAAGCAGACGAGCTCTTTCCAAGTTGAACTATTACTTCAGATAAGGATACTTAGACAGACGAGTCTTCTTCGAACAAACCTGTTACGCCAGATGCTGGACACACGAGCCCTCTTCAAATAAACCTATTACGCCAAGAACTGGACATACGAGCCCTCTTCAAGTAAACCTGTTATGCCAGGAACTGGACCTATGAGCCCTCATACACTTTGCAAAAATATAAGACTTGAGACAAACGAGCCTCCTTTGGATAAACCATTACGCCAGGACCGATGATGCACTTAAGTCTGTGGGATAGACATGCATACTCAGGATAGACGAACCCTCCTCATATATTATCTGTGGATACATGGTCTAAGACAAACGAGCCTTCTTTGGGAAAACCTGTTACGCCAGGTGCAACAATAGGATTTGACGAACCCTCTTACCAAATCTTGCGTAGACAAGCGGTGCTTTGAGACAGACGAACCTCCTTCAGATAACCTGTTACGCCAGGTGCCAGTAACCATTTTGACGTTTAATCCCACTATCAGGACTTCAAACCTCTTCAACACAGACGAGTATTGGATGATCATCAAGAGAGCACAAACAAGTGCCATAAGTCAATGATACAAATGAATATCAGACGATGATCTAAGAAATGCAGACGAGCGCTTCAGGCGATGATACAAACGAATATCAGCCACTGATACAGACGAATACCAAAAACCCAACATAGACGAGCATTTGGAGTAGCAATACAGACGAGTACCAGAAATCCACATAGATGAGTGTGAGGAATGGTACAGACGAGTATCCAAACAATGCAAACGAGCTTCAAACGGATAACAAACACAGACGAGCGTTGGGGAATGCAGACGAGCAACAAGCAAATATCAAACACAAATGAGTGATGGGGAGTGCATACGAGAAAAATCAACTATCAAACACCGACGAGTGTTGGGGAGTGCATACGAGCAAAATCAACTATCAAACACCGACGAGTGCTGGAGAGTGCATACGAGCAAAAGCAACTATCAAACACCGACGAGTGCTGGGGAGTGCATATGAGCAAACAACATCTACCAACCATGGGCAACTGCTGGGGAAAGCAAACGAGCAATACCAAAGCGCGAACACAGACAAGTGTTGGGAAATGCAGACGAGCAACAACATAGTGCTAACACAGACGAGTGTTGGGGAATATTTCAATGATGGTTGTATCTCAATCATGAAACTCTGTGGGGGGAATGACGATCTTCCAACACGACTGGGGAGATGCTTCATCAAATATCCTTTGCTTAGGAAAATAGTTTTGTCAGTTATACGCTCTGTGGGGAATGGGCCTCCCACTGCCTGCTGGGCATACTCCACTTGTGTAAAGATGACCTGCTTGGGAATTTCACCTGCTCTGGCTCAGCTGGGGAAAACTCTGTTTGAGAGAATGTGACGCCATCCTGCAAAACCTGCAACAGCAGAAAACACATATATGCCCCAGGGACTTGCGTGGTATGATCTGTTCATCCATTGTCACCCGACACTCAAAGACGGTTTTAAATGCTTCCATGCAATGTCATTTTCTCTTTAGAAAACGAATCACCATGTTTCAAATGCAATGTTATTTTTGCCAAAAATTTAGGACATTTTTGCAAACAAAAACAAACACAACACATCTTTTTGACTGAATATTCTTTTATTGAAAGGCCTCTGAATAGGCAGAATTTTACATCGGGATGCAACCACCTAGAAAGAGGTAGCTACCATAAAATTGAGAAAATAAACTATCCTAATGGCAATGGGCACGACATCCCAATGAGTTTCCTTCTTGCTATGACCAGCATGTCTTCAAAACTCTCCCTTCTTGCCTTCGCTTTCTGAAAAGATGAGGGGACTGATTCCTATCCTTCGGATATTATCATGCTATACAAAACGATGATTTGGTTTAGATTACTCGGATCGCAGTTGTTCACTTATTCCCTTGTTTTTTGTGGATCGCCCTTTCGGGTTTTCAATCCACCGGGATACCCTTTTTTCCTGAGCTGTCCGATGTGGCTTTTCAACTTAGCGGGTGTATAATTTTTTTTATTTATCTTCCCTAACTTTTTCCCGAGCCTTTTATTCTTTTTTTAGCTCGTCGGGATGCCCTTTTCTTGCCTGGACTTTAATTCTGTTTTTGTGTCCAGCGGGTCTTTTTATGCGAAGTATTTTTTAACTGCGTCCGAGTTAACAGGGGATTGGAAATCTTCTCCGTCCATAGTAGTGAGCATCAGTTCCCCTCCCGAGAAAACTTTCTTCACTATGAATGATCCTTCGTAATTTGGGGTCTACTTGCCCCTGTGATCTGAACCTGGAGGAACGATCCTCTTGAGCACAAGCTCTCCTACTTGATACTCCCGAGTACGTACTCGTTGGTTGAATGCTCGTTTCATTCTCCTCTGATAAAGCTGACCATGACAGATAGCTGCTAATCTCTTTTCCTCAATTAGACATAACTGATTGTATCGAGCACGTACCCACTCAGCCTCATCTAACTTCACATCCATCATCATACGCAATGAAGGAATTTCTACCTCGACAGGCAAGACTGCCTCCATACCATATACCAATGAGAAAGGAGTTTCCCCGGTTGATGTCCTGACTGACGTTCGGTACCCATGCTACGCAAATGGTAACATCTCATGCCAATATTTGTAAGTGACAACCATTTTTTGCACAATCTTCTTGATATTCTTATTTGCCGCTTCTACCGCACCATTCATCTTTGGTCGGTAAGGAGAAGAATTGTGATGCTGAATCTGGAAGTCCCGACACAATTCTGCCATCATCTTGTTATTCAAATTGGAACCATTGTCATTAATGATTCTTTCGGGCACTCCGTATCTGCAAATAATGTCTCTTTTCAAAAATCTGGCTACCACTTGACGAGTGACGTTGGCATAAGATGCTGCTTCAACCCACATAGTGAAGTAATCGATCGCAACCAGAATGAAACGATGACCATTTGAAGTAGTAGGCTCTATTTTCCCGATCATGTCAATGCCCCACATAGAAAAGGGCCAAGGAGATGACATGATGTTGAGTGGGCTAGGAGGAACATGCACCTTATCTGCATAAATCTGGAACTTGTGGCACTTACGGGCGTACGAACAACAGTCTGCATCCATTGTCATCCAATAATACCCTGATCTCAACAACTTTTTAGCCATTGCATGTCCTCCTGCATGAGTACCTAAGGATCCCTTGTGAAGTTCTTGCATTAACAGGCTTGCTTCGTGTCTATCCACGCATCTGAGCAAGACCATGTCAAAGTTCCTCTTATACAAAACCCCATCTGTATTCAAGAAGAAACTAGCAGCAAGTCGTCTTAAGGTTTTCTTGTCGTTGGATGATGCCCCGGCTGGGTATTCTTGTTTATCCAGGAAAAGCTTGATATCAAAGTACCAAGGTTTCTCATTAGACACTACGTCTACAGAGAAAGCATAAGCTGGTGCGTCAAGCCGGGAAATGTCAATCCTGGGTACATAATTCCAACACAAGACTTTGATGGACGAAGAAAGAGTAGCCAATGCATCAGCAAATTGATTCTCATCTCGTGGTATATACTGAAGCTTAACTGTTGTGAAGAACGTCAACAATCTTCTAGCATAATCCCTATAAGGAATCAAATGTTCTTGATGTGTATAACACTTGCCAGTAATCTGATTGATAACGAGGGCTGAATCTCTAAATATATCGAGGGTCTTAATCCGAAGATTAATAGCCTCCTCTATTCCCATTATGCACGCCTCGTATTCCGCTTCATTATTGGTGCAGCCAAAAGTAATTCTGGCAGCGAAGGGAAAGTGAACACCTTCAGGAGTGATAAGAACAACACTAACTCCACGTCCGTTGATATTGACTGCCCCATCAAACATAAACTTCCATTTGGATTCAGGGTCTGGCCCCTCCTCCGGAAGTGGTTCCTCGCAATCTTTTGCTTTGAGGTACATGATGTCCTCATCAGGGAAATCAAACTTCATTGGCTGATAATCATCTTCAAGAGGTTGCTGTGCAAGATAATCCGACAATACACTTCCTTTGATGGCTTTCTGGGAAGTATACTGTATATCGTACTCTGTTAAGATCATTTTCCACCTTGCAACCCTTCCGGTTAACGCTGGTTTCTCAAAGATATACTTGACAGGATCCATTTTTGAGATTAGTAGTGTGGTATGGGTCAACATGTACTGTCTCAGTCGGCGAGCAGCCCATACCAAAGTGCATCAAGTTTTCTCGAGCAGTGAATAACGAGATTCACAGTCGGTAAACTTTTTGCTAAGGTAGTAAATAGCGTACTCTTTTCGACCAGACTCGTCATGTTGGCCTATAACACACCCCATCGACCCTTCTAGCACAGTCAAGTACATGATAAGTGGCCGTCCTGGAACCAGAGGCATTAGAATCGGAGGTGCCTGCAAATATTCTTTTATCTTTTCAAAGGCTCTTTGACAGTCCTCATTCCACCTAACCATTTGCTCTTTTCTTAGCAATTTGAATACTGGCTCACACGTGGCAGTTATATGAGATATAAATCGTGAAATGTAGTTCAATCTCCCTAAAAACCCGCACACTTATTTTTCTGTTTTCGGTGCAGGCATATCTTGTATTGCTTTTACTTTTACAGGATCAACCTCGATTCCTTTCTGGCTAACAATAAAACCTAGCAATTTTCCGGAACGCACTCCGAAAGTGCACTTGTTTGGATTCAACCTCAGCTTATACTTTATCAGTCTATCAAACAGCTTTTTGAGATTGACCAGATGCTCTTCCTCGTCTCGGGACTTGGAAATCATATCGTCCACATAGCATTCAATCTCCTCGTGTATCATGTCGTGGAACAATGTGACCATAGCCCGCTGATACGTTGCCCCGACATTCTTCAATCCAAAGGGCATAACTTTATAGCAAAATGTACCCCACGGGGTAATGAACATTGTTTTCTCCATGTCTTCCGGTGCCATCTTAATCTGATTACCTGGAGAAGCCATCCATGAAGGAAAATACCGAGAATTGAGCGGTGTTATCTACCAGCACGTCAATGTATGGTAATGGAAAGTCATCCTTTGGACTTGCTCTGTTTAGATCCCGATAATCAACGCACATCCGCAGTTTGCCGTCTTTCTTTGGTACAAGCACAATATTAGCTACCCAAGGTGGATAACTAGTTACGACAAGGAATCCGGCATCCCACTGCTTCTGAACTTCCTCCTTGATCTTCATCGCCATATCAGGACGAGTTCTTCTCAGCTTTTGTTTTACCGGAGGACAGTCTTCTCTTAGTGGCAGCTTATGCACAACAATGTCTGTATCCAACCCTGGCATATCTTGATACGACCAGGCGAAGATATCAACATATTCATGTAGCATACCAATCAACTCCTTCTTTACCTCGGCCTGCAGACTGGCCCCAATCTTTATCTATTTCTTTACATCTTCAGTCCCAATGTTGATGATCTCTATCTCTTCCTGATGAGGCTGAATGACCCTTTCCTCTTGTTTCAACAGCCTTACAAATTCTTCCGGGAGTTCACAGTCTTCCTCAACCCCTTCATCAGCTTGGTAGATAGGATTTTCAAAGTCATGCGTGGTCATAGCAGGAACGTTATCACTAGAATCCGGATGATCAAAACTGCACAGATGATGTGCTTATTTCAGAATCTGTTTTTTTTCAAAAGAAACACAAACTCACATACAAAAGGAAAAACATGTTGCCATTTTATTTTTTGTGTGAAAAATTTAAAATAAAAGAAAGAGAACACAATTTGCTTGAAAAATGTCCTTTATTTCAGGGAAAAATATAAAGGCATTAAAAACATGGTGGCCCTACAAATGGATCCGTGCACCTTGGGCAGAGTGAAGGATTGACATGCAGCATGATAAAAAGGAAACAAGTAAATTACTTTGATTGCCAGGTAACTTGAACGAAATCCTCGGCAGACCAGTTCCTGAGTTCCTCCCCAGGTGCACATGGGTGAATCCAGCTATCCCAGTCGTAGTCACTGCCCCCTTCTTCACTGGTTGCACATATGTTATTACGATCGAGCATTCCGGCGCTTGTGAAAGTTATAGTCTTATTATTCTGAGGCCAGTTAGACCCACCAGGCTGGTAACCAAGACCAAACTTGTCATCTTTCTTTTCTAATTCCAGCAACTTTCCCCAGCCCTGGGCGCTTCTAGATTGAACCACTTCTTTGGCTTGCTTGTAGGAGTGAATGGAGGTCCTTTCCTTCTCGTTATTCCTCTCTGCTGGAGCCAAAATGCTGACATTAACCGCTTCAAAGGCCTAACACAACGTTTCATGAATCTCTCCGTCCATCTCCACGTACTTGAAAGTTGACAGGTGACTCACAAAGACGTCTTCTTCTCCACACACAGTGATCACCTGGCCGTCAACCACATACTTCAGCTTCTGATGTAACGTGGATGTTACTGCGCCTGCAACATGGATCCAGGGACGTCCTAGCAAGCAACTGTACGCAGGCTGAATATCCATGACATAGAACGTGCTCTTGAACACTTGAGATCCTATCTTCACAGATAACTCAACTTCCCCGAACACAGACCTACATGACCCATCAATGGCTTTCACGATTAAATCACTGGGTCGTAAGACAATGCCATCAACATTCAACTTCATCAAGACCTTCTTAGGGAGCACATTGAGAGAAGATCCTGTATCAACCAAGACATGTGACAGGACAACACCCTTACACTCCATGGTGATATGCAGGGCTTTGTTGTGATTGCGGCCTTCTGAAGTAAGATCTCTATCCGTGAAGCCCAACCCATGGCTAGCATTCACACTTCCTACTACAACTTCCAACTGATTAACCGTTATCTCCTGTGGAACATATGCCATCTGCAATACCTTCAAGAAAGCCTCCCTATAAGCTGGAGAACACATCAACAAAGACAAAATTGATATTTTGGACGGCGTCTGATTCAACTGCTCAACTACTTTGTAGTCATTCTTCTTTATTATCCTCATAAACTCCTCAACTTCTTTTTCAAAAGTACCTTGTCCAGCCGCAGGAGTTGTCATTTCCTCGGTCGCTATCTGCTTTCCTTTATCCTTTGCATCAGCTTCAGCTTCAGGATCTCCTCTGAGAGCTTGAGGAGCAAAAAGATGCCCGCTTCTCGTAAAACCACCAACTCCTCCGACGTTCACCACAGTCGGGTCAATCGTTACTGACTTACTCTCCACCTTATGACCTTACACATACACATCTGAGCCATAATTCCATGGAATGTCTTTATCATCAGCATAAGGAATAGGCCCTGGAACAGTAATAGTAATAGGACTAACCTCTGGAACATAGATAGTCACAGGCTCCCTTCGGGCATATACTTGAGCTAGATCAAATTAAATTGTTATGGTAGATACACAATCACTTTCATCATTAACCTTATCAAACTGCAATGACCCCTCGTCAATCAGATGTTGCAGCCCCACCTTCAAGTCTTCACAGCCATTCACTGAACTTAAACACTTTTCACAATCAGAACCACACCCCGGAAATACTTGTCCTTTCAACAGCCTTTCTTTCACCACCAGCAAGGAAGTCTTCACCTCTTCTACATTCAGAATCAATCTTAACTTCTCACCACAATCAACAACATTTATCCCCGCCCCTCCATGGTTTGGAATAGGGTTTGATGTAACATTAGGCAGTGGTGCAAAGTTAATCGCCTTTGAATCGATCAAATCTTGAACTTTATGTTGTAGCGCCTTGCACTTCTCAGTTGAATTCCCGGGTGCTCCTGAATGGAACGCGCATCTTGCGTTAGCATTGTAGCCCACTAGAAGCTCTCCAGGTGGAGGTGGTGCCAATGTCCTCAATTGTACCAAGTTCAAGTCTAACAACCTCTGCAGTAGTGCCGTATATGTCATGGGAATGGCTTCAAGCACCCTATTAGCCGGACAAGCTTGTCTTGGTTGATAGGGTCTTTGCTGATAATTGTTACACTATGGTTGTTGTTGTTGTTGCTGTTGTGGGGGTTGAGTTTGTTGCACAGGACTTGAAGGAATAGTGATAGCTGCCACTTGCGCATAAGGTCTTCTATATCCTCGGCCCCGTCCTCGGCCGTACACAGCATTGGTTTCACCTTCTCTCCTTCTCGGAGGTCCATTAAAAGCTTTTCTTACACCGCTCTAGCTACCCGCACTGGTGTCCTGAATCTTCCCCATCTTTAACAGAGTTTTGACCCTCTCTCCGGCTATCACTATATCATTGAACTTAGTAGCTGAACAAGACGCCAACCTCTTGATAAACACCCCCTGAAGCGTTCCCATGAACATATCAGCCATCTCATTTTCCAGCAAGGGTGGCTGCACTCTGGCAGCAAGCTGACGCCACCTTTGAGCGTACTCCTTAAACCCCTCTTTAGCATTTTGAGACATGGTCTGCAACTGAGTGCGATTTGGAGCCATATCCAAATTGTACTGGTACTACTTCACGAATGCCTCTGCTAAATCTTTCCAGCTCTTAATGTTAACCCTGCTTAGCTTCATATACAACTCCAAGGAGCCCCCCACCAGGCTATCCTGGAAGTAATACATCCATAACTTCTCGTCATCAGTATGGGCAGCAATTCTTCCTACAAAGGACTGGAGGTGAATCTTCGGGCAAGCCGTGCCGTTGTACTTGTCGAAAGTAGGAACCTTGAACTTGTAAGGGATTCTAACCCCTGGAACCAAGCCCAAGTCAATAATATCAAACCCCAGGGAGCTCTGAGATTGAATGGCACGGATCTGCTCAGCCATCTCTTCAAACTTTCTGTTCATTTCAGCCCCTTGGCCTTCTGCCTCGTCTAGCAAAGTAAATTGTTCATCTTGACCATCCATCTATACGTTGTTTAGTCCATCATTGATAATGGTGATCCCTGGTTGTGCCACAGGGATTTCAACTTGACGGGCGCTAGCACCGTTGCGATTACCTCCATCAGCAGCCCCATTGTTCCTGGCCTGATTATTTTCCACCATCTCGCGCAAGCGCTCCTGAGTATGACCCATCCCTGCCATAAGGGTCATGAAATTGTCCATTCTCAATCTCAAGTCAGCTAAATCTGCCTGCATTTGATCCATCACTCTTTCTCTGTTTACTCTGGTAGGGTATCTGTGTACAGTTGGCTGTTCTCGGACCTTCCTGGGAGCTATAGTGCCTATAAGGACATAAACGTTAGAAACAGAAGAACTACCTACAAAACAAGCAAACACGTTATATGCATGCAATGTAACTATTCATATTTCCAAGTTTAGGCATTTATATGCCCCAGTTCTGGTATATGCTCCAGATAGCCACTTTGAGCATTAATTTTCAAACTCTCCCTTTGAAGAGTGTTCAGATCTTAGCAGTCTCAGACAAACAAGCTTCGCATACTCAGAAATAGTAATTGGAATTGAACATTGCATAACATGGATAACCCACTGACGGCCAAAAGTTAGAGCACAAACAAACTTCCCCGAAGGGTTACAAGTTAATACATGAATAAAGGAAAAACAAAACTCCTACAACAAGCCTGTAAGTAGTCTAAACAACAGTAAATAAAATCTAAACTAAAGACTCAGGTTCTTCTTCTGCAGCTATCACCTCTGTCATGTTCTTCTCCACACCTGCTCTCAGCTTGAGCTCTTCAATCTCTTTCAATGCCTCCTCCAAGGCCATCTGGCTCTGTGCCAACTGTTGAGTCTTTTCCCTTCGTACTTTGTGGACTTGTTCTACTTCTTCTTTCTTGAAGGCCATCTGTACCTCTAAAAACTCTTCCTTTTCTTTATACTTCTTCTGCTCCTGTTCCCTTTGGCCTTGCAACCAAACAATGGACTGGCGAGCTTCTTTAAGAGTCTTCAAAGTCTTCTTACGCCCCGCTTCTCTTTTAGATTCCATTAGACCCAATCACTGAAAATGAGCTTCTCTTCCAGCAAACTCCTTTTCCTTAGCTTCCAAGGAGGCTTGCGTCTTCTGTAGCTTTTCCTCTGCTTCATTCATGGCACGATTGGCAATGTTGTACAAGTTAACCATTTCAGCATTCTCAATCCGGATCTCGTGCAACTGAGCTTCCAATTTCTTATATTCTTCAAGAGAAACAGTATTCTGGCATGGCACTTCTTTGGGATATAATGGTACTTCCACTGAAAATGGCATGAGCACTTCCTTTACATGTTTCTGCAACCATGTAGCAAAAGGAGGACATGTCTTAGGATCTACCCTTCTAAAAACCTTCTTATCTTTCTTCACCCTGTGAGCCCAAGCCTGAGATGCTTGTATGACCAATTCTTTGTTTTCCTCCACAGAAAAGTACAAAGACTCAGTAAATTCCTCCATACTTGGTGGATCTCTCAGAGGATAACCAAATTGCTTCCTAGCTAAGGTTGGATGGTAACTGATCACACCCTTTCTTCCTAGCAAAGGCACACTAGCAAATCTTCCACAACTAACCAGTACCTCCTTCCCCAGCAAATCTCTGTCATAACCCCAAGCTATATCCTCAGAAGTTAGTCCCATTAGCCTCCTAGACCACTTCCATTCATCTCTCATCTCTTTGAAAGGACCTGACTTTGGCAATTGCCTGGCAAACCACTCAGCAAATAATGAAGCACAACAGCCCACTGGTCCACCTCTGCCTTTCTCATTCCGGTAGTGAATATTGTAGTAGAAATCTCCCAACAGGGTTGGTACAAGATTGCCTTTAGCAAAAATGGAGATCACCTCCAAGCTCACAAACTCCTTTTCTCCCGGGAAAAGACTAGATCCATATACCATCAAGGCAACCACATCACCAAAATCTCCCCACTTACCCTCTTTGGCATACTCTCCAGCCTCTGGTATAAGCACATCCCAAGGAAGTCCTCTGCCCTCACTGTCCTTCAAAGCATTCTTGACCTTAGCAACTGGTATACGACAGACTCTGGCTATGTCTTCTTCCTTGAGAACCACCTCTGACCCATAGTAAGGCAAAGTATCTCTGATAGGAACACCCAAAATGCTGGAAATCTCCTCCAAGGTAGGAGCCAAGATATAATCTGGAAATACAAAACACCGCAACAAGGGATCATAGAACTGAAGCAAAGTGTGCAAGCTATCCTTCTGGTCTGCATTAGGTTTGTCCATGTACTTCAAAATATGACCATACCTCTTTCTGAAATTCCCTAAAACTTGGTCATTCGTCATCCCTGCTAATTTCTGAACACTCTTGACTTCTAGATGGAGAAAAGTATAAGGGACATTCTTCTTTCTTGTAATTTTCTTAACTTCTGCCATCTGGAGAGCTTACAATTACCAGAACTGGGTTCTAAACTGTAAACAACAACCTGAAAAATGGAAACACAAATAGTTAATGCAAGTATGATGCGATGAAAATGCAATGCAGACATATGATCAATCTGGGACCATCTGGATACTGGATATTAGGACCCCCTGAATAACTGAAAACCAAGATCCTCTGAGCCATAACCCTCTGATAGAAACCCTCAGAACCAAGAGATCAAGAAATCCAGAACCATAAGGACCAAATCATAAGAGAGACCATACTGATAATGAGGGTATGTAGAGGTCAAGGGTTCCTGCAAACATGTAAACCCCTCCCAATCTCACTGGTGTGCTCCGGGTCAGGCATCACGGACTCTCAAAGCCGAATAGCAATAATACTTTCACCATTTCCGAGAAATGGCTCGTGACCAAATCAGGGAATCGGTTCGACATTATGTACTACGCAGGGAGGCCTCAGCTAAGTCCGGGAAAATAAGGTCATCCTATGTGAGTTCTAGGTGGGCCCTCGGGTGCGAATGGGTTTGCCACAAAATGTGGTCTGCCACTGCCACCACTAGAGAGGGATGTTTCCACAAGGTTCTCAATGATCGGTCCCCAGCTGCACATAACTATTAAGGTTATGAAATGAGAGAGGAAGATCCCCAAATCAAGACATTTCCAAGACGGTTGCAAATCTAGGCGTGGAACTCACTACGACCCTCATGACAAGATCTCATGAGGCCAAAGTGGAACCACTCTAATTCCTAAGGTGCACTCGAGCCTTGGTAATGAGCTCATCTCACAGTAACAGTATCACCGAAGCCCACCAAAAAGAAAAATCCAGTCCAGACAGTCCAGTATAATATATGATCAATGAAAATAAATACTGAAAACTGTAAATAAAATTGTAAATAAACAACAGTAAAATAAACATGCATCAACAAACAATAAACACACAAAGAAACAGAAATACGCAAGCGCTAGGAGAGACTCTCAAGGAAACCAGAGATACTCTGGTTAGGAACTCCCCAGTAGAGTCGCCAGCTGTCGCTCCCGGGATTTTCATCCTAGTACAAACGCGAAAGTGGCGCAGAAAAGGTAGAGTCGCCAGCCAGGTATTTTTATTCCGAAAGAATGGGAAAGGTAATGCTGCACAAACCTGAGGAAGAAGAAAAGGACAAGGTCCTGCGAACCAAAGATCTGGGTTCGGGAGTCGGTTACGACCTGGGAAGGTATTAGCACCCCAAATCGTCCGCCGTACCCGACGGGATCCACGCTTGCAAAGAAACTGTTTCAAAGGATGAAGAAATGAAAGCTGCTGCAAAAAGAAAAACTGGAACTGGAGAAAAGAAAAGAAAGGGAGAAAATATAGGGAAAATAAAAGAGTGTGCTTGAACGGGCCCTACCCTGCTGCCTACGTACTTCATCTGGACAATGAGGATTAGAGTCTCCGTAGTTCCCCTAACTAGGGGTAGAAAATATTGTTTGTGTCTTAAGGCTTGAACTGCCTATGTCAATACTCAGGTGTTGCAGGCTCGGACGACGAGTGCGTTACTGTCTTGCAAAATGACAAGTAGGAGCAAGTTCGTGGATTGAGCGAAGGAGATGAGAAAAGAATTCCCGAAGGAAAGACGCTTATTGTATTGTTTGTGTTTTTTAGAAGCTTTTATGACTGTGTCATAAGGAAGTGAACTCAAGCTCTTTTCCATGGAATGCGCACTTGCCACTACATTCCAAGATGGAATAATAGAACAAGCACACTCAAGTAAGGAGAAGATCCCCAAAACTTGATTCCAGAGATTAGGGCTTAGGCTCACTAACTCATTGAATTTATTAAGTGTTTTTGTATTTTTGGTTGAAGAAGTTTTTTTATGATTTTCTTGGTAAAGATGGTATCCTGATCAGACTCGTGCATCACAAGACAAGCTTGTACTATCCCAAGATGGGAAGACTACAAGTGTATCATGGAATAAGGCTATTGTACAGGAGACCACTTCAATCTTTATTAAGTGTCTTTTATGATTTTGAGATGAGAAGAGAATAGAAACAAAGGGATCTCAAAGGTAAAAGTCTAATGGGGGACTAATGAATCCTAATGTTATCATGCAAAGGAAAACCTAGGTTAATGAGGCTTACTATCCTAAAGGAGGAGAAGATAAGAAGAGAAAGAGAAGAATGGAGAAGAGAAGAAGGAGGAAGTAAGGGCTAATCTCCAATAATCACAAGCAAGATAATATCAATAAGGAAAAGAGAAGAGATAGGATTTGGAGATGTGGCAGTCAAGTCCACACCTCTCACTTACCAAAGCCCCTGAAATGGTTAGTGACATAAGAATAAATGCAACACAAAATGAACATAATATCAAACCAAAGCCACACAACCAGAAGTGGAATCTACATCACAAATGCCAATTGCAAATACAAAGCATAATAATGAGAAATAAACTATACCACTCAACATGAAGCAACATGGATTATCATGACAAACCAAAGTAAACATGAGATATCACAAAGCAAACTAGGCAAAGCAACCCCAC
Source organism: Lathyrus aphaca (assembly GCA_963966055.1). Lineage (NCBI taxonomy): Eukaryota > Viridiplantae > Streptophyta > Magnoliopsida > Fabales > Fabaceae > Lathyrus > Lathyrus aphaca. The sequence goes on from OZ014523.1 coordinate 146,230,454, forward strand.
AAACTCCAAGACCAGAACCCTAACATGTTAAGAAAGTGCCTAAGGATCATGTAAGATGAAGAGAAGAGGCATACAAACTCAAGTATTAACATCATGAGGAGCAAAGAAGCAAAAGAAGTGAGGTGAGCATGCATAAAAGTGAATGAACTTTAAAGGCAAACAATCACAAATTATTTCAAAGCACAATAATCAACTCAAGACCAGAGATGGATTAACATCCTAAAAAGGCTCTAAACAACTTAAAGAAGTTGGCACAAGTGCCCTTCTATCCTAGGGATTAAACATATGACCAAAAGAGATGCAAAAGAAGACAAGTAAGGAACAAAATTCAAATCAATTCAAGTATGCATCCAAAAATTCCACAAACTTGCATTAAGACTCCTCAAACATACAATGTTAACATGCCAAAAGGAGAGAATCAAAATCAGAAGCTAAGCAAGTCAAATAAATGCTCAAACATGGATTAGGGTTAGAAGACTTCATGCACAAGTTAAAGACTAAAACCAATTAAGAAAACTTCTAAAAATCAGAATAAAAATCAACAATAAACTACATCTCAATATGAATCCAGAGAAAAAAGAATCAGTTTAAAATTCAAATTAATGGTCAAGATAGAAATTATACAAGACAACATGCTTCAAAAATGAAATAAAAGAAATTAATTAAAGAAACAATTAATTCCCACGTGGAAAATAAAAATAAATGGAAAATAAAAATGCCAAAAATTAGAGAAAACTCAAAGGATCATTCATGAAATTTTTTAGAATTTTTAATGACTTATTTCTATTTTAGAAAAAATAAAAATCAAACTGAAAATAGAATAGAAATAAGAAAAAGAATTAATGAGGCAGAGGTGCAGACAATAATGAAACTCAGTTTAATTAACACCTGGGCCCAACAACGGGGGTGCGCTTAGCAATTGGCCTTAGGCCCATCCGAAATTCCACAAACCTCCACCAACAACTCAGATCATTATTTACATGTTATTATTATTTTTATTAAAATGAAAATGAACAAAATGTTATGTGAACGCATCATCAATTGGTCAGCTTAGGGTTAGTTACTAACGGACAAAACCTCACTACAGCCACTCAACACTCACCACATCATCGTCCCTTACCTCCCTCTCATGAAGAAATTCGAAAAACTGCAGAAACAAAGCAAAACTTCCGCATACCATCACCAATTCAGAGCACCATAACTCCTTCATCTCTCAATGAAAATCAAAAGAATAAAAACCAAAAATGAAGTCTGAAACACAAGGATCACGAATATGCCAATAGTTTTCACAAACAAGCATCACAGTAAGCAAACCGAAAGCAACAAGATCAAACATCAAAACATAAATTCATGATTTAAAGCCATATAGAGCTTCTAAACACTTCATATCATACATATTAATCCATAACAACACAAAACAAGCCAGAATGCATTCAAACCAAAGCAATCAATTGAGAGACTCAAACCTGTGATTGAAGCTTCTTGCAGATGCTGAGAAATCCAGAGATCTCCTTGCTCTTTTCAAGCTTCCTTGGATCTTATTCAGGCCAAATAAAGGCTTATAGATGAAGCTGATGCAAGATCAGAGAGAGTGATTGAAAATTTGCTTTGCCCGAAGCTCCAAGAACTACTATAGATGTGATGTGAGAGTGAATGTGAGGATGCAGAGATCTTGAAGAAGAAGAATGAGGTGAGAGAGTCACAATCAAGATTTGGAATTTGCTTCTACAGTTGAGAGCATAATGGGAGAGGAGAGAGATGTTGAAGAGTGTGATGATAAAAAAATGTTGCAAGAATCATGCTTGTGCTTCTTATATCACAAGGGTGCCGAGTGCACTTTTTTGTGGTGTATGAACCAAGTTGGTTATCTTTCTTTCACAAAAATGCAGCCTGCGTGAATCCTTTTAGCTCTCTTTTCCAGCTTGTTATTTAGAAACTACTCCCATGTAGGAAGATCCACACGAATTACCATGGGCTGGGGTGTTGGCAGCATGACATTTCATGATGAGGAGGGGTCATGAGAATCGTGTGATGGTGATTGGTTATTCCCTCATGGTAAATGCTATAGGAATTCACGTGCAAATTTTCTCTCCTTTGGTGCAATGCGTGATGAGCCCATTGGATAAACGTGTGACTTGGAGTGGCATGAGAGCAAGCAAGTGATACCACTATATATTACTGATTCCTCTCACTCATGTGTTGTCCAAGTACTAGTACTTCCATGCCAATTATACTACAAATCGAAACACATGCATACCAATGACACCCACATGCATTTGGTCATGTAAACACACTCTAACGCCCTATTGAAAAAAGTGTGAGAAAAATAATAAAAAAATATGGAAAGAAATAAAAGAAAAAGGTGGACCAATGGGATGTTGCCAAAATTCTTCTAAAACCCTAAAATACTCCAAAACTTCTAAAAATCATATCTTGAGTTCTAAAAATGCTATGAAAGCGTTCAACAACTTTTCGGAAAGGGAAAATCGTGCTCTACAACTTTTGTGTTCACCAGAAAATCATTCAGAGCTTTTTCGCACATGAAATAATAGCTTGAAGTTTATGGACAAATAATTTCCAAAAATGGAAACTTCTAGACTTCCAATTTTAGCAACTTTTTGCATACTCCCGATTTTTTTGACATTTAAGCTCAACTGAATTATTCCTTGACATGATATGACCTTAAAAATGATAATCCTGATTAAAAAACTCTGAAATCTTCATGTTGACTTTTTTGACTGCACAATTGACTTTCTTGCTTCACCTCCAAGTAACTGGACCAAACCTTGACTTCTTCAATGAAGTTTTGCCTCAAACTTAATATATAAGCCATGAAGACCAAATGAGAGCCTTTGCGCACAAGAAATGATAAAATCTAAGAGGATATGAGGATCTAGCCCAAAACCCTAATCAGGATTTCCCTCACACAGGAGAAAAGTTGCACTTTTGAACTTCTGATGAAATAACTGACTTCCCTAAGGAATTTTCTCACCAAATTTCATCCCTATGATCCTCTTGTCATATGAGAGACTTTGCCCAGATGAAATGGCCAAAGTCACAAAGATTTCATGATTGAAAGTGAAACCCTAATTTGGGATCATTGTGTAGGAGCTTGCCCTAGCTTGAATTCACTGGTGATCTCTCAACCTCCTGGGCTTTTGTGACTGATCTTGAACTTGTGAATGCCATGTAGACTCCTCATGGGACTTGGACATTTCCATTGAGCCTCTTGCTATAGATTGCAATGCCTCACATCCACCAACAATTGATCATATGCCTAATGCTAGATCATGAGAATGTTATGCTTCACTTTTCCATGCAAAGATGCTAAGGATATGATATGCTTATGATGATTATGATATGATGATGATTCTCAAGAAGAAGAGGGCAGATTTGGGGTGTTATAGTTGGTGATAGAGATTAGAAGTTTCTTGGGATTGGCCGATTATTATCGGAGGTTTATTGAAGGGTTTTCAAAGTTGGAACTTCCGTTGACCCAATTGACTTGTAAGAATAAAGCGTTTGTGTGGGATTCTCAGTGTGAGAAGAGTTTTATTAAACTGAAGAAGAAGTTGACAACTGCACCAATTTTGATTTTGCCAAAAGCAGATGAACCATTTATGGTTTATTGTGATGCTTCTTTGATGGGTTTGGGTGGAGTATTGATACAAGATGGCCAAGTGATGGCGTGTGCTTCACGTTAGTTGAGAACTCATGAGAGGAATTATCCTACTCACGATTTGGAGTTAGCAGTTGTGGTTTTTGTCTTGAAGATTTGAAGACATTATTTGTATGGTTTGAGGTTCGAGGTGTATAGTGATCATAAGTGTTTGAGGTACCTGTTTGATTAGAAAGAGTTGAATATGAGACATAGGCATTGGTTAGAATTTCTGAAGGATTATGACTTTAGTTTGAATTATCATTTAGGTAAAGCTAATGTTGTGGCTGATGCCTTGAGTCGGAAGACATTACATATGTCGGCTATGATGGCTAGAGATCTAGAGTTGATTGAATAATTCAGATTATGAGTTTGGCTTGTGAACAGACACCTCATAGTGTGATGTTAGGAATGCTGAAGGTTAACAATGATTTTCTTGATCGTGTTCGAGAAAGTCAGATGTCAGATGTTAAATTTGTGGACTTGATGGTTAATGATGAATGAGTTGGAAATAATGAATTTTGGGTTGATGAGCAGGCAGTACTTAGATTTCGGGATCATATTTATATTCCTGGTGATTTGGTATTAAAGAGAATGATTCTGGAAGAAGGGCACATACGTGGTTTTAGTATTCATCTAGGAGCGACGAAAATGTATCAAGATTTGAAGAAGATATTTTGGTGGCCTGGTATGAAGCGTTATATGGCTCAATTTGTGTATGCGTGCTTGACTTGTCAAAAGTCAAAAGTGGAACATCAAAAGCCTGTTGGTTTGATGAAACCGCTGGATATTCCCAAGTGGAAATGGGATAGTATATCGATGGATTTTGTTAAGAGGTTATCTACTACTCCAAGAGGGCATGATGCTATTTGGGTGATCGTTGATAGGTTGACTAAGTCAGCGCATTTTATTCTGATTGGGATTACTTATTCTTTGTAGAGATTGACAGAGATATATGTTGGTGTAATTGTAAAGTTGCATGGAATACCACTGAATATTGTGTCGGATAGAGATCTGTGGTTTACTTTGAGGTTTTGGGAGAGTTTGCAAGAGGCTTTGGGTACTGAGTTGAAGTTGAGCTCAGCTTATCATCCTCAAACTGATGGACAAACAAAGAGGACGATACAATCTTTGGAAGATTTGTTTAGGGCTTATGTGCTTGAACAAGGATGTGCTTGGGATAATCACTTGTCGTTGATTGAGTTTACATATAACAATAGTCATCATTCCAATATCGGACTGGAACTGTTTGCAGATTTGTATGGTCGAATTTATAAGACACCTTTGTGTTTGCATGAGTCAGGTGAAAGTGTTGTACTTTGACCTGATATTGTGCAACAGACTACTGAGATGGTGAAATTGATTCGAGATAATATGAAGACTTCATAGAGTAGGTAGAAGAGTTTCCATGACAAGAGAATAAAGGATCTTGAATTTTAAGAAGGAGTTCATGTGTTTTTGAGGGTTACTCCGGGGACCGGTGTGGGAAGAGCTTTGAAGTCGAGAAAGCTTACTCCTAAGTTTATTGGGCCGTTTCATTTTTCAGCGAGAGTTGGACCTGTTGCTTATAGAGTGGCGTTGCCATCGAGAATGTCCAATTTACATGATGTATTTCATGTGTCGCAGATTTGGAAGTATGTTCCGGATCCATCACATATGATACCGATGGATGAAGTTGAAGTAAGAGATAATTTTACAGTTGAAGCGTTACCCGAACAAATTGATGATCGGGAGGTAAAGCAGTTGAGAGGCAAGGAGATTGTCCTTGTGAGAGTGGGTTGGGGAGGAGCTGCCAGTGGGCATATGACTTGGGAATTGGAAAGAAGGATGTGAGAGTCGTATCCGAATCTCTTTGCTTGAGGTAAGTTTTCGAGGACGAAAACCTTTTAAGTGGGGGAGAATTGTAACGCCCTGATTTTTATTTAATTATTTTATTCGGTATATTGTGTGTTGGTGTGTGTAGAATAATGGATTATCGAATATAATTTTAAATTGAGAATTATATTATGGTAGATAATTATATTATTAAGAAAAATAGATAAATGGAATAGAATATGAGGTAGAGGAAAAGGTGGTTATTTGTTGGGTTTAGTGAGGGTAAGAGTGGAAATCCCTAAATTATTCTAAAGGATTAAGTGGTAAAAATAGAAAAGGATGATATTTTGGGAAAAAAAGAGAAGAACGATCGAAAAAGTTGTGAATAGGAGAAGAAGAGGAAAGGGCTTGATCGTGAAGAAGAATCCGCGAGGAAGAAAAATTCTTGTCAAAAACCAAGGTGAGGGTGGGATTCTTCCATATCTAAGGGTTTTATAATGGGAATTAGGTAGGTTGAAGATAAGGTGTTGGGGTTTTTGGTGGTTGATTAGGTTTTTGGTTGAGTTGGTGTTAATTTGTTGTTGTTGTTGTTGATTAATAATGTCATGAATTAGGTACTAAAATGAGTATTACTATGAATTTTGGATGTGAATTGGTGTTTTGGGGATGAAAATTCGTGCAGGTTTAAGTGCAGAGAGGAGAACTACGAAATCGCAGAGCTCGCTTAGTGAGCTGGTGCTCACTAAGAGAGCAAGTTAGTTTGTGGAAAAGTAAAGAGTCAGTGAGTTGCTCGCTTAGCGAGCAAGGTCCCTCGCTGAGCGAGCCCTGGAGCATGAAATAATGATTTTTAATTCCGAAAAATTCCTTAAAACTACTTAAATGATGTAGTAATACTTAGGAATCGATGTGGTGTAGTTGGAGGTAGTAAACGATGAGTTATACATATAATTGTAGGGATAATTAGTATAACTCGAATAATGAACTTAGTTAGGAAGTTTATTGGGTTTCGTTGTTGAGTATGAGTCATTGTTGTTATGTTGAGTTACATGTCGTTGTTGATTGTAGATATGTCTATATGTGATATGTTGTGGAATGTGTTGTTGTTTCGTTATGGAAGTTGTTTTTGATTTGTGTAGTTAAATTCTATAAGCATGATGTTGATGATAATTATGGTGACAATGGATCGTTGCATGTCATTGGTGTTGTGATGAGTAATAGAATGTGAGTTGTTGTTGTTGATGTTGTATAACGTAATCGTTGTATATATGCATGTATGTCATTAGTGTTGTATGACCTGTTTCATAGTTGGTTAACATACCAAGGTGGGGTATGTTTGTTGTTGTGATGTTGGCGCGGTCATGAAATAGGGATCGTACGAGGGTGTGATCATTGAAATAAGGATCATACTGGACCATAAAATAAGGGTCGATGGGTGTGATCATGAAATAGGGATCACACTGGACCATGAAAGAGGGGTCAAGAGTTCTGACAGGAACTGGATCTTGAAGCAGAGATCGGATATGTTACCACATGCATAGAGTCAACTAGGATCTTATTGCATGATTTTTGTTGTTGTCGATGTATATGATGTTGTTGTTATTATTGATGTATATGATGTTGTCGATGTATATGATGTTGTTGTTGTTATTGATGTATATGATGTTGTTGATGGGTATGATGTTGTTGTAGATAAGATGTGGTTGTGTGATGTTGGTAGATAAGGGGTGTCTTATTTCTGATACTTGCTAATTCTTACTATATTACTCTTTTATGGTGTAAGTATCTCACCCCTTCTGTTTGAATGTTGCCCATATGTTGGTAACGTGCAGGTGAGCAAGATAAGTCATGTGGTGGTCAGTGATGTTATGTACTTCACGTTATTAAGGTGTCAACTTTGATATGTCACTTTGGGTGTCGGGACGATGTTGTTTTATTTGTTTATTTCTTTTAGAAAACATTTTCTTGTAATTGAAGTTGATTTAAAAATATTTTCGCTGCATGCTGAACACTTATTTGGAAACTTATTATTGAGCCGAGTTGTTTTATGTTGAGTTTTGGCAATCAAATAGTTTTAAATAAAATTTTTACTCTGATAATTATAAATAATTGAGTGGGGTAATTTGGGTGTTACAAGTAAGTAGGCTCTTCTTCATCAGATTGGGGAGTATATTCAGGCTCTTTCCCCATTTTGACAGCAGGTGTGCACTCTGCACTTTGTTTTGATACTACCTCTTTCCCTTCATAGGCTCCAATGGTTAGAGTTTGATTTGCCACAAAATTCTCTTTTTCGACCCATCTGGCTTTTGGGTGTTGCCCCTTTTGTCTAGAGGCTTCCACATGTCTTAGTCGAGAGGTCGACTACATTGAGTCCTTGTCATGGGGTTTTTCCCTTTGTAATTAGGAGAAACCACATAACCCCTAGGTTCGTCTTTCTTATCAGCACCTTTCTCCAAATCTAGAACTCTTCACTTTGGCATTTTTCTAGCCTTTTGATTAACTGGTTCCACCCACTTCTCACGTGGGGTGTCTGATGGTGGCACAAAAGTTTTGGGTCTGACTGGTTGGACTTGTCTCTGGTATTCCTCATTTCAACGAAGATTACCTCTTTGATCAAACACAAACCTTGGGACATGAGAACCCTTAGCAAGTAATGATTTCTTTCTGCCCGCTTCATACCTCTCAACTTCCTTCTCATCGAACACAATGTTACATCTTGGGCATAATATTACCATTGGTCCGCCCACTTGGCACTTTTTTTGGAACTCATTCACACATTCGCCAACCCTAGGGTAGACTGCCTCTAGTTCTTCCTCGGTCTTTTGTTGTCACCTTCAGTAGTTTCGACCATCATGAACTCCATGTTTTCAACATGGGGCATATTGGGGAGACCCTCAACAGCCTCCATCATCATGTATTCGTTCAGCTCAAAATCAATGCCTTTTCAACCTTTAGGGGGTCTGTGTCGACCTACATCTTTGGCTTCTCGCTAAATTGAAGTAAGCCATCCTTCAGAGCCTTATGCACCAAATTCCTAGAAAGAACATATTGAGATGTTTTATGACCAAGGAAATTATGAAATTGGCAAAATCCCCTCTATTTCTTTGGTTCTAAAGGGGGATATTTTAAACCAGGTGGAACAACAATTTGACCATATTTCACTAGTAAATCAAATATTTCATCACATTTAGATATATCAAACATATATGTCTTGGTGACATATTTGTCGGACTTCCCTGTTTCGACAGGGTCTTTTTTCGTTTGATGGTTTCAATACTTTACACCTATAAGGAAGTCCCAGCTTGAGTTCAGCCACGTGAACCTCACTCCCGTCGACAAGTTCCCCGTCGTCGGACGAGAACTCATCAGTTTCTAAATACACAACTTTCTAATGATATCGACTAGTATTATATTTCTCAACTTTCAATTTATCGACTTGTCGAAATCTATCAGCCAGTTGGGCCATATCTCAGAGATACTAGGTATCCAACTTCTTTTTGATTGAATAGTTGAACCCCGCCCGTGGATAATTCGACTAGCTTATGCTTAGGGACTTTAGGAAAGCATTTAGATTTTAGAAGTCTGAACCTGTTGAGATATTGTTCGACTGATTCACTCGTTTTCCGTTTCACACTAGCCAATTCCTTTAGGCTAATCTTGGGCTGCCCCATGTAGAACTTCTCATGGAACAATCTTTCTAGTTGAGTCCACGTGTAAATGGACTGAGGGGGTAGCATCGTGAACCAAGTAAATAAATTTTTACTGAGGGAACTAGGAAAATATTTCATTTTCAAGTCCTCATTATTCGCTATGTACCCAGCTTCCACCTGATATCGTGCCACATGTTCGACTGTGGACTATTCGGTCTCACCCGCAAATTTGGTGAACTTTGGAAATTTCCATCCCCAGGGAAGTTCAGTTTGCAGCATGTAATTAGGTAATGGGTATGTATAGGTTGGTTGTCAAAGGCCTGGGTTGGCTCCATTTCAAACCATAATCCTTTTGACCATAACTTCCAGGTTCGACTCCCCGGCCATGGCATCCTGACGGACCTGCTCTATCACATCTTTTGGGTTTTGATGTCGATGTAACATCACGATGGGAGGCCGTTGGGTCACCCTGGGTATATGTTCAGTCTCTTAATAAGGCTGTTTGAATATCTCTTTATATTATTCCTCTTGTCGAACAAATGTCTCTGGTTGAGGAGGTGGGGTTCGAGTATGTTGGGCCGTTGGTGCCCCCAAAAAATCCCCTGTTCGAGTCATTTAAGTTGCCAATTGTTGGTAACTCTACTTCGAATCTTGTATCAAAGGTCTTAGAATGGTCCCCATCTTTGTTTTTCAACATGTTGACCATTTCATGGTTACTCTTGTCCATCTACTACCTTATGACAGCCACAGAGTTTAGAGTAAATGTTGGTATGGACTGAGACAAAACGTTGTATTTGGTCGTTCGAATGTATTGGTTCGTCAAAGCCCCTAGCCCCTGGTATGGGAAAAACGCTCCTGATGAACTGTCTCCAAGTGTCGAACTAGAGTTATGGAAACTTGGCATGAACTCGGGAGGCATGCCCAGCGTTCTTGAAAAAGGCAAGGTGAAACTGGGCCCTTGTGACCCCATAGTTCCACCTACATTCGGCCTGATCAGTTCAGGTTGAAATGGAGTTATGGATGATCCACTCGTAGCTGTTGGTACTGTTCTCTTAACAATTTCAGTTGTGTCGTACCAACTAGAAGTCTATCTGAAGACGGTTCTTTGTTTAGACATATTGTTACCATCCTCCCACTACACAAGTGCATATACTTTAACCCAATGGGTGTGCCAATTTGTTAGCACTCAGATTTCATAACTCAAGAAAAATCAAATAAACCCATACATCATATAATCACTAATTCTCCTCATAAATCCCCAAAAACACATCATACAAAAACTTTATAACATCATAGCAACCTAAGACTTAAACCACCTCAAGAAAATAGTCTTTGGAACACACAAAAATCAATTTTCAAACTTTCCAGGGCTCACTAAGATAGGCATCTTGCTTTCTAAGCGCCCAACTCCCTGTTTATGCTTGCTAAGCGAGCTTCGCGAATTCTGCAGATTTCTCTGCAATTTCCAGAATTCCTCTTCTGCGATAAATTCAACAAAAACCCACTTTTCATATCAGCATAGCAGCAGAATCACATTTAAGATCAACATTCTTTACCATAACATCAAAGACATCATTTAACATCATTATATTCATCAATTATCATGTAATTATCATAAAAACACAAAATCATCAATCAATACCCTATACCCTAAAACTACACCATAAAACCCCCAATTCTATTCCCACATTATAATACTGCAAGGAAAATACTCCCATACCTTAAGTTCCGTAATCTATCCAATGATTTCCTCGAAAACATCTCCAACCATCAAGCCCTACCTTCTCCTCTTCTTCAGAGCCCCCCTCCCAAAAGTGAGATCGTTCCAAATGATCTTACTCTCCAATCTTTCCTTCTTTTGTCACTCTTGCCCCTTGGACCTCTTTAGTCTTTCCCCATAAGACCCTCGCTTATTCCCCATCAAATGACCATATTGCCCTTATCCTCTAATTCCTTTTATTTTATTTTATTTAGTCTCAGTTAATAAACTAAACCCACTAAACTTAATATTTTCTAATATTCATAATATATTAAGCCAACCCCAAAACTCCACAAAACATCAAATAACATCATAAACATCAAAATTCACAAGAAAAAACATCAATTAATATAAAATCGACTTTGGGGTGTTACATTCCAACATCCGATTCGACATGTTAATCAAGAACAAGAATAAGTAAATTTGCAGAAAGATAAAAGTAACACAAAATATGTTAACCCAGTTCGGTGCAATTCACCTACCCTGGGGGATACCAATCTAGGTAAAAGACTCCATTATCTTAAGTATTATCATAAAGTTAAACTCCCTCATTTACAACTTTATCTCCTAGTCACAATCTAATGAATATCTTTATCAAAGAACTCCATCTTTGATATGAGAACCCTCCCTCACTCCCTTTATCACAACCTATGATATCTTCATCCATCTCTGTCAATACAAAATTCTGTCAAGCATTCTTGACCAACAAGTTAATTTGGATTTGCTTCAAAGCTTCATCCAAGAGCAATATACATTTCATTACCCAATGGCTTATGAACATGTATCATACCTATGCCTACCACATTATATCCAACCAATACAAAGGGAAACTTACAAATCTAAAAGAGTCAGTGACTCTCAAAACCCTAATCCTTATTTTCTTCCTAAGAATAGGTTACAAAAGATTAATTTCCCCCCTAGGTCTAAGGACTTCTATTTATAATCTTCTATTGATCTATGGGCTTCAACCATATGTCTTTTGATTCATTGATCTACTGTTGACTTGTTGGAGAGGATCTTAGAGAAGATTTAAACCAGATTTAAATTTTCTTTTGTAATAGTTCAGGATGTCGAGTCTTCATGCTGGAACAACTCATTCGACATATTTGGATTTGGCAGACTTCTTTATCTTTATCATGACTAGGTTTTACCAAAATTTCTTCAAACCATTAGAGCTTTCAACTTATAAAGTGCTCAACCTCCACTTTTTCTAAGAAATGTGGAACTTAGAACTTACACTTGTTTCTCCACACAACTCACACTTGTTTCCTAACAATCTTCCCTTCAAGTGTGAGCCTAACCACTATGCCCCCTCAAGCGGAAGCTCTTTTATCCACATGATTGTATTGTCGTCATGATAACTTCAACAGAACATGCCACTTGAGCATCATGGTAGGAAGACTTTTGACACAAGGAGTTTGTCCCTTATTCAAACTATTGACTTTGATACCACTGACAGTTCATGAAGAGGGGAAAGCATTCACATTGGGTCAAACATTTACCTAAAGGTCAAAGACTCACCCAAAAAAGTGAGAGAGACACCACATATTCACCCAAAACCTTAAGGTGATAGGTGTATGGGCCCTCTTACTTATAAAGTTCTCAAGATCCAGTTTTCTTACGTAATGTGGGGCTTAAAACTCACATTTTTCTCCATACAACTCACACGTATTTTCCAATAGACTAATTAATGGTGCATCCTTTTTTCTGTGGTTTCGAAATCCTACTTTTCTTAACATAAACAAACTTTGAAACAAACTGACCATAAGTTAACAACCTAGCTTCTTCATAGGTTTTATTAGCTTCAAACCAAACAGTAAACATGGATTAAGTTACACTTGGCTTGATCAAAACATCATAAATATGCTCATAATCATTGTAATAAATAGAATGTTTGTAAGAACAAGAGTTGTCTATGAATTTCATCTCTATGTTTTGATGATAACAAGGAAGTATTTGCGAAAGAACTATTTTATGTTCTGATGTTTGTTATTGTGCAGATGATGAAATTGAACATATTAGGTCAAACAAAAATTATAAAGATGTACGCAAATGATAATATACGAAGTCACTATGTGTAACATTAGTCACAAGCATGATGAAGAAGAAAGTGTGCTTATGTATCTGATCAGAATCAGAAAGATCCAAGGATGCCTGATGTTGCTTTTGAAATGCTCTTATGGATTCTGTTCTGAGAGTGATTCTGATCAGAAAGTGAGCGAAGCTTCTGATATGTTAATCTTCTGAAGAACTAATTTTTGAAGACTCTAATAACTTGAAGTTCTGAAGATTAAATGTCTGAAGACCAAGTGCAGAAATAATCTGAAGACTTAAGTGTTTTGAAGATTAAGGTTTTGAAGAACCAAGTGATAAAGACTCTGAAGACAATGTTCTATTTGAACAAGGTTCTGAAGATTCTAAAGACTTGAAGTTTCGAAGACCATGGTTTTCAAGCCAAGTGCCGAAGTTCTGGAGAACAATGTTTTGTGTGAAAAAAGTTCCAAAGACTGAACACCTAGGTTTTTTGAAGACCCAAGTATCATCATCTCTAACTCATGCTTCATTCAATCATCTGTAATCAGAAGCCTCTGAAGTTCAGAAGACAATGTTACAGTTATCAAGGATAATACAAAGTAAGAAAATGCTTTATTCCACTACCTCTCAACTAACTACGTATTACGGAAAAAGGATAGACGTGACAATATTATTTTCATCCTTAAGTAACGACATTCCTCAATAGCCAGCTGTGATGTAACGAATCCATTATGCTTGTCTATAAAAGGAAAACATCACATGCTATGTAATATTGGTTGTTTTTGTTGGTTGTTATTGAACGCCATAACCAAAGAGTAGTAAAAGCTATTGCTAGTACATAACCATTAGTTTATGTGTTGGTGTTAATTGATATAACTAGAAAGGTTCAAAAACACATAAACCAAGTTGTCAATATGGTCTTTGAACCATGTTATTGGTGTTGTCATACAATCACACAAGGTTGATGATTAACAAGATAACAATGGAACAAACCATGAAGAGCTTGATTGAATATGCAGATCATAAGCTGATTACTCTTTGATATCAATCTGCTTATGAAGAGAGATCTTTAATTCACAATGTGCTTAACTTCATATGTTGCAAAAGACTTAAAACGTTGCAGAAGAAAATAAGATGATCATAGAAGCTCCAATTACAAATCCACAACATGAATGTTGTGTATCTGAAGTGATAATTGGATTTAAGAAGAAGAAGGGTTGTTATCCAGAATGTTCTCAAGTAAATCAAGATGAATAAGTCTTTCTCGTGCTCAAACGGAGATCAACAAAGCTGAAAAAGCTTTTAAAGAAGAAGATTTCAACAATTCAAGTGCACAAGACTGTTGTTCGTGAAAAAGCAATTCAAAGAAGAAGACCACACATTTATGCTACAATACAATGTATTATCTTAGTATGTATTATGTTCTTCTGATGTACTTAAATTGTTGTTTACTCATGCTTATCTAAAGGGCAAACAAATGTAAACATTACCCACTTACCTAAAGGACCGAGTGAGGTAATAACTTTAGGAGGCTCAGAACTTAGTAGTTAGTGCATTCTCAGAACTAGGTGTTCTGGTGAATTTATATGGGGCTAAGGTTCTAGTGCTGCTCAAAACTATGTGTTCTAGAGCCTGAAGTTACAACGATTTTTGTGAAGTTAGTCATGGTTGTGGGTTGTGCAAGGAAGTCACGACGTGTTGTTGTGCATTTAGTCACGACAAGTTATCGTGCAAGGAAGTTATGACAGGTTGTTGTGCAGATAGTCATGGTTATAGGCCGTGCAAGGAAGTTACGACATGCTATTATGCATTTAGTCATGATAGGTTGTCGCACAAGGAAGTCACGATAGGTTATTGCGTAGTTATTCACAGTTGTAGGCCGCACATGGAAGTCACAACTTTGGTTGTGTAGTTAGTCAAGGCAGTATCTGTGCGATTGTTATCATATGTTGGTTATAGTGGATTAAGTCCTTGTTTAAGGCGAAATCACCTTGACGGGTGGACTGGACTAGCTTGAGAAGTAATCAAGTGAACCAAGATATATTGTGTATTCTTTACTCTTTCTTTATGCTTTACTTTATGTTTATGCATCCACAACGCAATCGTATCATAGCTTACTACAATCCAACCCTTTGCGAAAAGTTGTTAAGAGTGAAAACCCCGATTCAATCCCCTTTTCTTGTGTTTTTCTCACACCTTCAATGTTCTCCTTCCATGTGAAAAAATAACCTATCAACAACAAACTTCCTTTTGTGTATTGAATAAGAAAAAACCCACCAACATGCTTCATGTCGTACCTCGAAAAAAAATACGATCCTAAAACAAACAACAGAGTCGCCACCTAATTCTATTTATTCTATGAGAGAAAAGGGAGATATAGTTACAAACTAAAGGAAGGATAAGAAATGGTTTACGAAACCAAATTCTAAGTTCGGGAGTCGGTTACACAAGGGAAAGGTATTAGCACCCCTCACGTCCATTGTACTCAACGGGAACCTCTTAATTTAACTATGCGATTAAATGTTGATCTAAGTCTTTGTCTTATAAATGGTTATTAATATGTTTGTTCTAAAGGGAATTAAGGTTTTAAATTATTATGACGGAGAAAAGATTAAAGTTTTTTTTATAAGGGTGCTCGCGAAGGATTAAAATACCCGTGCCTACGTATTCCCTTGTGCAATGGAAAAGTCGGAGCTTCGTAGTTCGTGCTACTACGGTTTGTGTTTTTTAATTGAACGATTGTTTAAAACGCATTCTACTGCTAAGCGTTGGCTTATACTCGCGGTGGAGGCTGAAGCGCTAGCTTGTTTGCGAGATAAAATGACTTAAACAATGTTCGTTTAAAGAAAAGGTGTTTGACCTTTGTTAAGTGTTTTAAAACGAAAGGCGAATGAACCACAACTCAAGGGCTAACCTCAAAAGTGACGTCATTCAAGGACCCGTGGAGTGCTGGACTCTAGAGTTCAGTTATTCGTTGATTAATTGTAAAATGATTTGCGTATGTTGGTAAATTGTATTATTTTATTGTGAAAGGGCGAATGAATTACAAATCGAGGGCTAGCCTCAACAGTAATTCAATTCGAAAACCCGAGGAATGCTAGATTCCTGAGTTTAGTTATTTCACGACTTTTAATTAGAGATTTATGTTTTGAAAATGAAAGGGTGAATGAATTACAAATCGAGGGTTAGCCCT
This sequence comes from Lathyrus aphaca, assembly GCA_963966055.1. NCBI lineage: Eukaryota > Viridiplantae > Streptophyta > Magnoliopsida > Fabales > Fabaceae > Lathyrus > Lathyrus aphaca. Next base: position 146,246,560 of record OZ014523.1, read on the forward strand.
AACAGTAATTCAATTCAAAAACCCGAGGAATGCTAGATTCCTGAGTTTAGTTCTTACGTTAATTAATTAAGTGTATTAAGACGTTTTGTGTTTATTTTGGACGAATTAGAGTTTAGTATTTTTATAACGAAGGAGTTAATGACTCACAACAAGAGTGGTTCATTAAAGAACCCACAGAATGCTGGATTCCGAAGTTCAGTTCCTCGTTAATTGATTAAGACGCGATGAAGATCGTGCAGATGGCGATCACTTAGTGACCGACTTACGTGTGTGTAAAATGTAGGCGTGTGAATTTACTTGGCGTTGGACCAAGAAATTTGATTATTTTTGAAATGATCATTTTTAGTGATTGCTTTTATCATTATCGTATTTTAACGAGTTTACGGTCATAATGTGAAAGAGGAAAAAAAAGGTTCATGCAAGTCATACATTATCGTCATACGAATAAATGATGGGCAAGAAATATAACCAGGCACCATACAAAGAAAATTGACAATTAATTAATTAACTAAACAAAATAGAATTGTCACAATAAAGTTAATAATGTAAAATAATCGAAATAAATAAAATTAAATAAAATATCAACATCAAATATTTTGTGTCTTGTATCTAACAAAGGAAAAAAAACAATAATAATAACAAAAAGAAAATAAAATAGCCAAAAGAAAAGAAAAAAAATCTAGAGATATACTAAATAAATTTGGTAACAAAAAAAACAAAAGGGTGCAGTCAGCAGAAGACAGATCAAGCCCATAAGGAAACCCAAAGTGCAGAAAAAAACATGGGGGTGCATCCATAATTTCGTAAGGTGTCATTAGAAGGTAATCTGCTAGGCTATAAAGCCCAACGTCACGATAGATAAAGCAAAAAAGATGCATAGAAAAGGGGTGCGTTGCTGAATCAGACTGGTGTGTTTATAGAAAAACATAACCCTTAAGTCAAAGGCCCATGTTAACAACAAATTAAGTCAGCATATAGATAACATATATAAAAAACAATTAACTATATATGAAAAGATAATAAATAAATAAAAAGAGAAAACACGATCTAATACAGAGTTAAACATGTTTTACCGACCAACCTTCATCTTATGCTTTGAAAACTCTCTATCGTCGCGATTCGGTCCTCTCAGCCTCTCTCACGACTCCAGTGGCTCTTCTCACTTACTCACGCTCACTTCGTTCGCGATTTCCGGTTTCGGGATAAAGGGCTTTGGTGGTGATGATTATCGTGAGGTTGGAGGATTGGCTGAAGCGGATCGGTGGATGTTTGTTTGGTGGCGAAAGAGATTCGCGACCTAGGGATTTGATGGTGATATTTCGATGGAGGAGGAAAAGGTTCGATTAATTCATGGTGTTCGGTCAGATGATTTACGAAGGTGAACGATTTTGTTTTGGCATTTCAAGGTTCGGTTTGCACGATTTTGGGAGAGTCGGATGTTTGTTTTAGTTTCACGATGTTTCTCACTCACGGCGCGGTCTCGGGGAGGATTCTGTTTTCACTTTCGGTTTCACAACTCATGTCTTGGTGTTATGGTTTGGTGGAGATGATGAAGTGGATTGAAGGGTGATGAAGGGTTGAAGGCGGCTGTTTTGGTTCTGGTTCAACTCATCTCTCACGGCTTCGCAGATCAGAGGTTTTGATTGAGTGTTGTTTCAACTCACAGGTTTCTCATTTTTTTTATTTTCCTTTTGTTCTGCTTTCTAGGTTTTTTTTTATGGCTGAGGTTCATTGTGTTATCGCTAAGTTCTGTCTGTGGCCTGTGTAGTTAGATTTGTATGAAGTTGGGGATGCTGGTTCTTGTATGCAGTATGTATGGCTACAACGTTTTAAGGTTGCATAGGGTCATTTTTGATTGAACTTGTGACTATGTTTGGTTTCTGTTTGGTTTTGGTTGTAGGTGGCTGCTGGTTATTGTTAGCTGCTGATGTTTGGTTTGATAATTGTAGTCTTTAGGACTTTCTAGTGTTTGTATGCGGCTAGGATCTTTGTCATGACTGAGGCTAGTTCTTTTTGTGGGATAATGTTTTATGACTATTGGTGTTTTTTTTGCTGTTGATGAAGTTTGGATATGAAGTTTGTGTTTTTGTGGCTGCCTCCAGGTTTTTTCCGATGGTGGCTGGGATCCCTTTTGATAAGGTTTTTTTTGTGTTTTTTGTTAGCCCCCTTGACTGATAAAACAGTCTTCCTTTTATAGAATTAAAGTTAGGGCTTTTTAGGTTTGAAAATGAAAACTTGTTGACTAAGTTTTCGAGCTGAGTTTAAGAGGGAAATTCTGAATTTGAGAGTGATATGTGAGAACAAGACAGGCTGGAATTTGCAGCAGGTCTGCTGCATTTTTGACTACAAATTTTGTTTGTTTGTGAAGTGTGAAGAAAAAAAGTCCTGCTGTTACTTTGCTGTATATTTTTTGAAATTATGCTTTTTTGTGAATTTCTTTATTATAACTTGTGACAAAATATGCTTGCATATGAAATTATGTTGTATGGTATGATGGAGTATGTGAATGTGTATGCTTAGATAAATGATAGTAAAATGTGATTATAATGTTTGAATGAAGTTAATAAGAAATGGTGTTCATGATTATGTATCTATGATTGATTTTTGGCTTAAAAGGGATTGATATGGTTTATGCTAATCTTTGCTTTGTTTTTTTTGAATTTCATGTGCATGAGAAACTCACAAGAATGGAGGAAACATAAAGCTTGGAAGTATGGCCTAGCATAAGGAATGAAGACTTGGAAGAATTTTGGTGGATTTTGAGTCAATTATCGTGTATTTATATTGTACTTTTCTAAGTATTAGTGATGTGAACTCGTATTTTGTAAATTTATGTACGCAAGATGAATTTGTACTTATGAGAATTTTGTATGCAAGTGAATGTGAATTATTTGGTCTAAAGATGAAGAATCATAACTTGAAAGTGAACCACAAAAAAAAGAAAAGAAATGAATCACTAACTTGAGTGAATTGCTTCATTCTTAGGACAAATGTGAAGTAGAATGATATGATTTGAAATGGCCTAACTGAAATAGGAGAATTTGAATGAAATCTTGAACTAACAAAGAAATGAGATCATAATTGGTCCTAGGAATTGAAGTTGAATAAGAATTAGAATAGAAACTTGAATTGAAACTTGGAATATAAACTTGAAATAGAATTTGAAACATATTTGAAAATTTGAAATTGGGAAATAAGCTTTGGAGTTGAAATTAGGATATGACTTAAAAGAAAAAGAAGAACTTGGGTTTAAATCTTAAAGATGAATAAAAATTGGTAATTGAAACTAAATTAGAAATAAAATCTTAAAAATAAAATAAAAAATGGAAGTTAAAATTAAATTAGGAATAAAAACTTTTTTTCTTTTTTTTAAAAGTTAATTAAAAATTAAATTAGAAATTAAATTTAACTAGAAATAAAAAAAAATGAAGTGAATTAAAACAAAAGTTAAAAAATAAAATTATATTTAGAAATACAAATCTTGAAAATGAAATGGAAATAAAATTTATGTTTATAATTTAAGAATGAATTAAAATTAGAGGTAGAAACTGGAACAAAGATTAGAAGGAGAAAATTGAAAGAAAAAGAATAGAAACTTAAAAACAAAAAAGAAATGGGAAATAGAAAATAAAAACTTGGAAGTGAATAGAAATTAAAATTTATAAATAACTTGAAAATAAGTCGGACGCAACAAAAAAATAAATTCTGGAGTTTTTCTTCTAAATGCGATGACTGTATAATGAGGGCAGTTATTGGTAAAATTTGGGGTGTGACAATTGCCCCTATTTAAATAACTTTACCAGATAGAATGAGTGATGCCAATCCTTATAAAATCGGAGTGAAAGGTATTTAAATATATAAATAACCGAAAATTTTGCCCCTAAATGCAATGACATGCTATGAACTTATGAGGGACTCCTTTGTTTTGCTGGGGATATGACATGCGAGATGTAATGAACCCTAGCATGCTGACTTTTTTTTGATGATGAACATGCTGAATATGATGTGCGGGAAATGATGAAAACAAATGCAACAGTGATCCACAAAAACACAAACGAGGGAGGAGACTCACTGGGGATAACAATACGTTGGGGATGACAAGACGGAAACATGGTGTATTCAAAGTGATAGATCAGCAGGTTCAAGTGTAACTGCTGGCAAAAGACAGGAAATAAAACAAAACTCCAGAACATCGGATTAAAGACAGACTGATACCCTATGATATAATGAAAATGGTTCAAAGTGAAAATGTAATGGCTTGATGCGACCAAAACTGACACTATGAACAAAACAGACTATCCGAAGTGATGAGTTAGCAAGCTCAAGGTGGCTGCTGGGGATCCCAATACAACAATTTGGTGATTGAGAAAAAAGGAAATGACATCGACTCGGCAGTCAGGAGAACAAAATAGCAGACATCGACACGGCGGTCAGGAATAAACAAACATCGACACGGTGATCGGGAAATAAAATAACAAACATCGACAACGGTGGTCAGAAAATAAAATAACAGACATCGACAATGGTGGTCGGGAAATAAAATAATAGACATCGACAACGGTGGCCGGAAAATAACAGACATCGACAACGGTGGTCGGGAAATAAAATAACAGACATCGAAAACGGTGGTCGGGAAATAAAATAACAGACATCGACAACAGTGGTCGGGAAATAAAATAACAGACATCGACAACGGTGGTCGGGAGATAAAATAACAGATATCGACAACGGTGGTCGGGAAATAAAATAACAGACATCGACAATGGTGGTCGGGAAATAAAATAACAGACATCGACAACGGTGGTCGGGAAATAAAATAGCAGACATCGATAACGGTGGTCGGGAAATAAAATAACAGACATCGACAACGGTGGTCGGGAAGTAAAATAACAGACATCGACAACGGTGGTTGGGAACATAAAATAACAGACAAAAAAAATCCAAAGTGGTAAGTCAACAGGTTCAAGTGTAACTGTTGATACCGAGGATAATGAAAGCGAACACAGTGTTTGGGCAGTGGCTCTGTACAACCAACTGATACTGGAAGTAGAATGCGAAGAATTTAAAGATAAATCAAACGACTCCAAGCGACCGACCGAAAACAAGAATAAATGTTGGGGTTTTCAATAAGATAAACGCCCAACCTTTGGAAATTCCCTAAATGAAAGTTCAAAGAAGACCTTCAGGAACCCATCAGGAAAACACGAATATGTGCCAAATCAAATGGACTTAGACTGCAAGCAAAGGGTTTCATGACCAGCTTAACAAATTCGTGTCAATGACAATTGGACTTCAAAGAGATTCTGGTAGAGCGATAGTAGATTACATGTCAGCAGAGGCCTGTTTTGCAAGGTATGTCTCTTTTCTACTATGGGCAGACACTCGATAAGTAAGATGGTAGCAGGCCTTAACACTAAGAGCGAAGCAACATGATCAGCACATGAGAAAGACACACCGACTCATATGATTTCCAAATATGCCCCTGTAATGGGTATTAGAGGGAAAAGTTCTTGGACGACGATTTTCTAGAAGGAGACAAAAAGAAGAAGACATAATTCCCAACACCTGTCTCAAATTTGAAGTTTGTTGTTGCATAAGGCCTGCTTGAACAGCTTGAAGGCACGGAGAGGATTTTCCCCTGTGTGATTCATCTTGCCCCGGAATCAATGGTTTTGAAATTTTCCTCTTTTCAAAAAGTTTAAACCATCCTTCCATGACATGGCCTTGCAATGGTTTCCCCAGTGCTGGAATGTCGGAGATTTTCCCCTGGCTATCTGATCCCTGGGATGGGAGACTTCTGGTGTGACTGGCCATTTGAACTCTTGAATTGTTGTGATAGATCAACTCTAGTTTGAGTCTCGAGAAGAGGTACATTTGGATTAGATGATTCTTGAAGTGGTTGCCCCTGGCTGGGCTTCTCTTACCAAGTCGAATTCCCTAACTGGCTGCATTCGCTGGGATTCCCTTGATGCTGAATTGACTTGCAAATAAACATTATTCATTTAAAAATTGGCAATTTTAATGTAACATTTATGCAAATTTTGAAATCACAATTTATTGGTATGATAGTGATACAGTGGAGTTGATTAAAACAAATAAAGTGGATCTAGCCATTTTATGGAATAGCAGATAAAGTGATCAATACAAATGATTAGCAACGATCGTTAGGAGTCAGGTTAACACAACCTTGTTGTAGCACACCCTCAATATAAACCATGCCTCAATTATGTCTTTTAAGGGTTGTAATGTGGCTTGGTTCACGGTTTATGAAACAAAGGATCAAGGCTCAAAATTTATTTGTGCCCACCCATCTTCATGATGAACTCCCATCCTATGTTCAGTTAATTTGACATATGCATTCATATCTCAAAAGTCTTTTGACGGTGCGTGATAAAGATTAGGATTTAAAAGTGATGGCAGCCACCTTGCTTTTTCCTTGCTTTGTTGAGGATTTGATGACTTCATTAATTTTCCGCCTAAGTCGTCTTTTTTTCTGTTTTGACTTAGCGGACTTTTCTTTATACTTCTTTTTCTTTCATTCTTTTTTTGAGCGGTTGTGACTGCCATTTTGTCGGAGAATAGAGAACATGTACTACGAACTTTTGGCTCTTCACGACTTCTTTGGTGTGTGAATGAAAGTATGTAGCTGATCCTTCTTGCATGAAGGATTGAATCTCTTGAAGATTGAATGCAAACAGACTAACTGAACCGACTACCCTGCCCCAGGTTTGAAATTAAGGGTTTTTGCATTTTTGAAAAAGAGAACTCCTACTTCTAGGATCGAAGGGGTTAGCGAGGGATTATCTTCCTTATTTCACCGGTGTTTGGGAATTTGAAACAATTCCTGTACATCATTGGCAAGGTTTTAATTGAGAGCATACAAATGGAGAATTCAGGTATCTGGTTTTCATCATCCTCCCTCCAATCTTTTCTAAAACAAAAAGTTTGATAAAGATAAATAAATGGGATAAATATATCTTTGTTCTTTTTGTTTCCCCCTTTTATTTAACAATGAAAAGAAAAATGAGTGAATACGAATGGATTAATTCAAAATATGCATAAACATTTTATTAATTTTTCCAATTGAAAAAACAACAATGCTAACAAGCAAATACAAAATCAACGTGCAAAGAAAATAAAAATAATGCTGAAACAAACAGGTGATTGCCAGCTTTAGGGAATTGAAAAAGTCTTGATTTACTATCTTCAAGAGATGCACCAAGAAGTCTCTGCATTCACTCAGGCGAGAGGTTCACATGCACCAACAGGCTTCCTTCTGAAAAGGATATGTACCACTTGTCGATCAATTGTTGTACCATGGCTTGAAAAGCTTTGCAGTCTTCAGTTGAATGCCCCATTGATCCAGCATGATATCCACATTGCTCATGTGGATTATACTCAGGCGGGTATGGCTCTGTTAACGGCTTGAGGGACTTGGGAACCACTAATGAGCTTTGAATCAAAGGTTGCAGAAGCTGAGTGTATGATAAAGGTACTGGATTAAGAGGAGTACACCTTCTTTCCAAATTGTTGCGAGGCTTATGTTGACTCTGATGCTGATTCAAATATTCTCGGCTTTGGGCTTGCCAACTTGGACGAGAATTTTCCCTGATAACCGAAGTAGTGTCTTCAAATGAAAGAATGTTATTCTCAATTAAATCTTTCACAATGCGTTTTAAGGCATAGCAGCCTTCCAAATCGTGCCCTGAAGCACCATCATGGAATAAACAATGGGCATTTGGATTGTAGTTTGCTGGGAGTGGATCCGGCGGAGGACCCAAAGGCCTTGGAACAACCAATCCTTTTTTCAACAATGAAGGATATAATTTTGTGTAGGTAATTTGGATTTGAGGGGTTGGGGGTCTTCTCCATTGTCTTATATTCTGATTTGAGACACCCTCCATGCAAGAATCCTGAGCCTTCAATCGCTGACAAGCTGGCACTACTGGCACTCTAGGTACTGCTAGTCACTTGATGTGATGACTTTTATGTTCCTCACACTCAATGCTGGATGTCACCCCTTTCGATCCACCTCCTACTTCTCTTTTGCTTCCGCTAGCAGGAGTGGCGACATTGAAATTCCAAGATGGTGTCCTAATACTCTTGTGAGAAAGCAAAGATGATCCATCAGTCATGCGTGCAATCTAGTCTTTGTGGTACAAAACCTTAAGAACCTTCATAGGTCTCTTTCCTTTCTTGTCTCCTGGCTCAACAATCAAATTGTCTGCATTTGGCCTTCCCTCTTGGGGGACTAGCGACTTAATCACACTTTGTAACTTGAGCTCGACATTCTGGCATTCTTCGATAGGATGCCCCATGGCTCCAGTGCGGTATCCATATTCAACCTCTGGATGGTCCTCTTCAAGAATTAACCTTTTGTCATGGATCAACTTTTGTACCCATACTTTCAATTCAGGGCAAGTATCCAAATCATGTCCTACCACCCCTTTATGGAATTTACACATCACATTCGTATTAGGGTTGTACCATGTATTTGGCGATGGCACAAGTTTGTAAGGAGTTATCAATGAATTTTGGATTAATAGCGGGTAGAGCTTGTTGAGTGGCATAGGAATAGGTTCATAGTGAGCTTCACTCCCTTTGTTCTGACACTGCCCCTTGTTTCGCTTTCTCTTCTTTTTTCGACCTTGAGAAGAAACTGCCAGAGGATATTAAGGTACTGATTTGAAAATCAAAGGATGACTTTGACCTAGTAGGGTAGAGCCATGAGTTGGCAGATGAGGAGTTGCCACAGGGAAACATTCTTGACTCGAGGCAGCATCAAATGAAGGTAGGACATTAGCTTCCTCTGATGCGGCCATGTGCACATGGAGACCCTCCTTCTTCAACAAAGCTTGTAAGGTTTCCAAGACCCACTCCATCTGTTTCTTCAAGGAAATAACCTCTTCTTTCAACAATTCTTGACTTCTTCTCAGTTCATCCACTGTTTCTTGAGACATGGTTCTTAGTTCTGGACACGTGCCGGGAATCAAACTGCTGACCCAAGACAAAGGATAGAATGAGCTTACTCTGTGGGAAGAAAATGATATGCAATGCAGATGAAATGTTATGTGAATGGATGCAATGCAAGTATGGTTTAAAGGAACTCAAAAAGCAATTGCAAACATCTGAATATAAAAGCGTTTTCCAAAAGGGATTACATGTTGAAGTTCGTCTATGGTTAAACTTGTGATGTTTGCAATAGACGTCTATTTATTCATTGAAGACCTTGCTGAAATGATGCACATGATGCTGAGATGAAAATACGCAGGGATCCAAGGATTTAAGGATGTGAGGTGTCACAAGTAAATCCGGAACCTTCTTAATAGGCAGGCCGTAAGAGATTGGTTCTATGGTCTATACCCATAAATCCAACTCACAGAATGGTTTCTACGGTGACGGTTTAAGGAAACTCAAAGTCACAGACATTTATCGTATTAACACCCCACCGCAGGCTAGCTGCATTTTGACGATAATAACGATAAAGTCTACCTTGAGTGGAGTTCTCATGCTAGGCCCTCAAGAGGCGAGCCCTTGGAGACTAACATTACACAACTACCAATTTTGAAACTGGTTCTTAATAATGGGTCCCAGAATCACAGCCCTTTCATGGATCAGGTCACGCGACAGGCTAGCTGTGTTGTGACAAGATCTACAAAAAGTCTAACTATCTGGGGGAGCTTTCATGCTAGGCCCTCAAGAAGCGAGTTCTTGGAGACTAACAATAATACTACCAATTCTAACCTAGGTGTTCCCTCTTCTTTTTCCAACTCATCTTTTACTTGTACCCTCAGATCCCACAGACAAGGATAATAATAAGCAGTAAGAAAAGCGAATAAAAGAACAAAAAGGCAAAACATAAATACCAAACATAGAGAAGATAAAAGACAAGATCAAACAAATAAACACACAAAGCTAAGTTAGGCTTGACTCTCTCTAGCATGGAGTTGTCCCCAGCAGAATCGCCAACTGTCGTACCTCGAAAAAAAATACGATCCTAAAACAACAAACAGAGTCGCCACCTAATTCTATTTATTCTATGAGAGAAAAAAGAGATATAGATACAACCTAAAGGAAGGATAAGAAATGGTTTACGAAACCAAATTCTAAGTTCGGGAGTCGGTTACGCAAGGGGAAGGTATTAGCACCCCTCACGTCCGTTGTACTCAACGGGAACCTCTTAGCTTAACTATGCGATTAAATGTTGATCTAAGTCTTTGTCTTCTAAATGGTTATTAATATGTTTGTTCTAAAGGGAATTAAGGTTTTAAATTATTATGACGGAGAAAAGATTAAAGTTTTTTTTATAAGGGTGCTCGCGAAGGATTAAAATACCCGTGCCTACGTATTCCCTTGTGCAATGGGAAAGTCGGAGCTTCGTAGTTCGTGCTACTACGGTTTGTGTTTTTTAATTGAACGATTGTTTAAAACGCATTCTACTGCTAAGCGTTGGCTTATACTCGCGGTGGAGGCTGAAGCGCTAGCTTGTTTGTGAGATAAAATGACTTAAACAATGTTCGTTTAAAGAAAAGGTGTTTGACCTTTGTTAAGTGTTTTAAAAAGAAAGGCGAATGGACCACAACTCGAGGGCTAGCCTTGAGAGTGACATCATTCAAGGACTCGTGGAGTGCTGGACTCCAGAGTTCAGTTATTCGTTGATTAATTGTAAAATGATTTGCGTATGTTGGTAAGTTGTATTATTTTATTGTGAAAGGGCGAATGAATTACAAATCGAGGGCTAGCCTCAACAGTAATTCAATTCGAAAACCCGAGGAATGCTAGATTCCTGAGTTTAGTTCTTTCACGACTTTTAATTAGAGATTTATGTTTTGAAAACGAAAGAGCGAATGAATTACAAACCGAGGGCTAGCCCCAACAGTAATTCAATTCAAAAACCCGAGGAATGCTAAATTCTTGAGTTTAGTTCTTACGTTAATTAATTAAGTGTATTAATACGTTTTGTGTTTATTTTGGACGAATTAGAGTTTAGTATTTTTATAATGAAGGAGTAAATGACTCACAACTCGAAGGCTAGCCTCAAGAGTGGTTCATTAAAGAACCCACGAAATGCTGGATTCCGAAGTTCAGTTCCTCGTTAATTGATTAAGATGCGATGAAGATCGTGCAGATGGCGATCACTTAGTGACCGACTTACGTGTGTGTAAAATGTAGGCGTATGAATTTACTTGGCGTTGGACCAAGAAATTTGATTATTTTTGAAATGATAATTTTTAGTGATTGCTTTTATCATTATCGTATTTTAAAGAGTTTACGGTCATAATGTGAAAGAGGAAAAAAAAGGTTCATGCAAGTCATACATTATCGTCATACGAATAAATGATGGGCAAGAAATATAATCAGGCACCATACAAATAAAATTGACAATTAATTAATTAACTAAACTAAATAGAATTGTAACAATAAAGTTAATAAAGTAAAATAATCGAAATAAATAAAATTAAATAAAATATCAACTTCAAATATTTTGTGTCTTGTATCTAACAAAGGAAAAAAAACAATAATAATAACTAAAAGAAAATAAAATAGCCAAAAGAAAAGAAAAAAAAAATCTAGAGATAAACTAAATAAATTTGGTAACAAAAAAAAGGGGTGCGAAGGTAATCTGCTAGGCTACAAAGCCCAACGTCACGATAGATAAAGCAAAAAAGATGCATAGAAAAGTGGTGCGTTGCTGAATCAGACTGGTGTGTTTATAGAAAAACATAACCCTTAAGTCAAAGGCCCATGTTAACAACAAATTAGGTCAGCATATAGATAACATATATAAAAAACAATTAACTATATATGAAAAGATAATAAATAAATAAAAAGAGAAAATACGATCTAAAACAGAGTTAAACGTGTTTTACCGACTAACCTTCAACTTATGCTTTGAAAACTCTCTCTCGCCGCGATTCGGTCCTCTCAGCCTCTCTCACGACTCCAGTGTCTCTTGTCACTTACTCACGCTCCTTTCGTTCGCGATTTCCGGTTTCGGGATAAAGGGATTTGGTGGTGATGATTATCGTGAGGTTGGCGGTGATGGCAGATTGGCGGAAGCGGATCGGTAGATGTTTGTTTGGTGGCGAAAGAGATTCGTGACGTAGGGATTTGATGGTGATATTTCGATGGAGGAGGAAAAGGTTCGATTAATTCATGGTGTTCGGTCAAATGATTTACGAAGGTGAACGATTTTGTTTTGGTATTTCAAGGTTCGGTTCGCACGATTTTGGGAGAGTCGGAAGTTTGTTTTGGTTTCACGACGTTTCTCACTAACGGCGCGATCTCGGGGAGGATTCTGTTTTCACTTTCGGTTTCACAACTCAGGTCTTGGTGTTATGGTTTGGTGGAGATGATGAAGCGGATTGAAAGGTGATGAAGGGTTGAAGGCGATTGTTTTGGTTCTGGTTCAACTCATCTCTCACGGCTTTGTAGATCAGAGGTTTTGTTTGGTGGTTGCAGGTGGTAATGGGTGGTGGTTCTGAAGTTGTTTTGAAGGGAGGTTGTGGTCGAGTGTTGTTTCAACTCACAGGTTTCTCATTTTTTTTATTTTCCTTTTGTTCTGCTTTCTGGTTTTTTTTTATGGCTAAGGTTCATTGTGTTATCGCTAAGTTGTGTCTGTGGCCTGTGTAGGTAGATTTGTATGAAGTTGGGGCTATTGGTTCTTGTATGCAGTATATATGGCTACAACTTTTTAAGGTTGCATAGGGTCATTTTTGATTGAACTTGTGACTATGTTTGGTTTTGGTTGTAGGTGGCTGCTGGTTATTGTTAGCTGCTGATGTTTGGTTTGATAATGGTAGCTCTTTAGGACTTTCTAGTGTTTGTATGCGGCTAGGATCTTTGTCATGACTGAGGCTAGTTCTTTTTGTGGGATAAAGTTTTATGGCTATTGGTTTTTTTTTTGCCGTTGATGAAGTTTGGATATGAAGTTTGTGTTTTTGTGGCTGCGTCCAGTTTTTTTCCGATGGTGGTTGGGATCCCTTTTGATAGGATTTTTTTTATGTGTTTTTTGTTAGCCCCCCTTGACTGTTAAAACAGTGTTCCTTTTATAGAATTAAAGTTAGGGCTTTTTAGTTTTGAAAATGAAAACTTGTTGACTAAGTTTTTGGGCTGAGTTTAGGAGGGAAATTCTGAATTTGAGAGTGATATGTGAGAACAGGACATTCTGGAATTTGCAGCAGGTCTGCTGCATTTTTTACTACAAATTTTGTTTGTTTGTAAAGTGTAAAGAAAAAAAGTCCTGCTGTTACTTTGTTGTATATATTTTGAAATTATGTTTTTTTGTGAATTTCTTAACTTGTGACAAAATATGCTTGCATATGAAATGATGTTGTATGGTATGATGGATTATGTGAATGTGTATGCTTAGATAAATGATAGTAAAATGTGATTATGATGTTTGAATGAAGTTAACAAGAAATGGTGTTCATGATTATGTATCTATGATTAATTTTTGGCTTAAAAGGGATTGATATGGTTTATGCTAATTTTTGCTTTGTTTTTTTTTTTGAATTTCATGTGAAGGAGAAACTCACAAGAATGGAGGAAACATAAAGCTTGGAAGTATGGCCTAGCATAAGGAATGAAGACTTGGAAGAATTTTGGTGGATTTTGAGTCAATTATCGTGTATTTATATTGTACTTTTCTAAGTATTAGTGATGTGAACTCGTATTTTGTAAATTTATGTACGCAAGATGAATTTGTACTTATGAGAATTTTGTATGCAAGTGAATGTGAATTATTTGGTCTAAAGATGAAGAATCATAACTTGAAAGTGAACCACTAAAAAAAGAAAAGAAATGAATCACTAACATGAGTGAATTGCTTCATTCTTAGGACAAATGTGAAGTAGAATGACATGATTTGAAATGGCCTAATTGAAATAGGAGAATTTGAATGAAATTTTGAACTAACAAAGAAATGAGATCATAATTGGTCCTAGGAATTGAAGTTGAATAAGAATTGGAATAGAAACTTGGAATATAAACTTGAAATAGAATTTGAAACAAATTTGAAAATTTGAAATTGAGAAATAAGCTTTGGACTTGAAATTAGGATATGACTTAAAAGAAAAAGAAAAACTTGGGTTTAAATCTTAAAGATGAATAAAAATTGGAAATTGAAACTAAATTAGAAATAAAATCTTAAAAATAAAATAAAAAATGGAAGTTAAAATTAAATTAGGAATAGAAACTTTTTTTCTTTTTTTTTTTAAAAGTTAATTAAAAATTAAATTAGAAATTAAATTAAACTAGAAATAAATAAAAAAATGAAGTGAATTAAAACAAAAGTTAAAAAATAAAATTATATTTAGAAATACAAATCTTGAAAATGAAATGGAAATAAAATTTATGTTTATAATTTAAGAATGAATTAAAATTAGAGGTAGAAACTGGAACAAAGATTAGAAGAAGAAAATTGAAAGAAAAAGAATAGAAACTTAAAAACAAAAAAGAAATGGGAAATAGAAAATAAAAAATTATAAGTGAATATAAATTAAAATTTATAAATAACTTGAAAATAAGTCGGACGCAACAGAAAAATAAATTCTGGAGTTTTTCTTCTAAATGCGATGACTGTATAATGAGGGCAGTTAGGGGTAAAATTTGGGGTGTGACACTTCACTTGGGGAAATATACCCATAATCAAGCTATTGTTTTATTTCATCAATGTTAGTTTTGCCACCCTTTATGAGTATATCTGAATGTGTTATAACAGTTGAAATTCTATCACAACCTTTGTTAATATATTTGAATAAGCATTTAATTAAATTTCTTTGATTGCACCATTCCATGTTGATGTGCACTTTATACTTTAATAACAAAGTAGGGTTATATGTGAGTGCAACTTTATATTAAATGTATTTTGTATGATGTCAAAACTAGGATACTTTAGCGTTTATGTACATTGGACGATATCATCTGAGTCTAGCTGTGCATTTTTGCATTAGGAAGCATGTCAATATGTTTGAAATGGTTTAGAAAAGATTCATGCATCAAGAAATAATTTATGCATCAAAAACAAAGTTTTGTGTGTGAAAAACAACTTATAGGTCGACATATATGACTATAGATCGATACATAGAAGAAAATTTCTGTTATAGGTCGACACATCCATCCTTTAGGTCGGCATATATGCTATAATATTAAAGTATGTAGACTCTGTCTATGTGCCGCCTCCTATAGGTCAACACATGACCTTGATAGGTCAACTCATGACTCGTACACATATAAATACCTGATACATGCATTTTTCTAGTAAGGTTCTAGAGTAAACCTACATGAAACTGGAGTTTCAAATATTCTCATCATCTTTGACTTCTCTTCTATGTATACACTCAATCAAACTGCACATAATCAATTTTTAATTGGGTGTCATCTAGATTAGGGTTTGTTGTGAATCAGATACCTTAGAAACAAAGTATAATTAGTTCCTTAATCAGTTAGGAAACCCACAAGGGTTAGGGTTTAGGGTAACCACAGATAAAAGGATTGGTTATAAACTGTTATTCTTTCCTTTCTCTTGAAACAAGATTACAAGTATACAAGAATAACAAATAACCTCTCTCACTTTTGAATTAGGGTTTTATCTTCCTATTTTCCCTTCTTATAAATATGAGAGACTAGTATGCTATTTATAAGAAAACTAACAAAATAACCTAATGGGATTTTTAACAATTACCCATTACAAGCTAACTTAGGGTACAAACTAACTTAAACAATTGGATCCATAACACAAGGCCCAATTTAACAACATGATGTGAACGGACTTCGACGATATGCTAAACTTAGAATTTGTTCCAATACCTCACAAGGTTGATAACGTCAATTTTAGATTGACTGTACTATAAATTAGGTTGAGTTCTTTGAGGGTTTAAACTAAGAAAATCGAATTGGGGTTTTCCTTCAAGATCGTTAAATGATTTGAATGTTTTGGAAAAGATTATGCAATTCGGATCCGATCGAGTGAAAGCCTTGGGACAAGGGGTGCCTTGCAAGGGAGTAGCGTAAGACGGTGGATCATCTTGGTAAATATTGGGTTTCAAAGAGTGTTTACTTGGAATTATTTTGACCGAGTGAAATCATGGGACAAGGGGTTCCTTGTAATGATATAGCAACAACAGGTGAACTGAAGCATCATTGTTGGTTACTTGATCAATATTTGATCATGTGTTTTGGAGTTTCTAGAGTCAACATCAAACTAAAGGTTTATAGGGTTATATTTCTACATCTCTTATATACATACTTTTGCAAAGTAAGGTTAATTACAATTATCTCAATTCGAATTCGATTTGAGGGCAGACATACCTATAGTGAGGTCGATTGGGAAACTTCCTGAACAAATACTGGTGTACTCTCTCTCACACAAACACACACACACACACACACACACACACACACACACACACTCGCTCTCTCTATCTCTATCTCTATCTATTTTAATTTGTGTTTGCAAATTACTGAATTCATTGTTCGATTGATCAATTTGTTTGGGAATTATTTTTTATCACATTTTGAAATAACTTTTGTTGTGTTCATCATAATCCGTTTGATTGTGATTGGATTTCAATATCAACAAAACTAAGCAAATTTCCAAATGATATCGATTGTGCACAAGGTCTTCGCTAAATTTCCTTATTAATATTTTTGTGTGTTTTGATCATTGGGAATAAGCTTTAACTATATCTTTGCATTCAATTGGTTTTTTTAATAGTTGTTGAACAATTTATGTTCATCATCATACATTTGTTTACCATTACACATATCTGAGCTTTTCGATAGAGGTTCGGTTAAACGATTTGATTCGGGTTGTTTCGTTGTGCCATAAAACATCAATTTTTGCTAAAAGTTTTTTTTAACTTGTGATCTATTCATCCCCTCTAGATGAAATACTATCATCTAACAAGTGGTATCACAAGCTTTGGTTAATTCCGTACATAATACTTTCTTATCAGAAGAACAACTACCAACCCTAAGGGAGTGTACAATAGAGCATAATTTTTACCAGCGAAAATTATGGCTATTGGAAAGCTTGTATGCATATTCATGTCAACTCGGTTGACAAGGGTATATAGGTTTCCATCATGAATGGTCCTAATGAAATTATAATGACCAATGTTGAAGGTGTTATCGTACCTAAACTAGAAGCACAATGGAATGATAATGATAAGAAATCACGGTGGCGTGATTCTAAAGCACAAAATATTCTCACATTCTTACTCGGTGTTGATGAATATTATTGTGTCTCTAATTGTGAGACCACTAAAGCTATGTGGGACGCATTAGAAGTTGTCCATTAGGGAACTAATGAGGTAAAACAAGCTAAAATCAATACCTTAAATAAAGAGTTTAAACTATTTTGCATGGAGCATGGTGAAACCATTGCGGACATGCGAAAGCGGTTCAGACATCTTATCAATCAATTGGTAATCCTATTTACTATGATATTGCTACTAATAAGGTTTTGAGATGTCTTAATAGGGAATGGAAACCCAAGGTCACCACTATCAAATAAGCGAATGATATTAAAGTACTTGATTTCACTACTTTGTTTGGCAAATTGGAAGAACATGAGCAAGAACTTGCTTAAAAAACATGAAAAAGAGTGTGAAAAAAAGGTAAAGAAAGAAAAAGTTAAAGGAAAGGAGGTAGAGAAGAAATCTATTACTTTAACGAATTATAGCTCAAGGTGCTCAGACAATGATCATAATGATTGTGAAATAAAAGATGATAAAAATTATGATGAAAAAGATATGGGGTTATTCATCAAAAGGTTTAATAGATACATGTGGAAACATGGATATAGATACTCCGACATGAACCAAAACAAATCTAGAAGGCTATCTAAATCTTCCAAGGAAAATGAGAATAATAATGGTAAGTCCATAAGTTCATCCTACAACTGTGGAAAACCGAACCATTATAGGCCGAAGTGTCCTACAATCAAGAAAGACAAATAAAAAATTCATCATAAGAAATCTAGCAAGTCTAGAAGAGATTATGTCTCTTGGGAGAGCAAAATTGATTATTCAAGTGATAAAATCTCAAATTTAAGTTTTGAATCGGCCAAGCTTTACTACATGGCAAAAAAAACATTGTTAGTCACTATAAATTTGAATCTAATCACGATATATCATATTCTCGATTACAAAAATCTTTTGAAAATCAACAAAGATAAGCCATAAATTCTTTCAAAAGATTAGCTTCAAATAAAATAATTTTCCCACTGAGAAGCTAAAAAATTTTGAAAATGAAAATAATATGGAAGCTTTAAGGAAATTTATGCTAGATATTCTGAAAGGTAAGAGTGAGGATGACAATCCTTCATGGTTTGGTTGTGAATCTTGTCACATTTGGCAAAAAGATTCAAGAACTCTTAAAGTTAAGTTGGATAAGGCCTTGCAACCTAAAGTTACTTTTGCTATTGATACTTCTGAATATGATAAGCCTTCTCATAGTTCTTATAGAAGGTATAATTTTTCGAAAAGGGTCAAAATAGAAAAAGATCATCTTCTCATAACTTGTATTCCCATTATTGTTGCAAAAAGGGTCATACTATTGCAAAGTTCAAGTTTAGGAAACTTTTTATTCCTAAAGGTGTTTTTCAATGGTTGCCTAAATGCAACCAAGGTTTCATTAATCCTCAAGGACCCAATGAAGATTGGATACCTATCACTTTTCATTGACCTTACAGGATAAATATCTTGGCTCTATGAAGAGAGTATGGAATCTCAATTGTGGTAGCTCAATACATAATATGAGCGACCTCTCCTTATTGATTTAACTATGTGGCAAGAAAGATGGATTATGTTATTAAGAAGGTTAACTTTTAGTGTTTTGTTAATTGGTAAGAGTGTGTTGATTATTATTAATGTTTTCAATCCGAGAAGTGTCAAAAAAGGTAACATGTTTAATGATGTAGGTTTATCTTTGACAAGACATACTCAAGTAAATCAGATTAGGGATTAATCAATCTAGGATGATGAAACATGAGGAGGGGCAAGATAACTATCTGTCGCTCCCACTTGATGAGGCTAGGTCAAATGGGGTACAGACGCGAACGGTCGGCGAAAGAGAAGAAATGAATAGAGTCGCCAGCTAGGCATTTTTATCCCGAAGGAAAGGTAATGCTGCATAGACCTGGAAAGATATGGATAAGACGGTCGCGAACCAGAGAGACTGAGAAAGGGGGTTGGTTACAACCTGGGAAGGTATTAGCACCCAGATTGTCCGTCGTACTCGACGGGATCCACGCTTGAAAGATTTGTGTATTAAAGGGGTAGTGTCAGTGCAATCTGTGTATCAAAGCTGGAAAGAATGCAAGTGTCAGTGCAAAAGAAAAGTGAAGTGCATGAAAGAAGTGTCAGTGTAAGAACAGGAGTATGAAGCCCGAGATCATGAGGCTTAAAGAATAATGCTGGAAAGAGGGGGGATATACAGAGACTTTTGTTCGATAACTGTTGAGTTATGCCTACGTATCCTCTCGTGCAATGAGGAAGTCAGAACACCGTAGTTCGACTCAAAGAGACTGAAAGATAAATTGACTGATGAACTGCTTACTTGTCTATGCTCAAGTGTATGACCTGTCTGGATCAGGTGCTAACTGTCTTACATTAGACGGAAGAAACAAGTTCTCGTTTGTGAGTGAAGATGATGAGAAAAGAATCCCGAAGGAGACGATTATTGTTTGTTTTTTGTGTTTTCAATCTTTTATTGCTTTTTGAGTTTGTCATAAGTTAATGAGCTTAAGCCTAAACCAATGGGTTAGTAAACTCATCACATCCTCCCTCTGATTAGGGGTAATGAGAATACCTTAAGTATGAAGTAAGCACCTCACACTTAATCACCATGATGTAGGATTAAGATCATTCACCTACTTACATTTATTTAGATGTTTTTGGTATTTTTGTTTAGTGTTGAGTAATGAGATTAAGCCATAATCAGGGATTTAATGGACCCATTACACCATCCTAATAGAACGATAATAGATGAGCACATTTAAGCTGAGGAAGACTCCTCAACTTAATCCATGATTAGGGATTAACCTTATGACAAAACAAACCTTTATTAAGTGGATTTTAGTTAGTGATAAAATGAAGAAGTGATTTTTATGGTTTGTAAGACAACTTGAGGGGGACTTGTCCATTAACACTAGGGTTAGTCCTTCTTAACCAATTAAGGAAGAATTAGAACCCTAATGCAAGGCCCAAGTTACAAGCTTGATGTCTTAGTCATTATTAGGTGGATTGATTAAAGGGTTTAAACACATTAAGGGTTTAACACTTAGGATTAAAGTTATACACTCCTTCCTAATAGAAGGATGCAGGCATAACCCTAATCACAAAGCCTTAAAACCTTTAAGGTTTAGTCCTTGGTTAAGAGCTGAGAAGAGAAGACTCAAAGATGACAAAAAGGTGAGACTAAATGGGAGACTAATCAAAACCCTAATTATTATCATGCTTGGTTGTTCCTAGGGCTAATGAGGCTTAAGAGAGAAAGATTTTCAAGGAAGCCACCAAGGAGGGAAACAGAGAGAAGCAAGACAACTTGCTTCACTTAAGAAGACAAGTTGCCTGAAGAAAGAAAGTAAGAGATGAACATGAATGAGCAAGCTCACTCTAATACAAAAATAAAATTCAGCAAATATGCAAGAGAGATGAGGGGAGATTGTGAGAAGTGAAGGCAAATTCACTTCTCAAAACAACTTACCACCTGAAAAGTTAGCAAAAGAATATGGAATGCAATGCAAATGAGATGAAATGTCATGATACAAACCAAAGTCAGAAGCATATTCATAATGTTAATGATGCTAAGAGATGATGCAAACACATGACAAGAGATGAGAGTGATCAAACAAGCATAAGGATGCAAATGAGGCATGCTTTGAACCATGAATGTTCATGAAAGTTTATGAAATGATATGAATGCATAACATGGAAAATGAAAGATGAAATGGTCAAACATGATTCTAATATGTCCTAAGATGTCTTATGGCTCATGTGGATACACAAAATGTCATGGAAAGTTATTGAATGCAAGCATATGAGAGATGGATGCAAGGGAAGGCACAAATTAGGGTTTACATACAACAAATAATGCAAAAATTCAAAACCAGAAGCAAATGATGTGATAAAAAATTGAAAATGGGAACAAGGGAACCCTAAACCTACACAAGTTCACTTCCCAAAGGAGGGGATCCAACTCTTAACCTAGTGCAAGTTATGAATTTCTTAAGTCAATTAGGGTTTTAAGGTGCTTCACAAAGAAAAATACAAAACAAATCGAAAATGCAAGATAGATTCAAATCAATTTTATCCTATAAACTACATGCTATGAAGGATGCAATGCAAGAAGAACCATCATCAAACTCTCAAGGGTTAGGCATAATGGATTTTTCCAAGTTTGAACAAAAATATTGCCTTAAAATGAATTTAATTCCAATGAAAATTGTAAAAATGCATCAAGAACCAAAAAGAAATTTGGTTTGAGAGTTTGATAATGTTTCTAAATGTTTTGAAATGCAATGTGAATTTTTTTGTGATTTTTAGATAGCTAAATGTATTTTTAATTAATTAATTTTCATTAACTAATTAAAAATAAACATTTAAATGATTTAAAAATGATTTTTAATGCAAAAAATAAAAATAAAAATATTTTTGGGTTCTAAAAATTAATGAAATGTTTGACAAAAATTTTCAGAATTTTTAAATGTGATTTGCTATTTTAAATAATTCGTGCAAATAAAATGAAAAGGAAATGAAATAAAATAAAAATAATAGAAAGTAATCTAAAGGAGAGGCCAGGATTTGATCTGGGTTTGTGGGTGTTGACTTGGCGCCACATCCAATGGCCCAAGTTCAAACCTGAATACTATTTATTTAACAATTAATTAAACCTAGGTTAAGTAAATTAATTACTGATTAGGGCTTAATGAGCCATCTAGACCATCCAATCGCGCGCGGGAAGCAGGATCCTAAGGACATTATTCAAAGTTCCTTAATTACACAATTAGGGCAAATGACTTTCAGGTGACCGGAACAGTGGTTCCGGTCATCTTCTCCGGCGAGCATAAACCCTAGATTCTTCTACAGGTTACCAAACATGAAATTTCTTCCACCAAAATGATCCTCTCATCAATCTAAACCTAAACCCTCATCTCAAATTCATTTATTTTCTCTCACAAGCCTGAATCGAAGCAAAGTATGAAACACGGGAAAATATTCAGAGATGTCATACATGCTGGTTTCTTCACCATTTCAAAAAATAAACACATATTCATGATCAGGAGAACACATAGCATCATGAAAGAACTTAAAAATCAACTTCTGGGAAAAATGTTCTTCATGTTACCTGAGATGAAGCTTTCCTGATTTTGAGCTTCCTGGCCTCAAGCTTTGTGCAATCCTTCTTCCTTGAACCTCCTGATGATGGAATGAAGCTTAGAAAGCTTGGGAAGTGGCTGGTTTGAATGATTCAACTCTGGTGTAGCAGAAATGGAGGTCTTTGTGTGTGATGATTCAAGCTGTTTCAGGGGGTGGATTTTGTTCTATGAGTGATTTGTGGTTTGTGGATGAAGAAATTTTTGAGGGGAAGTTCTTGGAAGATTTTGTGGATGCTGGAATGTGGGAGCTTTCTGGCTGGAGTGTGGTGTGTTTTAGGATGCTTGATGTCCACATATTTGACTCTGATTGGGCAGAGAGTTGGTGGTGGCACTGTGGGATTGGCATGGGCAAAAATGCAAAAAGTCAAGATCTTGTGTACTATGAGTATGGCTCGGGTCAGAGGAGATCTTAGGGCTTGTCCTGCCTCAGCTTGAGTCAAGGAAGGCCTTTGGATCTGACTTTGTGAGCTGGCTAGCCTTGATCAAGGGTTTCCAAGGTTCTTGCACATTTCCCTCTTTGGATTTTCTCATGAACCAAGGCAAGGAAACTTGTGATATTTTGGGCAAAATGTGACAAAATGAGTTATGTAACATTGTTATGCTGCTTCGATACCAATTGGAGTTCAATTCAAACATGAGAGGTCCCTTTTGCAAAGTTTCAAGTTTGAAGCCTTTATGAAAAATACCTTATGCAACTTGTAATCCAAGGCATGGAAGTGAAAAATTCTTGGCACAAATTTGACTTTTCTAAGTTGTAACATGTTATAATGATGCAAAGAAGTCACTTAGAGGTATTGAAAATGCTTGAAATTTGAATTTGCAAAAATCCCTCCTTGGTGCCAAAAGTGGAAATTTCATGATTTTTCCCAACTTTGCAAAGCCATAACTTTTGATCCAAAATGAATTAGAAAAAGTTCTTGTACTTTTTGAAAAGGGAATGATCCAATCTACAACTTTTATGACCAAAGTTTGCTCATTTGAAGCATTTTTGAATCAATTTGAAGAGGTTGAAAAACTTTCCCAAAATAGCAAGTTTACATTACAAGTCACTTTCCCAAAAAGGCAACTTTGCAAATGGCTTGAAATTCTTCAATTTTGTGAACTTCTAAAATCTTCTATGATCAAATAAAGATCATAAACATTCAAAATGATGGATAATACCCTTTGGTTGGGTCATTGGGGGCCTCAGATGCCCTGATTTTACACTGACTTGCTCAAGAAGTCATCTATTGATCAGATGCCTTCCCCATTGAATTTCTTCATGAAAATTGATATGCATGATCCCTATACCATATAGAGACCAATAGAAACAAGAATGACCAAAAATATTGGAATTATGGCCTCTGAAACCAAAACCCTAATTCTAGGTCATCTGTGCAGTTAAACCTGGCTCTGCTTCCATGCCTTTCCCAGTTCTTGTGATTTCTTGACTTCCTTGGCCTTGTGAGGGTATAATATGATGTTTGAACATACATGGAACCCTTTGAAGTGATTGAAGACCTTTGGAGTGGCTCAAGTGGTTCCTGGATTGCTCAGATCACAAACCCTAGATGCAGATGACTTAGAAACAATGCAGTGAAGCAAAAAATGCAATATGAGATGCCATGATTGAACTCATGCACATGAAGAGATCACAAGCCATGGTGTGAATGGGTGAGGGCAAATTTAGGGTGTTTACAGCTGCCCCTATTCAAGCATGAGTTAGCTGTGCAGGATGTAAGCAACGGCTTAACAGGCAAACAAGATAACTTGTGGTTGAATACCAAAGACAGTCCAAAATTTGGACTCACAGAATGAAGAAGAAAAGGGATATAGATTGTAAAAGAAAATAAAGTATATTTATAAAGTGCAGGCGGCGGAGGACGACCGTCGAGCAGAGGGCGACTGCTGGGGATAAAGCAATGACAGGGACGACCGACATACTAGGGAAAATGCGGGGAATAAAGCAATGGCGGGGACGGCCGACAAGCTGGGGATATAAGAGATTATGATGGGGACGACCATCAAGACCTTTTGGGGATTATAGGTAAATGATGGGGACGACCATCGGGTTCAAGGCATAAATGACATAAATGATGAGGTACGATCATCATAGGTGAAGGACGATCACCTAGCAGGGGACGACTGCTCTGATGGGGATAAGATGAGGGACGATCATCTAAGGTGAAGGACAATCACCTGGCAAGGTACAGTTGCCAAAAGTATCGCGACATAGGACGAATACCGGATAAAAAGGTCGACGATGGGGACGACCATCGGATAAGCATGATGAAGGACGATCATCAAGAGGTGAAGGATGATCACCTAGCAGGGTACGGCTGCTCTCGGGGTTTATCATGACATAGGACGAATGTCAGATAACAAAATCAACGATGGGGACGACCATCGGATGAAAATGATGAAGGACGATCATCAAGAGGTGAAAGACGATCACCCAGCAGGGGACGGCTGCTAAGAATATCACGACATATGACGAATGTCAGATAGGGAGGGGTTCTAATAAATAGAGACTCCGCTGGGAACGATGAAGGACGATCATCAAAAAGGTGAAGGGCGATCACCTGGCAGGGTACGACTGCCGAAAGGTATCATGACATAGGACGAATGTCAGATAGAAAGGAAATAATTCACTGGGATTTGCTGGGACTCTTCTGGGGAATAGTAGATACAGACGAGTGTCTAAATTCAAGAGGTCATAAGTGTTTGACACGGTGTATAGATTAAAGATGCGGACGAGCATCCTTAAGACCATGAGACAGACGAGTATCAGTTGAAACAAACGCTTGACGCACATTCAGAGATGATGATATGGACGAGTACCAACTGGTTAACAAAGAACACGAACGAGTGTTGATCCTAAGAGAATTCAGGTGGCATATATAAGATACGGGCGAGTATCTGCATGAGTAAAAAGTGATGAGTGAGACACCGACGGGCATTCAACTTGCTGGGGAGAGTGCGACACGGACGGGTGTCGGGAAAAGTGTATTATAAATAAGTATATGATTTACAATGTGTTTAGGTAACTATGCTGGGGAAGGTGACACGGACGGGTGTCAGGGAATTGTATAAATATGTACACATGTGATGTGAGTGCAAAGGGGACGCTTTGGCTTTCCGCTGGAGATATGGCACAGACGAGTGTCAAAAAGCATCTGTTTGCTGTATTTGTGGGTGTAATACTTTGGCTTTCTGGCGGGGAATTTGGGAAATATTTTGTATATTGTTGATGGATTGTCAGTATTCACAAGTGTTCAGTTCGACACATGGCTTATGATTATGCAATATGTTTGATTTTTGCCGTAATGCTCCGTATTAGACGGAATGCTACGCTTTGTGGGGAGAATATGATGCGAATGCTATGATTATGCAAAGATACCGATCCGGGATTCGGATCCCGTTGCTGTGGAGATCTCTGGCTGATATGCTTGAAGTGAATTTCCCAGCTGGGGTTAAGATCATTGGTAGATCTGACATATATGACTCTGCATGGGGAGCTAGATCACTGATAGACCTATCTCAGTAATGAGGGACCCATTTGGGTTTTGTAGAAGCTTTCGTCACTCTGTTGTGAGATCTTCAGGCATTGCTTCCCTGGAGAGAGGCTACAACCCTGTGGGGAGATGGTTCCCGGTCTTTGCACTTGGCTGAGGAGGAATGACAACTGGCAACTTAGCTGGGGAGAAAGCACCTCCGGTGCTAATTGGGAGATAGACTGAGTAGATAATGATTAGACAGCTTGATGGGGAGAAGCCTTCATGCCCCATGCTGTGATCTGAACACCTGCAATCCTGTAAAGACAAAGAAACGTACAAGCGTCCCGAGATATTCCTTATTGGATTCCGTCAGAGGAGTTTAGGCAATCCTAGGAGAAAATATATTTCCTGTAAGCATGTATTCTTTAGGAAGGAAGCATCTGTATTTATGCGAATCAATATCTTAAAGACATCGGACATTTTTGCAAACGAAAATAAAATGTACGAGACGAGACATGACTGAAAATCTGATTTTATTAATTCATGTGCCCTGAATTGGCAAGATACAGTCAGAGAAACAGGTCCCCTCAAATGAGGAGATCGTTACAAATTAAAAGACAAAAAGGTGCTGGCAATGTTGATGACGCTTCAAGGAGCTTCCATTTTTGCTATGACTCGTATGACATTGACGTTCTTCTCATCTTGCTTCCTGAAGAAGGCTGATTCTGACCGAAGCTCGAACCCTTCGAAACCTGCCAAGTTGTAAGTGATACGGATGAATTTAGAATGCAGTTGTTCGCTTATTCCCTTATTTTGCGTGGATAGCCCTTTCGGGTTTTCAATCCACCGGGATACCCATTTTTGCCTGAGTTGTCCAATGCGGCTTTTCAACTCAGCGGGTGTACATTTTTTCATTTTATTTTCCCTTATTTTTGCCTGAGTCTTTTATTCTGTTTTTGACTCGCCGGGATGCCCTATTTTTGCCTGGACTTACATTCTGTTTTTATGTCCAGCGGGCCATTTTCATGCGAAGTATTTTTTAACTGCATCTGAATTCATAGGGGACAGGAAGTCTTCTCCATCCATAGTACTGAGCATCAGTGCTCCACCAGAGAAAACTTTCTTTACTATGAACGGACCATCATAATTCGGGGTCCACTTGCCCCTGTGGTCTGTGTGAGGAGGGATGAGTCTTTTCAGCACAAGATCTCCTACTTGGTACTCTCATATCCCGACTTTCTGATCGAAGGCTTTCTTCATTCTTTTCTGATACAACTGCCCATGAAAAATTGCAGCTAATCTCTTTTCTTCGATCAGAATCAGTTGTTCGTATCGGGATTGGGCCCATTCTGCTTCATTCAGTTTAACATCCATTAATACCCGCAGGGAGGGTAATTCAACTTCAACAGGCAGGACTGCCTCCATACCGTAAACAAGCTGATATGGTGTTTCCCCAGTGGATGTTCTGATTGACGTACGGTACCCATGCAAGGAAAATGGTAGCATTTCATGCCAGTCTTTGTATGTAACTACCATCTTCTGCACAATCTTCTTGATATTCTTGTTAGCTGCCTCAACAGCGCCATTCATCTTTGGCCTGTAAGGAGAAGAATTGTGGTGTTGGATCTTGAAGTCCCGGCGTAGTTCTGCCATCATTTTGTTGTTCAAGTTGGAACCATTATTAGTAATGATTCGCTCGGGCATCTCCATACCGACAGATGATATCTCTCTTCGGAAATCGGGCTACCACTTGCCTTGTAACATTTGCATAAGAAGCCGCTTCAACCCACTTGGTAAAATAGTCAATAGCAACCAGGATGAATCTGTGGCCGTTTGAAGCAGTTGGTTCAATCTTGCCAATCATATCAATGCCCTACATGGCAAAGGGCCAGGGTGAAGACATCACATTCAAAGGATTCGGAGGCACATGCACTTTATCCGCATAAATCTGGCATTTATGACATTTTCTGGCATAAGCACAACAGTCTGCATCCATTGTGATCCAGTAGTAGCCTGATCTTAACAACTTTTTAGCCATAGCATGCCCTCCTGCATGGGTACCAAATGATCCTTCGTGCACCTCGTGCATCAACAAGTCTGCCTCTGCCCTATCAACGCATCTGAGAAGTACCATATCAAAATTTCTCTTGTACAAGGAACCATCAGTATTCAAGAAGAAACTACCAACTAGCCTTCTTAATGTCTTCTTATCATTGGATGATGCCCCAGGTGGGTATGTTTGATCCTCCAAGAAGCACTTAATGTCATGGAACCAAGGCTTGTCATCTTTAACAACGTCCACTGAGAACACATATGCTGGTCTATCAAGTCTGGACACTGAAATTCGGGGCACAAAGTTGGCAGCTTGAACTTTGATCATGGATGAAATGGTAGCCAGAGCATCTGCAAAATGATTTTCATCTCGAGGGATATACTCAAGCTTGACTGTTGTGAAGAAAGTCAATAACCTTCTTGTATAATCCCTATAAGGTATCAGATGATCTTGTCGGGTGTACCATTTGCCGTTGGTTTGATTGATTACCAGAGCTGAATCTCCGAACACAGTCAAAGTCTTGATCCTGAGGTCAATGGCTTCCTAAAGACCCATAATACAAGCTTCATATTCAGCTTCGTTGTTAGTGCAGTTAAAGGTGAGTTTCACCGATAAAGGCATGTGAACTCCCTTAGGTGTAATGAGTACTGCCCCAACACCACGACCGTTCATATTAACAGCCCCATCAAACATCATAGTAGATTCTTCATCTGGGTCAGGCCCTTCAGTGTGAACAGGCTCTTCATGATCTTTCGCTTTTATGAACATGATGTCTTCATCAGGGAAGTCAAATCTCATAGGCTGGTAATCATCAATGGGTTGCTCAGCAAGATAATCAGACAATACACTGCCCTTGATGGCTTTCTGAGATGTGTACTGAATGCCATACTCTGTGAGGATCATTTGCCATCTTGCAACCCGTCCGGTAAGTGCTGGCTTCTCAAAAATGTACTTGACTAGGTCCATCTTTGAGATCAATAAAGTAGTGTGGGTCAATATATACTGCCTTAGTCGGCGAGCAGCCCACGCTAAAGCACATCAAGTTTTCTCGAGCAGTGAATAACGTTGTTCACAATCGGTAAACTTTTTGCTTAGGTAGTATATTGCATACTCTTTTCGACCAGACTCGTCATGCTGGCCCAGCACACACCCCATTGACTCTTCTAATACTGTCATGTATATGATTAGAGGTCTTCCTTCAACTGGAGGCATAAGGATCGGAGGCTCTTGTAAGTATTCCTTGATTTTGTCAAAGGCCCTCTGGCAGTCTTCATTCCACCTGACCGTTTGTTCTTTTCTTAACAGCTTGAACAAAGGTTCACAGGTTGCTGTAAGGTGAGATATGAACCGCGAAATGTAGTTCAATCTGCCTAAGAACCCCCGAACTTCTTTTTCTGACTTCGGTGCAGGCATTTCTTGAATGGCTTTGACTTTATCAGGATCGACCTCAATCCCTTTCTCACTTACAATAAATCCCAGCAGTTTACCAGATCGCACCTCGAATGTGCATTTGTTGGGGTTTAACTTCAACTCGTACTTCCTCAGACGCTTGAATAACTTCAACAGATTCACCAGGTGGTCTTCTTCTGTGAGGGACTTGGCAATCATGTCATCCACATAACATTCAATTTCTTTATGGATCATGTCATGGAATAATGTTACCATAGCCCTTTGATAAGTGGCACCAGCATTCTTCAGTCCGAATGGCATCAACTTATAACAGAACGTGCCCCAGGGTGTGATGAAAGTTGTCTTCTCCATGTCTTCAGGTGACATCTTGATCTGATTGTATCCTGAAAATCCATCCATAAAGGAGAACACCGAGAACTCAGTCGTATTATCAACCAATACATCAATGTGAGGTAAAGGGAAGTCATCTTTCGGGCTGGCTTTGTTCAGGTCCCGGTAATCCACACACATCCTCACCTTGCCGTCTTTCTTAGGCACAGGTACAATATTAGCGACCCACGGCGGATAGCTAGTTACAGCAAGGAAACCGGCGTCCCACTGCTTTTGTACCTCTTCCTTAATCTTCATTGCCATATCTGGGCGAGTACGGCGTAGCTTCTGTTTTTCTGGTGGGCAGTCTTCTTTCAAAGGCAGCTTGTACATAACAATATCTGTGTCCAACCCTGGCATATCCTGATAAGACCAAGCAAAAACATCAACGTACTCCCGAAGCATGTCAATCAATTGCTCTTTTACTGAATCTTGTAGGCAGGCCCCGATCTTAACTTCTTTCACGTCTTCTTCCGTACAAAGATTAATCGTCTAGACCTCCTCCTGATGAGGAGTAATAGCCTTCTCCTCTTGTCTCAACAACCTGGCTATCTCTTCAGGTAGCTCATAATCTTCTTCAACCCCTTCATCAGCTTGATTGATTGGATTGTCAAAGCCATACGAAGTCATAGTTGTGTTGTTGTCGGTGCAATCTGAAAGGTACTATCTGCAAGGGTTTAGATTGTTTATTTTAGTGATCAATTTTAATCTTGTTTAGAAAAGTGAAATATGAAGTTATTTATTTTAAAAAACATTGCCATTTTATTTTTGTACAAAAAGAAAAAAGATGAAAAACAATGAGCGGAAAAGGAAAAGACTCATTTGCAAAAGATGTCCGATATTCATTGATTGATCTATTTGCACAAAATTACAAGATGGCCCGATTACAAAATGAGTCTTGACATCTTGGGCAAGATGCAAGACTTGATGCATGCTTAAAATACAGGAAATAATAATTACTCTGCAGGAGTAACCCTTATAATTTCCTAGGAAGACCAGTTAAGGACTTGGCTCCCCGGGATCCTTGGACGTATCCAGCTCTCCAGGTTGCGTTCGCTTTCTTCCTCGTCTTCAAGTTGTTTATAGCATCCGGGGTGAGAATTCCCCCGCTGACAAAATTGGGCTCTTTAGCAGCCTCTGATTGATCTTGTTGAGTTGGTCTGTAACCCAACCCAAATCTGTCTTCCTTCTTTTCCACAGGCAGCAGCTTGCCCCAGCCTTGGGCAGTACCCTCTTCAACAACCTTCCTGGCTTGCTGATAAGACGTCATGGAAGTTCCCAGTACAACAGATGCTTCATTAATGTTTAGGGCCTCAAACCCCTGGCTCATGGTTTCATGGATTTCTCCATGCATCTCAATGTACTTATACGTAGCCAGATGGCTAACAAAGATGTCTTCTTCCCCACAGATGGTGATGATCTGGCCTTCCCACTCGAATTTCAGCTTCTGGTGAAGGGTAGACGTAACAGCGCCAGCGGCATGGATCCAGGGTCTACCCAACAAACAACTGTAGGCCGGCTGAATGTCCATCACATAGAAGGTAATTTTAAAAGTCTGCGGGCCAATCATCACAGGCAGATCAATCTCCCCAAGCACTGATCTTTTAGAGCCATCAAATGCTCTCACCACCAAATTACTCGGACGTAGTGCCAAGCCATCGTACTCCAGCTTCACTAAGGCTTTCTTTGGTAGAACATTGAGTGATGACCCAGTGTCCACCAGTACATGAGATAGAACAGCACCCTTGCATTCCAAGGTGATATGTAAAGCCTTGTTGTGGTTACGTCCCTCAGTTGTTAAGTCAGCATTGGTAAAACCCAGTCCATGGCTGGTGTTGACATTTGCTACCACAGTTTCTAGCTGATTAACGGTAATCTCCTCTGGCACGTATGCTGCGTGCAGGACTTTCAATAATGCATTCCTGTGAGCTTCAGAACACATCAACAGGGATAATATGGAGATTTTTGAGGGAGTTTGGTGAAGCTGATCCACCACCTTGTAATCACTTCTCTTTATAATTCTCATAAACTCGTCTACATCTTGTTCAAAAGATGTCTTCTGAGTTTCTTTGACAGTCGGCTCTTCGAGTACCACACTCTTTCCTTTTGCTTTGGCAGCAGCTTCTGCTTCAACATTAGGTCTCAGAGTTTGTGAGGCAAAAAGGCGTCCGCTTCTGGTGAAGCCTCCGCCTCCCCCAACATTATCAATTTGTGGAGAAGAGGTTGATGAATCCAGAGTGATTTTCTCCCCGTTGCAGTAAAGATCAGAGCCATAATGCCAAGGTATGGCATTACTATTTTCATAAGGAACGGGTCCGGGTACCGTAATAGTAACTGGACTGACTACTGCAGAGGAGGGTACTGTAATGGTGTGTGGATCGTAGTAAATTGTGACTAGTGACCTGGCAGGAGGTGCCACTGTTTGTTGCTGGAAGTTGTTATTTGGAGGAACAATTGATGGATCATAGTAAATGGTGACTGCTGAGATATCTTCATTAATTTTTGCTGGTGTTGTAGAAGATTCTGCTGAATAAATGGATGTTGATGTTGTAGAAGAAAGGGTTGTTGACATTTGATTTGTTGAAGTGATGGACGGAGCCATTGCTGATGATATTGATGAATCGGTTGGAATGATTGTTGCTGCTATTGTAGAAGAATCAGGAATTGTTGTCAAAGGAATTGCTGGATTTGTAGGCGCCGTTGTTGAGATCTGAAGTATACCATCTTTGATAAGACCATCTATGTCGCTTCTTAAATTATCACACCCGTTGACTGCAATGTTGCAATACCCACAACCGAGTTCACACCCGGGGAACACCTGGAACTCTAGAAGCTGAGCTTTAATTTCGACCAGAGGTGTCCGAATTTGTGCAACACTGGTGATCAAAGTAGATGACTTGTCTTCCTCAATGGCATTAATCCTTGGCCCACCATGGTTAGGCATAGGATTCTTATTGACATTTGTAGGGGGTGCAAAGTTGAGGGCTTTAGAATCCACCAGATCTTGGACTTTCATTTGTAAGGCCCTGCATTTTTCAGTATTGTGGCCAGGTGCATTGGAGTGGAAAGCACATCTGGCGTTGACATCATAATTCCTTGGGAGATTGGAGGGATCTGTTGTTGCCAATGTCCTTAACTCAACCAAGTTGAGCTTCAGGAGTTGTGGCAGTAAAGCGGCATAAGGCATAGGGATAGGGTCAATCACCCTGTTTTCCTGTGATGGTCTTTGCTGAAAGGGTCGTTGTTGTTGATTGCTGTTGCTATTGTTGTAGGTTCTCTGTAGCGGATACTGAACTTGCTGTTGATAATGTGGTGGTTGTTGTTGTTGATATGCTGGTTGCTGAGGAATCAGAGCTGGAATGGTGACAGCCGCTACTGATCTATGAACATACTGAGGTCTGCCCCTGCTGGCATGAATGGCATTTGTCTCACCGGTTCTTCGAGGTCCCACAAAAGGTTTCTTGGGATTACTGGATGAACTTGCACCGTTATCAGAAATCTTGCACATTTTTAATAGACTCTCAATTCTTTCACCAGCTATAACTACGTCAGCAAAACTGGTGGAAGAAAAGGCAGCTAGCCTATCAATATATGTTCCTTGCAGAGTATTCATGAACATGTCGGCCATTTCTCTTTCTGACATGGGTGGTTGGACAGCAGCAGCAAGCTGTCTCCACCTTTGGGCATATTCCCTAAAGCTTTCTCTGGAGGATTGGGACATTCCCATCAGAAGGGTCTTGTTAGGAGCCATGTCCAGATTGTATTGGTACTGCCTGATGAAAGCTTCAGCTAGGTCCTTCCAGCATCTGATAGTAGCTCTGGTCAGGTGTGAATACCACTCTCTTGAAGCTCCAGTCAAGCTATCTTCAAAGTAGAACATCCATAGCTTTTCATCCATGGTATATGCTTTAAGCCTTCCCAGAAAAGACTGTAGGTGAGTTCGTGGACAGGAAGTTCCATTGTATTTCTCGAAGCACGGGGGTTTGAACTTGTGGGGAATTCTTACCCCATCCACTAACCCCATATCCATTACATCGAAGCCCAAGGAGTTTTGAGACTCCAAAGATCTCAATTTCTCAGCAATTTCATCAAACCTCCTATCATAGACTTCATCTCCAGCTCCCATTACAGTAAACTGCTCTTCTTGAGGATCTTCTTGCAAGATCCTGCCTGCAGCAGTGTTGCCCTGTACATTCCTTGGGATGTTGACTTCCGGATCTAAATGAGGTCCAAATACTGGTGGGTTAACATGAGGCTGACCTCCCTCATTATTACTAGTTCCTCCAGTTCCAGGATGAGGTTCCTCGGGGTTTTGTCTTTCTACCAATGCCCTTAGCCTTTCCTGACTCTGGGCCAAGCCAGTCATTACAGTCATGAATTGAGCCATTTGGTTCCTCATCTCCACTCTTTCATTAGCCATCTGAGTTCTGACCTCAGTCAGGTCCTGCTGTACTTGATCCATTTGGATACCAGGAAGATTGTTGCGAGTAGGGTACCGGTGCGTACGGTTGAGAGGGAACACCCGGCGGCGAGCAATATTTCCCGAGACACAACAGAGTTAGAAGCAAACAAAAAAAAGGCAAAACCTACAAAACAAAACGAAGTTAGTATGCAATGCAGTATGCTTATTTGTTTTCCAAGGTATCCGGCTTGGTTCTTGGTTTTGACCTTTCCAGACCTCGAGGAAGATGCTTGATGTTTCTGAGAAAAGAAACCCCAAAATGGAAACAAACTAAAATATATTACAAATGGTGAATCATACATAGTTTGTTTTACAACATATGCCCCTGAAGGGTCAAAATACAACACAAAAGAAAAGTACATCAAATGAAAACAACAACAATCAAAAGTCAGACATCTAATCCAAACTCATCCTCCTTAACCTCCTTCAGAAGTGCCTCAGTCACTGGACCAGCTAGATGCTCTGTGATGTTTCTGATGAGGAGGTTCCTAGTGGCAATGGCAGTGGTCAGCTTCTTGTGCCTGTCCTGATCCTTTGATCTCTTCAAACCAGCCCTAAGCTTCAACTCTGAAATCTCCTTCTGGGCTGCCAGCAAAGCTTCCTGTTGCTTCTTTTCATTGGCCTCCAACTGTTCAATCCTGGCCTGAGTTTTCTGGTCTTCTTGTGTCTGGGCTTCAGTGATCCTGACCCACCTAGCTTGACTCTCCTACAGATAAAGCTCAGTCCTAGCCTGCTGGAACTTGGCCTCTTTACAGGCATTCTTCAATATTTGCTCCCCAACCCTTGCTTTCTTGATGTAGTCCTCTGTTTTCTCAATTTTGGCCAGATGCTCCACCCTAAGCTTTTCCAACCTCTCAATGTCCAGACGACCATCACTCCTTTCCCAAAGGGTCTTTTTCAGAGCTTGAGACAAATTCTCATTTCTTTCCTTCAGCTTCTCAAATTCTTCCAGGCTGACAGTTGCTGCTGGCTGAGCTGTAGATGGTCCAGGTGTGTCCTCAATGGTGAAAGGCATTCCAGTAACCTGAGTTCTAGTACGGGACCAGTCATAATACTGAGCTGAAGCAACATTATTACATCTTCCAAGAATGGCCATCCCATTGGTCTGGATATTGTCCCAAGCCCAGGAGGCTTGTCTGACAGCAGCTAGATTAGGCTTTATCTCACAATACAGGGTCTCAGCTAAATCTTGCATTCTAGGAGGGTGAACCAAAGCATAGCCCAGTTGTCTTTTAAATAGCAAAGGATTGTAGTTGATGAAACCCTTTACTCCTATCAAAGGTACATTTGGGTATTGCCCAAAGCTGGTGATAATGTCTTTGCCTTTGGTGCTCTGGGTGCACCATCTGATGTCATCTGAAGTCAAAGCAATAAGTCTCTTAGCCCAATTCTTCTGTTGGTGGGGATTCAGGAAGGCATCTGTCTTAGGCAGGTGTTTGAGCAGCCAGGTGTGGAACAAAGGAGCACAGCATCTCACCAACTTCCCCCTTTGTTTCGCATTCCTCTGATGAATGGAGTAATAGAAATCTCCCAGCAATGTGGGTACTGGGTTCCTCAGAAGGAAAAGATGAATAGCATTCTTGCTGATAAACTTAGGCTCATCTGCAAACAGTATAACCCCATATATGATGAGGGATAACAGTGCACAGACTACCCTCCACTCTCCCAATGAGGCCTTCAGGATGGCTTGAGAAATCAAGAAGTATAAGTGTAAACCAGGGGTCCCAGCTTTTGTTGTCATATTCTGCTCAATCAAAGTAGGCTCCAGGTACAGTGCTTTTGCCACTTCTCCATTGCTGGGAGAAGTCATCTCTGGGTTGAAGGGGATTCCACCCCTGACAGGTACTCTAATCAATGATGAAAATTCCTCCAACAGAGGTCCTAGCTGGAAGTCTAAAAATGTGAAACATCTCAAAGGAGGGTCATAAAACTGTAGGCATGTGTGGATCATGCTCCTTTGAGAAGGGTCCAGGTCCATAACCATATCCAGGATACCTCCATAATGCTCGCTGAATAATGGGATGTGGTCAGGGGTGATAAGTGACTGGACCTGCCTGATGCCAGTCAACACAGGCTCAAAGAAATGGTAAGATATGTTGCTCTTCCTGTGAGTGGTCATGAGTACTGATGAAGAGCTGAAGACAAATGCCGATGAGGAATAAGACTGATACTGGAGATGAGCCACTGATAGGCTGATGCTGGTGATGATGAAGATGACTGAAGCAAACAACTGAAGAGAATAGCTGAAGCAGATAGCTGATGAAACAGAGATCTATGCAGATGAAGGGGTCAAAACCAAGCCAGACATAATGTGGATACACTGAAAGATAAATAAACAAATGTCAAGCTGGATCTGATTATCTGTTTTGATATAAAGTCCATGTATGTTCAAGAAGTCCAGATGGAGGTTCAGAAATCCGGTAACCAAGGTGGTGGACTCAAATAAAGAGTCACATGTCCAGGGTTAAATCACAAGAACTGTCCAAAGTGAAGCATTCTAAAACAAAACAAGTATCAAGGTATGATGTGGCCAAGGGTACCTGCAAACCTGTAAACAACCCAACCCCCTCACAGGTGGTGTTCTAGAACAAGGATCCTCAGACTTGGATCAGTTATGAGAAGTGTAAACACTTCTAACCCGGAGGTACAGTGTTTACAATAACCATAAAAGATCCTCCTATAATTCACCTCAGTTTCTGAAGATCATAATAAAGGTCATCCAGACTTAGCAGGCTTCCCAGATAGCCCTAGCACTACAGGAAATCTGTAGCACAGAGTTCTCAAGAAGAAACCCACATCTGAACCGTGTTTCATATTCCCGCACCAGACCGAAATGGAATGGGAAAGAACATGAACCACTCTAGCCTAGGTGTCACTCAGGTCCTAGGTATAGGACCTTAAACTCTCAATGGAACCCCACCCACCAAAACAGAAACCAGATCCAGCAAAATGGCAGTATGACAGTATGATGTATAAAACTGTAAAGAAAGCAATAAACAAGACTATACATACAGCAAAAACATAAATACATAAACATACATAGCACATAACACCCCAGTAAACACAAATCAAACAAGCGCTAGGAGGAACCCACAAAAAGAACCAGAAACCCTGGTTGCAATATAAGGGTCCCCAGCAGAGTCGCCAGGCTGTCGCTCCCACCAGATGAGGCTAGGTCAAATGGGGTACAGAAGCGAACGGTCGGCGAAAGAGAAGAAATGAATAGAGTCGCCAGCTAGGCATTTTTATCCCGAAGGAAAGGTAATGCTGCATAGACCTGGAAAGATATGGATAAGACGGTCGCGAACCAGAGAGACTGAGAAAGGGGGTTGGTTATAACCTGGGAAGGTATTGGCACCCAGATTGTCCGTCGTACTCGACGGGATCGACGCTTGAAAGATTTGTGTATTAAAGGGGTAGTGTCAGTGCAATCTATGTATCAAAGCTGGAAAGAATGCAAGTGTCAGTGCAAAAGAAAAGTGAAGTGCATGAAAGAAGTGTCAGTGTAAGAACAGGAGTATGAAGCCCGAGATCATGAGGCTTAAAGAATAATGCTGGAAAGAGGGGGGATATACAAAGAATTTTGTTCGATAACTGTTGAGTTATGCCTACGTATCCTCTCGTGCAATGAGGAAGTCAGAACACCGTAGTTCGACTCAAAGAGACTGAAAGATAAATTGACTGATGAACTGCTTACTTGTCTATGCTCAAGTGTATGACCTGTCTGGCTCAGGTGCTAACTGTCTTGCATTAGACGGAAGAAGCAAGTTCTCGTTTGTGAGTGAAAATGGTGAGAAAAGAATCCCGAAGGAGACGATTATTGTTTGTTTTTTGTGTTTTCAATCTTTTATTGCTTTTTGAGTTTGTCATAAGTTAATGAGCTTAAGCCTAAACCAATGGGTTAGTAAACTCATCACATCCTCCCTCTGATTAGGGGTAATGAGAATACCTTAAGTATGAAGTAAGCACCTCACACTTAATCACCATGATGTAGGATTAAGATCATTAACCTACTTACATTTATTTAGATGTTTTTGGTATTTTTGTTTAGTGTTGAGTAATGAGATTAAGCCATAATCAGGGATTTAATGGACCCATTACACCATCCTAATTGAAGGATAATAAATGAGCACATTTAAGCTGAGGAAGACTCCTCAATTTAATCCATGATTAGGGATTAACCTCATGACAAAACAAACCTTTATTAAGTGGATTTTAGTTAGTGATAAGATGAAGAAGTGATTTTTATGGTTTGTAAGACAACTTGAGGGGGACTTGTCCATTAACACTAGGGTTAGTCCTTCTTAACCAATTAAGGAAGAATTAGAACCCTAATGCAAGGCCCAAGTTACAAGCTTGATGTCTTAGTCATTATTAGGTGGATTGATTAAAGGGTTTAAACACATTAAGTGTTTAACACTTAGGATTAAAGTTATACACTCCATCCTAATAGAAGGATGCAGGCATAACCCTAATCACAAAGCCTTAAAACCTTTAAGGTTTAGTCCTTGGTTAAGAGCTGAGAAGAGAAGACTCAAAGATGACACGAAGGTGAAACTAAATGGGAGACTAATCAAAACCCTAATTATTATCATGCCTGGTTGTTCCTAGGGCTAATGAGGCTTAAGAGAGAAAGATCTTCAAGGAAGCCACCAAGGAGGGAAACAGAGAGAAGCAAGACAACTTGCTTCACTTAAGAAGACAAGTTGTCTGAAGAAAGAAAGTAAGAGATGAACATGAATGAGCAAGCTCACTCTAATACAAAAATAAAATGCAGCAAAGATGCAAGAGAGATGAGGGGAGATTGTGAGAAGTGAAGGCAAATTCACTTCTCAAAACAACTTACCACCTGAAAAGTTAGCAAAAGAAGATGGAATGCAATGCAAATGAGATGAAATGTCATGATACAAACCAAAGTCAGAAGCATATTCATAATTTTAATGATGCTAAGAGATGATGCAAACACATGACAAGAGATGAGAGTGATCAAACAAGCATAAGGATGCAAATGAGGCATGCTTTGAACCATGAATGTTCATAAAAGTTTATGAAATGATATGAATGCATAACATGGCAAATGAAAGATGCAATGGTCAAACATGATTCTAATATGTCCTAAGATGTCTTATGGCTCATGTGGATACACAAAATGTCATGGCAAGTTATTGAATGCAAGCATATGAGAGATGGATGCAAGGGAAGGCACAAATTAGGGTTTACATACAACATATAATGCAAAAATTCAAAACCAGAAGCAAATGATGTGATAAAAAATTGAAAATGGGAACAAGGGAACCCTAAACCTACACAAGTTCACTGCCCAAAGGAGGGGATCCAACTCTTAACCTAGTGCAAGTTATGAATTTCTTAAGTCAATTAGGGTTTTAAGGTGCCTCACAAAGAAAAATACAAAACAAATTGAAAATGAAAGATAGATTCAAATCAATTTTATCCTATAAACTACATGCTATGAAGGATGCAATGCAAGAAGAACCATCATCAAACTCTCAAGGGTTAGGCAGAATGGATTTTTCCAAGTTTGAACAAAAATATTGCCTTAAAATGAATTTAATTCCAATGAAAATTGCAAAAATGCATCAAGAACCAAAAATAAATTTGATTTGAGAGTTTGATAATGTTTCTAAATGTTTTGAAATGCAATGTGAATTTTTTTGTGATTTTTAAATACCTAAATGTATTTTTAATTAATTAATTTTCATTAACTAATTAAAAATAAACATTTAAATGATTTAAAAATGATTTTTAATGCAAAAAATAAAAATAAAAATATTTTTGGGTTCTAAAAATTAATGAAATGTTTGACAAAAATTTTCAGAATTTTTAAATGTGATTTGCTATTTTAAATAATTCGTGCAAATAAAATGAAAAAGAAATGAAATAAAATAAAAATAATAGAAAGTAATATAAAGGAGAGGCCAGGATTTGATCTGGGTTTGTGGGTGTTGACTTGGCGCCACATCAAATGGCCCAAATTCAAACCTGACTAATATTTATTTAACAATTAATTAAACCTAGGTGTCGCTCCCGATAAATGGGACCAGGCCCAAATAAAGGTACGGACGCGAACGGTCGGCGAGAGGGACAATGAGAACACACAGCCGTGAACTCACTGGGGATGAATAGAGTCGCCAGCTAGGCATTTTTATCCCGAAGGAAAGGCAATGCTGCATAGACCTAGAAAGACATGGATAAGACGGTTGCGAACCAGAGAGACTGAGAAAGGGGGTTGGTTACAACCTGGGAAGGTATTAGCACCCAGATTGTCCGCCGTACTCGACGGGATCCACGCTTAAAAGATTTGTGTTTTAAAGGGGTAGTGTCAGTGCAATTTGTGTACAGAAGAGCTGGAAAAGGATGTACAGGTGTCAGTGTATGAGAAGTGTGAAGTGTATAAATGATGTGTCAGTGTAGGAATGAGAATGAATTGCTCAAGATCATGAGGCTTAAAGAATGAGGCTAGAAAGAGGGGGAATATACAGAGACTTTTGTTCGATAACTATTAAGTTATGCCTACGTATCCTCTCGTGCAATGAGGAAGTCAGAACACCGTAGTTCGACCCAAAGAGACTGAAAGATGAATTGACTTGTGAACTGCTTACTTGCTTATGCTCAAGTGTATGATCTGTCTGGCACAGATGCAAACTGTCTTGCATTAGACGGAAGAAGCGAGTTCTTGTTTATGAATGAATGAGATGAGGAAAGAATCCCGAAGGAGACGATTATTGTTTGTTTTTGTATTTTCAGTCTTTTATTGCTTTTGAAAGTTTGTCATAGATTAATGAGCTTAAGCCTAAACCAGTGGGTTAGTAAACTCATCACATCTTCCCTCTGATTAGGGGTAATGAGAATACCTTAAGTGTGAAGTCAGATTCTCACACTTAATCACCTTTGGTGTAGGATTAAGATCATTAACCTACTTGTGATTAATTAGATGTTTTTGTGGTTTTTGTTTAGTGTTAAGTAATGAGATTAAGCCATAATCAGGGATTAAACAGACTCATTACACCATCCTAATAGAAGGATAATAGATGAGAATGTTTAAGCTGAGGAAAACTCCTCAACTTAATCCATGATTAGGGATTAAACTCATGACAAAACAAGCCTTTGATTAAGTGGATTTTATTTAATGGTAAGATGATGAAGTGAGTTTTATGATTTGTAAGACAACTTGAGGGGGACTTGTCCATTAACACTAGGGTTAGTCCTTCTTAACCAATTAAGGAAGAATTAGAACCCTAATGCAAGGCCCAAGTTACAAGTGTGATGTCTTGATGATTATTAAGTGAATTGATTAAGAGATTTAAACACATTAAGGGTTTAACACTTAGGATTAAAGTTATACACTCCATCCTAAGAGAAGGATGCAGGCATAAGCTTAATCACAAAGCCTTAAAGCCTTTAGGGTTTAGTCCCTGACTATGAGATGAGAAGAGGAGACTCAAGGAGACACAAAGGTAAAAGCTAAGTGGGGGAACTAATCAAAACCCTAATCATTGTCATGCTTGGTTGTTCCTAAGGTTTGTGAGGTTTAACAAGAAAGATCTTCAGAGGAACCACCAGGAAGCAGATGAAAGGATCAAGAGAAGCAAAGTGACTTGCTTCATTCAAGAAGTCAAGTCACTTGAAGAAAGAAAGTGGGAAGAATAAGAATGAGCAAGATCAAACTCAAACACAAACAAAAATGCAGCAATGGATGCAAGAGAGATGAAAAGAAAAGTTATGAGAAGTGAAGGCAAATTCACTTCTCAAAGTTACTTACCACCTGAAAGGTTAGAAGAAAAATGCAATGCAATGCAAAATGGGATGAGATGACATGATGAGAAACAAAACCAGAAGCATATACATGATGCTAGTGATGCTATGAGATGCTACAAACATGAGGCAGCACATGGAAATGATTATACAAGTT
Organism: Lathyrus aphaca; assembly: GCA_963966055.1. Lineage (NCBI taxonomy): Eukaryota > Viridiplantae > Streptophyta > Magnoliopsida > Fabales > Fabaceae > Lathyrus > Lathyrus aphaca. Next base: position 146,288,644 of record OZ014523.1, read on the forward strand.
CATGAATGCAAATGAAGCAAGCTAGGAAGCATGGACATACATGAAAAGTTATGAGGTGCACATGGCATACAACATGGCAAATACATGATGCAATGATCAAACATGCTTTCAATATGTCTTATGATGTCAAATGAATCAAATGGGTGCTTGAAATGTCATGGCAAGTCATGCTATGCAAGAGAATGCAAGAGAGATGCAAATGAAAGCCCAAATTAGGGTTTATGAACCAAACATCAAACAAAAACCAAAAACAGAAGCAAACCCGAAGATAAAAAAAGGAAAATTCCACTCAAAGGACCCCTAATCCTATACTAAACCCAAGCTCCAAGGGGAGGTCTCAACTCCTAACCTAACTCAAGATATGAATTTTACAAGTTATTAGGGTTTTTAGGGCTTCTAAACAAAAGAAATATCAAACAATTAGAAAATGCAAGATCAAATCATGGCCTTTTAATCCCAAAAACTACATGCTAAACACAATGTAATGCAAGAAGAATCAATGTCCAACTCTTCATAAATAGGCAGAAATGATTTTTTGAACTTAGGATCAAAATAATGCACAAAAATGATTTTAATTCAATGAAAAACTCTTAAAATGCATCAAGACCAAAAAAGAAATTTGTTTTGAAGGTTGGACAATGTTTCTAAATATCTTAGAACATTTCATGAATTTTTTGGTGATTTTTAAATACCTAAAAGTATTTTTAATAAATTAATTTCCATTAATCAATTAAAAATAATCTTTTAAATATTTAAAAATACTTTTTTAATGATAAAAATAAAAATAAAAATATTTTTGTGTCTTAAAAATTAATAAAACTCATGAGAAAAAGTTTCATAATTTTTAAACATTTTTTACTATTTTAAATTAAATATGCAAGTTAAATGAAAAAGAAATGAAAATAAATTAAAATAAAAGGAAAGTCAAACAGATGGAAGGCTGGGATGAGCCCTGGATTTGAATGCGTTGACTGGCGCCAGATCTAGTGGCCAGGATTGGTTCTGAGCTAATTAACCTAATTATGAATTAATTAATCTAATTAATTGAATTAGGGCTAATCAAAGTGATCTGGGCCCTCCAAGCTAGCGGGAAGTCAACTGGTCAAAGGCATCCTACGCTCAGAATTCAAATGGGAATTAAAGACTGTAATTAGGGCTAAGCAAACTCAGGTGACCGGAGAGAAGCTCCGGTCATCTTCTCCGGCACCCCAAAAACCCTAAAACACGATTCAGGCCACCATTCTCCAAATTAATGCCAGGGAAATGTTCCTCCACTCAAGCCTTGCACGAATCAACCCTCCAAATAAATTTCTCATGCTTAAACTGAGGGAATCGAAACCATGAAGTTTCACGGGAAAAATTTCAGAGCCCTGGTAAATCCTCATCTCTCACTCATTCTTAAATCTAAAACCATCCCCATGACCAGCAAAGCATACATAATCAATTTTTAACATAAAAACCAAGCTCTGAAAAGTTGTAAACATGAAGCTACCTGAAGTGATGAACTGTGAATTTGAGCTCTCCTGACCTTGCTCTGGTGCAGAATGCCTTCTCTGGACCCCCTGAAGCCAATGGAAGGCTTGGAATGAGCTTAGACAAGCTGCTTTGAGAAATCCAGTTCTGGTGTAGCAGCAAATGGAGTTTGTGTGTGAGTGGTTTCAAACCCTGTTAATGGTTGATTATTGCTCCTTTGAATGTCTCTGACTTGTTGGTGAAGAGAAATGGTGTGTTTTTTGGCTGGATAATGAGATTCGAAGGGAGAAGAGTTTTGGATAATTTTGTGATATGCTGAGTTCTGGCCAGCTTCAATGCTCAATGCTTAGTTATATCACCTCCAACTTGTGTGGATAGACTGTGAGGCAGGTTAGTAGGGTGGCTGGGCACTGTGCCAAGAGTATGGGAGCCTTTTGCAAAAAGGTCAAGTTTGTGTCCTTGAGAGCATGGGTCATGGCATCAGCAGGTTCAAGTCTTGTCTTGCTCCAGCTGGAGTTGAGGAGAGCCCTTGGATTGTTTATAGCTGACTGCAACATGTGGATGACAAGCTATGCTAGCTTTTGCAACTTGACAACTTGTGTTTTTCTCATGAGTTTATGCTAAGTACATGAAACAATGCTTGCTGAATTTTGTCACATGATGTCTCAATTGGTCATGGAAATGTTTAGAGATCAGCTAGGGATCACATAATTCCTTGAATCATGAATTTGCCAAGAATCCTCTTTTTGCATACCTATGAAAATGCTTTATGGAATTTTGAGAATCAAGGCAAACCATCCAAAATTCCTTGGGCCAAAATTGTTATTGGGGTCATGTGTGATCATGTAATGCAGCTTTGAAGTCATTTTGAAGTCACTAGAATACTTGGTTCATGAAATTGCAAGTTTTCCTTTTGGTGCATAACTTGAAAATCAATGATTTTTGCCAACTTTGCCACACCATAACTTTTGATCCAAGAAGAATTTGATCATGTTCTTGTACTTTTTGAAAAGGGAAAGATGTATTCTACAACTTTCATGACCAAAGTTTTTCCATTTGAAGCATTTTTGGATCAAGAATCAAGGCTTGAAAAATGGCATAAAATGACATATTCTTGAAAAGTCAACTATGCCTAAAAAGTCAACATTTGCAAAAACTTCAAATCCTTGATTTTTGTGAACTTCAACCTTCTTCCATGATCAAATAAAGACCATATACACTCAAAATGATGAAGATCACCCATTGGTTGGGTCATTGGGGGCCTCAGATGCCCTGATTTTACACTGACTTGTCTAGAAAGTCAACCCTTGATCAGATGACTTCCCCATGGAATTTCTTCATGAAACTTGATATGCATACCCCCTATACCATATAGAGACCAATGGAAACAAAAATGACCAAAAAAATTGGAGTTATGGCCTCTGAAACCAAAACCCTAATTTTAGGTCAACTGTGCAGTCTAGCCTGGCTCTGCTTCCATGCAAACCTCAGTTCTTGTGATTCTTTTGAAATCTTGACTTTGGGAGGATGTAATATGATATAAGAAAACATATGGATCCCTTTGAAGTGATTGTTGGCCTTTGGAGTGGCTCAAGAGGCTCTTGGATTGCTCAGATCACAAACCCTAGGTGCAGATGACTTAGAAACTATGCAGTGGATCAAAAAATGAGATATGAGATGGTATGATTGTGTTTATGCATATGAAGTGATCACAAGCCATGGTGTGAATGGGTGAGGGCAAATTTGGGGTGTTTACAGCTGCCCCTATTCAAACATGAGTTAGCTGTGCAGGGTGTAAGCAACGGCTTATCAGGCAAACAAGATAACTTGTGGTTGAATACCAAAGACAGTCCAACATTTGCACTCACAGAATGAAGAAGAAAAGGGATATAGATTGTAAAGGAAAATAAAGTATATTGTAAAGTGCGGGCGACGGAGGACGACCGTCGAGCAGAGGACGACTGCTGGGTAAAGAGCAATGACGGGGACGGCCGACATGCTGAAAAAGGGTAGGAAATAAAACAATGACGGGGACGGCCGACATGCTGGAGATAAAAGGTAAAGCCAAGACGGGGACGGCCGACTAGCTGGGAAAAAATAAAATTATGATGGGGACGGCCATCAAGATAAAGCAAGATTCTCTAGGAATCAATGAAACATGACGGGGACGGCCATCAAGTTCATAAAGCAAGGTAACCAACGATGGGGACGGCCATCGGGCTAAAAGAAAAGGAAAAGGGACCACGACAGGGACGGCCACCGGGTTAAAGAATAAATGAAATAAATAGATGATGGGGTACGGCCATCAAAGGTGAAGGACGATCACCTAGCAGGGGACGGCTGCTCTGTTGGGAGTAAAAGAAACATGATGGGGATAACCATCAAAGGTGGAGGACGAACACCTGGCAGGGTACGGCTGCCGAAAATATCAACGATGGGGACGGCCATCGGATGAGCATGATGGAGGACGACCATCAAGAGGTGGAGGACGACCACCTAGCAGGGGACGACTGCTCTCAAGGTTTATCATGACATAGGACGAATGCCAGATAACCAAAATCAACAACGGGGACGGCCATTGGATAAAATGATGAAGGACGATCATCAAGAGGTGGAGGACGACCACCTAGCAGGGGACGGCTGCTAAAAATCAACGATGGGGACGGCCATCGGATGAGCGTGATGGAGGACGACCATCAAGAGGTGGAGGACGACCACCTAGCAGGGTACGGCTGCTCTCAAAGTTTATCGTAACACAGGACGAGTGCCGGATAAAAAGGAATATTGCTTTGTTGGCGATCTACTGGGGAATAGTAAACACGGACGAGTGTTTACATCCAAGAAATAAAAGGTATAAGTGTTTAGATGCTTGTGTATAGATTAAAGATGCGGACGAGCATCCTTAAGACCACGATACGGACGAGTATCGGGTAGAAACAAACTGACACATGTTCAGAGATGATGATACGGACGAGTATCAACTGGTTAACAGAGAACACAGACGAGTGTTGAATCTGAAAGAACTCTTCTGGGGATAGTAGACACAGACGAGTATCTATATTCAAGAGTATAGAAGTGCTCGACACAGTGTATGGATTAAAGATGCGGTCGAGCATCCTTAAGACTATGATACGGACGAGTATCAGGTAGAAACAAACACTTGACGCATATTCTGAGATGATGGTACGGACGAGCACCAACTGGTTAACAAAGAACATGAACCAATGCCGGATCTGTGGGGACATAAATGGTGTATACAAGATACGGACGAGTATCTGTATAAGTAAAATAAGTATGAGTGGTGTATAGATGGGTGTTTATCTGCCGGGGATGGTGACACGGACGAGTGTCGAAAGGAGAGGAGTATAGTATTTGATGCGTATTTTTCGCAAGTGTACGAATCACGTCAAAGTAATATAAAAGATTATCGAATCCACAGAGACCAAGTGTCAATCTATCAAACCTGTTGTTATGGTGTGTATCTAAGGCAACTATTTTTAAGGGTTTTAATAAGGGTGCAATGGTAAATAAAATTATAATTTTAAATAATAAATAAAGACAGGCTCGAATGTAATTCACGTAATCAATGATAATCCAGTACTTGTTAGTGGAACTACTTATGGGCAGTGTTTTCTTCTTTGAAAAGAACTAATTTAACAGGAACTGTCGCTTTCGCGTATTCAGAACCGAGTTGTACTCTCTAATCAACCCCTCCTATTGTCACGGATAAAAAGGTGCGTACTGCGTTAGAGTAGTAAACCTATTTTTAAGAAATATAGTATCTTAACTAAGTTGAAAAGTATTTTAACCTGGACTTCTTAGCAAAAAGAGGTTCTTGCGAACCAGAGTTTAAACTTCCTAACGCGTCCGAAAATCGTTTTAAAATCTCTTTTCTTTTTAATCTAAAATCTCCTAATGAACTATACAAAGCGCTTTTGGCTGTTTTTGAAATAGTTAAAAACAATTATTTGAATTGAAAGATAAAATAGCCCTTAGGTGTTTCCACGAACAATTATACTGATTACTGGTTTAATTACGATCCTTACATTCTAACCTTTATGGAATTAGTTAGACATGATAAAGTAAATATTCTTTTTATAGTTTTTCATAAAAGTAATTTAAAGCGAGTGCGGAAAGTAAACGAAGTAAAGTGCGAGTGCAGGAAATAAACAACGTAAATGTGCGAGTGCAGGAAATAAACAACGTAAATGTGCGAGTGCAGGAAATAAACAAAATAAAAGCGAGGCAGAAATAAATAAAAGTAAAGTACGAACTTGAATTAAAATGGCGGCAGGATTAACTTCCTCCAGAGTGCTCCAAAACTCGAACCACAGACAGATTACAGACTCGATCACTCGATTGCAGAGGCACCCCGATGTGGAATGGCAACTGCTTTATAACTGATATATGCCTAGAGAATTCTAATTCTGGATGAAGAAAAACGAAAATCTAAGGTCCTATTTATAGGAGAAACTGAAAGCATGAAATGACAGGGATGCCCCTCCACTAAAAAGTGGAGGTTACTGATTTTGGCCTTGTGGCGCCCGCCACAGGCCTATGGCGCCCGCCATGGTCCCTACAGGGGATTGTGGAGTGGGGATCGTGGGTCTTGGAGGTTGAGGAGTGGTCTTGAGACGTGGCCACGTCATGGCTAACCCCATGGCGCCCGCCACGGTGGGTGCCGTAAGTGCAAAATGCTGAATTTCTAGGTTTTCGTCCGTTTTCACTCCTTTTTCGCTCCTTTTCCCGATTCAAGCTCCGATTATTATAAAAACCTGAAAACATAAGGAAACAAAGCAATAACAAAGCAAAACAACAATAAAAGCTAAGAATGCATGCGAAATCGGAGTCAGAAATACGGTGAATTTTAGTGTGATCAAATTCTCCCACACTTAAACCTTTGCTTGTCCTCAAGCAAACATTAAAGCTTAAGAAAATATGGTGTCAACACTTGTCTTTGGGCTAAAGGGATTCTAAGTTCAAGTCAGGATGCAGTGACATATACTAACTAAGTGAACCAAGGGTACCATAGTAACACAAACACAAACTTCAATCCTATATTAACCACTCCATATCATCCCACGATACCTAGGCCTATCTTCTCATCTTTTTGTGTCCTTTTCATTCAGGCGCAATCACATTAAGCCCGTTATCCGTACATGCTTCATAGTAGAGTGACCGGTTAGTGATTCTGATCCATAACATAAGGTTTCTGGCACATAAGCATGTGTAAACCTGTTTTTATTTCGCCTAAATGTAGCTGCGGGGGATCGGATCGTAATCCGCCCTACCAAGTTCAGTTCCAGATACCTCTGAACCAACTAACAATAGGTGACTTGCAATTTTTTCTTTTTGTGGCAAATTTTTTTTTTTTTTTCTCTTTTTTCGGTTTAAATGACTTTGTGAGGGTCACCTATACCAGAGTTTGCCTTTTTTTCTTTTTTTTTCCTTTTTTATTAGAACTGGATCATTCACTTATATTCATCGACCCCCTACGTAGAGCATGCTTAAGCCGGAGCTGACTGCTAAGATAAACTACTTAGGACAATTTTTAAAATGATAGTAAAGGCCAAGGTGGTGGGGTTTAGGAGTGATTCCTATATTCAAGAGGTCTATGGTGCTAAAATGGTTCTGATGTTTCAAAAAGTTGACCTAAGTCACCACATCCTAATCTAAACCTGTCTCAAAGCCCAAAAAACATGTGAAACAACATTATTTTCTTTTTAAAATTTTTCTGGTAAGGCTAAGGAAATGGGAAAAAAATGAAGATGAACTAAAAAGACACTATACTGGTGACTCGTCAGACTCATGCATTATCTAAGAAAATTAAATTACTGAAAGGGAAATAACTGAAAGGAAATTAACTAAAAAGGGAAATGACAGAAAGCAATAAAATCCCCTCCCACACTTAAATCGAACATTGTCCCCAATGTTTCGAAATAAGATAAGGGGGGTAACCTGGAAAAAGACTACTGAGGAGGGGCACTGGTGCCTTCGCCGTCCTGATGTGATGGTCTGGAACGACGGGATCTACTGCGATACTGGTCCCTCCGGTCGAGTCGTGATGATAAAGCAGCCTGAGCACTCCGGACCTCTCGAAGGTTACCCAAGATGGAACCCTGAGTAGCCTCTACAAGCTGGTAGTGTCGGCTGTTGAACTCTCTCTGACGGTTCTGCTCTAATGAGATATCGTTCAAGGTACGGCAAACGTTGCTATAAGCACGATCCGAAACCAATCGCGATTGTTGCATGAAGCTCATGTTGTCCGTCAGCTGCTGTGAAATAGTAGAGAGAAGGCCATCACGCCTTTCTTCTCTAGCTGTCATATCACGCCACATCTCCTCGGTGACAAAGAATCCAGGAGCAGTACCTGCAACAGGGTTAGAGGAAGATGGTGCAGTGTGTGACTGTGAAGGACGATGGGGGGACATGTGAGGGATGGGAGACTGCTCTCTCCGATCATACTCATCATCAGTGTCATGTGCCTCCCCATCGGGAATATTAGGAGGAAGTGAACCCAAAACACGTGGAGCATTAAGATCATAGGTCCAGTTCCTTTCATCACGTACATCAGTACGTCTACTGCATGGTAAAGCAACAGATGGGATAGCTACCCCATGAACCATCAACTCATAACCACCTTCTCTCCTCGTTCGGCACAATTTCATGTCCTTCAGAAATTTTAAATTAATTGTGCGAGGAGGTAGTGGTTCAAGTGTAGCTATCTCATTGTTCAGGCCAAGAGCCCGAGCAATAGACGTAACAAGTCCTCCAAATACAATCGGTCCTGTTTTATTAGTAAATAAAGTCATATGGGCAAGCATAAACGGGACCGGATTGATGTGGGTTCTAGTGAGGCATCCTTGCAAAAATAGGAGTTCACGAGCATTTACCTTGTTTGGACTTTCCCGGCCAAAAATAGTACATGCCAAAAGAAGTCTAAAAACTCTTATGGTCGGGTTGTGAATGGTCGACGCAAGTATCCCTTCAAAAGAATTAATTGAAGTACTTGAAAGCCTTAGCCAGAAGGTAAATACCTCGGCCGACCATTCAGCATCCAAAGGTGCCTCACAGATCGAACCTTCCCTATGAGGGATTCCTAACAAACCTGCTAGATCGTCGGTACTGAATTCATACTCAATTCCGAACAGTCTAAAAATAACAGTACCAACAGTGCTAGCAGTGTTAGGACTGACAGTGTATATCAAAGAACTCAAAAACTCAGTTGTCAATCGCTCATAGGTAGGTTCCTGATTGATGAAGATATTATGCAAGCCTAGAAATTCTAATAAATTAAAAACACTATGATAAATACCCAAAGCATACAGACAGTTATCGTCGACGTACCTAGTCGAGAGAATTTCTCGATTTTGAAGCCTCTGAATAATTTTCCGTTGCCTTTCGCCCGGTCTTCCATCACGAAGAAGAAATCCGTTGAACTCCATTGTTGAATGCTCCTTAGGTAGTGAAAATGGTAGAAAAAGTGGTTTATGAGGGAATGATAAAGTTTTGATTTTTTTGGTTTTTGATGGATGAAAATGGAAATGGATGTTGGATATGTTTTATGGATGGTGGGTATTTTGGAAATGAGGGAGCTTTAATGGGGTTCAAGGAGGATTTGGAAGGTTGGAAAAATGGGTTTTTGGTGAAGAAAGGGATGAAAATGGTGGAAATGGGGATTGAATCCCGTATATGTTGATGGTACGGTGTGGCGCCCGCCACAGGGCCTATGGCGCCCGCCACAAGGCCAATTCCTGGGCCTTGTGGTTTTGGATCCTCCTTTTGGGACTTCCTTGCACCTTTGGTCTTCGGGGGGTCTGGATAGCGTTTTCTTCTTCTTTTCAAGGCTTGAGGCTTGCATATTTTTTTTGTGAAGACAAAAATGAAATTATTTTTGTCTTATATTTTTTTTTCTTTGCACGACAAAAAATAAAAATGATTAAAGAAACAAAAGAAAAATAAAAAAGTTAACATTAGTGCATAATATGTATATATATAAGGAATTCAAAGTGCATGAAAATATAAAAGCTGCAGTAAAGTAAAATATGTCTGGAAATGCGATAAATAAAATACTAGGGTAATGCTGTCAGGGTAGAATGAGTCATGTGGTAGGCGTCTTTTCCTGGCTTGATCCACGAATCTCAGCTATCTCCCTCCGAAGCTCTTCAATCGCCTGATGTAGAGCATCGGTCTCTGAGGCATGAGTGAGATCAGAAACCTGCATCTGTAACTCTAAGTCTGCCACTTCCTACTTGAGCAGGGCAGTCTCCTTGCGGAGCTCATAAATCTGTGTTTGTAGGTCAGGTGGCTGCAGAGACATATTGTTAGACATAACAGTGATTTGGGGAGTAAGAGGTGTAGGAGTGTACTCAGCGGCGGGAGGCGATTTCGGCTCTTCGACAGTCTCTCCATAACCCTCTAGAGCATAACTCCAATTTTCAGGATCATGGACACTGGTCATCAGCTGATCTGGTAATGTAAAGTAGTGTATCGCTTCGCCGTCGATCAGCAATCTAAACATGTTGGGCTCAAAAGAAGCCCTCCTCATCAGTCCTCTATCAAGACAAAAATCAATATCCAGGGTGGTGTAGCAGCAGAAGGTCCTGAGGTGCAATAACTTGCGAGACAAACCCAATGCAGTAGCTATCTGTGTAACAATCCCACCGACATGGATGATGCCTACGGATGATCTGGCAACACTAGCCAAGCCCTTTAACAGAAAGTTGCCACAAGCAACAGGGCGAGACTGAGTCGCACAAAACAGTAGGAAAATCTCCTCTTCACTTAGCAGTGTCTCTGTATCTGGAAAACCTAGGAAAGAATGTGCTAGAATCATCTGGAAGTACCTCAATGCAGGGTTGTGGATTACCTGAGAAAACTGGGTAGAAGGATCTTGGCTCCCTCCGCCGGATATTTTAGTCCAAAACTTTTCCACTTCTCTGCTCATAAAATACCCCATCGGTGTATCTGGAATAGCATCAGGAGTAGTCTGGAAACCTAGCAAATCACCAAACTCTCTGTGAGAGAATGAGTAGTCAATCCCGAACAACCTGAAAACAGCGAGTCCATCGGGTCCAGCCCAAGGGTCATAATGAAACGAGCTGAGGAACTCAAGAGTCAAGTTCCTATAAGTGTTGTTCCTGTAGTCAAACTGTTCCCACTGGAGTTGATGGCATAAAAATCTGACGCTTGGCTCTATCCCCAAGGCATCCATGCAGTCATGGTCAGGGTACCTGGTAGGAGCCATAGGGCGTCTCATGTGAACATAGTAACGCTCTCTCTGTGCATCATCTCTAAAGGCCACGTGCATGTCATCAGGGTTCTGCATTCTGTACAAGGTTAGCAAACAAGTCCTGAAAGCACATAAAACATTCAATCGTTAGTCCTGACATAATAATATAAACAAAATAAAGTAAAAGTAAAAAATAAAAAGTACAAAAATAAGAAAAACCATGGGTTGCCTCCCATGCAGCGCTTGTTTAACGTCATTAGCTCGACGACCGATAATTAAACATCATTGGAAGGATATGGTGGATCACTCAGAGTATGGCAGGTGTATGTTGTTGGAATGTCACCTCCTTCGTAGGGCTTCAACCTCTGTCCATTGACGATGAATGGTTTACATGTCGGGTTCTTGATTTCAATAGCACCGGATCTCAGGATCTTAGATACTTCGAAAGGGCCAGTCCATCTCGAACGGAGTTTACCTGGAAATAGTCGTAACCTAGAATCGAACAGGAGAACAGGATCGCCTATCTTGAAGTATCTTCTTATGATTCTTTTGTCATGCCAAGCTTTTGTTCTTTCTTTGTATATGATGGCATTTTCGTAGGCAGATTGTCTGAGCTCTTCTAATTTGTGGATGTCAAGGATACGTTTCTCACCAGCAGTCAAGTAATCCAAATTCAAAGTTTTGATGTCCCAATAGGCCTTATGCTCCAATTCAAAAGGTAAGTGACATGATTTTCCATAGACCAGTTGATAAGGGGTTGTTCCTATAGGAGTTTTGAAAGCGGTTCTATAGGCCCATAATGCTTCTTGAAGTTTCTGTGACCAATCCTTTCTAGATATAGAGACAGTCTTCTCGAGGATTTGTTTTATCTCCCTATTAGATACTTCCACTTGTCCATTGGTCTGTGGGTGGTATGGTGTTGCTACTCTATGCTTAACTCCATACTTGCTTAAGAGTTTATCAAATATTCTCGATATGAAGTGTGATCCTCCATCACTTATGACTAAACGGGGGGTTCCAAACCTGGGAAATATATAATTTTTGAATAATTTGATGACTACTCTGGTGTCGTTTGTGGGTGCGGCGATAGCTTCAATCCATTTAGACACGTAGTCAACTGCTACTAAGATGTACTGATTTCCAAAAGATGGTGGGAACGGTCCCATAAAGTCTATACCCCATACGTCGAAGAGTTCTACTTCTTGGATATTTCTTAACGGCATTTCATTATGTCTTGAAATATTTCCTGTGCGTTGGCATCTATCACACTTGACAATGAAAGCATGGACATCACGCCACATAGTAGGCCAGAATAGGCCAGCTTGAAGAATCTTGGCGTAGGTCTTAGATGTGCTTGCATGTCCACCATAGGGTGCAGAGTGACAATGCTCAATTATATTATTTACCTCTTCTTCTGGAACACAACGGCGGAAAATGCCATCTTTACCTCTCTTGAAAAGAAACGGTTCGTCCCAATAGAAGTTTCTCACATCACTATAGAACTTCTTCTTCCGGTGGTAGTTTAGATCAGGGGGTATGATGTCAGCGGCTAGGTAATTAACAAAGTCTGCATACCAAGGTACATCACTTATGGCTAAGGATTTTTGAAAATACTCATGAGGGTCTGGGTTATCATCTTCAATGGTTTCTAGTTGGGCTATCAGTCTATCATAGGCAAAATCGTCATTTATGGGAACTGGATCAGGTTTCAGGTATTCTAGCCTAGATAGGTGATCAGCTACCACATTATCAGTGCCTTTCTTATCACGGATATCCAAATCAAACTCTTGCAGTAATAGAATCCATCGAAGTAACCTAGGCTTGGCATCCTTTTTGCTTAGTAAGTAACGAATGGCAGCATGGTCGGTGTAAACTATAATCTTGGCTCCTACTAGATAAGATCTAAATTTGTCTATTGCAAAAACTACAGCTAGGAGCTCTTTTTCGGTTGTTGCGTAGTTGAGCTGTGCAGCGTCTAGGGTTCTACTGGCATAATAAATCACATGTAACTTTTTGTCTTTTCTCTGACCTAGAACGGCTCCAACAGCGTAATCACTGGCGTCACACATTATCTCAAACGGTTCTGACCAATCAGGGGGTTTCATTATAGGTGCTGAAATCAGAGCTTGCTTCAGAAGATTAAATGCTTCAGTACATTTTTCATCGAAGATAAATTCAGCATCTTTCATCAAAAGACCAGTTAAGGGTTTTGTTATTTTGGAGAAATCCTTGATAAAACGTCGGTAAAATCCGGCATGTCCAAGAAAACTTCTTATCTCCCTGATAGTCTTCGGCGGTTTTAGATTCTCTATGACTTCTATTTTTGCTTTATCTACCTCTATACCTTTTTCGGAAACTATATGTCCTAAAACAATCCCTTCGGTGACCATGAAATGACATTTTTCCCAATTTAGCACAAGGTTTACCTCCACACATCTCTCCAGGATTTTCTCAAGGTTGACAAGACAATTTTTGAAATCTGATCCACAAACTGAGAAATCGTCCATAAATACTTCCATAATTCCATCTAAATAATCAGCAAAGATAGACATCATGCAGCGTTGGAAAGTTGCAGGAGCATTACAAAGTCCAAAAGGCATTCTTCTATAGGCAAAAGTTCCAACTGGGCATGTAAAGGTAGTTTTTTCTTGATCTTCGGGGTGAATAGGTATTTGGAAGAATCCGGAATATCCATCTAAGTAACAAAAGTAAGAGTGTCTGGCTAGGCGCTCCAACATTTGGTCTATGAATGGTAATGGGAAATGGTCCTTCCTAGTTGCTTTATTTAATTTTCTATAATCTATGCACATACGCCAACCTCCATCGGTTCTTTTTGCTACAGGTTCGCCCTTCTCGTTTTGCACGACTGTGATGCCTCCCTTTTTAGGTACTACATGCACAGGACTCACCCATTTACTGTCCGAGATCTGATATATTATACCTGCCTCTAGTAACTTAAGAACTTCAGTCTTAACTACAGTACTCATTATAGGATTTATTCTTCGTTGGTGTTCTCTGGAAGGTTTTGAATCTTCTTCAAGCAAAATCCGATGCATGCATACGGATGGGCTTATTCCTTTTAGATCAGAGATCTTATATCCTAAGGCTAAGGGGTACCTACGTAAAACTTCTAATAATTGATCGGTTTCTTTTTGGTTTAAGGTAGCACTGACTATAACTGGACGATTCATATCTTCATCGAGAAATTCATATCTCAGGTTTTTAGGCAGTTCCTTAAGTTTTACGGTCGGTTTCATAGGGCAAGGCATAGGATCTGGGGTAAGAGATAAACATTCGTGAAGGTTATCATCAATGTAGGGTGTTTTATAATTGTCATCTTCCAAAATAAGGGTTGATGGCAATTTTATAGATTCAGTTTCTTCTTCTTGTTCTAATTCCCTAATGCATTCTTCGATGATATCTAAGGCATAACAAGCATCTCCTATCACAGGTGCCATAAGAAATTTTGACAATATAAATTCTATCTTCTCTTCACCTACCTCAAAAGTTAGTTTTCCTTTTTTAACATCTATTACGGCTCCAGCAGTCGATAAGAACGGTCTACCTAGGAGTATCGGTATGTCGTCATCTTCTTTAATGTCCATGACAACAAAATCAGTAGGTATAAACAACTGACCTACCCTAACAGGGACGTCTTCAAGTATGCCTATAGGGTATTTAACGGATCTATCGGCTAATTGAAGTGACATCTTAGTAGGTTGTAATTCTCCTAAGTTTAATCTCTCACAAACTGCTAAAGGCATTAAGCTCACACTAGCTCCTAGGTCTAGAAAAGCCTTTTCGATGACATGATTCCCCAAAATACAAGGAATGGAAAAATTTCCGGGATCTTTATCTTTCTTTGCTAACCTATATTCGGAAATAGAATTACATTCCACGGGTTTCGGATCTTCAAGTCTACGTTTATTTGTAAGTATGTCTTTGAGAAACTTAGCGTAAGAAGGTATTTGGGTGATGGCTTCTGTAAAGGGGATTTCTACGTGAAGTTTTTCTATAACCTTAACGAATTTTTGATATTGATTATCGAGTTGGGTTTTCTTTAATCTTTGAGGGTAAGGTATTGGTGGTTTGTATGGCGGTGGTGGTACATAGGTTTTATTTTTAGGTTCTTCTCCTTTTTCTTGACTTTCCGGGGTTTCAGGCTTCTCTGGTTCCTTTTCCTCATTCCTCTCAGAAGTTTCGGGCTCACTTAATCTAGGGTTTAAAGGTTCCTTATAAGCGGTTCCACTTCGTAGAGTAATGGCATTAGCTTGCCCTTTCGGGTTCTGTTGAGGTTGTCCAGGGAACTGTCCTCCGGGTGTAGTCTGTGGGGCTTGGTTTAACGCTACCTGAGAGATCTGGGTTTCAAGCATCTTATTATGAGTAATGATTTGATCAACCTTGGTTCCTAACTGGGTAATTAGTTCGTTAACATGAACGCTTTGGTTCATGAACTCTTTGTTCTTCTGTTTTTGAGCAACGATGAAATCTTTTACAATTTCCTCAAAGCTCGGGTTTGGTGGCACAGGTTGCATAGGTTGATTTGTTCTAGGGGCTTGGTAACCTTGTTGTCTCGGAGGTGCGGTATTTTGGATAGGGTTATTATTTTTGTAGGAGAAGTTTGGGTGATTCCTCCATCCAGGGTTATATGTGTTTGAAAATGGGTTCCCTTGGGTATAGTTCACTTGCTCGGTGTTGGTTTCATTCAACAGATTGCATTCGGCGGATTGGTGTCCTTGCGTTCCACATATCTCACAATTCGGCGAAACTGCGGCTACAGTATTCGGAGTTGTACACATATGTTCGACTCTTAGGGCCAACGCGTCCATTTTAGCCTGCATCATGTCTATAGAGCTTAGCTCATGTATTCCTCCTTGGGCTTCCTTCTTTTCCACTGTCGCTCGTTCTACTCCCCATGATTGATGGTTTTGGGCCATATCCTCGATAAGGGCACTAGCTTCAGGGTAAGGTTTGTTCATCAGTGCGCCACCAGCGGCAGCGTCGATGGTCATTTTAGTGTTATAAAGAAGTCCATTATAGAAGGTTTGGATGATTAGCCAATTCTCTAAGCCATGGTGTGGGCATGCTCTTAATAGTTCTTTATATCTCTCCCAGGCTTCGAACAACGACTCTCCTTGGTGTTGGGTAAATCTAGTTATTAGGTTTCGAAGAAGAGCGGTCTTACTCGGGGGGAAATATCTAGCAAGGAAAACTTTCCTAAGGTCATCCCAAGTTGTTATTGAATTGGGTGGAAGGGAATCTAACCATGATAGAGCTTTATCTCTGAGGGAAAAGGGAAATAATCTTAAGCGTATTGCCTCAGGAGAAGCTCCATTGGTTTTAAAGGTGTCTGCTAACTGAAGAAAGTTTTTTAAATGTTGGTTTGGGTTATCAGTAGCGAGACCTGCGAATTGTCTCTGTTGCACTAATTGCAGCAGGGATGGTTTAAGTTCAAAATTATTGGCTGGGATAGCGGGGTTTACTATACTGGAACTAGGTTCCTCGTTTGATGGTTGGGCGAAGTCCTTAAGAGGTCTTCGGTTTTGTTCTTCGGCCATAGCTATCCTATTCCTATGGAAAAATAAACGTGCGCGAGCGTAACGTTCAGGTTCAGCTAGAGGGTCTACTAAACTTCCGGCACTGCGAGTCTTTCGCATTGACCGGTGGGTAACAACCTTAGTCTAAACGGTATAACTACAGGGTAATGAAATTTGACGATATTGGTCCCCGGCAACGGCGCCAAAAACTTGATGCGTGTTTTTCGCAAGTGTACGAATCACGTCAAAGTAATATAAAAGATTATCGAATCCACAGAGACCAAGTGTCAATCTATCAAACCTGTTGTTATGGTGTGTATCTAAGGCAACTATTTTTAAGGGTTTTAATAAGGGTGCAATGGTAAATAAAATTATAATTTTAAATAATAAATAAAGACAGGCTCGAATGTAATTCACGTAATCAATGATAATCCAGTACTTGTTAGTGGAACTACTTATGGGCAGTGTTTTCTTCTTTGAAAAGAACTAATTTAACAGGAACTGTCGCTTTCGCGTATTCAGAACCGAGTTGTACTCTCTAATCAACCCCTCCTATTGTCACGGATAAAAAGGTGCGTACTGCGTTAGAGTAGTAAACCTATTTTTAAGAAATATAGTATCTTAACTAAGTTGAAAAGTATTTTAACCTGGACTTCTTAGCAAAAAGAGGTTCTTGCGAACCAGAGTTTAAACTTCCTAACGCGTCCGAAAATCGTTTTAAAATCTCTTTTCTTTTTAATCTAAAATCTCCTAATGAACTATACAAAGCGCTTTTGGCTGTTTTTGAAATAGTTAAAAACAATTATTTGAATTGAAAGATAAAATAGCCCTTAGGTGTTTCCACGAACAATTATACTGATTACTGGTTTAATTACGATCCTTACATTCTAACCTTTATGGAATTAGTTAGACATGATAAAGTAAATATTCTTTTTATAGTTTTTCATAAAAGTAATTTAAAGCGAGTGCGGAAAGTAAACGAAGTAAAGTGCGAGTGCAGGAAATAAACAACGTAAATGTGCGAGTGCAGGAAATAAACAACGTAAATGTGCGAGTGCAGGAAATAAACAAAATAAAAGCGAGGCAGAAATAAATAAAAGTAAAGTACGAACTTGAATTAAAATGGCGGCAGGATTAACTTCCTCCAGAGTGCTCCAAAACTCGAACCACAGACAGATTACAGACTCGATCACTCGATTGCAGAGGCACCCCGATGTGGAATGGCAACTGCTTTATAACTGATATATGCCTAGAGAATTCTAATTCTGGATGAAGAAAAACGAAAATCTAAGGTCCTATTTATAGGAGAAACTGAAAGCATGAAATGACAGGGATGCCCCTCCACTAAAAAGTGGAGGTTACTGATTTTGGCCTTGTGGCGCCCGCCACAGGCCTATGGCGCCCGCCATGGTCCCTACAGGGGATTGTGGAGTGGGGATCGTGGGTCTTGGAGGTTGAGGAGTGGTCTTGAGACGTGGCCACGTCATGGCTAACCCCATGGCGCCCGCCACGGTGGGTGCCGTAAGTGCAAAATGCTGAATTTCTAGGTTTTCGTCCGTTTTCACTCCTTTTTCGCTCCTTTTCCCGATTCAAGCTCCGATTATTATAAAAACCTGAAAACATAAGGAAACAAAGCAATAACAAAGCAAAACAACAATAAAAGCTAAGAATGCATGCGAAATCGGAGTCAGAAATACGGTGAATTTTAGTGTGATCAGTATTAACAAGTATATTGGTTGTAAAAGTGTAAGCGACTACGCTGGGGATGTGACACGGACGGGTGTCGAGAAGGTGTATACAAGTATATGTGAGTGCAAAAATGATGTCTTTGGCTTTCTGCTGGGAGTTATGACACGGACGGGTGCCAGAAAGTATCTGTAATACGGGTGATCTTGTTTGTAAAGAGTGTTCAGGTGGCTTACTGGGGAGTGATGACACGGACGGGTGTCAAAAGGTGTATATACTGGTGTTTGTGATTTGTGAGGCAACTGCCTTTGCTGGGGACTCTGGGGGATTTTGGGGAAAGTATTCCGTATTCTGATGAATGGTTATTATTCACAAGTGTTTGATTCATATCATGGCTTATGATTATGCTATATGTTTGATTTTTGCCGTAATGCTCCGTATTAGGCGGAATGCTACGCTTTATGGGTGAATATGATGCAAATGCTATGATTATGCAAAGATACCCAACCGGGATTCAAATCCCGTTGCTGCGAAGATCTCTGGTCGATCCGTTTGAAATGGACATCCCAGCTGGGGATGAGATCATTGGTAGATCTGATGATATGATATCTGCTTGGGGATTCGGGCCATTGATTGACATATCCTTGTAATATGAGACCCAGCTGGGGTTTGTAGAAGTCTTCTGTACTCTGTTGTGACTCCTTCATGCGTTGCTCTTCTGAATAGAGGCTGAGGATTCTGTGGGGAGATGATTCCCTGACTTCTGCCTTCTGCTGAGGATGAATAAATGGTACTACAGCTGGGGAATGTTGTTGGCCACTCAGCTGGGGAGAGTAATGAGAGGCAACTCAGCCGGGGATAGAGCATTTCGGATGCTGAGATTATTTGTTGATTTGCCAGCTTTCTGAGATGTAACTTGCATGCCCCAAGTTGCGTTCTGGATACCTGCAATCCTGCAAAGATAAGGAAACGCACAAATGGTCCCGAGGTGTCCTTTGTTGGATTCCGTCATAGGAGTTAAGTACTTTCGAGAGTAAGTATATTCCCTGCAAGCATGTGTTTATTTGAAGATAAACATCTGTATCCTTATGCAAACAGTGTTTCTTTAAGATATCAGACCTTTTTGCAAAATGAAAATGTACAAAACGAGACATGACTGAAAATCTGATTTTATTAATTCATATGCCCTGAATCGGCGAAATACAGTCAAAGAAACAAATCCCCTGAAATGAGGAGATTGTTACAAATGGAGAAACAAAACGCTGGCAGTGTTGACGACGCTTTCAAGGAGCTTCCTCTTCTGCTATGACTCGTATGACAATGGCGTTCTTCTCATCATGCTTTCTGAAGAAGGCTGATTCTGATTGAAGCTTGATCCTTTAGAGCTTACCGAGTTGTAGATAATACAGACGAATTCAGAATGCAGTTGTTCGCTTATTCCCTTATTTTGCATGGATCGCCCTTTCGGGTTTTCAATCCATCGGGATACCCATTTTTGCCTGAGCTGTCCAATGCGGCTTTTCAACTCAGCGGGTGTACGTTTTTTTTTATTTTTCCCTTATTTTTGCCCGAGTCTTTTATTCTGTTTTTGACTCGCCGGGATGCCCTATTTTTGCCTGGACTTACATTCTATTTTTATGTCCAGCGGGTCATTTTATGCGAAGTATTTTTTAACTGCATCTGAATTCACAGGGGATGGGAAATCTTCACCATCCATGGTGCTGAGCATCAGTGCTCCACCAGAGAAACCTTTCTTTACCACAAATGGTCCTTCATAATTTGGAGTCCATTTGCCCCTGTGGTCTGTATGAGGAGGGAGGATCCTTTTCAACACAAGATCTCCCACTTGGTACTCTCGGTGCCTGACTTTCTGATCAAAGGCCCTCTTCATTCTTTTCTGATACAACTGCCCATGACAGATTGCAGCCAATCTCTTCTCTTCAATTAGACTCAGTTGCTCGTATCGGGACCTAACCCATTCTGCTTCACTCAGTTTAACATCCATCAGTACCCGTAGGGAAGGTAATTCAACTTCAACTGGTAGGACTGCTTCCATACCATACACAAGTTGATACGGTGTTGCCCCAGTGGATGTTCTGATTGACGTGCGGTACCCATGCAAGGCAAACGGTAGCATCTCATGCCAGTCCTTGTAGGTGACTACCATCTTCTGCACAATCTTCTTGATATTCTTATTAGCTGCCTCAACAGCGCCATTCATCTTTGGCCTGTAAGGAGAAGAATTGTGATGTTGGATCTTGAAGTCCCGGCACAGTTCTGCCATCATTTTGTTGTTTAGATTGGAACCATTATCAGTAATGATTCGCTCGGGCACTCCATACCGACAGATGATGTCTCTCTTCAGAAATCTGGCTACCACTTGCCTTGTAACATTCGCATAGGAGGCTGCTTCAACCCACTTGGTGAAATAGTCAATGGCGACCAGGATGAATCTGTGGCCATTTGAAGCAGTTGGCTCGATCTTGCCAATCATATCAATGCCCCACATGGCAAAGGGCCATGGTGAAGACATGATGTTCAAGGAATTGGGAGGCACATGCACCTTATCTGCATAAATCTGGCATTTATGGCATTTTCTGGCGTAGGCACAACAGTCAGCATCCATCGTGATCCAGTAATAACCTGATCTTAGCAATTTCTTAGCCATGGCATGCCCTCCCGCATGGGTACCAAAGGATCCTTCGTGCACTTCATGCATCAACAAGTCTACTTCTGTCTTATCAACACATCTGAGGAGTACCATATCAAAGTTCCTTTTGTATAAAGACCCATCAGTGTTCAGGAAGAAACTACCAGCAAGCCTTCTCAAAGTCTTCTTATCGTTGGAAGATGCCCCAGGTGGGTATGTCTGATACTCCAAGAAGCACTTAATGTCATGGAACCAAGGCTTATTATCTTCAACAACATCTGCTGCGAACACATATGCTGGTCTGTCGAGTCTGGACACTGAAATCTGAGGTACAAAGTTGGCAGCTTGAACTTTGATCATGGATGAAATGGTAGCAAGAGCATCTGCAAACTGATTCTCGTCCCGAGGGATATACTCAAGCTTGACTGTTGTAAAGAAAGTCAATAACCTCCTTGTATAATCCCTGTAAGGTATCAGATGATCTTGGTGGGTGTACCATTTACCGTTGGTTTGATTGATTACCAAAGCTGAATCTCCGAATACGGTCAATGTCTTGATCCTGAGATCGATGGCTTCCTCAAGACCCATAATGCAAGCTTCGTATTCAGCTTCGTTGTTAGTGCAGTTGAAAGTGAGCTTTGCCGAGAAAGGCATGTGAACTCCCTTAGGTGTAATGAGTACTGCACCAACACCACGACCATTCATGTTAACAGCCCCATCAAACATCATAGTCCATTCTTCTTCCGGGTCAGGCCCTTCAGTGTGAACAGGCTCTTCATGATCTTTCGCTTTTATGAACATGATGTCTTCATCAGGGAAGTCAAATCTCATAGGCTGGTAATCATCAATGGGTTGCTCAGCAAGATATTCAGATAGTACACTGCCCTTGATGGCTTTCTGAGAGGTGTACTGGATGTCATATTCTGTAAGAATCATTTGCCATCTTGCAACCCGTCCGGTAAGAGCTGGCTTCTCAAATATGTACTTAACTGGGTCCATTTTTGATATCAACAAAGTAGTGTGGGTCAACATATACTGTCTCAGTCGGCGAGCAGCCCACGCTAAAGCACAGCAAGTTTTCTCGAGCAGTGAATAACGTTGTTCACAGTCGGTAAACTTTTTGCTTAGGTAGTATATTGCATACTCTTTTCGACCAGACTCGTCATGCTGGCCCAACACACACCCCATTGACTCTTCTAATACTGTCAAGTACATTATCAGAGGTCTTCCTTCAATTGGAGGCATAAGGATTGGAGGTTCTTGTAAGTATTCTTTGATCTTGTCAAAAGCCCTCTGGCAGTCTTCGTTCCACCTGACCGTCTGTTCTTTTCTCAGTAGTTTGAACAAAGGTTCACAAGTTGCTGTAAGGTGAGATATGAACCGTGAAATGTAGTTCAATCGACCTAAGAACCCCCGAACTTCTTTCTCAGTCCTCGGTGCAGGCATCTCTTGGATGGCTTTGACTTTATCAGGGTCAACTTCAATCCCTTTCTCGCTTACAATAAAACCCAGCAGCTTACCAGATCGCACCCCGAATGTGCACTTGT
Source organism: Lathyrus aphaca (assembly GCA_963966055.1). Classification (NCBI taxonomy): domain Eukaryota; kingdom Viridiplantae; phylum Streptophyta; class Magnoliopsida; order Fabales; family Fabaceae; genus Lathyrus; species Lathyrus aphaca. Next base: position 146,310,769 of record OZ014523.1, read on the forward strand.
TGGGGTTCAGCTTCAACTGGTACTTCCTCAGACGCTTGAATAACTTCAGTAGATTTACCAGGTGATCTTCCTCAGTAAGGGACTTGGCGATCATGTCATCCACATAACACTCGATTTCCTTATGGATCATATCGTGGAATAATGTTACCATAGCCCGTTGATATGTTGCACCGGCATTCTTGAGTCCGAATGGCATTACCTTGTAGCAGAACGTGCCCCAAGGTGTAATGAATGTTGTCTTCTCCATGTCTTCAGGTGACATCTTGATCTGATTGTATCCTGAAAATCCGTCCATGAAGGAGAATACCGAGAACTGAGCCGTATTATCCACCAATACATCAATGTGAGGTAAAGGGAAATCATCTTTCGGGCTGGCTCTGTTCAGATCCCGGTAGTCAACACACATTCTTACTTTGCCGTCTTTCTTGGGCACAGGTACTATGTTAGCAACCCACGGTGGATAACTAGTTACAGCAAGGAACCCGGCGTCCCATTGCTTTTGTACCTCCTCCTTGATTTTCATTGCCATGTCCGGACGTGTACGGCGCAGTTTCTGTTTAACTGGCGGGCATTCTTCTCTCAAAGGCAGCTTGTGCACAACAATATCGGTGTCCAACCCTGGCATATCTTGATAAGACCAAGCAAACACATCCACATACTCTTGAAGCAGGTCAATCAGTTGTCTCTTCACTGAGTCTTGCAGGCAGGCCCCGATTTTAACCTCTTTCACGTCTTCATCTGTACCAAGATTAATCACTTCAACCTCCTCCTGGTGAGGAGTAATGACCTTCTCCTCTTGTCTTAACAACCTGGCTAGCTCTTCAGGAAGCTCATACTCTTCTTCAACCCCTTCATCAGCTTGATTGATTGGATTGTCAAAGTCATACGAAGTCATAGCCGTGCTGTTGTCGGTGCTGTCTGGAAGGCACTCTCTGCAAGGGTTCAGTTTGTTCATTTTAGTGATTTGATTTTAATCTTGTTTTAGAAAAGTGAAATGAAGTTGCCATTTTGAAAACACTGCCATTGATTTTTTGTACAAAAAGAAAAATGGAAAAAACAGTGAACGGAAAAGAAAAAGACTCATTTGCAAAAAGATGTCTGATATTTCATTGATTAATCTTGTTTGCACAAAAAGTACAGATGGCCCGATTACAAAATGAGTCTTGTCATCTTGGGCAAGATGCAAGACTTTGATGCATGCTATAAAAATACAGGAAATAATAATTACTCTGCATGAGTAACTCTTATAATTTCCTGGGAAGACCAGTTTGAGATACTGCTCCCCGGGATCTTTGGACGAATCCAGCTTTCCAGGTTGCGTTCTTCTTCCAGCTCGTCTTCCAAACAGTTGACAGCATCAGGGGTGAGCATCCCCCCACTCACAAAGTTGGGCTCTTTCGCAGCCGCTGCTTGATCTTGTTGAGTTGGTTTGTAACCCAACCCAAATCTGTCCTCTTTCTTCTCCACCGATAAAAGTTTGCCCCAGCCTTGGGCGTTTCCTCCCTCAACAACCTTCCGGGCTTGTTGGTATGATGATATTGAAGTACCAGGTACAGCAAATGTTTCATTGATGTTCAAGGCCTCGAACCCCTGACTCATTGTTTCATGGATCTCCCCGTCCATCTCAATATACTTATAGGTAGCCAGGTGGCTGACAAAAATATCCTCTTCTCCACAGATTGTAACGATTTGACCCTCCCACTCATATTTTAACTTCTGGTGAAGGGTAGAGGTCACGGCGCCAGCGGCGTGAATCCATGGCCTACCCAATAGACAGCTATAGGCGGGCTGTATATCCATCACGTAGAAGGTAGTTGTAAAGGTCTGTGGGCCAATCGTTATGGGCAATTCAATCTCTCCCAGAACCGATCTCTTTGAACCATCAAAGGCTCTCACCACCAGGTTGCTGGGTCTCAACGCCAATCCGTCATATTCTAGCTTCACCAGGGCCTTTTTAGGTAAGACATTGAGGGATGACCCCGTGTCTACCAGCACATGAGAAAGGACAGCACCTTTGCATTCCATGGTTATGTGCAAGGCTTTGTTGTGGTTGCGGCCTTCCGTTGTCAAATCAGTATTGGTGAACCCTAGTCCGTGACTAGCATTAACATTTCCAACTACAGCTTCTAGCTGATTGACGGTGATCTCTTCAGGCACATAAGCTGCGTGCAAGACTTTGAGTAGTGCATTCCGATGGGCTTCGGAGCACATAAGCAATGATAGGATTGAGATCTTGGAAGGCGTCTGATGAAGCTGATCCACTATTTTATAATCACTCTTTTTGATGATTCGCATGAACTCATCAACCTCTTGGTCAAAGGGTGTCTTCACGGCTTCTTTAACAGTCTGTTCCTCCTGCACCAAGCTTTTTCCTTTTGCCTTAGCAGCAGCTTCTGCTTCGGCAGTGGGTCTCTGAGTCTGTGGGGCGAAAAGACGTCCGCTTCGAGTGAAGCCTCCGCTTCCTCCCACATTGTCAATTTGTGGTGCAGGGGTTGATGATTCAAAAGTGATTCTTTGTCCTTCATAGTACAGGTCAGAGCCGTAATGCCACGGGATGGCATTGCTGCTTTCATAAGGCATTGGTCCAGGCACCGTGACAGTGACTGGACTGACTGCAGCTGCGGAAGGAATTGTGATAGTTTGCGGATCGTAATAAATTGTGACTGGTGCTCTGATGGGAGCAGCACTTTCTGAGTTGTAGGCGGAGTTGTTTTCAGGATCATAAAATATCGTGACAGTTGAGACATCTTCATGATTTGTTGTTGGTGTTGTAGGAGACATTGGTGGAAGGATGGATGTTGTTGTTGTAGGAGCTTCATAATGGAGTGGTGCCGGAGTTGTAGAAGAAAAATTTGTTGATTGCTGATCTGTTGAGATGATAGATGAAGTACTTGTTGATGAAACCGAAGAATTGTCAGGAACAATGGTTGTTGCAGTTGTAGGAGGTTCTGGAGCTGTTGCTGACGAGATTGCTGGATTTGTTGGAAATGATGTGGTGATCTGAAGTTGGCCACTCTGAATAAGACCGTCTATGCCATTCCTCAGGTTATCGCACCCATTTACCGAAATATTGCAGTAAGCACAACCCAACTCACACCCCGGGAACATTTGACATTCGAGGAGTTGAGCCTTGATTTCTACCAACGGCGTCCGGATCTGACCCACACTGGTTATTAAATAAGAAGGCTTGTCTTCTTCAATAGCGTTAATTCTGGGACCACCGTGGTTTGGCATCGGGTTCTTATTGACATTGGGTGGTGGTGCGAAATTCAGAGCTTTTGAGTCTACCAGGTCTTGTACCTTCATATGCAGAGCTCTGCACTTTTCTGTACTGTGGCCAGGTGCGTTTGAATGGAAGGCATATCTGGCGTTGGAGTCATAGTTCCTGGGTAGACTGTTGGGATCTGGAGGTGCCAGCGTCCTTAGCTCAACTAGGTTGAGTTTCAAGAGTTGTGGCAGCAATGTAGCATATGGCATAGGGATCGGATCGATCACCCTATTAGCTTGAGATGGCCTCTGCTGAAATGGCCTTTGTTGACTGTTGTTGTTGGTGTTGCTGTTGTTGTAATTCCTTGGAGGATATTGAGATTGCTGGTGGTACTGAGGTTGTTGCTGATAGTTTTGCTGCGGAGGTTGATAGACTGGTTGAGGATGAGCGGGAGCAGGAATGGTGACCGCTGCTACAGACCTGTGGACATATCGGGGCCTGCCCCTGTTGGCGTGGATGGCATTGGTCTCGCCAGATCTTCTTGGGCCTGCAAAAGGCTTTCTTGTACTACTGGACGAGCTTGCACCGTTGTCTGAGATCTTACCCATCTTCAATAGGCTTTCAATTCTCTCCCCAGCTATGACAACATCTGCAAAGCTAGTGGAAGAGAAAGCAGCCAGCCTGTCAATGTAAGTCCCCTGAAGGGTGTTCATGAACATATCTGCCATTTCCCTCTCAGACATAGGTGGTTGAACAGCAGCAGCCAGTTGCCTCCATCTCTGGGCATATTCTCAGAAACTTTCCCTTGACGACTGTGACATTCCCATTAGGAGGGTCCTGTTGGGTGCCATGTCTAAATTGTACTGATACTGTCTGATAAAGGCCTCTGCCAGGTCTTTCCAGCATCTGATAGTTGCCATTGTCAAGTGAGAGTACCATTCTCTTGAAGCTCCTGTCAAGCTGTCTTCGAAATAGAACATCCAGAGCTTCTCGTCCATTGTATAGGCCTTCAGCCTTCCCAGAAATGATTGTAAATGAGTCCGGGGGCATGAAGTCCCGTTGTACTTTTCAAAACAAGGAGGCTTGAACTTATGGGGGATCCTGACCCCGTCTACCAAGCCCATGTCCATGACATCAAAGCCCAAAGAGTTTTGAGACTCTAAGGATCTCAACTTCTCAGCTATCTCATCCAGTCTTTTATCATAAGCCTCTTCCCCAGCACCCATTACTGTGAATTGATCCTCCTGGGGGTCTTCTTGAAGTACCCTGGTTGCAGTAGCAGTCCCTTGAACATTTGCAGGGATGTTGACCTCAGGATGGAGATGTGGTCCAAATACAGGGGGATTTACATGAGGTTGGACCCTTTCATTGTTGCTGGTGCCGGCAGTCCCTATATGTGGATCTTCTTGATTCTGCCTTTCCACCATGGCCCTCAATCTTTCCTGGCTCTGAGCCTTGTTGTTCATCACTTCCATAAACTGAGTCATTTGATTCTCATTTCTAGCCTTTCGTTTGCCATTTGATTTCTGACCTCAGTAAGGTCCTGCTGCATCTGATCCATTTGAATGCCCGGAAGATTGTTACGGGTCGGATAACGGTGCGGACGGTTGAGGGGAAATACCCGGCGCCGAGCAATAATTCCTGAATATCACAACAGAGTTAGCAACAACAAGACAAAAACCTACAAAACAAACAAAGGGTTAGCATGCAATGCAGTATGCTTATTTGCTCTCAAGGTATACGGCTTGGCATTCAGTTTTGACCCTTCCAGACCCTTGAAGATGCTGCTTGAAGAAAACTCAGATGAAGCAAACTAACACAAACATATTACAGAAGGTGAAATAATACAACTTGTTCATTTTACAACACAAGCCCTCTAAGGGGTCAAAATACATTACAAGAAAATAAAGTACATGGAAAGAAAACAACAACAAACAAATGGTCAAACACCAAGACCAAACACATCCTCCCGAACTTCTTTGAGAAGTGCCTCGGTCACAGGATCAGTCGGACGCTCCGTGAGATTCCTGATGAGGAGATTCCGGGTTGTAACAGCTGTAGTGAGCTTCTTGTGCTGAGTTTGGTCTTTTGACCTCTTCACTCCAGCTTTGATCTTCAGTTCTGATATCTCCCTCTGGGCTGCTGCCAGGGCTTCTCGCTGTTCTCTTGCACTAGCTTCCAGTTGCTCTATCTTGTCTTGAACTTTCTTGTCCTCCAGGGTACGAGCCTCAGTGATCCTGACCCACCGGGCTTGACTCTCCTTCAAATACAAGTCTGTCCTTGCTCTCTGGAACTGGGCTTCCTTGCAAGCATTCTTCAGAATTTGTTCTCCAGCCTTAGACTTTTTGATATAATCCCCAGACTTCTCAATCTTAGTCAGATGCTCTACTCTCAACTTCTCCAACCTCTCAATCTCCCTCATACCCTCACTCCTCTCCCTGAGGGTCTTCTGCAAAGCCTGGGTTAACTTCTCATTTCTTTCCTTCAAACTCTCAAACTCCTCCAAACTGAAAGTGGCAGGTGGTGGTGTTGAAGATGACTCAGGCATGTCTTCTATGGTAAAGGGCATCCCAGAGAATTGAGCCCTGGCACGAGACCACTCATAATATTGTGCTGATGCCACATTATTGCACTTCCCCAGAATGGTTACTCCCTTGGTTTGAACATTATCCCAGGCCCAGGCAGCCTGCCTAACAACAGTCAAATTAATCTTGTTCTCACAATAAAGAGTCTCCACCAAGTCCTGTGCCTTAGGAGTATGGACCAGTGTGTAGCCCAGTTGCCTTCTGAACAGCAGAGGGTTGTAATTAATACTACCCTTAACTCCTATTAGGGGCACATTGGGAAAATGCCCACAGCTGGTGATGATATCCCTGCCCTTGGTGCTTTGAGTGCACCATCTAATATCAGCTGAAGTTAGAGCAGTGAGTCTCTTAGCCCAGTTGCTCTGCTGATGAGGGTTTAGAAATGCATCTGTCCTGGGTAGATGCTTGAGAAGCCAAGTGTGGAACAATGGAGCACAACACCTCACTAACCTTCCCCTCTGCTTTTCATTCCTCTGATGCACTGAATAGTAAAGATCCCCCAATAAAGTGGGTGCTGGGTTCTTCAGGATGAAAAGATGGATTGCATTCTTGCTAATGAATCGAGGCTCATCTGCAAACAATACAATTCCATATATACTCAAGGCCAATAATGCACAAACAGCTTTCCACTCTCCTAAAGAAGCTTTCAGGGTAGCTTGAGAGATCAAGAAATCCAGATGGAAACCAGGGATCCCAGCTTTAGAAGTCATATGCTGCTCAATCAGGATAGGTTCCAAATGCAAATCCTTTGCTACTTCTCCATTACCAGGAAAGACCATCTCAGGGCTGAAAGGAATTCCACCCCTGATAGGCATACCAACCAATGAGGAGTACTCTTCCAATAGAGGGCCCAGCTGAAAGTCTTGGAAAGTGAAACACCTCAGTGGGGGATCATAGAACTGAATGCAAGTGTGGATCAGACTTCTTTGTGAAGGGTCCAGATCCATAACCATATCAAGTATATCTCCATAGCTTTCCCTGAACAATGGTATGTGATCTGGAGTGATCAGGGTTTGAATCCTCCTGATGTCTGATAGCTCTGGCTGGAAAAAGTGATAGGTGATATTGCTCTTTTTAGGAGCCATGATGCTGAGACTGAGCAAAGACAAGTGATGATGATAATACTGAAGAAATGGGCCACTGATTGGCTGGTGCAGGTGACAGCTGAAGCAGATGCTGGTGAAGATAGGTCAATACTGAAGATGGGGTCAAAACCAAAACCAAATGAAGATGGATACCCTGGAACACAAATAAGCAAATGTCAATATGATGCAATGATTTATGTATGCAAATGATATGCAAGGGTCTGTGACTGAGCCGGATCTGATCAAAGAATGCCCTGATATAGGTCCAAGTATGTTCAGGAAATCCAGATGGAGGTCTATAAATCCAGTAACCAAGGTGGGGGGGCTCAAATAAAGAGCCACATGTCCAGGGTTTTAGAATCACAAGAACTGTTCCAACATGAAGTATTCTTAATCAAGTCAAAGTAACAGGGTATTCTGAGGTCAAGGTACCTGCAAACCTATAAACAGCCCAACCCCCTCACAGGTGGTGTTCTAAAACAAGGATCCTCAGACTTGGATCAGTTATGAGAAGTGTAAACACCTCTAACCCGGAGGTACAGTGTTTACAATAACCATAACAATTCCTCCTCTAATTCACCTCAGTTTCTGAAGGTCAATACTAAAAGGTCATCCAGACTTAGCAGACTTCCCAGATAGCCCTAGTATTGCAGGAAATCTGCAACACAGAGTTCTCAAGAAGAAACCCATATCTGAACCGTGTTTCATATTCCCGCACCAGACCGAAATGGAATGGGAAAGAATATGATTCACTCTAGCCTAGGTGTCACTCAGGTCCCAGGTATAGGACCTTAACTCTCAATGGAACACCCACCCACCAAAGCAAACAGCAGATCCAGCCAGCAGCATGACAGTATGATATATGAAAAGCAGTAAAGAAAGCAGTAAAACAACTGTACATAAAGCAAAAATAGATACAAGAATATAAACACAAATAAGCACATAACACTCCAGTAAACACAAATCAATCAAGCGCTAGGAGGAACCCACAAAAAGAACCAGAAGCCCTGGTTGCAGAATAAGGTTCCCCAGCAGAGTCGCCAAGCTGTCGCTCCCGATAAATGGGACCAGGCCCAAATAAAGGTACGGACGCGAACGGTCGGCGAGAGGGACAATGAGAACACACAGCCGTGAACTCACTGGGGATGAATAGAGTCGCCAGCTAGGCATTTTTATCCCGAAGGAAAGGCAATGCTGCATAGACCTAGAAAGACATGGATAAGACGGTTGCGAACCAGAGAGACTGAGAAAGGGGGTTGGTTACAACCTGGGAAGGTATTAGCACCCAAATTGTCCGCCGTACTCGACGGGATCCACGCTTAAAAGATTTGTGTTTTAAAGGGGTAGTGTCAGTGCAATTTGTGTACAGAAGAGCTGGAAAAGGATGTACAGGTGTCAGTGTATGAGAAGTGTGAAGTGTATAAATGATGTGTCAGTGTAGGAATGAGAATGAATTGCTCAAGATCATGAGGCTTAAAGAATGAGGCTAGAAAGAGGGGGAATATACAGAGACTTTTGTTCGATAACTATTAAGTTATGCCTACGTATCCTCTCGTGCAATGAGGAAGTCAGAACACCGTAGTTCGACCCAAAGAGACTGAAAGATGAATTGACTTGTGAACTGCTTACTTGCTTATGCTCAAGTGTATGATCTGTCTGGCACAGATGCAAACTGTCTTGCATTAGACGGAAGAAGCGAGTTCTTGTTTATGAATGAATGAGATGAGGAAAGAATCCCGAAGGAGACGATTATTGTTTGTTTTTGTATTTTCAGTCTTTTATTGCTTTTGAAAGTTTGTCATAGATTAATGAGCTTAAGCCTAAACCAGTGGGTTAGTAAACTCATCACATCTTCCCTCTGATTAGGGGTAATGAGAATACCTTAAGTGTGAAGTCAGATTCTCACACTTAATCACCTTTGGTGTAGGATTAAGATCATTAACCTACTTGTGATTAATTAGATGTTTTTGTGGTTTTTGTTTAGTGTTAAGTAATGAGATTAAGCCATAATTAGGGATTAAACAGACTCATTACACCATCCTAATAGAAGGATAATAGATGAGAATGTTTAAGCTGAGGAAAACTCCTCAACTTAATCCATGATTAGGGATTAAACTCATGACAAAACAAGCCTTTGATTAAGTGGATTTTATTTAATGGTAAGATGATGAAGTGAGTTTTATGATTTGTAAGACAACTTGAGGGGGACTTGTCCATTAACACTAGGGTTAGTCCTTCTTAACCAATTAAGGAAGAATTAGAACCCTAATGCAAGGCCCAAGTTACAAGTGTGATGTCTTGATGATTATTAAGTGAATTGATTAAGAGATTTAAACACATTAAGGGTTTAACACTTAGGATTAAAGTTATACACTCCATCCTAAGAGAAGGATGCAGGCATAAGCTTAATCACAAAGCCTTAAAGCCTTTAGGGTTTAGTCCCTAACTATGAGATGAGAAGAGGAGACTCAAGGAGACACAAAGGTAAAAGCTAAGTGGGGGAACTAATCAAAACCCTAATCATTGTCATGCTTGGTTGTTCCTAAGGTTTGTGAGGTTTAACAAGAAAGATCTTCAGAGGAACCACCAGGAAGCAGATGAAAGGATCAAGAGAAGCAAAGTGACTTGCTTCATTCAAGAAGTCAAGTCACTTGAAGAAAGAAAGTGGGAAGAAGAAGAATGAGCAAGCTCAAACTCAAACACAAACAATAATGCAGCAATGGATGCAAGAGAGACGAAAAGAAAAGTTATGAGAAGTGAAGGCAAATTCACTTCTCAAAGTTACTTACCACCTGAAAGGTTAGAAGAAAAATGCAATGCAATGCAAAATGGGATGAGATGACATGATGAGAAACAAAACCAGAAGCATATACATGATGCTAGTGATGCTATGAGATGCTACAAACATGAGGCAGCACATGGAAATGATTATACAAGTTCATGAATGCAAATGAAGCAAGCTAGGAAGCATGGACATACATGAAAAGTTATGAGGTGCACATGGCATACAACATGGCAAATACATGATGCAATGATCAAACATGATTTCAATATGTCTTATGATGTCAAATGAATCAAATGGGTGCTTGAAATGTCATGGCAAGTCATGCTATGCAAGAGAATGCAAGAGAGATGCAAATGAAAGCCTAAATTAGGGTTTATGAACCAAACATCAAACAAAAACCAAAAACAGAAGCAAACCCTAAGATAAAAAAAGGAAAATGCCACTCAAAGGACCCCTAATCCTATACTAAACCCAAGCTCAAAGGGGAGGTCTCAACTCCTAACCTAACTCAAGATATGAATTTTACAAGTTATTAGGGTTTTTAGGGCTTCTAAACAAAAGAAATGTCAAACAATTAGAAAATGCAAGATCAAATCATGGCCTTTTAATCCCAAAAACTACATGCTAAACACAATGCAATGCAAGAAGAAGAATCAATGTCCAACTCTTCATAAATAGGCAGAAATGATTTTTTGAACTTAGGATCAAAATAATGCACAAAAATGATTTTAATTCAATGAAAAACTCTTAAAATGCATCAAGACCAAAAAATAAATTTGTTTTGAAGGTTGGACAATGTTTCTAAATATCTTAGAACATTTCATGAATTTTTTGGTGATTTTTAAATACCTAAAAGTATTTTTAATAAATTAATTTCCATTAATCAATTAAAAATAATCTTTTAAATATTTAAAAATACTTTTTTAATGATAAAAATAAAAATGAAAATATTTTTGTGTCTTAAAAATTAATAAAACTCATGAGAAAAAGTTTCATAATTTTTAAACATTTTTTACTATTTTAAATTAAATATGCAAGTTAAATGAAAAAGAAATGAAAATAAATTAAAATAAAAGGAAAGTCAAACAGATGGAAGGCTGGGATGAGCCCTGGATTTGAATGCGTTGACTGGCGCCAGATCTAGTGGCCAGGATTGGTTCTGAGCTAATTAACCTAATTATGAATTAATTAATCTAATTAATTGAATTAGGGCTAATCAAAGTGATCTGGGCCCTCCAAGCTAGCGGGAAGTCAACTGGTCAAAGGCATCCTACGCTCAGAATTCAAATGGGAATTAAAGACTGTAATTAGGGCTAAGCAAACTCAGGTGACCGGAGAGAAGCTCCGGTCATCTTCTCCGGCACCCCAAAAACCCTAAAACACGATTCAGGCCACCATTCTCCAAATTAATGCCAGGGAAATGTTCCTCCACTCAAGCCTTTCACGAATCAACCCTCCAAATAAATTTCTCATGCTTAAACTGAGGGAATCGAAACCATGAAGTTTCACGGGCAAAATTTCAGAGCCCTGGTAAATCCTCATCTCTCACTCATTCTTAAATCTAAAACCATCCCCATGACCAACAAAGCATACATAATCAATTTTTAACATAAAAACCAAGCTCTGAAAAGTTGTAAACATGAAGCTACCTGAAGTGATGAACTGTGAATTTGAGCTCTCCTGACCTTGCTCTGGTGCAGAATGCCTTCTCTGGACCCCCTGAAGCCAATGGAAGGCTTGGAATGAGCTTAGACAAGCTGCTTTGAGAAATCCAGTTCTGGTGTAGCAGAAAATGGAGTTTGTGTGTGAGTGGTTTCAAACCCTGTTAATGGTTGATTATTGCTCCTTTGAATGTCTCTGACTTGTTGGTGAAGAGAAATGGTGTGTTTTTTGGCTAGATAATGAGATTCGAAGGGAGAAGAGTTTTGGACAGTTTTGTGATATGCTGAGTTCTGGCCAGCTTCAATGCTCAATGCTTAGCTATATCACCTCCAACTTGTGTGGATAGACTATGAGGCAGGTTAGTAGGGTGGCTGGGCACTGTGCCAAGAGTATGGGAGCCTTTTGCAAAAAGGTCAAGTTTGTGTCCTTGAGAGCATGGGTCATGGCAGCAGCAGGTTCAAGTCTTGTCTTGCTCCAGCTGGAGTTAAGGAGAGCCCTTGGATTGTTTATAGCTGACTGCAACATGTGGATGACAAGCTATGCTAGCTTTTGCAACTTGACAACTTGTGTTTTTCTCATGAGTTTATGCTAAGTACATGAAACAATGCTTGCTGAATTTTGTCACATGATGTCTCAATTGGTCATGGCAATGTTTAGAGATCAGCTAGGGATCACATAATTCCTTGAATCATGAATTTGCCAAGAATCCTCTTTTTGCATACCTATGAAAATGCTTTATGGAATTTTGAGAATCAAGGCAAACCATCCAAAATTCCTTGGGCCAAAATTGTTCTTGGGGTCATGTGTGATCATGTAATGCAGCTTTCAAGTCATTTTGAAGTCACTAGAATACTTGGTTCATGAAATTGCAAGTTTTCCTTTTGGTGCATAACTTGAAAATCAATGATTTTTGCCAACTTTGCCACACCATAACTTTTGATCCAAGAAGAATTTGATCATGTTCTTGTACTTTTTGAAAAGGGAAAGATGTATTCTACAACTTTCATGACCAAAGTTTTTCCATTTGAAGCATTTTTGGATCAAGAATCAAGGCTTGAAAAATGGCATAAAATGACATATTCTTGAAAAGTCAACTATGCCTAAAAAGTCAACATTTGCAAAAACTTCAAATCCTTGATTTTTGTGAACTTCAACCTTCTTCCATGATCAAATAAAGACCATATACACTCAAAATGATGAAGATCACCCATTGGTTGGGTCATTGGGGGCCTCAGATGCCCTGATTTTACACTGACTTGTCTAGAAAGTCAACCCTTGATCAGATGACTTCCCCATGGAATTTCTTCATGAAACTTGATATGCATACCCCCTATACCATATAGAGACCAATGGAAACAAAAATGACCAAAAAAATTGGAGTTATGGCCTCTGAAACCAAAACCCTAATTTTAGGTCAACTGTGCAGTCTAGCCTGGCTTTGCTTCCATGCAAACCTCAGTTCTTGTGATTCTTTTGAAATATTGACTTTGGGAGGATGTAATATGATATAAGAAAACATATGGATCCCTTTGAAGTGATTGGTGGCCTTTGGAGTGGCTCAAGAGGCTCTTGGATTGCTCAGATCACAAACCGTAGGTGCAGATGACTTAGAAACTATGCAGTGGATCAAAAAATGAGATATGAGATGGTATGATTGTGTTTATGCATATGAAGTGATCACAAGCCATGGTGTGAATGGGTGAGGGCAAATTTGGGGTGTTTACACTAGATTAAGTTAATTAATTACTGATTAGGGCTTAATGAGCCATCTGGACCATCCAATCGCGCGCGGGAAGCAGGATCCTAAGGCCATTATTCAAAGTTCCTTAATTACACAATTAGGGCAAATGACTTTCAGGTGACCGGAACAGTGGTTTCGGTCATCTTCTCCGGCGAGCATAAACCCTAGATTCTTCTACAGGTTACCAAACATGAAATTTCTTCCACCAAAATGATCCTCTCATCAATCTAAACCTAAACCCTCATCTCAAATTCATTTATTTTCTCTCACAAGCCTGAATCGAAGCAAAGTATGAAACACGGGCAAATATTCAGAGATGTCATACATGCTGGTTTCTTCACCATTTCAAAAACTAAACATATATTCATGATCAGGAGAACACATAGCATCATAAAAGAACTTAAAAATCAACTTCTGGGAAAAATGTTCTTCATGTTACCTGAGATGAAGCTTTCCTGATTTTGAGCTTTCTGGCCTCAAGCTTTGTGCAATCCTTCTTCCTTGAACCTCCTGATGATGGAATGAAGCTTAGAAAGCTTGGGGAGTGGCTGGTTTGAATGATTCAACTCTGGTGTAGCAGAAATGGAGGTCTTTGTGTGTGATGATTCAAGCTGTTTCAGGGTGTGGATTTTGTTCTATGAGTGATTTGTGGTTTGTGGATGAAGAAATTTTTTATGTTTGAGGGCTGTGTGAAGAGATTCGAAGAGGGGAAGTTCTTGGCAGATTTTGTGGATGCTGGAATGTGGGAGCTTTCTGGCTGGAGTGTGGTGTGTTTTAGGATGCTTGATGTCCACATATTTGACTCTAATTGGGCAGAGAGTTGGTGGTGGCACTGTGGGATTGCCATGGGAAAAATGCAAAAAGTCAAGATCTTATGTACTATGAGTATGGCTCGGGTCAGAGGAGATCTTAGGGCTTGTCCTGCCTCAGCTTGAGTCAAGGAAGGCCTTTGGATCTTACTTTGTGAGCTGGCAAGCCTTGATCAAGGGTTTCCAAGGTTCTTGCACATTTCCCTCTTTGGATTTTCTCATGAACCAAGGCAAGGAAACTTGTGATATTTTGGGAAAAATGTGACAAAATGAGTTATGTAACATTGTTATGCTGCTTTGATACCAATTGGAGTTCAATTCAAACATGAGAGGTCCCTTTTGCAAAGTTTCAAGTTTGAAGCCTTTATGAAAAATGCCTTATGCAACTTGTAATCCAAGGCATGGAAGTGAAAAATTCTTGGCACAAATTTGACTTTTCTAAGTTGTAACATGTTATAATGATGCAAAGAAGTCACTTAGAGGTCTTGAAAATGCTTGAAATTTGAATTTGCAAAAATCCCTCCTTGGTGCCAAAAGTGGAAATTTCATGATTTTTCCCAACTTTGCAAAGCCATAACTTTTGATCCAAAATGAATTAGAAAAAGTTCTTGTACTTTTTGAAAAGGGAATGATCCAATCTACAACTTTTATGACCAAAATTTTCTCATTTAAATCATTTTTGAATCAATTTGAAGAGGTTGAAAAACTTTCCCAAAATAGCAAGTTTACATTACAAGTCACTTTCCCAAAAAGGCAACTTTGCAAATGGCTTGAAATTATTCAATTTTGTGAACTTATAACATCTTCTATGATCAAATAAAGATCATACACATTCAAAATGATGGAGAATACCCTTTGGTTGGGTCATTGGGGGCCTCAGATGCCCTGATTTTACACTGACTTGCTCAAGAAGTCATCTATTGATCAGATGCCTTCCCCATTGAATTTCTTCATGAAAATTTATATGCATGATCCCTATACCATATAGAGACCAATAGAAACAAGAATGACCAAAAATCTTGGAATTATGGCCTCTGAAACCAAAACCCTAATTCTAGGTCATCTGTGCAGTTAAACCTGGCTCTGCTTCCATGCCTTTCCCAGTTCTTGTGATTTCTTGACTTCCTTGGCCTTGTGAGGGTATAATATGATGTTTGAACATACATGGACCCCTTTGAAGTGATTTAAGACCTTTGGAGTGGCTCAAGTGGTTCCTGGATTGCTCAGATCACAAACCCTAGATGCATATGACTTAGAAACAATGCAGTGAAGCAAAAAATGCAATATGAGATGCCATGATTGAACTCATGCACATGAAGAGATCACAAGCCATGGTGTGAATGGGTGAGGGCAAATTTGGGGTGTTTACACTATCATGATTGAATAAGGGTGAAAATCCTATAACAAAGGATGATCATCAAGCCAATTACCGTCTTGGATACATTATTGATCACCCTTTCAAGTACTTGGACAAAAAGAAAAGTGGTAAGAGAAATTTGATTTTTAACGTGTTTGTAGAACGCTTTGCATTTATTCCAACTTTTGTTCGAGGGATCCTTATGGAATGCAAGTGCATCCTCATTCATTTGTACGATGAGGTAATATCGTTTCAATCCTTTTTCTTGTTTTTCAAGTAATTATTTCCTTTACATGTTTATGTCCCAAAGGTATGTGATGTATTATATGTATGATGTATGTAATATGAGTTCACTTCCAAAAATTTCAAATGTGACCATTGTGTGTTTTCATTTTACATGTTTATAGTGTCCCTATTCTAAATATCTTCTCATATGATCTATATATCTTACTATTTCATGCTTACGTTTGTGTGTTTGATTGATATTGGCTAACAAACCATAAAAAAATAATCATATCCATGTGTATCTCATCAGTTATTTATACATAAGTAGAGTTTAGTCCTTCAAAGTCACCAGAAATTTATGTGTCAAAGTTTCTCAAAATTTGGACCTTTTAGGCCGACTCATAGTACACAACAAAGAAAAATGAATCGTATAAGTCTCAAAAAACATAATAACAACAACACTAACGAGGAAACAACAACAATAAACAACAACAATAACAACAACTATAATGGAAAATGTGTACATGCCAGGAATATGATGAAAGACTCTAAGTAAGGTGTTAGTTTGAGGTTCGAGCTTCCTTTCTCCTTGGAGAATAATGGTATTTTAGTTTTGTTCGTTGAAAAAGAATATTGTTTCAATATTGTTCACTAGCTATGGCGTAAAAAGTGAATGAGACTTAACATTAAATCTACAGGAATAACCGAGGGAACATTGTAACACCCCGAAATTTGCCCTCTAGTTTATCACCGGTTCCGAGTAGCTTATGATTTGTGTCAGTGTCATTATGCATATTCATACATACATTTCATAATAAAGAAAAAAACACATAATAGTGCATACATCATTGGTCGAGGAGCGAGGCATGTGAGCAAGGGTTATTTTGCAATCATCGGGTCTCGGAAGGAAAATAATCTCAGAAAATATGACCAAGACTGGATACCCAAGATTTCCCACCAAAAAGAGAGAAATTCAAGTTTTAATTGAAGTAACCGGTTACCTCAGGGGTAGTAACCGGTTACCTGTTGAAATTTGGAGAGAAAAATCTAGTTTTTGTACTGGTAACCAATTACCTCATAGGTAGTAACCGGTTACTTTGTGCATAATTCCAAAAATTCAAAAATCAGTTGGTTGTTCCCATCACTTTTCAATTTTCACTTTGCCTTGTATTTCCATTAAATTCTAGAATATTCCACACCCTTCCAAAGGAATATTCCCAGAATATACCAAGGAATATTCCAAGAATATGCTAATGGAATATTCTAGGAATATTTCCAACTAACTTCAACCAACCCTTAGAATAGGATCCGAGCCTAGTGTCCAAACCTCACACCTAACCTAAACCTAACTCCGAAGCTAACCTCTATATAATCCTTGTTCACCAAGCCAAAAAAATATTAGACATATTTCACAAATTTCACCATTCTCACAATCTCAATTTTCTCATTTTTATCCATTTTCAAAACTCACACCAAGGATTCATCATCATCAAGATTCTTCAAGTTTTTCAATGAAACTAGAAGAATCGGAAGCTAAGCCTCCACCATTTTCATCAATTCAGCGGATTATCAAAGAAGTTGCTACAACTGCGGTGTTTATTTCACCATTCGGAAGCGGTTTCCGATAATTCTCACCAATCGCATTTTTTTTTGCACATTCGCGGATCGAAGCTTCAGATCTTCAATTTTCTCTACTTTCGCATATTGCTCCACATCGCAACAATTTCCCAAGCAAGCCTCTGCTTTGTAGGTTGGTGAATCCGTAATCACTTCTCGTTATAACTTATTTCTCTTCATGTATTCTTGATTTTTGATACTTTGATTGGTTTGATTATAGGAGTTAGAATTGTAGAGTGATCTAATGTTAATAGGTGTTAGAATGTAGCATTTAGGTGTAATTTTCGTGCTAGGTTGATAGTCATTAGGATAGAGCTTTTTTGAATAAGTTTTGCTACTGGTTTTTGCATGAAAATGCAGAAATTTTTTATTCTGGTCTCAGAGTAACCAGTTACCTCATAGGTAGTAACCGGTTACTTGTGTTAAAATTGCAGAAAATCCCAGTTTTTGAACTGGTAACCGGTTACTACATAGGTAGTAACCGGTTACCACTGAACAAGAATGAAAAATTCTTGTTTTTTCTTGAATTTTTGATATCCCTTCCCCCTCATATCATCATGGATATTTAGGGTATGATTTTAGGGAGTTTTTAGGAGCTGAATTAGTGCAGGTGTGTGTAGTTTCGATAACTCTCGACACGCGTTTCGTTAGATCCCGATTTTTGACATAAGTGATGAATGTGTGTTCATAGCACATTGTGATTTTTGTTTACATTATTTAGAATCATCAATAGCATGTTAATAGGTGCTCATAATTCTGTTTTGCATTGGTTTTGCGATCCACTCATGTTTTGGTCAATTGTGCACATAATTGGGAAGGTTGCATATTGTTTAAAACCACACAATTCACATAGTTTGCATTCATTGTTGATTGATTATCTTTTGCATACCATTGTTGATGATGCATTTCAGGTTTTTTGCATTAAAATATAGAGCATTGCATTCATTGTTCGCATTAAAACTCCATTTTTGCATTTGAAAAATAATTGAAAATTAGCCATGTTTCATTGCTGCATTTTGAAACAGAAGATGTAAAAGACATGTTGCATTATTCTGTTTTGGTCTTTTTACGCCTATTTTCATGTTGTTTGGTAGTTGTAATAGGCTGTTTGCATTGTTATTTGCATGTAGTAGTTGATTGTGTGTTAGAGAGCTGTAGTAGCTGCTGACTTTAGGCTTTGCTTAGATTTTTAGGTGTCCTTAGACTTAGGATTGAGTCTAGCTTAGGTCATAATTGTGGTAGGATATGTTGGTACTTGATTACCTCTTTCTATTTATAACTTTGGATTTATTTTATTAACCTTTGTTTTGTAGGGAGTTATGGTAAGCTATGTGTATGGGAGGGTATCCTACATACACCTACTTTCTTATCCTTTTACATTTCAACTTGTGTTTGCGATAAGCATTCTATGCTTCTTCAATATTTCACTTTGTTCATCCCCTTTGAAGTTTAAGCTCATCTTCAATTACTTGAAGTGAGTTAAGACTTGCTTCCTTTTTATTTCTAGGAATAGATAACCACACTAACCATAGGACATCCCTTGAATAAACAACTTAGGGTGAGCCTCAATTTCCCCTAGTTTTTGTCCTTTTATGATTTCAGTCTTCTTTCTCATCTCAAAATAAAAAATAAAATACCTAATAAAAGTTGAGCTTTCTCGTGCGCCAAGAGACTTTGCCATGGGGTATTTGCACGCATTCCATCTCGGGATGAGGTGTAGGATATCTTTCATGATGAACAAGTCTTAGCATGAGGATGTCTCACAAACAAAAAAAAAAACACTTCTTCTAAAAAGACAGTAAACAAACGAGCGTCTTTCCTGCACGAATTCTCTTCTCATCTCCTCACTTAAAAAGAACTAACTTGCTTCGACTTGTCTCTTTGCAAGACGTAACACACTCGTACCAGACGAGCCTGCAACACTTGAGCATAGAAATAAACAGTTTAATCATAAAAAACACAAACAAGTTTCTACCTTAGTTAGGCGAACTACGTCGACTCTGATTCTCATTTCCTATGAGATACATAGGCAGTGAGGTAGGGCCCATTCGAGCACACTCTTTATTTTCCCTACATTTTCACGTACCTTCTCGTTCTATTTTTTCTAGTTCCCTCTCTCATTCCATTTCCAATAGTAGTTTTATTCAGTAGGAGTTTTATTCCTTACCCTTTGAAACAGACTAACAAGCATGGATCCCGTCGGGTATGACATACGATCTGTGGTGCTAATACCTTTCCAATTTGTAACTGACTCCCGAACCCAATTCTTTGGTTCGTAGAACCTTGTCCTTTCCTTTTCTCTTAGGATTGTGCAACATTACCTTTCCCATTCATTCAGGATAAAAATGTCTGGTTTACGACTCTACCTTTTCCGCACCACTTTCGTGTTTGTACTAGGATGAAAATTCCGGGAGCGACAGCTAACGACTCTAATGGGGATCGAACCCATAATCTCTGGTTTCCCCTTTGAGATTCAATCCTAGCGCTTGTCTATTTTTTTTAGTGTTTAGTTGTTTGTTGTTGTGTGCTTTAGTTTAGCTTTACTGCTTTATTTACATTTTTACTTTACAACTTTATTTATCGCTTTCAGAAATTTATTTTCCATGCATCATATATATATGATGGACTGTCTAGACTGTGCTGGTTTTCTTTGGCGGGATGAGGTTACTGTGAGATGAGCCCAATACCAAGGCTTGAGTGCACCCTAGACTTTAGCATGGACAAACATTGTACTTCCATGGTGTCTCACCATGATGACTGGAGGTGTGTTCCACACCTAGAGTGCGACCGTCTTGGAAATATTCGGTGTGGGGATTTCCTCCACTTCAGGGTACGACCTTGATAGTTATGTGCATTTGGGGACCGATCATTGAGGACCTTAGTGGAAACAACCCTCTTTACTAATGACAGTGGTGTAACACCCCAAATTTTCCCTCTCCGGCCTAGCATCATCATCATATCATAATCATCATCAGCATGTCATATCCTTAGCATTTTGCATAGAAAAATGAAGCATGACACTTGCATGTTCTGGCATAAGGCATGTGGTCAATCATAAGGGAAATTCAAAGCTCACAAGGCTGGTTATAAGGTTGATGTCAGGGTCAAAGCCCAAGGAAAGGATTGAGGATCAAAATCAAATCAAAATGGTTGGCACCGGCTTATTCTTGAAGGTTCCCACCAAAAGGAGGGAAATTCAAAATTTATTAGCGTTAACCGGTTAACGGCCACGAATTTTGAATTTCCAATAGCAATTCAGCATGTGTGATTTTTGGTTCAATTTCCATTTTCTGATTTTTATTCATTTTTTATTTAATTGGAAATTAAAAGGAAGGATCTAGAGCACTTGTCCAAGCCTAATCCCATTTCTACATCCTAATCACACTACCCAAACCATAATTTTGGATCCCAAGCCTAATTTTTGGGCCCCAAACCTAAACCATATTTAATCATTTCTCTCCAAACCAAGAGGGCTCTCCCTCATTTTTCACTCTCATTTCTGAATTTTCACTCCTCTCACTCACAATTCTCTCACTTTTCTCTCCCAATTTTCCAAATCACTCAAAGTTCCTCTTTGAAGATCACACAACCTTGCCTTGAGGTGTGTAGATCTTGGAACTAGACCTCCATCCATAGCTTCATTGCATCTTGTTGCTGGTTTAATTGATGATTCAGATCTGGTTTGGGATCTAGAAGTGCTTTTTGGATCCAAAATTCTGTATCAAGAGCTTGTTCTTGCATTTATTTTGCACGGAGAGTGAAGCTTAGCACCGGATCTTTAAAGTTTTGCGTGAGATCTATCGTTTTCAGCTCGATAAACAATTACCAAAGCCTACCTTAGCTTTGTAGGTTGGTTAATTTCAGATCTAACTCTGTTTTAGCTTATTTGCATGCTTGCGTTTTAGATCCGTCATGTGCTTGCGTATTTCTTGTGTCGCTTGATTTGATTGATTGATTTGTGACCAGATCTATGTATTAATGTTCATAAGCTTCATGATGCCTTTTAATGTGAATTGATGCATTATTTTCATGTTCAAATGCTTGCTGGTCTAGTGTAAGATTATTTGAATAAGCTGGTTGTGAGCTGATTTTTGCAGGTTTTTGCTGCTGTTTTAATAGCGTTAACCGGTTATCGGATTGGTTAACCGGTTAACGCACTTGAATTATGCTATTTTACGCAGGTTTTGGCATGGTTAACCGGTTAACGCTTTGGTTAACCGGTTAACACTGAAGCAGTATGCCTTTTTTGCTTTATTTCAAGCATGTTTGATCCCCATACTTGTTCTAAATGCCATGGATCATTATATGATCATTGAATATGATTGTTTGGGTGATTTTATCGCTGATTGATGCATGCTTCCGTGTTCTCGACACGTAAATGCTCGTTTGTGCTATGTTTGGCATGATTGTTTGATCTTGGTTTGGTGTGAGCTTTGAGCATGTCATTGCCATGATTCTCTTGATGAACAACTTGCTGGAATTTTGCTAACATTTCAGGGGCTTATGGTAAGTGAAGTGTGGATGTTCATCCACATTTCAATTCTACATCCTTCTCTCTTTTAATTGCTTTCTCCTTGTGTTTTTTTTATGTGCCTTATGCCATCATGTAATTCAACTCTTTTCTTCCCCCTTTAGGAGCAACTTATCTCCTTTAGAGGAGTAATTTGCTTGCTAGCTCTTGCTTCCTCTTCTTCTTGCTCCTCTTTGGTTCTTCTTTCTTAGGATAGTTGAAACCTCACTAACCTTAGGACCTCTTTTGCATGACAACATTAGGTTTAGTCTTTCCCCATTTTAGACTTTTACCTTTTTGCTCCTTTGGTTTCTTTCTCTTCTCATCTCAAAACAAAACCTAAAAAACATTAATAAAAAGAAGTGACCTCTTGTGTAATAGCCTTATTCCATGGGGCATATGTATTCATTCCATCTTGGAATAGTGCATTTGTCTAGCATGATGCACAAGTCGGATCATGAAGACTTCTTCATCAAGAAAAACCCTAAAAAGAACTTCTTCATTTTTAATCACTAAAAGCACTTTTTAGGCCCTTGCCTTTGGAAACAAGTCTTGGATACGTTCTCCTTACTTGGTGTGCTTGTTCTATTATTCCATCTTGGAATGTAGTATAAGACCACATTCCATAGAAAAGAGCTTGAGTTCATTCTCTTGTGCCATACCATTAAAAAATCTCTAAAAAATACAAACAAACAATAATCGTCTTTCCTCTGGGAATTCTTTTCTCATCTCCTTCGCTCTATCCGCGAACTTTCTTCTTCCTGTCATTATGCAAGACGGTTACGCACTCGTCGTCCGAGTCTGCAACACCTGGGCATTGACATAAGCAGTTCAAGCCTTAATTCACAAGAAATCTTTTCTACCCCTAGTTAGGGGAACTACGACGTCTCTGATCCTCATGTCCAGTGAGGTATGTAGGCAGCGGGGTAGGGCCCGTTCTAGCACAGTCTTTTATTTTCCCTACATTTTCCCTCTTTCTTTTCTTTTCTTATCCAGTTCATCTCCTTTTCTTTGCAGCAACTTTCATTTCTTCACCCTTTGAAGCAGTTTCTTTGCAAGCGTGGATCCCGTTGGGTACGGCGGACGATCTGGGGTGCTAATACCTTCCCAGGTCGTAACCGACTCCCGAACCCTGTCTCTTTGGTTCGCAGGACCCGTATCCTTCCTTTTCTTTTCTTCGGTTTGTGAAGCATTACCACTCCCGTTCCTTCGGGATAAAAATGCCTGGCTGGCGACTCTACCTTTTCCGAACCACTTTCGCATTTGTACCAGGATGGAAATCCGGGGAGCGACAGCTGGCGACTCTGCTGGGGACATCCTTAACCAGAGTTATCTCTGGCTCCCCTGAGAGTCAATCCTAGCACGTGTGTGCTTCTGTTTCTTTGGGTGATGATTGTTTGCTGTTGCATGTTTATTTTACTGTCGTTTATTTACAGTTTTATTTACAGCTTTATTTACAATTTTCAGTATTTATATTCATGCATCATTATACTGGACTGTCTGGCTGTGCTGGTTTCCTTTTTCTGTGGGATTGGGAATTGTTACTGAGAGATGAGCTCGTAACCGGGGCTCGAGTGTACCCTATGACTTAGAGTGGACAGTCACTTTGGCTTCATGGCATCTTGCTATGTTGGTAGTAGTGAGTTCCACACCTAGATTTGCGACCGTCTTGGAAATGTATTATGCCGGAATCTTTCTGGGTAATACACAACCTCGATAGTTATGTGCATCTGGGGACCGATCATTGAGTACCTTTGTGGAAACATCCCTCTCTAGTGGTGACAGTAGCAGACCACATTTTGTGGCAAACCCATTCGCACCCAAGGGCCCACTTTTGAACTCGTGTAGGATGGCCTGGTTCTTTTATAGGAACTCAGTCAAAGCATTTGGTCGTATGACGATAGTATTGTACCCTTCGGAATGAATGTACTATTGTTTCTCGATCCCAGTGCTTGAAGTTGGGAACTTATAAAGGATGCTTGTTTTTCCCGGACTCACGCTGAGGCCTCCCTGAGTAGTACATAATGCCAAACCGATTCCCTGATTTGGTCATGAGCCATTTCTCGGAAATGGTGAACGTATTATTGCTATTCGACTTTGAGAGTCTGTGATGTTTGACCCAGAGCACACCCGTGAGAATGGGAGGGGTTTACAAGTTTGCAGGAACCCTTGACCTCATCATACCTCATTGCCAGTACAGTTCTATGATTTGATGAGGCTACATGGATTTGGATCTTTGATTTTGGGGCTTATTTGAGACTGAATTCTCTTTCATGGGGCTTTATTCAGAGGATTTTGGTTCTTGGTCACTTGGGTCCCGTGTTCCATATCCAGACAGTCCCAGTGCTTGATCATATGCCTGCATTGCATTTGCATCGTATCATACTTGCATTAACTGTTTGTGTTTCCATTACAGGTTATCCTTCATCTCTGTACCCAGTTCTGGTATTCATTGTTTTCTCCAGATGACAGAAATCCAAGGGATACCCAGAAAAAGGAAAGTTCATTACACTTTCCCGCAACCCGAAACCGAGAGTATTTAGAAACTGGTAGACTTGATGAGTGACAAGGTTTCAGATGATTTCAGAAGCCGGTATGGGAAGATCTTGGGTTACATGAACAAACCTACTGTTGATCAGATAGATAGTCTTCATTCTTTGTTGCAGTTCTATGACCCTCAGTTGAGAATTTTCATGTTTGCTGAATTCGTCTTGGCTCCCACAATGGAAGAGATTTCTGACATCCTGAAGATTCCTATCAAGAATGGTGTTCCCTACTATGCTGCGGAGAGGTGTCCCCCGTATAAGGACATTACAGGTGCTTGCCATTTGAGTATGCTTCGAGTGAAGATGGAGTTAGAAGCCAGTAAAGGGAAGGGATTTAATCTGGATTTTCTTATCACAGAAGCCCATGTGTTGCTTTGGGAGGAAAATGGTTGGAGTTCAGTGCGAACATTAATGGTCTACGGGATAAGTCTATTCCCAGGAGAGAAAGGATGGGTAAGCTTGGATTCTATCACTCTTTTCATTAAAAGAAACCCGGTGCCTACCTTGTTGGGAGACTTTTACTTCGGCATCCATCACAGAAATGAGAAGAGAAAAGGGTACGTGAATTGTTGCGCTCCAGTGTTTGCTGAGTGGTTTGCTAAGAAGCTTCCGAAGTCAGGACTGTTCAAAGATCTTAAGCAAGATTGGAAGTGGGCTAGAAGATTGATGGGGTTAACATCGGATGACATAGCCTGGGGATGTAGCAGAAACTTGGTAGGGAAGGAGATCATTACAAGGTGTGGTGAGTTTCCCTATGTGCCGTTGTTAGGCAGAAAAGGAGTGATAAGTCATAACCCTGTGCTGTCCAGAAAGCAGTTTGGTTATCCACTGAAGGATCCTCCATCAGATGAAGAAATAGCGAAGACTTTGTATTTTCCGGCTGAAGATAATGAGCAGTTGGTTATCCAAGCATCCCAGGCTTGGGAATCGAAGGTTAGGGTGGGTAAGAAAGAATTCGGAAAGGTAGACCCTAAGACTTATCCCTCCTTTTCTGCTTGGATCCAAAGGAGGGTCGATACATTTTTCTTGCCGTTTTTAGTGGAGGCTCCGCTATATCTAAAGGAGGTACCGGTACAAACAACAGTTTCTCTTGAAGATTACAAGAAGTTGGAAGCTCAGTTGCACGAGATTCGGGTAGAGAATTCCGAA
Source organism: Lathyrus aphaca (assembly GCA_963966055.1). NCBI lineage: Eukaryota > Viridiplantae > Streptophyta > Magnoliopsida > Fabales > Fabaceae > Lathyrus > Lathyrus aphaca. Next base: position 146,336,048 of record OZ014523.1, read on the forward strand.
ATGGCTAGTTTGTATCATCGTGCAAATCATGCTAAGCAAGAAGCGGAAGAGAAGCTACAAACGATGCAGGCTACCTTAGAAGCTAGATAAAAGGAGTTTGCTGGGAGAGAAGCTCATTTTCAGAGATTGGGTTTGACCGAGTCAAAGAGAGAAGTGGAGCATAAGAAGATTGTGAAGACTCTCAGAGAAGCTCGTCAATCCATTGCTTGGTTACAGGGCCAAAGAGAACAGGAGCTGAAGAAATACAAAGAAAAGGAAGAGTTCTTTGAAGCACATATGGCATTCAAGAAAGAAGAGGTCGAACAAGACCACAAGATACGAAGGGAAAAGACTCAGCAATAGGAACAAAGTCGGCTAGCCTTGGAGGAAGCGATGAAGGAGATTGCAGATCTTAAGCTGAGAGTAGGCGTCAAGAAGAGCCGAGTAGAGGAGGTGATTGCAGAAGAGGAGCCTGGGTCTTCCATTTAGCTTAGGGTTTTAGTTTATTAATATTTGTATTCGGACTACCTACAAGCTTGTTGTGGGAGTCTTGCTTTATCTTTCTGTCTTTTGCATTGAATTGTAACCCTTTGGGGAATGTTGTTTTTGTCCATGACTCTAATTGTTGGTAGTTTGTTCATGCTATGCAATGATACTTTCCAGTTACTGTCTGAATGAGCAAAGTTGTTTGTCTTAAAACACCAGGATCTGAATACTCCTCAAAAGAGTTTGAAAAAGTTAGTTTCCAGCAAAGTCATATGGAGTGTTTTTCGTCAAAATAACAGAACTGGGGCATGTTAATGCCTGGACATGAAAACATGAATAGTTACATTGCATGCATATAACATGTTTGTTGTTTTGCAGGTATTTCTCCAGTGTTCTAACGTTCATGTCACTTTCAGGCACTATAGCTCCCAAGAAGGTTCAGAGACAGTCAACGGTGCACAGATACCCTACAAAGGTGAACAGAGAAAGAGTAATGGAGCAGATGCAAGCAGATCTGGCTGAATTGAGGACGGGAATGGATAACTTCATGTCTCTCATGGCTGGGATGGGTCAAACTCAAGAGCGGTTGTGCGAAATGGTGGAGAACAATCAAGTCAGGAACAATGGAACAGTAGATGGAGGCAATCGCAATGGGCCTGGCTCCCGTCACGCTGAAATCCCTATGGTTCAACCAGGGGTCACTATTGTCAATGATAAAGTGAATAACTTGTAGATGGATGGGCAGGATGAGCAATTCACTTTGCTGGACGAGGCAGAAGGCCAAGGGGTCGACATGAATAGAAGGTTCGAAGAAATGGCTGAGCATATTCGTGCCATTCAATCTCAAAGCTCTCTGGGGTTTGACATCACTAATTTGGGCTTGGTGCTAGGGGTGAGAATTCCCTACAAGTTCAAGGTTCCTACTTTTGATAAGTACAACGGCACAGCGTGCCCGAAAACTCATATGCAGTCGTTTGTGGGAAGGATTGTTGCGCATACGGATGATGAGAAGCTGTGGATGTATTACTTCCAGGATAGTGTTGTAGGAGCTTCCTTGGAATGGTACATGAAGTTGAGCAGAGTCAATATCCGAAGCTGGAAGGTTTTGGCTGAGGCGTTTGTGAAGCAGTATCAATATAATTTGGATATGTCTCCAAATCGTACTCAATTGCAGACAATGTCTCAGAATGCTAAGGAAGGGTTCAAAGAGTACGCCTAGAGGTGGCGTCAGCTTGCTGCTCGAGTGCAACCTCCCTTTCTAGAGAATGAAATGGCAAATATGTTTATGGGAACGCTGCAAGGGGTGTTTATTGAGATACTAGCATCTTGTTCGGCAACAAAGTTCAACGAAATCGTGATTGCATGAGAGAGGGTTGAAACTCTTTGGAAAATGGGGAAGATTCAAGACACTAGTGCAAGTAGCTCAAGCGGTGTGAGAATATCTTTCAATGGACCTCCAAGAAGAAGGGAGGGTGAGACTAATGTTGTGTGCGGTCGAGGTCGGGGCCGTGGATACAAAAGATCTTATGAGCAGGTGGACGCTGTCACCATCCCCACAGGTCCTGTACAGTAACAACAGCAACAACCACAGCGTAATAACTATCAGCAAAGGCCTTATCAGCAAAGGCAAGCTCGTCCAGCTAACAGGGTGCTCGAAGCCATCCCAATGACATACACGGCGCTACTTCAGAGATTACTGGAGTTGAATTTGGTTGAGTTGAGGACGTTAGCACCACCTCCACCTGGAGAGCTTCCAGTGGGGTATGATGCTAATGCAAGATGCGCATTTCATTCAGGAGCTCCCGGGCACTCAACAGAGAAATGCAGGGCATTGCAGCATAAGGTCCAAGACTTGATTGAATCGAAGGCGATCAACTTTACACCGCCTATAAATGTTACATCAAACCCCATTCCAAATCATGGAGGGGCCATGATAAATGCCTTTGACAGTGGCGAGAGTTTGAATTTAATCTTGAATGTGGATGAAGTGAAGACTTCCTTGCTAGTCGTGAAAGACAGGTTGCTGAAAGGGAAGGTATTCCCAGGTTGCGATTATGACTGCAAGGGTTGTTTGAGTTTCGTTAATGGTTGTGGGGATTTGAAGGTTGGGATGCAAAGTTTGATCGATGAGGGGTCTCTACAGTTTGACAAAGTTGCTAACAAAAATGGTTGTGTGTCTACAGTGACAATCTATTTCGATCCTGCTGAAGTTCCTGTCCGAAGAGAGCCGGTGACCATTTATGTCCCCAAAGAGAGTCCAGTGACCATTACTGTTCCGGGACCAGTTCCTTACGCTGATGACAAGGCCATCCCGTGGAACTATGGCTCGGATATGTACGTAGAAGGCCAGAAAGTGGAAAGTCAAGCGGTGACAAGTGACCTGACTGTTGTGAATTGCGGAGGAGTTGGGGGATTTACGCGAAGTGGACGTCTTTTTGCTCCTCAAGCTCTTAGGGGCGATCTTGAAGCTGAAGTTGCTGCAAAGGCTAAAGGTAAACAAATAGCGACTGAAGAGGTGACAACTCCTGCTGCCGGTCAGGGCACTTTTGAAAAAGTTGAGGAATTCATGAGAATAATAAAGAAAAGCGACTAGAAGGTGGTTGAACAGCTGAATCAGACCCCGTCCAAGATATCCATTTTGTCATTGCTGATGTGTTCCCAAGCTCATCGAGTGGCTTTGCTGAAAGTTTTGCAAATGGCGTATGTACCACAAGAGATAACTGTCAACCAGTTGGAAGTTGTGGTAGGCAGCGTAAACGCCAGCCATGGGTTGGGATTCACAGATAGAGATCTCCCTCCTGAAGGATGCAATCACAACAAAGCCTTGCATATCACCATGGAGTGCAAGGGTGTTGTTCTATCACACATCCTGGTAGATACAAGCTCTTCTCTCAACGTGCTCCCTAAGAAGGCCTTAATGAAGTTGAACGTTGATGGCATCGTCTTGCGACCCAGTGATTTGATTGTGAAAGCCTTCGATGGGTCACGAAGATTTGTGTTTGGTGAGGTAGAGCTACCGGTGAAGATTGCGTCTCAGGTATTCAAAAGCACATTCTATGTCATGGATATTCAACCCGCTTATATTTGTTTGCTAGGACGTCCCTGGATTTATGCTGCCGGCGCAGTAACGTCCATGTTGCATCAAAAGCTGAAGTATGTGGTGGACGGCCAGGTTATCACTGTGTGCGGAGAAGAGGATATTTTCGTAATCCATTTGTCAACCTTCAAGTATGTAGAAATGGACGGGGAGATCCATGAGACGCTTTGTCAAGCTTTTGAGACGGTCAATGTCAGTAATTTGTCTCCAACAGTTCAGAACAGTGAGAAGGAAGGGACTCCTATATACTCCTACAAGAAAGCTAGGGAGGTAGTTCAATCTAGAAATGCCCAGGGATGGGGCAAGTTGTTGGAATTGGAAAAGAAGGACGACAAGTTCGGTCTCGAATATCAACCTAGTCAGTCTAGCTGGTCTCATGGTAGTAAGCCCATAGCATTCACAAGCGCTGGAATGCTCGACTACAACCATATTTGTGCAACAGATGCCGACGGGGATAGTAACTGCGACTTGGATAACTGGATTCAACCATGCGTACCTGGGGAGGAGCTCCGGAACTGGTCTGCTGAAGATTTTGTTCAAGTTACTTGGCAGTCAAAGTAATTTTCTTTGTTTCCATTTTTTATCATACTGCATGTCAAATCCAGCACTCTACCCAAGGTGCATGGATCCATATGTAGGGGCCACCATGTTTTAATGCATTTCTTTTCCATGAAATAAAGGACATTTTTTCAAGCAAATTGTGCTCTCTTTCTTTCGTTTTAAGATTTTTCACAAAGCAAATAAAATGGCAATGTTTTTCTTTCCTGTGTTTTTGTATGTTTACGTCTCCTTCAGATACTGAAACAAGCATGTCTTGTGCAATGTTGATCATTCGGATTCCTGTGACAACGTTCCTACTATGACTATGCATGACTTCGACAATCCTATCTACCAAGCTGATGAAGGGGCTGAGGAAGACTGTGAACTCCCGGAGGAATTAGTCAGGTTGTTGAAACAAGAGTAAAGGGTCATTCAGCCTCATCAAGAAGAGATAGAGATCATCAACATCGGGACTGAAGATGCCAAGAGAGAGATAAAGATTGGGCCCAGTCTACAAGCCGAAGTAAAGTGAAAGTTGGATGGTATGCTGCGTGAATATGTGGGTATCTTCGCCTGGTCGTATCAGGATATGCCAGGGTTGGATACTGACATCGTTGTGCACAAGCTGCCATTGCGGGAATACTGTCCTCCAGTGAAACAAAAGCTTAGAAGAACTAGCCCTGATATGGCTATGAAGATCAAGGAGGAAGTTCAGAAGCAGTGGGATGTCGGATTCCTTGTTGTAACTAGTTACCCACCTTGGGTAGCTAATATCGTGCCTGTACCGAAGAAAGATGGCAAGGTCCGGATGTGCGTCGATAACACCGCTCATTTCTCGGTATTTTCTTTCATGGATGGCTTCTCCGGGTATAACCAGATCAAGATGGTACCGAAAGACATGGAGAAAACGACGTTCATTACCTCGTGGGGTACATTCTGTTACAAGGTTATGCCCTTTGGATTGAAGAACGCCGGAGAAACATATCAGCGGGCGATGGTAACTCTGTTCCAAGATATGATACATAAAGAAATTGAATGTTATGTGGATGACGTGATTGCCAATTCCCAGGACGAAGAAGAGCATCTGGTCAATCTCAAAAAGTTGTTTGATAGTGTAAACACCCCAAATTTGCCCTCACTAAGTTCACACCATGGCTTGTGATCTTTCATATTTGCATTATGTAACACCCCAAATTTGCCATCTTCTTTTTAAGAATCATATCTCATCATATTCATCATGAACATATCATATTCTTGGCATCCTAGCATGGAAAGATGAGGCATAACATCTTCATGACCTAACATTAGGCATATGATCCTCTGTGGAGGTCTTTTGAAGCATCACAAGCCATGACAAGGGGACCAATGGATTTGTGCAAGTCCTATGATAGGTCTACATTTCATTTACAAGCTCAAGCTCATTTACAAATGCTCAGAAGGTTGGAAGATCATCAGGGAATCCAGGCTAGGGCAAAGCTCCTAGACAATGATCCCAAATTAGGGTTTGAGTTTCAAGCATGAAAACCTCAAGACTTTGGCCAATTCATTTTGGCAAAGTCTTTTACATGTTAAGAGGATCCTAGGGATGAAATTTGGTGAGAAAATTCCTTGTGGAAGTCAAGTATTTCTTCAGTTGCTTGCAAACGAAGAAACTGGTCAACTATGCCTTAGAAAAGTCAACTGTGTGATTTCAAGGGGTCCAACCCCATTTTTCTAGCCAAGGGATGTTCTTATAATGTTAAAAGAGGTTTGGCAAGTTCAAAGATCAATAATCATGAGGTTTTGAGGTGTTTTGCAAAATTGGTGTGAAGTTGGTTATGGAAAATGCCATTTTTAGCAAGTTTTTGCCCTAAATTTCAAGTGATCATAACTTAGTGAAACATTCTTCAAATGGACCAAAGTCAAACATGAAATATGGAGATTAAAGCCCCCCATTTTCAAAAAGTACAAGTACTTTTTCATAGCCTTCATGGTTAAGGAGATAGGGCCCTCGAAAATTAGGGCAAAACTAGGGCAAACTTGATTTTTTTCATTTGTGCACCAAAGCAAAAAGTCATTAATCTAATTTTTGGGTGTTGGTACATACCAAATGAGGTTCCAATATTATAATTCAATGCAAATAAGTCATTTTTCTCCAAGAATTACACCAAATTCGTGCATGATGAGAATTTCATTCCATAAGTGTAATTTTTGCATGTTCATGAAAATTGTGTGACACTTTCATCCAATGGCCAGGATCTTTTTGGTTTGAAATCAAGGGTCAGATGTGGAATGCACATGGGCAAAACTCAAGGCAATGCATGAGTGTTTCATGCTCTCACCACAAATTTGCAAATTTTGCAAAATCTCTCACACACTCTCTTCCCACGTGCAAAGCCTCTCATTCTTTCAGCATTGATTCATGACCTCATATAAAAGAAAATTAGGGTTTTAGAAGGATCCAGATCTCACTCATTTCATCACTCTCAAGTTTTTGCTCATTTTGAATTTTCTTTCTAATCTTGCTACACACTTGCTCTCTTCACAAACCAACCGCAGATCCTTCATCCTTGAGAGCTCAGGATCACAAATCCATCCATTGTGCAAGCTATTTCTCAAGATCCAGCACCTTGCCATTTCAGAGCAGCAAGCCTCAAACTCTTAGATACAGCAAGTTTCAAGGTTCTAGTTGCATTTATTTTACAACTAGAGTGCATTTGGAGTGGATTGGCAGCATTCTCTTGGCTTATCACAAGCTATTTCAAGATCTGCAAGCTTCAGTTGAGTCCAAAATCCTTAGATCTAGACGTGGAAATAAATGTGTGTATTGTGATCCTCTGTTGATGTTGATGTTTTTGCTGGTTTTAGATTCAAATTTGATGCATTATTGAGCTTGTTATGTGAATTTGAATTTTCATGGTGCCAACTGTTGCTTTCGATCCAGTCAAACCTTTGATCCATTGAGATTTTCGTTGCCATTTTTGAACTCAGGATAGCTTGATTATGTAATATGGAGCTTTTGGTTTATTTTTGTTGATGTTTGATCATGTCATGCATTTTCCGGTGCCGGAGCCCTAGCTCTGGTCACCGGATTCTGGGTTGCTGCGTGTTAGGGTTTCCATGGAGAAGATGATCTCCTCACCCTCAGATCTTTCCATCTCAACGCTCAGGATTGTGACACCTCAATTAATGAGGCTGCTCCCTCTCACGTGCTCTTCATTTTCTATTTTCATTCTGATTATTCTTTTTATTTCAACCCCACATCAACTAATGTGTTCCTTCACTCTGAGCCTATCATTTGGCCACATCAATTAATGAAATGAACTCCAGGATGCGTCCCTTTGATCTAGTGGTTGGTGTTTTTTCATATTATCCTCTGAATTTCCACCCATTGTATTATACACTTGCGCAGACCCAGTGGTCTCAAACCACTATCCACACCCACTCTTTGCTTAAGCCCAATTCAATTCAACTGAGTTTTCTCCTATTCGCACCCCAGCTCCCTCTTCTCATTTTATTTCTTATTTCTTTTATTTCTTTTATATCATTTTGGTTTTTAATTTTTAAAATTAGTTCTAAGTGTCAAAAAATTCTGAAATAATTCATGGATGTTAATTTGAGTTTTCTTTAATTTTTCATATTTTTCATTTGTCATTTATTTTTAATTTCCACGTGGATATTAATTCCCTCATTTAATTAATTCATTTTAATTCCTTTTTAAGCATGATGTCTTGTCCATTTTCCATAGTGATCCTCATTTTGAATTTTTGAGTGGTTCTTTTTGCTCTGGATTCTTGATAGAGTGTAGTTCATGTGTGATTTTTGCCCTGAAGTTTAGAAACTTGTTTATTGGGTTTTGGCCTTTTACTTGTGAGGGAAGTTTCTTAACCCTAATTGATGTTTGAGCCCTCTTTTGACTTGCATAGCTTCTGAATTTCTTCCTATCCTTTTGGCATGTTGTTATATCATGATTGAAGACCTCTTGTTCAAAGTTTTGGAATTTTTGGGTGCATTGTTGATTTGATTTGAATTTTGGTTCTTAACTTGTCCCATTTTGCTTCTTTTTGATCATAAGTCCTCTCCTTAGCTTAGAAGGGCACTTGTGCCAACTTCTTCATCTCATTTGGGGTCTCTTTAGGGCATTGATACCTTTTTGATCTTGGTTTAGGGTTTGTGTCTTGGAAATTTTGTAATTGGTTTGCCTTTGAATTTTCTTTCTTTCTTATGTGCATTCACCTCACTTCTTTGCTTTTCTCCTCTCATAATGTGATTTTTTGGCTTTGTGCTTCTCTTTTATTCATCTCTCTTGCTTCTTAAGCACTTCTTTAACTTGGATTTGGTTCTGGTCTTGTGCCTTGAATTCATGTTTTGTGTATTTTTTCTTTGCATCTCATCAAGTTTTGCTTTGCTTTGCCATGTGATTCATGTTGCCTCATAATTGACTTGTATGCTTCTTTTCTCATTCTTGTGACTTGCATTTGCATTGAGCCTTTATATGTATGACTTCACTTCTGGTTGTATGGTGTTGGTATGGCATTGTGTGCATTTTTTATTGCCTTTATACTTGTGTTACTAACCTTTTCAGGGGCTATGGTAGGTGAGAGGTGTGGATGTGATTCCCACATCTCCAAATCTCATCTCTTCTCTTCTTCTTCTTACTTGTACTAACCTTGTGATTGTTGGCTTTGGCCTTACTTCTCTCCTCTCCTATTCTTCTCTCTCTTCTCTTCTTCTTTCCTTCTTCTTTAGGATAAAAAACCTCACTAACCTAGGATTTCCATGCATGACAACACTTAGGATTCTTTAGTCCCCCATTAGACTTTTGCCTTTGTGATCCTTTTGGTGTCTTTTCTCTTCTCATCTCAAAACCCTAAAAAGACACCTAATAAAAGTTTGAAGTGATATACCTTGAGCAATAGCCTTATCCCATGAGATACTTGTAGTCTTCCCATCTTGGGATAGTACAAGCTTATCTTGTGATGCACAAGTCTGATCAAGATATCATCTTCACCAAGAAAATCATAAAACACACTTCTTCACTGTAAATACCAAAAAACATTTAATAAGTTAATGAGTTAGTGAGCTTAGGCCCTAATCTCTGGATTCAAGTTTTGGGGATCTTCTCCTTACTTGAGTGGGCTTGTTCTATTATTCCATCTTGGAATGTAGTGACAAGTGCACATTCCATGGAAAAGAGCTTAAGTTCACTTTCTTGTGACACACTCATAAAAAGCTTCTAAAAAACACAAACAAATAATAAGCGTCCTTCCTTCGAGAATTCTTTTCTCATCTCCTTCGCTCTGTACGCAAACTTGCTCCTACTTGTCATTTTGCAAGACGGTTACGCACTCGTCGTCCGAGTCTGCAACACCTGAGTATTTGCATAGGCAGTTCAAGCCTTAATTCACAAGCAATTTCTTTTCTACCCCTAGTTAGGGGAACTACGGAGATTCTGATCCTCATTTTCCCAATGAGGTACGTAGGCAGCGGGGTAGGGCCCGTTCAAGCACAATCTTTATTTTCCCTACATTTTTTTCTTTTCATTTATTTTTCAGTTCCTTTCCCAGTTTTCTTTTCTAGTTTCAGCTCCTTTTCTTTGCAGCAACTTCATTTCTTCACCCTTTGAAGCAGTTTCTTTGCAAGCGTGGATCTTGTCGGGTACGGAGGACGATCTGGGTGCTAATACCTTCCCATGTCGTAACCGACTCCCGAACTCAGTCTCTTTGGTTCGCAGGACCCGTGTCCTTCCTCTTCTTTCTTCTGGTTTGTGCAGCATTACCATTCCCGTTCCTTCAGGATAAAAATGCTTTGCGACTCTTTCCTCTTCCGTGCCACTTTTGCGTTTGTACCAGGATAGAAACCCGGGGAGCGACAGATGGCGACTCTGCTGGGGACTTCCTAACCAGAGTATCTCTGGTTCCCCTATGAGTCTCTCCTAGCGCTTGCGTATTTCTGTTTCTTTGGGTGTTGACTGTTTGCTGTTGTGTGTTGTATTTTACTGTTATTTTATTTATAGTTTATTTACAGCATTATTTACAGTTTTCAGTATTTATTTTCCGCATCATATATCATATTGGACTGTCTAGACTGGTTTTCTGTTTGGTGGGTTTGGGTGATACTGTTTATGAGAGATGAGCTCATTACCACGGCTCGAGAGCACCTTAGGACCTAGAGTGGTTCCACTTTGGCCTCATGAGATCTTGTCATGGGGGTAGTAGTGAGTTCCATGCCCAGATTTGCGATCGTCTTGGAAATGTTTTGATTTGGGGATCTTCCTCTCTCATTTCATAACCTTGACAGTTATGTGCAGCTGGGGACCGATCATTGAGAACCTCGTGGAAACATCCCTCTCTAGTGATGACAGTGGCAGACCACATTTTGTGGCAAACCCATTCGCATCCGAGGGCCCACCTGGAACTCACATAGGATGACCTCATTTCCCGGACTCAGCTGAGGCCTCCCTGCGTAGTACATAATGCCATACCGATTCCCTGATCTGGTCATGATCCATTTCTCGGAAATGGTGAAAGTATTATTGCTATTCGGCTTTGAGAGTCCGTGATGTCTGACCCGGAGCATACCAGTGAGATTGGGAGGGGTTTACAGGTTTGCAGGAACCCTTGGCCTCTACATACACTCATTATCAGTGGTCCTTGTTATGATTTTGGTCATATGGTTCTGATGTTCTGGTTTTCTTGGTACTGTGGTTCTGAGACTTCTATCAGAGGGTTGTGACTCAGAGGATTTTGGTTTGCAGTTGATCAAAGGGTCCTTGTGTTCAGTGTCCAGTATCCAGATGGTCCCAGATTGATCATATGCCTGCATTGCATTTGCATTTGCATCATTCTTGCATTAACTGTTTATGTTTCCATTTTTCAGGTCATTATTCATAGTCAGCTCCCAGTTTTGGTAAATCTTATCTCCAGATGGCAGAAATCAGAAGAATTACAAGGAAAAAGAATGTTCACTATATTTTTCTTCAACCTGAAGTCAGAAGTGTTCAGAAAATAGCAGGCTTGATGAATTTCTAAGTCTTGGGAAATTTCAGGAAGAGATATGGCCAGATATAGAAGTATGTGGACAAGCCCACTACAGACCAGAAGGACAGTTTGCATACCTTCCTTCAGTTTTATGATCCCCTACTGCGTTGCTTTGTGTTTCCAGATTACATCCTGGCTCCTACCTTGGAGGAGATTTCCAGCATTCTGAATGTTCCGGTCAGATATACCTTGCCTTTCTATGGGTCTGAGGTGGTGCTTAAAGAAGAAGACATAGCCAAAGTTTGTCGTTTACCAGCTGCTACAGTCAAGAAGGCTCTGAAGGATAGTGAAGGCAAACGACTCCCTTAGAGTGTGCTCATACCAGAGGTAGAGGAATATGCTAAAGAGGGTAAATGAGGTGACTTTGGTGCTTTGCTGGCTTTGATGGTGTATGGGTCTAGCTTGTTCCCGGGAGAGAAGCAATTTGTAAGCTTGGAAGTGATCTCTATCTTTGCTATAGGCAATCCTGTGCCAACTCTGTTGGGTGATTTCTATTACAGTGTTCATTACCGGAATGAAAAAGGTAGAGGTGGACCAGTGGGTTGTTGTGCTTCATTGTTTGCTGAGTGGTTTGCCAGACAATTGCCAAAATCAGGTTCTTTCATGGAGATGAGGGATGAGTTGAGATGGTCTAGAAGGCTGATGGGGTTAACTACTGAAGATATAGCCTGGGGATATGACAGAGATCTGCTAGGAAAAGAGTTGCTTGTCAGTTGTGGAAGATTTGCTGGAGTGCCTTTGCTAGGAAGGAAGGGTGTGATCAGTTATCATCCAACATTAGCCAGGAAGAAATTTGGTTACCCTTTGAGAGATCCACCACAGATTGAAGAGTTTGTTGAGTCTTTGTATTTTCCTGTGGAAGGAAACAAGGAGTTAGTTCTGCAGGCATCCCAGGCTTGGGCTCACAGGATAAGGAAGGGTAAGAAAGACTTTGGCAGAGTAGATCCCAAGACGTATCCTCCTTTTGCTGCATGGTTGCAAAAACATGTAGAAGAAGTTCTCATGCCTTTCTATGTAGAAGCTCCACTTTATCCCAAGGAAGTGCCAAGCCAGAGTACTGTCTCCCTTGAAGAGTACAAGAAATTGGAAGCTCAGCTGCATGAAGTTCGAGTGGAGAATGCTAAAATGGTAAGCCTATATCATCTTGCCAACCGGGCCAAAAATGAAGCAGAAGGAAAGCTGCAGAAGATCCAAGCCTCTTTGGAAGCTAAAGAGAAATACTTTGCTGGAAGAGAAGCTCAATTTCACAGGTTAGGTATGATGGAAGCAAAAAGAGAAGCAGAACGCAAAAAGACTTTGAAAACTCTCAAGGAAGCTCGCCAATCCATTGTTTGGTTGCAAGGACAAAGGGATTAAGAGCAAAAGAAGTTTAAAGAAAAAGAAGAGTTTTTCGAGGTGCAAATGGCCTTCAAGAAGGAAGAGGTGGAGCAAGTCCACAACATACGAAGGGAAAAGACTCAGCAGTTAGCACAAAGCCAGTTAGCCCTGGAGGAAGCACAGAAGGAGATTGAAGAGCTCAAGTTGAGAGCAGGTGTAAAGAAAAGCAGAGCAGAGGTGGCTGCAGAGGAGCCTGGGTCTTTAGTTTAGTTTATTTTTTACTACCTACAGACTAGTTGTAGGAGTCTTGATTTATTTGTTTTGTCTTTTATTCATGTAATGACTTGTAACCCTTCGGGGAATATTTCTGTTTGTGCTCTAACTTTTGGCCGGCAGTGGGTTGTCCATGATATACAGTGTTAATATGCAAATTATCATTTCTAAATATGCAAGGCTCGTTTGTCTGATACTGCTAATATCTGAACATTCTTCAAAGAGAAAGTCTGAAAGTTAATACTCAAAGTGGCTGTCTGGAGTAAAAACCAAAACTGGGGCATGCAAATGCTTAAAACTTGGGAACATGAGCAGTTACATTGCATGCATATAACGTGTTTGTTTGTTTTGCAGGTAGTGCTTCAGTTTCTAACGTTCTTGTTGTTTCAGGCACTATAGCTCCCAGGAAAGTTCGAGAACAGCCAGTCATACACAGATATCCCACAAGAGTCAATAGAGAAAGAGTCATGGATCAAATGCAGGCAGATTTAACTGACTTGACACTGAGGATGGACAATTTTATGACCCTTATGGCAGGAATGGGTCAGAATCAGGAACGTCTGCGTGAGTTGGTTGAAAATAGTCAAGCCAGGAACAATGGTACTGCTGATGGAGGTAATCGTAATGGTGCGGGCGCCCGTCAGGTTGAAATCCCTGTAGCATAGCCAGGGGTTACCATTATCAATGATGGACTGAACAATGTACAGATGGACGGTCAAGACGAACAGTTCACGTTGCTGGACGAAACTGAAGGCCAGGGGGCTGAAATGAAAAGGAAGTTTGAGGAGATGGCAGAACAGATCAGGGCTATTCAATCTCAGAACTCTCTAGGGTTCGACATTACTGACTTGGGCTTGGTTCCAGGGGTTAGAATCCCTTACAAGTTCAAAGTCCCAACTTTCAAGAAGTACAATGGCATAGCGTGTCCAAAGACTCATCTTCAGTCCTTTGTAGGAAGGATTGCTGCCCACACTGATGATGAAAAGCTATGGATGTACTATTTCCAGGACAGCCTGGTTAGGGCCTCCTTGGAATGGTATATGAAGCTAAGTAGAGTTAACATTAAGAGCTGGAAGGACCTGGCAGAGGCTTTCGTGAGGCAATACCAGTATAATTTGGACATGGCTCCAAATCGCACTCAATTGCAACACATATCTCAAACCGCTAAGGAGGGGTTTAAAGAATATGCTCAAAGGTGGCGTCAGCTCGCTGCTAGAGTGCAACCACCATTGCTGGAGAATGAGATGGCTGATATGTTCATGGGGACATTGCAAGGTGTGTTTATTGAAAGATTGGCGTCTTGTTCGGCTACCAAGGTCAATGATATAGTAATTGCTGGAGAGAGGGTTGAGACTTTGTTAAAGATGGTAAAGATTCGGGATACAAGTGCGAGCAGTTCTAGTGGAGTAAGAAAAGCTTTCAACGGACCCCCGAGAAGAAGGGAAGGTGAGACCAATGTTGTGTTTGGCCGAGGACGGGGCCGAGGATATAGAAGATCATATGAACAAGTGGCAGTTGTCACAATTCCTTCCAATCCTGTGCAGCAGGTACAACCTCAACAACAACAACAACAACAACAACAGCCACAACGTAACAACTATCAACAAAGACCTTATCAGCCAAGGCAGACTCGCCCGACTAATAGGGTGCTTGAAGCAATTCGCATGACATATGTTGCCTTGCTACCAAGATTGCTAGACCTGAATTTGATACAACTGAGGACTTTGGCACCACCACCACCAGGAGAGCTTCCAGTGGGGTACGACGTCAATGCTAGATGCGCTTTCCATTCAGGGGCACCCGGGCACTCAACTGAGAAGTGCAGGGCGCTACAACACAAAGTTCAAGATCTGATTGACTCCAAGGCGATTAACTTCACACCACCACCAAATGTTACTTCAAACCCTATTCCGAATCACGGAGGGGCTAGAATAAATGTTGTTGATAGTGGTGAGAAGTTAAGTTTGATTCTAAGTTTAGAAGAAGTGAAGACTCCGCTGTTGGTAGTGAAGCAGAGGCTGCTAAAAGGACAGGTGTTTCCGGGTTGCAGTTCTGATTGTGAAAAGTGTCTGAATTCAGTGAACGGTTGTGAAGACCTGAAGATGGGATTGCAGAATCTGATTGATGAAGGATCTTTGCAGTTTGACAAAGTTGGTAATGGAGTTGATGATGTGTCCACTATAACCATTTTCTATGATCCAGTTGAGATGCTTGCTAGAAGAGAGCCTGTGACCATTTATGCTCCTGAAGTCAGTCCTGTGACTATTACTGTGCCTGGGCCTGTTCCTTATACAGATGATAGAGCCATCCCATGGCATTACGGCTCGGATGTGTACGTGGAAGGATAGAAAGTGGAGAGCAAGTTAGTTGCTATTGACCCGACTGTAGTGAACGTCGGAGGGGTTGGAGGTTTTACGAGAAGTGGTTGTCTATTTGCTCCCCCAGTTCTAAGAGGAGATCCTGAGGCTGAGGCTTCGGCAAAGGCTAAAGGGAAGAAAACAGCGACTGAAGAAGCAACAACTCCTGTTTCTAGACAGGGTACCTTTGAGAAGGAGGTCGAGGAATTTATGTGCATAATTAAAAAGAGTGATTATAAGGTGGTCGAACAGTTGAACTAGACGCCATCCAAAATATCCATTTTGTCTTTGCTGATGTGCTCTCCTGCACATAGAGAAGCCTTGCTGAAAGTGTTGCAGATGGCCTATGTTCCTCAAGAAATAATTGTTAATCAACTGGAAGCTGTAGTGGGCAGTGTGAATGCAAGCCATGGTCTGGGCTTTACAGATAGAGACCTTACGTCAGAGGGCCGTAACCATAATAAAGCACTACATATTACTATGGAGTGCAAGGGTGTTGTGTTGTCACATGTCCTTGTTGACACAGGCTCTTCTCTTAATGTACTTCCGAAGAAAGCATTAATGAAGCTCAATGTTGATGGTATTGTCCTAAGACCCAGTGATTTGATTGTCAAAGCTTTTGATGGGTCCAGAAGGTCAGTGTTTGGAGAATTTGAGTTACCCGTGAAAATAGGTTCTCAAGTATTCAAAAGCACCTTCTACGTCATGGACATTCAGCCCACGTACAACTGCTTGTTGGGACGCCCATGGATTCACGCTGCCGGAGCTGTAACTTCCACTCTGCATCAAAAGCTCAAGTATGTGGTTGATGGCCAAGTAATCACTGTGTGCAGAGAGGAAGACATCTTTGTGAGCCACTTATCCACTTTCAAATATGTAGAGATGGATGGAGAGATCCATGAGACTCTGTGTCAAGCCTTCGAAGCAGTTAATGTCAGCATTTTGACTCCTGTAGAGAGAAGCAGTGAGAAAGAAGGTACTTCCATTCACTCCTACAAGCAGGCAAAGGAGGTGGTTCAGTCAGGAAGCGCCCAAGGCTGGGGCAAATTGCTGGAGTTAGAGAAGAAAGATGACATGTTTGGTTTGGGTTATCAGCCTAGTAGGTCTGATTGGTCTCCAAGTGGAAAAGCTATTACTTTTACAAGCGCTGGGATGCTCGACCGCAACCAAATCTGTGCAACTAATGAAGAGGGAGACAGTGATGGTGACTGGGACAACTGGATTCATCTGTGTGCGCCCGGAGAGGAGCTGAAGAACTGGTCTACTGAAGACACCGCCCAAGTTACTTGGCACTCAGAGTAATTTATTTGTTTCCTTTTATTATCATGTTGCATTGTCAAATCCAGCATTCTGCCCAAGATGTTAGGATCCATTGTATGGGCCACCATGTTTGTTATGCACTTATTTTACCATGGAATAAAGGACATTTTCGGACAAATTGTGTTCTCTTTATTTTGTTTAAATTTTTCACAAAAAAAAATATAAAAATGGCAATGTGTTTTTCCTTTTTTGTTTTTGTGTTTGCGTCTCTTTGGCAAAATAAACAGATTCTGAAATAAGTACATCATATGTGCAGTGTTGATCATCCGGATTCCATTGATAACGTTCCTGCTATGACCACGCATGACTTTGAGAATCCTGTCTACCAAGCTGATGAAGGGGTTGAGGAAGACTGTGAACTCCTTGAAGAGTTGGTCAGATTGTTGAAACAAGAGGAACGGGTTATTCAGCCTCATCAAGAAGAAATTGAGATCATCAACATCGGTACTGAAGATGTGAAGAAAGAGATCAAGATTGGGGCAAGTTTGCAGGCCGAAATAAAGAAAGAGCTGATTGGTATGCTGCGTGAGTATGTGGATATCTTTGCCTGGTCGTATCAAGATATGCCAGGGTTGGATACCGACATCGTTGTGCATAAGCTACCATTGAGAGAAGACTGTCCTCCTGTGAAACAGAAGTTGAGAAGAACGCGTCCTGACATGGCAATGAAGATCAAGGAGGAAGTTCAGAAGCAATGGGATGCCGGATTCCGTGCCGTAACTTGTTACCCACATTGGGTAGCTAACATTGTGCCTTTACCAAAGAAGGACGGCAAGGTCCGGATGTGCGTTGTTACCGGGATCTGAACAGAGCAAGCCCAAAAGATGACTTTCCATTACCACACATTGATATGCTGGTAGATAACACTTCTCAATTCTCGGTATTTTCCTTCATGGATGGCTTCTCCGGGTATAATCAGATTAAGATGGCACCGGAAGACATGGAAAAAACAACATTCATTACCCCGTGGGGTACATTCTGCTATAAGGTCATGCCCTTTGGTTTGAAGAACGCCGGGGCAACTTATCAACGGGCTATGGTCACATTGTTCCACGACATGATACACAAGGAGCTGTTTGATAGGCTGATAAAGTATAAGCTGAGGTTGAACCCAAACAAGTGCACTTTCGGAGTGCGTTCCGGGAAATTGCTGAGTTTCATTGTTAGTCAAAAGGGAATCAAGGTGGATCCTGCAAAAGTAAAAGCAATACAAGACATGCCTGCACCAAGAACAGAAAAAGAAGTGCGCGGGTTCTTAGGGAGGTTGAACTACATTTCGCGGTTCATATCTCATCTAACTGCCACGTGCGAACCAATATTCAAGTTGCTAAGAAAAGAGCAAACGGTCAGGTGGAATGAGGACTGCGAAAGAGCCTTCGACAAGACAAAAGAATATTTGCAGGAGCCTCCAATTCTAATGCCTCCCATGGAAGGAAGACCTTTAATCATGTACTTGATTGTGCTAGAAGGGTCAATGGGGTGTGTTCTAGGCCAACATGACGAGTCTGGTCGAAAAGAGTATGCTATTTATTACCTTAGCAAAAAGTTTACCGACTGTGAATCCCGTTACTCACTACTCGAGAAAACTTGTTGCGCTTTGGTATGGGATGCTCGCCGACTGAGACAGTACATGTTGACTCATACCACACTGCTAATTTCCAAAATGGATCTTGTCAAGTACATCTTTGAGAAACCAGCGTTAACCAGAAGGGTTGCTAGGTGGCAAATGATCTTAACTGAATATGATATACAATATACTTCTCAGAAAGCCATCAAGGGAAGTGTATTATCAGATTACCTTGCACAACAACCTCTTGAAGATGATTATCAGCCAATGACGTTTGATTTCCCTGATGAGGACATCATGTACCTCAAAGAAAGCGATTACGAGGAACCACTTCCGGAGGAGGGGCCAGACCCTGAATCCAAATGGAAGTTGATGTTTGATGGGGCAGTCAATATCAATGGACGTGGAGTTGGTGTTGTTCTTATCACTCCTGAAGGTGTTCACTTGCCCTTTGCTGCCAGAATTACTTTTGGTTGCACCAACAATGAAGCGGAATACGAGGCATGCATAATGGGAATAGAGGAGGCTATTAATCTTCGGATTAAGACCCTCGATATATTCGGAGATTCAGCCCTCGTTATTAACCAAATTACCGGCAAGTGGTATACGCATCAAGGGCATTTAATTCCATACAGGGATTATGCCAGAAAACTATTGACGTTCTTCACAACAATTAAGCTTCAGTACATACCACATGATGAGAATCAATTTGCCGACGCATTGGCCACGCTTTCTTCGTCTATCAAAGTCTTGTGTTGGAATTATGTGCCCATAATTGACATTTCCAGGCTTGACGCTCCAGCTCATGCTTTCTCTGTGGGGCATTGACATGATCGGGAAAATAGAGCCTACTGCTTCAAATGGTCATCGCTTCATCTTGGTTGCGATTGATTACTTCACTAAGTGGGTTGAAGCAGCATCTTATGCCAATGTCACTCATCAAGTGGTTGCCAGATTTTTGAAAAGAGACATCATTTGTAGATACGGAGTGCCCGAAAGAATCATCACTGACAATGGTTCTAACTTAAACAACAAGATGATGGCAGAATTGTGTCGGGACTTTAAGATCCAGCATCACAATTCTTCTCCATACCGACCAAAGATGAATGGTGCGGTAGAGGCAGCAAATAAGAATATCAAGAAGATTGTGCAAAAGATGGTTGTCACTTACAAATATTGGCATGAGATGTTACCATTTGCGCTGCATGGGTACCGAACGTCAGTCAGGACGTCAACTAGGGCAACTCCCTTCTCATTGGTATATGGTATGGAGGCAGTCTTGCCTGTTGAAGTAGAGATTCCTTCATTGCGTGTGATGATGGATGTGAAGCTTGATGAGGCTGAATGGGTGCGTGCTCGTTACAATCAGCTATGTCTAATTGAGGAAAAGAGATTGGCGGCTATCTGTCATGGTCAGCTTTATCAGAGGAGAATGAAGCGAGCATTCGACCAACGAGTGTGTACTCAGGAGTATCAAGTAGGAGAGCTTGTGCTCAAGAGGATCGTTCCTCCAGGTTCAGATCACAGGGGCAAATGGACCCCAAACTACGAAGGACCATTCATAGTGAAGAAAGTTTTCTTCGGAGGAGCATTGATGCTCACCACTATGGATGGAGAGGATTTCCAGTCCCCTGTTATCTCGGACGCAGTTAAAAAATACTTCGCGTAAAAAGACCCATTGGACACAAAAACAAAATTAAAGTCCAGGCAAGAAAAGGGCATCCTGGCGAGCTAAAAACAGAATAAAAAGCTCGGGCAAAAGTTAGGGAAAAAAAATGTACACCCACTGAGTTGAAAAGCCACATCGGATAGCTCAGGCAAAAAAGGGTATCCCGGTGGATTGAAAACCCGAAAGGGCGATCCACGCAAAACAAGGGAATAAGCGAACAACTGCAATCCGAGTAATCTGAACCAAATCATCGTTTCATACAACCTAACAATATCAGAAGGATAGGAATCAGTCCCCTCATCTTCTCAGAAAGCAAAGGCAAGAATGGAGAGTTTTGAAGACATGCTGGTCATAGCAGAAAGGGAACTCATTGGGATGCCGTGCCCATTGCCATTAGGATAGATTATTTTCTCAATTTTTATGGTAGCTACCTCTTTCCAGGTGGTTGCTTCCTGATGTAAAAGCTTTTCCTATTCAGAGGCCTTTCAATAAAAAGAATATTCAGTCAAAAAGTTATGTTGTGTTTAATTTTGTTTGCAAAATGTCCTGAATTTTTGGCAAAAATAGCATTGCATTTAAAACATGGTGATAATTTGAAAGAAAATGAAATCGCAGGGAAACATTTGAAACCCTCTTTGAGTGTCGGGTGACAATGGATGAACAGATCATACCATGCAAGTCCCCGGGGCACACTTGTGTTTTCTATTTTTGTAGGTTGCAGGATGGCGTCACATTCTCCCAAGCAGAATTTTCCCTAACTAAGCCTTGGCAGGTAGCCCAAGCAGTTTATCTTCCCCAGTGAAGTATACCTAGCAAGAATTGGGAGGACCATTCCCCACATAGTTCATCTGTCAGAGCTCTTGTCACCAACAAGGGATATTTGAGGAAGTATTCCCAACCATCAGGGGAGCTTTCTCCAACACTCGTCTGTGTTCATACTTTGTGGTTGCTCGTCTGCATCTCTCAACACTCGTCCGTGTTATCACTTTGGTATTGCTCGTGTGCTTTCCCCAGTAGTGGCCCATGATTACTTTTTTGTTGCTTGTCTGCACTTTCCAACACTCGTTTGTGTTTGGTATTTATTGCTCGTTTGCGCTTCCTAACACTCGTCTGTGTTTGATATCTAATGTTTATTGCTCGTCCGCATTCTCCAGCACTCGTCTGTGTTTGTTATCTGTTTGAAGCTCGTCTGCATTGTTTGGATACTCGTCTGTATCACCCCTAACACTCGTTTGTGTTAGCTTATATCTGTATGTGTTTGTCATACCCCAAATTTGTCCTACCCGTACCCTTTTATTTTACCGTCTAACCAAATGTCTCAAAAATCAAAAAATATGTACCATTTTATTTTTCTGTCAAATATTCGAAAAAAAAAACGCACTTATTTTTCTGCAAACTCAAATTTAAAATTTCTTTTTATTCCAAGTCTTTTATTTTTATTGTTTAAGTTTTTATCAAAAATATATATACAAAAAGTTCGTTATTATTATTGTTATTTCTATTAAAATATTTTATACAAATTCATTTTTCATCTTAAAAAGCCTCTTATCCAAAAATCCCAAAATTTCTCTATTTTATTTACTATTTCTATGTTGATATTACTATTATTTTTATTATTACTATATTTTTGTTTCGTTATCTATTTATTATTATTACTCTATTGTTATTAGTAAATTTATTTTTTATTTTATTATTATTACCTTTATTTACTTTCTTTTTTTTATTACTATTTTTATTCACCTCTTACTATTATCAATATTATTATTATTATTATCTTTACTATTAATTTTTATTATTTCTATTTATTTTCATTTTCATTATTTTTACTATTATTATTATTGTTATTATCATTATTTTGCTATTCTGTTTGTTTCTATGAAAGCAATGCCAACCATTCCCGTACATTTCTCCTTTTCACATTGCCAAAACAAAATTCCACTACTCCACTATCATCCCACACAACAATTTTTTTTTCTAACTGACTTTTATTCCAATACAACTCACAAAAATTCTTCCAGCCTGTCAAAAGATTTTTTTCAATAACTTTTCACCCAAATCTCCCTCTAATACCCCTCACCTCAATATATGTTATATATACTGCCTTCATTTCCCTTTAATAGTAAGCTTGAAAACCATATTGAGATCCTGCAAAATACTTCCCTAAGTCAAGCTTCAAAAAACCACTGAAAATGTCAAAAATAAACCAAATAAATTCTTATAACAGAGCTCTCAAGAAACCTGAAACTCACAGAAAATTGAAATAGAAGCCTAAAACACCAATCCATATCCATATTCACCTTTCCACCATATCAACATAAAAACTTTCACTGCCAAACCAAAAAAACAAACAGAAGCATCGACCCTCACTCAAAATTTACTCAGCAAACCTTTTTTTCAATACACGCAGTAAAACCTTTTCCTCCTTCTTCAGCCACCACTTCAAATCCACCAAAAAAAACCTGAAATCAAAACTCACAAACAATCATCCAAACCACCCAAAAATGAAACCTTAAAACCGAAATAACATCAAATCAGAAACAGGGTGAAGATTGAGAAGAGAAGCAACCAAACTAACCACCAAAACGCGAAGAACCGAACAACACAGAAAATCCCAAATCTGAACCGCGCCGAAATACAAACAAAACCAGAGTCAAAAAACGAAAACAATGAGCGAACCGTCGTGAACAAGCCGTCGCGCACCCAACCTCATCACCGAACCAGAGTCGCAGCCTTTCCGCGTCGAACACCACCTAAACACCTCCAACCGCCGGCTCTTAAACCCTCGTCATCAACCTCCAAACCGCTTCATTACCATCCATCATCACAAAATATGGTCTGAGCCGAAACGCCGGGAAACCGTCGCAACCCGTCGCCGTTAACACCACAAGAAGCCACCGCAAGATCGGATCAAGCGCGAGCAAAGGAGAATCGGAGAGTGAGAAGCTGAAACCAAAGAACACCACCGCGCCGCCGGGGAGAGAGCGAGAGGAAGCCGTCCGCGAAAACGGAGCTGAGACAGAGAGATTCGAGGATCGTGAGGGTAAGACTTTTTTTTCTTCTGGTAACCAAATCGAGGGTTGAGAGAGGTGAGGGATCTATGTTGTTATGTTTGTTTCTTTTTCAATTTTAAAGGATAATAGCTGCATTAATATATTAGATTTTGTAAAAAAAATAATAATAACAAAGCTGATTGTTTACTCTAATTTTCTTTTTTATCAAATGTAAACATAATTTTCTATTTTTTTGGGGGCTCAAAGCCCATCTTACTGCATACACATCACAACAACGTTTTTTTCTTCTTTCTTTCTCACTGACAGTTTTTATTTTTTATTATTTTCTATTATAAAATGTTAGATTGATTGATATTGGGCTGAATCTCCTTGTTTTATTTCATTATTTTTAATGTTGTAATTATTTTTATTCTTATAGTCTCTTTTCTCTTTTATTATTTTTATTATTCTGTTTTTATAATATAATAATAGCTTTTTGGGTTTAGTAAAAAAAATTATTAAAAAAAATATATATGTGTCAATAGTTCTTTATTTGTTTTATAAGGGCCGATGATATTATAAAAGGCCAATTTTTCGCCCGATGCTAATCGGTGATTTTTGGTCAATATGAGGCCCTCTTTTATTTTTATTCTATTATTTTTATTTTGAACAAAAAAAACACTTGTAATATAATCCAATTCATTTTATTCATTATTTTATTCATTATTTAATTTCTTTAGTTATTCAATTTATTATTTATTTAATATTTCGCAACTCAATTCAATTCATTTAATTTATTTATTTTTTTCGCATTAAAAAAAAAAATTACGATTCGACTCCTTATAGAATGGTTCCCATTTTGAACCGATTCTAAGGTAGTAAACGAACCAAATTTTGTCGCGTCTCGAAAAGGTCCAACGCCTCTGAATAGTTGCGCTAAAAAAGGTCCAACGCCTTCAAATAGTTGCGTCCCGAATAAACAGGCTGAACGCCTTCGAATAGTTCAAACACACTGCACACACGCTTTCTCTTGGGCTAATTACAACGAGACCTCTTTATTTCTCGCAATCCCCTGTATTTATTTTGTACCCCTCTCCCTTTATTTTGTACGCATTTTATTTCTCGTATTTTATTTAATTCTGAATCCTTGGTCCAACGCCAAGCGATTGCACTTGCACACTTGCACTTTATTTTCCAGTTATCTTTTTCTGTTTATTAGGATCCACCTATCCCTGCGAGCCGAGCGCATTGTGCCTCGCTAAAAAACCACAAAAATAACCTCCATTTGCATTTACCCTCTAAACCTCAAAAAACCAAAACGTTTCGATTAGATCCAAACCCTTGATCCAACGTCAAGCGGCTTTAGGAAATAAAAATACTTTAATAAATACGAGAAGATTTGTACGCCACGAGCTTTAAGCGGTAGAAAGGGGGATAACGAGCTTTCGTTACTCGCTCCGATTATTTCGACGCAGGACACTCGTCTTGTTGGGCGAGATAAACTATCCATAGTCTTTAGTACATTTCAACTCCTAAACTCTTTCATCGACGAAAGGTAATAAAATCGAACAACCATTACCCTTAGTAGGCCGAACTACGAGGCTCTGACTTTCCCATTGCACGCGGGAGTACGTAGGCACGAGGATCTCAATCCTTGCCGAGCACCTAGGTTCAATCTAACTTATAATTCAACTCATTTCCCTCTAGAAAGCAATTCGTTTAAGCATAAACATCCTTTCTCGCGCGTTAACTTAGATGGTTCCCATCGAGTACGATGGATGTAGGGGGTGCTAATACCTTCCCCCTGCATAACCGACTCCCGAACCCAGGCAATGGTTCCGTTGACCTTTTTCCTATCCTTTTCCTCCCGGGTTGTATCTATATCTTCCCTTTCCCTCTTCGGGAATAAATAGAATTAGGTGGCGACTCTTCAGTCCGTCCAGCGCGCGGCTCCGTCCATTCGGATCGCGTAAGGTCGTATTTTTCGGGGTACGACAGTGTTGATTTGCTGATTATCCTGGTACTCGTTTGTATTGCTACTTCAAATGCTCGTCTGTGTTGGATTTCTGGTATTCGTCTGTACCAGCAGCTGATATTCATCTATATCATCGCCTGAAGCACTCGTCTGTGTTTCTTAGATCATCGTCTGATATTCGTTTATATCATTGGCTTATGATACTCGTCTGTCTTCTCTAGATGATCATCCAATACTCGTCTGTATTGAAGAGGTTTAAAATCCTGACTGTGGGAATAAATGTCAAAATGGTTACCGATCCTGGCGTAACAGGTATATCCGAAGGAGGCTCGTCTGTCTCAAGCACCACTTATTGATGTAGCACCTGGCGTAACAGGTTTGCTCGAAGAAGACTCGTCTGTCTTATACCATATATCCACGGATAATATATGAAGAAGGTTCGTCTACCTTGATCATGCATGTCTATCCCATAGACTTTTGTGCATCACCGGTCTTGGCGTAACAGGTATATCCGAAGGAGATTCGTCTGTCTCAAGTCATATGTTCTTGCAAAGTATGTGGACTCGTATGTCCAGTTCCTGGCGTAACGGGATTGTTCGAAGAAGACTCGTCTGTCAAAGTATTCTGATTCCAGATAACAGTTTCAACTTGGAAGAAGCTCGTCTGCTTTCTCTCCACTTCATCTACCAAAGCGTCATTTGGTTGGGTTTATTTCCCAGTTTTTCATCTTTGTCAGAGTGCAAATTTCAGGTCTTCTTGGTATTCAACCACAGTTTATCTTGAAAGGTCGATAGCCCGTGCTATCGTCCTTTTCAGATTAACAGTTGTTTGAATAGGGGCAGCTGTAACACCCCAAATTTGCCCTCTTCTTTTTAAGCATCATATCACATCATATTCATCATGAACATATCATATTCTTGGCATCCTAGCATGGAAAGATGAGGCATAACATCTTCATGACCTAGCATTAGGCATATGATCCTCTGTAGAGGTCTTTTGAAGCATCACAAGCCATGACAAGGGGACCAATGGATTTGTTCAAGTCCTATGAGAGGTCTACATTGCATTTACAAGCTCAAGTTCATTTACAAAAGCTCAGAAGGTTGGAAAATCATCAGGGAATCCAGGCTAGGGCAAAGCTCTTACACAATGATCTCAAATTAGGGTTTGAGTTTCAAGCATGAAAACCTCAAGACTTTGGCCATTTCATTTGGTCAAAGTCTTTTACATGTTAAAGGGATCCTAGGGATGAAATTTGGTGAGAAAATTCCTTGTGGAAGTCAAGTATTTCTTCAGTTGCTTGCAAACGAAGAAACTGGTCATACGAGTCATTGTGCAAGCTATTTCTCAAGATCCAGCACCTTGCCATTTCAGAGCATCAAGCCTCAAACTCTTAGATCCAGCAAGTTTCAAGGTTCTAGTTGCATTTATTTTGCAACTAGAGTGCATTTGGAGTGGATGGGCAGCATTCTCTTGGCTTATCACAAGTTATTTCAAGATCTACAAGCTTCAGGTGAGTCCAAAAGAAGTGGAAATAAATGTGTGCATTGTGATCCTCTGTTGATGTTGATGTTTCTACTGGTTTTAGATTAAAATTTGATGCATTATTGAGCCATTTATGTGAATTTGAATTTTCATGGTGCCAACTGTTTGCTTTTGATCCAGTCAAACCTTTGATCCATTGAGATTTTTGTTGCCATTTTTGAACTCAGGATAGCTTGATTATGTAATCTGGAGCTTTTGGTTTATTTCTGTTGATGTTTTGATCATGTTATGCATTTTCCGGTGCCGGAGCCCTAGCTCCGGTCACTGGATTCTGGGTTGCTGTGTGTTAGGGTTTCCATGGAGAAGATGATCTCCTCACCCTCAGATCTTTCCATCTCAACGCTCAGGATTGTGACACCTCAATTAATGAGGCTTCTCCCTCTCACGTGCTCTTCATTTTCTATTTTCATTCTTATTATTCTTTTTATTTCGCACCCCACAGCAACTAATGTGTTCCTTCACTCTGAGCCTATCATTTGGGCACGTCAATTAATGAAATGAACTCCAGGATGCGTCCCTTTGATCTAGTGGTTGGTGTTTTTTCATATTTTCCTCTGAATTTCCACCCCTTGTATTAATCACTTGCGCAGACCCAGTGGGCTCAAACCACTATCCACACCCCCTCTTTGCTTAAGCCCAATTCAATTCAACTGAGTTTTCTCCTATTCGCACCCCAGATCCCTCTTCTCATTTTATTTCTTTTTTCTTTTATTTCTTTTATATCATTTTGGTTTTTAATTCTTAAAATTAGTTCTAAGTGTCAAAAAATTCTGAAATAATTCATGGATGTTAATTTGAGTTTTCTTTAATTTTTCATATTTTTTATTTGCCATTTATTTTTAATTGCCATGTGGATATTAATTCCCTCATTTAATTAATTCATTTTAATTCCTTTTTTGCTCTGGATTCTTTATAGAGTGTAGTTCATGTGTGATTTTTGCCCTGACTTTTAGAAACTTGTTTATTGGGTTTTGGCCTTTGACTTGTGAGGGAAGTTTCTTAACCCTAATTGATGTTTGAGCCCTCTTTTGACTTGCATAGCTTCTGAATTTCTTCCTATCCTTTTGGCATGTTGTTATATCATGATTGAAGACCTCTTGTTCAAAGTTGTGGAATTTTTGCGTGCATTGTTGATTTGATTTGAATTTTGGTTCTTAACTTGTCCCATTTTGCTTCTTTTTTATCATAAGTCCTCTCCTTAGCTTAGAAGGGCACTTGTGCCAACTTCTTCATCTCATTTGGGGTCTCTTTAGGGCATTGATACCTTTTTGATCTTGGTTTAGGGTTTGTGTCTTGGAAATTTTGTAATTGGTTTGCCTTTGAAGTTTCTTTCTTTCTTATGTGCATTCACCTCACTTCTTTGCTTTTCTCCTCTCATAATGTGATTGTTTGTCTTTGTGCTTCTCTTTTATTCATCTCTCTTGCTTCTTAAGCACTTCTTTAACTTGGATTTGGTTCTGGTCTTGTGCCTTGAGTTCATGTTTTGTGTATTTTTGCTTTGCATCTCATCATGTTTTGCTTTGCTTTGCCATGTGCCTTGAGCCTTTATATGTATGACTTCACTTCTGGTTGTATGGTGTTGGTATGGCATTGTGTGCATTTTGTATTGCCTTTATACTTGTGTTACTAACCTTTTCAGGGGCTATGGTAGGTGAGAGGTGTGGATGTGATTCCCATATCTCCAAATCGCATCTCTTCTCTTCTTCTTCTTACTTGTACTAACCTTGTGATTGTTGGGCTTAGGCCTTACTTCTCTCCTCTCCTATTCTTCTCTCTCTTCTCTTCTTCTTTCCTTCTTCTTTAGGATAGAAAACCTCACTAACCTAGGATTTCCATGCATGACAACACTTAGGATTCTTTAGTCCCCCATTAGACTTTTGCCTTAGTGATCCTTTTGGTTTATTTTCTCTTCTCATCTCAAAACCCTAAAAAGACACCTAATAAAAGTTTGAAGTGATATACCTTGAGCAATAGCCTTATCCCATGAGATACTTTTAGTCTTCCCATCTTGGGATAGTACAAGCTTATCTTGTGATGCACAAGTCTGATCAAGATATAATTTTCACCAAGAAAATCATAAAACAAACTTCTTCACTGTAAATACCAAAAAACACTTAATAAGTTAATGAGTTAGTGAGCTTAGGCCCTAATCTCTGGATTCATGTTTTGGGGATCTTCTCCTTACTTGAGTGGGCTTGTTCTATTATTCCATCTTGGAATGTAGTGACAAGTGCACATTCCATGGAAAAGAGCTTAAGTTCACTTTCTTGTGTCACACTCATAAAAAGCTTCTAAAAAACACAAACAAACAATAAGCATCCTTCCTTCGGGAATTCTCTTCTCATTTCCTTCTCTCCGTACGCGAACTTGCTCCTATTTGTCATTTTACAAGACGGTTACGCACTCGTCGTCCGAGTCTGCAACACCTGAGCATTGGCATAGGCAGTTCAAGCCTTAATTCACAAGCAATTTCTTTTCTACCCCTAGTTAGGGGAACTACGGCGACTCTGATCCTCATTTTCCCAATGAGGTACGTAGGCAGCGGGGTAGGGCCCGTTCGAGCACAATCTTTATTTTCCCTACATTTTTTTCTTTTCATTTCTTTTTCAGTTCCTTTCCCAGATTTCGTTTCCAGTTTCAGTTCCTTTTCTTTGCAGCAGCTTTCATTTCTTCACCCTTTGAAGTAGTTTCTTTGCAAGCGTGGATCCCGTCGGGTACGGCGGACGATATGGGTGCTAATACCTTCTCAGGTTGTAACCGACTCCCGAACTCAATTTCTTTGGTTCGCAGGACCCGTGTCCTTCCTCTTCTTTCTTCTGGTTTGTGCAACATTACCATTCCCGTTCCTTCGGGATAAAAATGCCTGGTTGTCGACTCTTTCCTCTTCCGCGCCACTTTCGCGTTTGTACCAGGATGGAAACCCGGGGAGCGACACATTAGTTCAAGCATATCATGTCATATTGCATTTTTGTTCATCTGCATAGTTCAAGTTCATCTGCATCTAGGGTTTGTGATCTGATCAATCCATGTTCATCTGAGCCACTCCAAAGGCCACCAATCACTCCAAGAGGGTCCATGTATGTTAAATCATCATCTTATATCCCTCAAAGATCAAGGAAGTCAAAGAATCACAAGAACTTGCACATCATGGAAGCAGAGCTAGGGTTTAATTGCACAGATGACCTGAAATTAGGGTTTTGGTTTCAGAGGCCATAACTCCAAATTTTTTGGTCATTCTTGTTTCTATTGGTCTCAATATGTTATAAGGATCATGTGTACCAATTTTGATGAAGAAACTCATTGTGGAAGTCATCTGTTCACTAGGTAACTTCTTGAGCAAGTCAGAGCAAAATCAGGGCATATGAGGCCCCCATCAATGGAACCAAAAGTGGATTTTTCATCAAATTGAAGTTATATGATCTTTATTTGATCATTGAAGTGATTGGAAGTTCACAAAATTGAAGAAAAGTGAGCTAAACCAAAAGTTGCCAAAAATGGAAATGACTTGTAATGTAAACTTTCCATTTTGGGAAAGTTTTTCAACCTCCTCTTTCTCAACCAAAAATGCTTCAAATGAAAAATTGTTGGTCATGAAAGTTGTAGATTGGATCATTCCCTTTTCAAAAAATATAAGAACAAGTCCTAATTCATTATGGAACTCAATTTATGGCTTGTCAAAGTTGGCAAAAATCACATAATTTTCAAGAATGCACCAAAGAGAGATTTTTGCAAAACCACTTGCCAAGCTATTTTGTGACTTCAAACATACTTCTATGTATCATAACATCATAGTGCATTGCCTTAAGACCAGAATTTCCCAAAGATCCATGCTATTTCATGTCTTGCATTTCAAGAATTTCAAAAGGGGCCAAATTCATAGAATTTGCAAAATGACACATAACTTTGTTTCAACTTGCTGAATTGCCTCAAAACCATTTCTATGGATCTCCTTGATCCATGCTGCGCATGGACAAGCCAATAAGCCAACTACACCATTGCCCATACCTCAAGTACACAAGTTGGTGACATTTTGGCAACTTGCCCATACCAATCACCACAGTCCACCACCCACTCTCTGGCCAATCCAGACTTTACAAGCATGCTTCAAGGATCATTTTTCATAAGACACACAATCTAAGAGCTCCAAGAACTCAGCATACACAAAAATCACTCCTCTTGCAAATTCCTTCGAAACTCTCTGAATACTCACTCAATTTTCAAACAAATTTCACCATTCATCTCAAAATCATCCACTGAACACAAAGCAACCATTAAACCAGCCAAGAACACCCCATACACAAAACACAATTCTTGGCCAGTTGAAGTGCAATCACACAAACCAGCCAAAACAAACTCCTTCCAAGCCTCAACGCTTCTTCAGAAGGATCATTAGAGTGAGTTTGCACAAGAGAGGTGACCAGAAAGCTCCAAACTGAGGAAGCTCAAGCTCAGGTAGCTTCTACAAATTTTTTTCCATAAATGTTATATTAAGTTCTTAGAATGTTCATTATGTTGTGCTGATCATGTTGATACCTTTAGTTTTGAAAATGGTTTCATATTGAGCATTTGATGAGCTTCTGAAACTTTTGTCGTTTTTGAGTTTTCCTTCGAATCTTGAGATTGAGCCATCATAAATTTGTTTTGAGGTTGGATTTGAGTTCAGGAGAGTGAGGTGAGTTGATCTGGAGCTTTAGATCTCCAGAAATAACCTAGGGTTGAGGTTTGGGGTTTGCTCAAGGAGGGTCTGGCCGGAGAAGATGACCAGAGGTCTTCTCCGGCCACCTGAAAGATATTTATGTGTTAATTAGGGTTAGGGCTAGGTATAAATGAGAGCCTTTGGATCTTAGTTTCCCGCGTGTGTTGAACGATCAGGATCTTTTCATTAACTTTAATTCTGGATTATTTAATTAATTAATTAAGCTTAGCTGAGTTTGAATTTCGTCCATTAGATTGCACGCCAGGTCAAACCTAATTTCCCCAGAATCAATCTAAGCCTTTGGATGCGCATACTTCTGCTTTATTTAATTTTTATTTAATTTTTTCTTATTTGTTTTTGCATAATTTATTAAAAATAGCTAGAAAATTCCAAAAAAATATTTTCTTCTACAGTTTGTATCCAAATAATTTTCTTCACCCAAAAATAATTTTATTTTTATTTTTTGCATTAAAAAATCATTTTTAAAATATTTTAATGTTTATTTTAATTAATTAATGGAAATTAATTGATTAAAATATCATTTAGGTTTCTAAAAATCCCAAAAAAAATTCACATTGCATCTTAGGACATTTAGAAACATTATCATGCCATTCACACAAATTTCTTTTTGGTTTTGAATCATATTTGACTTTTTCCTTGAATTTAGGGTTCATAAAAATCCTATTTTTGAACCCTAACTTCAAGAATTATTTTCTGCCCAATTATGAATGGTATGACTTTGATTCTTTTTGCATTAATCTTCATTTGACATGTAGTGTCTAGCATATTTTTGTCATAAATTTATCTAGCATTTTTTATTTGATTTGCAGTTTTTCCCTTAAGGTACCTTAAAACCCTAGATAACTTAGAAATTTTATAACTTGCATTAGGTTAAGAGTTAGGTCTCCTCCTTTGGGGTGTGATATCATATGGGGTTAGGGTTCCTCTAAGTTCATTTTCAATTTTTTATCTAATGATTTGCTTCTGTTTTTGACTTTTGCATCTCATGTTGCATTAAAACCCTAATTTCTCATGTTCATTCACATACATCTTGCATATGCATTCATTCAAGAACTTGCCATGACATTTCATACATTCACATGACATCTAAGACATCTTAGGGCACATTAGAATCATACTTGGTCATTTCTTCATCCATTTTCCATGATATGCACCAATTTCATTTCATAAACTTTCATATGTTTTCATGCTTCTTACATGCTTCATTTGCATTCTCACCTCTTGTATGATCATCCATTGCACTTGACATACATTTGCATCATCTCTTAGCATCATTTACATCATGAATTTGCTTCTGGTTTTGGTTTGCATTCTTGTATACACCTCATTTACATTTCATTTCATTCCTTTATTCTAACCATTTCAGGTGGTAAGTACTTTGAGAAGTGAATTTGCCTCACTTCTCATTTCTCTTCTCATCTCTCTTATACATTCATTGCTGCATTTTGCTTTTTCTTTAGAGTGAGCCTTGCTCACTCATGTTCCTCATTCACTTTCTTTCTTCAAGTGACTTATCTTCTTAAGTGAAGTAAGTTAGCTTGTTTCTTCTACTTCTCCTCCTCTCATCTTGCTTCTCCTTGGTGGTTTCTCTTGAAGATCTCTTGCAAGCCTCACAAACCATAGGAACATCCAAGCATGACAATAATTAGGGTTTTTATTAGTCCCCCCTAGTTTTACCTTTGTGTCTTCTTTGTGTCTCTCTTCTTATCTCATAATCAGAGACTAGACCTTTAAGGTTTTAAGGCTTTGTGATTAAGGTTATGCCTGCATCCTTCTCTTAGGATGGAGTGTATAGCTTTAATCCTAAGTGTTAAACCCTTAATGTGTTTAATCTCTTAATCAATCCACCTTAATAATCACTAAGACAATAAGCTTGTAACTTGGGCCTTGCATTAGGGTTCTAATTCTTCCTTAATTGGTTAAGAAGGACTAACCCTAGTGTTAATGGACAAGTCCTCCTCAAATTGTCTTACCAATCATAAAATCCACTTCTTAATCTCACCATTAACTAAAATCCACTTTAATAAAGGTTTTTTTTGTCATGAGGTTAATCCCTAATCATGGATTAAGTTGAGGTATCTTCCTCAGCTTAAATGTTCTCATCTATTATCCTTCTATTAAGATGGTGTAATGGGTCCAGTAAATCCTTGATTATGGCTTAAACTCATTACTTAACACTAAACAAAAACACCAAAAACATCTAAATAATCACAAGTAGGTTAATGATCTTAATCCTACATAATGGTAATTAAGTGTGAGGTGTTTATCTCATACTTAAGGTATTCTCATTATCCCTAATCAAAGGGAGGATATGATGAGTTTACTAACCCTTGGTTTAGGCTTAAGCTCATTAACTTATGACAAACACAAAAAAGCAATAAAAGATTGAAAACACAAAAACAAACAATAATCGTCGCCTTCGGGATTCTTTTCTCATCATCTTCACTCACAAACGAGAACTCGCTTCTTCCGTCTAATGCAAGACAGTGAGCACCTGAGCCAGACAGGTCATACACTTGAGCATAGATAAGCAAGCAGTTCATCAGTCAATTTGTCTTTCAGTCTCTTTGAGTCGAACTACGGTGTTCTGACTTCCTCATTGCACGAGAGGATACGTAGGCATAACTTAACTGTTATCAAACAAAAGTCTCTGTGTCTTCCCCCTTTTTTTCAGCATTCTTTTTAAGCCTTATTCCTGAGCATCTTCACTTCACTTTCTTACACTGACACTTGTACATTCTTTTCCAGCTTTTGCACACAGATAGCACTGACACTACCCCTTTAAACACAAATCTTTTAAGCGTGGATCCCGTCGAGTACGACGGACAATCTGGGTGCTAATACCTTCCCAGGTTGTAACCAACCCCCTTTCTCAGTTTCTCTGGTTCGCAACCGTATTATCCATCTTTTCTCAGGTTTATGCAGCATTACCTTTCCTTCGGGATAAAAATGCCTAGCTGGCGACTCTTTTCAGTTCATAATCATTTCTCCTTTCGCCGACCGTTCGCGCTTGTACCGGGATGCAAACCTTCGGGAGCGATAGATAGATTGATAAAGTACAGATTGAGGTTTAATCCAAACAAGTGCACTTTCAGAATGCGTTCCGGTAAGTTGCTGGGTTTCATTGTTAGTCAAAGAGGAATCGAGGTTGATCCTGCAAAAGTAAAAGCAATACAAGATGTGCCTACACCGAAAATAGAAAAAGAAGTGTGTGGGTTTTTAGGGAGATTGAACTACATTTCTTGGTTTATATCTCATCTAACTGCCACATGCGAGCCAATATTCAAACTGTTGAGAAAAGAGAAAACGGTCAGGTGGAATAAGGACTGTCAAAGAACCTTTGAAAAGATAAACGAATATTTGCAGGAGCCTCTGATTCTAATGCCTCCCGTTCTAGGAAGGCCACTTATCATGTACCTAACTGTGTTAGAAGGGTCGATGGGGTGTGTTCTAGGCCAACATGATGAGTCAGGTCGAAAAGAGTATGCTATTTACTACCTTAGCAAAAAGTTTACCGACTGTGAATCCCGTTATTCGCTGCTCGAGAAAACTTGTTGCGCTTTGGTATGGGTTGCTCCCCGACTGAGGCAGTACATGTTGACCCATACCACATTGTTAATCTAAAAAATGGACCTCGTCAAGTACATTTTCGAGAAACCAGCATTAATTGGAAGGGTTGCAAGGTGGAAAATGATCTTAACAGAGTATGACATACAGTATACATCCCAGAAAGCCATCAAGGGAAGTGTATTATCAGATTATCTTGCACATCAACCGCTTGAAGATGACTATCAGCCGATGAAGTTCGATTTCCCTGATGAGGACATCGTGTACCTCAAAGCAAGAGATTGCGAGGAACCACTTCCGGAGGAGGGGCCTGACCCTGAATCCAAATGAAATTTAATGTTTGATGGGGCCGTCAATATCAATGGACGTGGAGTTGATGTTGTTCTTATCACTCCCGAAGGTGTTCATTTTCCCTTCGCTGCCAGTATTACTTTTGGCTGCACCAATAATGAAGCGGAATACGAGGCGTGCATAATGGGAATAGAGGAGACTATTAATCTTCGGATTAAGAATCTTGATATATTCGGAGATTCAGCCCTCGTTATCAACCAGATTACCGGCAAGTGGTATACACATCAAGAACACTTAATTCCTTATAGGGATTATGCCAGAAGATTGTTGACGTTCTTCACAATAGTTAAGCTTCAGTACATACCACGAGATGAGAATCAATTTGCCGATGCATTGGCTACTCTTTCTTCGTCTATCAAAGTCTTGTGTTGGAACTATGTGACCAGGATTGACATCTCCTGGCTTGACACACCAGCTTATGCTTTCTCTGTAGACGTAGTGTCTGATGAGAAACCTTGGTACTTTGATATCAAGCTTTTCCTAGAAAAACAAGAATACCCAACTTGGGCATCATCCAATGACAAGAAGACCTTGAGACGACTTGCTGCTAGCTTCTTCTTGAATACAAATGGGGTTTTGTATAAGAGGAACTTTGACATGGTCTTGCTCAGATGCGTGGATAGACACGAAGCATGCATGTTAATACAAGAAGTCCACGAGGGATCTTTTGGTACTATGAAGGAGGACATGCTATGGCTAAGAAGTTGTTGAGATCAGGGTATTATTGGTTAACAATGGATGCAGACTGTTGTTCGTATGCCCGTAAGTGCCATAAGTGCCAAATTTATGCAGACAAAGTGCATATTCCTCCAAGCCCGCTCAATGTCATGTCATCTCCTTGGCCCTTTTCTATGTGGGGTATTGTCATGATCGGGAAGATAGAGCCTACTGCTTCAAACGGTCATCGTTTCATCTTGGTTGCGATTGATTACTTCACCAAGCGGGTTGAGGCAAAATCTTATGCCAATGTCACTCGTCAAATGGTAGCCAAATTTCTAAAGAGAGACATCATTTGCAAATACGGAGTGCCCGAGTGAATCATTACTGATAATGGTTCCAACTTAAACAACAAGATGATGGTAGAACTGTGCCAAGAATTCAAGATTCAACATCACAATTCTTCTCCTTACCGGCCAAAGATGAATGGCGCGGTAGAGGAAGCTAACAAGAATATTAAGAAGATTGTGCAGAAGATGGTTATCACTTACAAAGATTGGCATGAGATGTTACCATTTGCACTACATGGGTACCGAAGGTCGGTCAGGACGTCAACCGGGGCAACTCCTTTCTCATTAATGTATGGCATGGAGGAAGTCTTGCCTGTTGTGGTAGAAATTCCTTCATTGCGTGTGACGATGGACGTGAAGCTTGATGAGGCTGAGTGGGTACGTGCCCGATATAATCAGTTGTGCCTAATTGAGAAAAAGAGATTATCGGTTATCTGTCATGGTCAGCTTTATCAGATGAGAATGAAGCGAGCATTCGACCAACGAGTACGTACTCGGGAGTATCAAGTAGGCGAGCTTGTGCTCAAGAGGATTGTTCCTCCAGGTTCAGATCATAGGGGCAAGTGGACCCCAAACTACGAAGGCCCATTCATAGTGAAGAAAGTTTTCTCAGGTGGGGCGCTGATGCTCACCACTATGGATGGAGAAGATTTCCAGTCTCCTGTTAACTCGGACGCAATTAAAAAATACTTCGCATAAAAAGACCCACTGGACACAAAAACAGAATTAAAGTCCATGCATGAAAAGGGCATCCTGACGTGCTAAAAACAGAATAAAAAGCTCGGGCAAAAGTTAGGGAAAAAAAAGAAAAAAAAATGTACACCCGCTGAGTTGAAAAGCCACATCGGACAACTTAGGCAAAAAAGGGTATCCCGGCGGATTGAAAACCGGAAAGGGAGATCCACGCAAAACAAGGGAAAAAGCAAATAACTGCGGTCCGAGTAATCTGAACCAAATCACCATTTTGTACAGCCTGACAATATTAGAAGGATAGGAATCAGTCCCCTCATCTTCTTCGGAAAGCAAAGGCAAGAACAGAAAGTCGTGAAGACATGCTGGCCATAGCAGAAAGGAAACTCATTGGAATGGCGTGTACATTGCCATTAGGATAGTTTCTTTTCTCAATTTTTGGTAGCTACCTCCTTCCAGGTAGTTGCTTCCTGATGTAAAACCTTGCCTATTCAGAGGCCATTAAATAAATGAATATTCAGTCATAAATTTGTGCTGTGTTTCTTTGTTTGCGAAAATGTCCTGAGTTTTTGGCAAAAAAAGAGCATTGCATTTAAAACATGTTTAATTTTCTCGAAAAAATTGACATGGTAGGGAAACAATTAAAAATATTTGAGTGTCGGGTGACAATGGATGAACAGATCATATCATGTAGGTCCTCGGGGCACCTGTGTGTATTATGTTGTTGCAGGTTTTGCAGGGCGAGTTTGCACTTCCTCAGGCAGAGAGTGCTCCCCGAGTGAGCTAAAACAATGAGTATCCCCAGCGAGTCCGCCAATTTATTTTTGGCCGGTGTGATAGGGTATTGCAGACATTCGTTCATGTTTCACCCCTCAACCAAGTGTCGCCAGGATATCTTAGTCATGTCCCCAGCGAAGTTCCAGGGTAATCGAACAATTTTTCTCCCCAAGCGAGTTATTTTCCACAGTGATTTCCCAGTAGGCAGTTGAAGGCCTTACTTCCCCAAAGAGTTAGAATTGTCAGAATTCTCTCCCCAGCAAGGGTTATTTAACCAAGTAGCTGCCCCAGCGAGAAACTGAATGCTTGTCTCCCCAGTGAAGTCCCCAGCTAGGGTCTGATCAAGCATTTTCCCCAGCCGGGTCTGAAAGTCGTCATTTCCCCGCAGAGACATAATCGAGATTCACTCCCGTCGTTGGAGTATTCCCCAGAGATGTTGCCAATCTATGTTGGCCATGCGACGATACAAACTGTCATTCATCTCCCCAGTCAGAGTTAGGCATCATCGAAGCTTGTGACCAGATTTCCTCCTGCAGAGTCGGGATTATTTGTTGCCGATCGGGGCATTTCGAAGTGTGCTCGTCTGCTTTCCCCATCACTCGTCTATGTTGGGTAATCCGTTTTATTGCTCGTCTGCTTTCCCCATCACTCGTCTGTATTCTCAGAGCTCACTCGTTTGTGAGATATTCTCCCTGGAAGAGGCTTGTTTATTACTGGAATGTCATTGCTTGTTTATTTTCCCCAACAGTCGCATATAAATGGTAGATTCTGATGCTCGTCCGCATTCTTCAGCATTCGTTTGTGCTTGATCTAGTTGATGCTCGTCTGCACTGCACAACACCCGTCCATGTTAAATGATTGATAAATGCTCGTATGCGTGCTCCCCAGCATTTCTTCTGTGTTTGACATCAGCCAGATGTCCGTCCGCACTTCCCAACACTCGCTCGGGCATGAACTCTTCTCCCCTGTAGAGTTGTGTTTCTTACTGGGATGATGTTGCTCGTATGTGTCCACCCTCAGCACTCGTCTGTGTTTGATTATTGTTCGTCCTCAACACTTGTTCGTGTTCGGCATCTGCTAGTTGCTCGTCTATGTTTGAAAAATTGGGGTGGTTGCTCGTATGTATTCTCCAACACTCATCTGTGTTTGGTATCTATTTGAAGCTCGTTAGATACTCGTCTGTATCAGCCTTCCCACTCGTCTATGTTGACTTATATCCGTATGAATGATGATTTGGTATTTTCTCTAGTACTCGTCTGTATTGCTTCTCCAAATGCTCGTATGTTTTGGATTTCTGATATTCGTTTGTATCATCGCTTGAAGCGCTCGTCTGTGTTTCTTAGATCATCGTCCGATATTTGTCTGTATCATTGACTTATGGCACTCGTCTGTGTTCTCCTGATGGTCGTCCAATGCTCGTCTATATTGAAGAGGTTTGAAGTCCTGACGGCGGGATTAAACGTCAAAATGGTTACCAGTCCTGGCGTAACAGGTTTATCCGAAGGAGGTTCGTCTGTCTCAAGCACCACGTATCTACGCAAGATTTGTGAAGAGGGTTCGTCAAATCCTAATGTTGCACCTGGCGTAATAGGTTTTCTCCAAGAAGTCTCGTCTGTCTTAGACCATATGTCTACGGATAACATATGAAGAGGGTGCGTCTATCCTGATTATGCATGTCTATCCCAGAGACTTGAGTGCATCACTGGTCCTGGCGTAACAGGTTTATCCGAAGGAGGTTCGTCTGTCTCAGATCATATATGGAAAAATGTAGGGGGGCTCGTATATCCAGCACCTGGCGTAACAGGTTTGTTTGAAGAAGACTCGTATGTCCAGCACCTAGTGTAACAGGTTTATTTGAAGAGGACTCGTATGTCCAGTTCCTGGAGTAACAGGTTTGTTCGAGGAAGACTCGTCTGTCTAGGTTTTTTCTATCCGAAGTAACAGCTCAACTTGGAAGGAGCTCGTCTGCTTTCTCCCCACTTCAGTCGCCAAAGCGTCATTTGGTTGGGTTTATTTCCCATTGCTTGCATTCTCCGGCAGAGTGCAAATTTCAGGTCTTCTTGGTATTCAATCATAGTTCATCTTGAACGGTCGATAGCTGTGCTACCGTCCTTTTCAGATTAACAGTTGCTTGAATAGGGGCAGTTGTAACACCCCAAATTTGCCCTCTCCTGCCTAGCATCATCATCATATCATAATCATCATCAGCATGTCATATCTTTAGCATTTTGCATAGAAAAATGAAGCATGACACTTAGCATGTGGTCAATCATCAGGGAAATTCAAAGCTCACAAGGCAGGTTATAAGGTTGACATCAGGGTCAAAGCCTAAGGAAAGGATTGAGGATCAAAATCAGATCAAAATGGTTGGCACCGGCTTATTCTTGAAGGTTCCCACCAAAAGGAGGGAAATTCAAAATTTATTGGCGTTATCCGGTTAACGGATTGGTTAACCAGTTAACGGCCACGAATTTTGAATTTCCAACAGCAATTCAGCATGTGTAATTTTTGGTTCAATTTCCATTTTTTGATTTTTATTCATTTTTGATTTAATTGGAAATTAAAAGGAAGGATCTAGAGCACTTGTCCAAGCCTAATCCCATTGCTACATCCTAATCACACTACCCAAACCATAATTTTGGATCCCAAGCCTAATTTTTGGGCCCCAAACCTAAACCATATTTAATCATTTCTCTCCAAACCAAGAGGGCTCTCCCTCATTTTTCACTCTCATTTCTGAATTTTCACTTCTCTCACTCACAATTCTCTCACTTTTCTCTCCCAATTTTCCAAATCACTCAAAGTTCCTCTTTGAAGATCACACAACCTTGCCTTGAGGTGTGTAGATCTTGGAACTAGACCTCCATCCATAGCTTCATTTCATCTTGTTGTTGGTTTAATTGGTGATTCAGATCTGGTTTGGGATCTAGAAGTGCTTTTTGGATCCAAAATTCTGCATCAAGAGCTTGTTCTTGCATTTATTTTGCTCGGAGAGTGAAGCTTAGCACCAGATCTTTAATGTTTTGCGCGAGATCTATCATTTTTAGCTCGATCAACAATTACCAAAGCATACCTCAGCTTTGTAGGTTGGTTAATTTCATATCTAACTCTTTTTTAGCTTATTTGCATGCTTGCGTTTTAGATCTGCCATGTGCTTGCGTATTTGCTTGTGTCGCTTGATTTGATTGATTGATTTGTGACCGTATCTATGTATTAATGTTCATAAGCTTCATGATGCCTTTTAATGTGAATTGATGCATTATTTTCATGTTCAAATGCTTGCTGGTCTGGTGTAAGATTATTTGAATAAGCTGGTTGTGAGCTGATTTTTGCAGGTTTTTGCTGCTATTTTAACAGCGTTAACCGGTTAAGGGATTGGTTAACCGGTTAACGCACCTGAATTATGCTGTTTTACGCAGGCTTTGGCATGGTTAACCGGTTAACGCTTTGGTTAACCGGTTAACACTGAAGCAGTAGGCCTTTTTTGCTTTATTTCAAGCATGTTTGATCCCCATACTTGTTCTAAATGCCATGGATCATTATATGATCATTGAATATGATTGTTTGGGTGATTTTCTCGCTGATTGATGCATGCTTCCGTGTTCTCGACACATAAATGCTCGTTTGTGCTATGTTTGGCATGATTGTTTGATCTTGGTTTGGTGTGAGCTTTGAGCATGTCATTGCCATGATTCTCTTGATGAACAACTTGCTGGAATTTTGCTAACATTTCAGGGGCTTATGGTAAGTGAAGTGTGGATGTTCATCCACATTTCAATTCTACATCCTTCTCTCTTTTAATTGCTTTCTCCTTGTGTTTTTTTTATGTGCCTTATGCCATCATGTAATTCAACTCTTTCCTTCCCCCTTTAGGAGCAACTTATCTCCTTTAGAGGAGTAAGTTACTTGCTAGCTCTTGCTTCCTCTTCTTCTTGCTCCTCTTTGGTTCTTCTTTCTTAGGATAGTTGAAACCTCACTAACCTTAGGACCTCTTTTTCATGACAACATTAGGGTTAGTCTTTCCCATTTTAGACTTTTACCTTTTTGCTCCTTTGGTTTCTTTCTCTTCTCATCTCAAAACAAAACCTAAAAAACATTAATAAAAAGAAGTGACTTCTTGTGTAATAGCCTTATTCCATGGGGCATATGTATTCATTCCATCTTGGAATAGTGCATTTTT
Organism: Lathyrus aphaca; assembly: GCA_963966055.1. NCBI lineage: Eukaryota > Viridiplantae > Streptophyta > Magnoliopsida > Fabales > Fabaceae > Lathyrus > Lathyrus aphaca. Next base: position 146,377,471 of record OZ014523.1, read on the forward strand.
CTAGTATGATGCACAAGTCGGATCATGAAGTCATCTTCATCAAGAAAAACTCTAAAAAGCACTTCTTCATTTTTAATCACTAAAACACCTAATAAATTCAACAAGTCAATGAATTTAGGCCCTTGCCTTTGGAAACAAGTCTTGGATATGTTCTCCTTACTTGGTGTGCTTGTTCTATTATTCCATCTTGGAATGTAGTACAAGACCACATTCCATAGAAAAGAGCTTGAGTTCATTATCTTGTGCCATACCATTAAAAAAGCTCTAAAAAACACAAACAAACAATAATCGTCTTTCCTCCGAGAATTCTTTTCTCATCTCCTTCACTCCGTCCGCGAAATTGCTTCTTCCTGTCATTATGCAAGACGGTTACGCACTCGTTATCCGAGTCTGCAACACCTGAGCATTGACATAAGCAGTTCAAGCCTTAATTCACAAGCAATCTTTTCTACCCCTAGTTAGGGGAACTATGGCATCTCTGATCCTCATGTCCAGTGAGGTACGTAGGCAGCGGGGTAGGGCCTGTTCAAGCACAATCTTTTATTTTCCTTACATTTTCCCCCTTTCTTTTCTTTTCTTATCCAGTTCATCTCCTTTTCTTTGCAGCAACTTTCATTTCTTCACCCTTTGAAGCAGTTTCTTTGCAAGCGTGGATCCTGTCGGGTACGGCGGACGATCTGAGGTGCTAATACCTTCCCAGGTTGTAACCGACTCCCGAACCCAGTCTCTTTGGTTCGCAGGACCCGTTTCCTTCCTCTTCTTTTCTTCGGTTTGTGCAGCATTACCATTCCCGTTCCTTCGGGATAAAAATGCCTGGATGGCGAGTCTACCTTTTCCGCACCACTTTCGCGTTTGTACCAGGATGGAAATCCGGGGATCGACAAGTGGCATACTACATTTGTTAGAAAACCCACTCGCATCCGAGGGCCCACTGGGAACTCGCATAGGATGACCTGGTTTTCTCATAGGAACTCAGTTAAAGCAAATTGTTTGTAAGGCGATTGTATTATATCGCAGGGCTGAATGTACTATTGTTTCTCAATTTAGTGCTTGAAGCTGGGAACTTATGAAGGATGCTTGTTTTTCCTAGACTCAGCTGAGACCTCCCTGAGTAGTACATAATGCTAAACCGATTCCCTGATATGGTTATGACCCCATTTCTTGGAAATGGTGAATGTATTATTGCTATTCGGATTTGAGAGTCCGTGATGTTGACCCGAGGTAGCACACCGGTGAGATTGGGAGTGATTTATAGGTTTGCAAGTGTCGCTCCCTGGATTTCCATCCTGGTACAAACGCGAAAGTGGCACGGAAGAGGGTAGAGTCGCCAACCAGGCATTTTTATCCCGAAGGAACGGGAATGGTAATGCAGCACAAACCAGGGAAATCAAGGAAGGATAAAGGTCCTGCGAACCAAAGAAACTGGGTTCGGGAGTCGGTTACAACCTGGGAAGGTATTAACACCCCAGATCGTCCGCCGTACCCGACGGGATCTACGCTTGCAAAGAATGTTTCAAAGGGTGTAAGAATGAAAGCTGCTGCAAAAGAAAAATCTGAAACTGGATAAGAAAAGAAAAAAAGGGGAAAATGTAGGGAAAATAAAAGAGTGCTAAAAAAGGCCCTACCCCGCTGCCTACGTACCTCATCTGGACATGAAGATCAGAGTCGCCGTAGTTCCCCTAACTAGGGGTGAAAAAATTGCTTGTGAATTAAGGCTTGAACTGCCTATGTCAATGCTCAGGTGTTGCAGGCTCAGACGACGAATGCGTTACAGTCTTGCAAAGTGACAAGTAGTAGCAAGTTTGTACGTAAGGAGTGAGTGGGATTAGAAAAGAAGTCCCGAAGGAGAGACGCTTATTGTTTCTCCAGTGTTTTTAAGAAGTCTTTTTAAGGAGTGTGGCACAAGAGAATGAACTCAAGCTCTTTCGCATGGAATGTATACTTGCTACTACATTCCAAGATGTAATAATAGAACAAGCACACCAAGTAAGGAGAATTTATCCAAGACTTGTTTCCAAGGGCAAGGGCTTAAGCTCATTGACTTGTTGAACTTATTAGGTGCTTTAGTGATTAAAATGAAGAAGTATTTTTTTATGGTTTTCTTGATGAAGATGACCTCATGATCAGACTTGTGCATCATGCTAGACAAATGCACTATTCCAAGATGGAATAAATACATATGCCTCATGGAATAAGGCTATTGCACAAGAAGTCACTTCTTCTTTATTAAGGTGTCTTTTATGGTTTGTATGAAGATGAGAAGAGAGAGAACCAAAGGAGAAAAAGGTAAAAGTCTAATGGGGAAAGACTAAACCTAAAGTTATCATGCAAAGGTGGTCCTAAGGTTAGTGAGGATTGAACTCTATCCTAATGAATAAGAAGGAAAGAGAAGAAAAGAGAAGAAGAAAAGGAGAAAAAGAAGGACATAGAAGACAACTTACTTCTCTAAAGAAGATAAGTTGCTTCTAAAGGGGAAAGATGAGAGTTGAAACACATGATGGCATAAGGCTCATCAAAAATCACAAAATAGAAAGCAAAGTAAGAAGAAGAGATGAAGAGTTGAAATGTGGATAAACATCCACACTTCACTTACCATTGCACCTACAAATGTTAGCAAAATTTCCAGCACATATTCAGCACATCAATCAATACTAACACATCAACACAATTCATGGAATTAACATGCTCAAAGTTTCAAGAAGGCAAAATCAACAAACATGCCAAGCTTTGCAAATACATGAATTTACGTGTCGAGAAAATAAAGGCGTCAACCAACAAGCAAACCACCTTAAACAAGCATACAAAATGATCATACAATAATCCATGATGATTAAAGCAAGTAAGAAAATCAAACAAACTCAAAACAGCCCAAAAAAGTCACTCTTCTTCAGTGTTAACCGGTTAACCAAATCATTAACCAGTTAACCAACTTAAACCTGCAGAAAAAACACAGAAAACAGACGTGTTAACCAGTTAACACTCTGCGAACAACACTAAAACCTGCAGAAAAAACAGTCCAAACCAGCTTATTTCAAATAATCCACCAACAGTCCAACAATCAATTATGCATGAAATAATAAGATCAATTCACATTAATCAAACACAATTAGGCTCATGGACATTAACGCATAAATCCAATCAAAAATCAACCAAACAATTCAAGCAAGACAAGCAAATACACAAGCACATGGTGGATCTAAGCACAAGCATGAAAATAAGCTAAAAATTGTGTTAGATCTGAACTTGACCAACCTACAAAGCTGAGATATGCTTTGGTAAATGTTGTTCAAGGTAGAAATGAGGAATCTCGCGAAAAACATCGAAGATCTGGTGCTAATCTTTCCACACAATGCAAAATAAATGCTAGCAAAGAATCTTGATGCAAGAACTTGACTCCAAAAGCACTTCTAACTACCAAATCAGATCTGAACCAAGTAGTGAAACCAGAAAATTGATGCAAAGAAGCTATGGATGAAGGTCTAGTTCCAAGATCCGCAAACTTTAATGCAAAGTTTTGTGATCTTCAAAGAGGAACTTTGAGTGATTTGGAAAATTGGGAGAGAAAATGATAGAATGGTGAGAGAGTAATGAAAATTCAGAAATTGAGAAGTATGAATTATGAGAGAGAGCCCTTTTGGTTTGGAGGGAAATGGAATAAATATCCTCTAGGTTTGGGGCCCAAAAATTTGGTTTGGAGTCCAAAAAAATGGATTGGAATTAGCTTAGAAAGGTGATTAGGATCTAGCTTTGGAATTAGGCTTGGTAAATTCTCTAGATCCTTCTTCATAATTCCCAATTAACTAAAAAATGAATAAAATCAGAAATAATGAAAAAATGGAGCAAAACACACATGTTGAACTTGTTGCTGGAATTCAAAATTCGCAGTCGTTAACCGGTTAACTAAAGCGTTAACCGGTTAACGCAGGAAAATTTTGAATTCTCCCTCCTTTTGGTGAGAAATCCTAAGAATACATATGCGCCAACCATTTCAATCTGATCTTGATTCTCAATCCTTTTAGGGCTTTGACCATGATACCAAGCTTGAACAAAAAGTCTTGTGAACTTCCTGCCAGGTCACTTGGCTCTTGACTTTGACTTGTAAAATCACGAGTTCTCAGATGATTGATCATATGCCTTATGCTGGAACATGTGAGTGCTATGCTTCATTTTTCTATGTAAAATGCTAAGGATATGACATGTTTATGATGATTATGATATTATGATGATGCCAAAGAGAAGAGGGCAAATTTGGGGTGTTACAGCTGCCCCTATTCAAGCAACTGTTAATCTGAAAAGGAAGATAGCACGGGCTATCGACCATTCAAGATAAACTGTGGTTGAATACCAAGAAGACCTGAAATTTGCACTCTGCTAGAGAATGCAAGCAAAAGGAAGTAAACCCAACCACATAACACTCTGGGTGACTGAAGTGAAGACAAAGCAGACGAGCTCCTTCCAAATTGAATTGTTATGCCAGATAAGAAACACTTAGACAGACGAGTCTTCTTCAAGCAAATCTGTTACGCCAGGAACTGGACATACGAGCCATCTTCAAGTAAACCTGTTATGCCAGGAATGGACATACGAGCCCTCTTCAAGTAAACATGTTACGCCAGGAATTGGACATACGAGCCCTCTTCATACATTTTTATAAAAAGATATGACTTGAGACAGACGAACCTCCTTCGGATAACCCATTACACCAGGACCAGTGATGCACTTAAGTCTATGGGATAGACATTCCTAAACAGGATAGACGAACCCTCTTCATATATCCTTCGTAGATATATGGTCTAAGACAGACGAGTCTTCTCTGAGCAGGCCTGTTACGCCAGGTGCGAAGTTAGGATTGGACGAACCCTCTTCACAAATCTTACGTAGATAAGTGGTGTCTGAGACAGACGAACCTCCTTCGGATAACCTGTTACGCCAGGACTGGTAACCATTTTGACGTTTAATCCCACCGTCAGGACTTCAAACCTCTTCAATACAGACGAATATTGGATGATCATCAAGAGAAACACAGACGAATGCCATAAGTCAATGATACAAACGAATATCAGACGATGATCTAAGAAACGCAGACGAGCGCTTCAGGCGATGATACAAACGAATATCAACCACTGATACAGAAAAATAACGGAAATACAAGCTTTACATCAATTAGACACAACTGATTATATTGAGCACGTACCCACTCGGCCTCATCAAGCATCACATCCATAATCACACGTAAAGAACGAATTTCTACCTTAACAGGAAAGACCGCCTCCCTGCCATACACCAAGGAGAAAGGGGTTGCCCCGGTTGACGTCCTGACTGACGTTCGGTACCCATGCAATGTGAATGGTAACATCTCATGCCAATCTTTGTAAGTGAAAACAATCTTCTGCACAATCTTCTTAATATTCTTGTTAGCTGCCTCTACCGCGCCATTCATCTTTGGCCGGTAAGGAGAAGAATTGTGATGTTGAATCTTGAAGTCTCGACACAGTTCTGACATCATCTTGTTGTTTAAGTTGGAACCATTATCAGTAATGATTCGCTCGGGCACTCCGTATCTGCAAATGATGTCTCTTTTCAGAAATCTGGCTGCCACTTAGCGAGTGACATTGGTGTAAGATGATGCTTCAACCCATTTGGTAAAATAATTAATCGCAACCAAGATGAAACAATGACCATTTGAAGTAGTAGGCTCTATCTTCCCGATCATGTCAATTCCCCACATAGAAAAGGGCCAAGGAGATGACATGACGTTAAGCAGGCTAGGAGGAACATGCACCTTGTCTGCATATATCTGGAATTTATGGCACTTATGGGCGTACGAACAACAATCTGCATCCATTGTTAGCCAATAGTACCCTGATCTCAATAACTTCTTAGCCATTGCATGCCCCCCTGCATGAGTACTGAAGGATCCCTCGTGGACTTCCTGCATTAACAAGTCTACTTCGTGTCTATCCACGCATCTGAGCAAGACCATGTCTAAGTTCCTCTTATACAGAACCCCGTATGCATTCAAGAAGAAGCTAGTAGCCAGTCGTCTCAAGGTCTTCTTGTCATTGGATGATGCCCCAACTGGGTATTCTTTTTTTGCAGGAAAATCTTAATATCAAAGTACCAAGGTTTCTCATCAGAGAAAGCATAAGCTAGTGCATCAAGCCTGTAAATGTCAATCTTGGGCACATAGTTCCAACACAAGACTTTGATGGACAAAGAAAGAGTAGCCAATTCATCGGCAAATTGATTCTCATCTCGTGGTATATATTGAAGCTTAACTATTGTGAAGAACGTCAACAGTCTTCTGGCATAATCCCTATAAGGAATTAAGTTCTCTTGATGTTTATACCACTTTCCAGTAACCTGGTTGATAATGAGGGTTGAATCTCCGAATATATCGAGGGTCTTAATCCGAAGATTAATAGCCTCCTCTATTCCCATTATGCACGCCTCGTATTCCGCTTCATTGTTGGTGCAACCAAAAGTAATTCTAGTAGCGAAGGGAAAGTGAACACCTTCGGGAGTGATAAGAACAACATCAATTCCACGTCCATTGATATTGACCTCCCCATCAAACATCAACTTCCATTTGGATTCAGGGTCAGGCCCCTCCTCCGGATGTGGTTCCTCGCAATCTCTTGCCTTGAGGTACATGATGTCCTCATCAGGGAAATCAAACTTCATTGGCTGATAATCGTCTTCAAGTGGTTGCTGTGCAAGATAATCCGACAACACACTTCCTTTGATGGCTTTCTGGGAAGTATATTGTATATCATACTCTGTTAATATCATTTTCCATCTTGCAACCCTTCCGGTTAATGTTGGTTTCTCAAAAATATACTTGACATGGTCCATTTTTGAGATTAGCAATGTGGTGTGGGTCAACATGTACTGTCTCAGTCAGCGAGCAGCCCATGCCAAAGCGCAACAAGTTTTCTCGAGCAGTGAGTAACGGGATTCACAATCGGTAAACTTTTTGACTAGACTCAACTAGACTCGTCATGTTGGCCTAGCACACACCCCATCGACCCTTATAACACAGTCAAGTAAATGATAAGTGGTCGTCCTGGAACGGGAGGCATTAGAATCGGAGGCTCCTGCAAATATTCTTTTATCTTTTCAAAGGCTCTTTGACAATCCTCATTCCACTAGACCGTTTGTTCTTTTCTTAGCAATTTGAAGATTGGCTCGCATGTGGCAGTTAGATGAGATATAAACCGAGAAATGTAGTTCAATCTCCCTAAAAACCCACACACTTCTTTTTCTATTTTTGGTGCAGGCATGTCTTGTATTGCTTTTACTTTTGCAGGATCTACCTCAATCCCCCTTTGGCTAACAATAAAACCCAGCAATTTACCGGAATGCACTCCGAAAGTGCACTTGTTTGGATTCAACCTCAATTTGTACTTTATCAATCTATCAAACAACTTTTTGAGATTGACCAGGTGCTCTTCTTCATCCCGGGACTTGGCAATCATATCGTCCACATAGCACTCAATTTCCTTGTGTATCATATCATGGAACAAAGTTACCATAGCCCATTGATACGTTGCCCCGACATTCTTCAATCCAAAGGGCATAACCTTATAACAGAATATACCCCACGGGGTAATGAACGTCATTTTCTCCATGTCCTCTGGTGCCATCTTGATCTGATTATACCCGGAGAAGCCATCCATGAAAGAAAATACCAAAAAATGAGCGGTGTTATCTACCAGCACATCAATCTGAGGTAATGGAAAGTCATCCTTTGGACTTGCTCTGTTTAGATCCCGATAATTGACGCACATCCGAACCTTGCCATCTTTCTTTAGTACAGGCACAATATTAGCTACCTAAGATGGGTAACTAGTCACAGCAAGGAGCCTGACATCCCACTGCTTTTGAAATTCCTTCTCGATCTTCATTGCCATATTAGGGCGAGTTCTTCTCAACTTTTGCTTTACCCACGGACAATCTTCTTTTAGTGGCAGCTTGTGTACACCAATGTCAGTATCTAACCCCAGCATATCTTGATACGACCAGGAGAAGATATCCACATATTCACGTAACATACCAATCAACTCCTTCTTTACCTCGACCTGCAGACTGGCCATAATTTTTATCTCTTCCTTTACATCCTCAGACCCGATGTTGATGATCTCTATTTCTTCCTGATGAGGCTGAATGACCCTTTCCTCTTATTTCAACAACCTAGCCAATTCTTTTGGGAGTTCACAGTCTTCCTCATCCCCTTCATCATCTTGGTAGATAGGATTGTCGAAGTCATGCATAGTTATAGCAGGAACGTTATCACAGGAATCCGAATGATCGACACTGCACAAATGATGTGCTTAATTCAGAATCTGTTATTTTTTAAAAGAGACGCAAACACACAAAAACATTGGAAAGAGAAAAATATTGCTATTTTATTTGTTTTTGTGAAAAAATTTAAAACGAAAGAAAGAGAACACAATTTGCTTGAAAAATGTCCTTTATTTCATGGAAAAAGTAAATGCATTAAAAGCATGGTGGCTCTACAGATGGATCCATGCACCTTGGGCAGAGTGCAGGATTTGACATGCAGTATGATAAAAATGGAAACAAGAAAATTACTTTGACTGCATAGTAACTTGAACAAAAACTTCAACAGACTAGTTCCGGAGCTCCTCCCCAGGTGCACATGGGTGAATCCAGTTATCCAAATCGCAATCACGATCCCCCTCTTCATCTATAGCACAAATGTGGTTGTAGTCGAGCATTCCAGCACTTGTGAACGTTATGGACTTATTGCCCTAAGACTAGCTAGACCCACTAGGTTGATATCCAAGACCAAACTTGTCATCTTTCTTTTCTACTTCTAACAGCTTGCCCCAGCCCTGGGCATTTCCAGATTGGATTACTTCCTTAGCTTGCTTGTAGGAGTAGATAGGAGTCCCCTCCTTCTCATGGCTTTGAACTGCAACAACTGGAGACAAAGTACTAACATTAACTATCTCAAAAGCTTGGAAAAGTGTCTCATGGATCTCCCCGTCCATTTCCACATACTTAAAGGTCGACATATGACTTATGAAAATATATTCTTCCCCGCATACAGTAACAACCTGGCTGTCTACCACATATTTTAACTTTTGATGCAACATGGATGTTACTGCGCCCGCAACATGAATCCAAGGACGTCCCAGCAAGCAGCTATAAGCAGGTTGGATATCCATAACATAGAATATTTTCTTGAATACCTGAGACCCAATCTTTACCGGTAGCTCTACCTCCCCGAACACATACCTCTGTGGCCCATCAAAGGCTTTCACAATCAAATCACTAGGTCGCAAAACAATGCCATCAACATTCAGCTTCATTAAGGCCTTCTTAGGGAGCACATTGAGAGAAGATCCTATATAAACCAAGACATGTGATAGAACAACACCCTTACACTCCATGGTGATGTGTAATTCCTTGTTGTGATTACGTCCTTCAGAGATGAGATCTCTATCTGTGAATCCCAACCCATGGTCGGTGTTCACACTGGCTACCATAGCTTCCAACTAGTTTACAGTTATCTCTTGTGGTACATATGCCATTTGTAAAACTTTTAGCAAAGCCTCCCAGTGAGCTTGAGAACACATTAAGAATGACATAATGGATATCTTGGGCGTGGTCTAATTCAGCTGTTCAACCACCTTATAGTCACTTTTCTTAATTATTCTCACGAATTCCTCAACTTCTTTTTCAAAAGTGCCCTGACTAGCAACATGAGTTTTCACCTCTTCAGTCACTATTTGCTTACCCTTAGCCTTTGCAATAGCTTCAGCTTCGGGATCACCTCTAAGAACTTGAGGAGCAAAGAGACACCCACTCCGAGTAAACCCACCAACTCCTCCGACATTCACAACAGTCGGGTCAATTGTCACTGCTTTACTGTCCACTTTCTGACCTTCTACATACACGTCCGAGCCATAGTGCCAAGGGATGGCCTTGTCATCAACATAAGGAACCGGTCCCGGAACAATGATAGTTACTGGACTCACTTCTGGGACATAGATAGTCACAGGCTCTCTCCGGGCAGGAACCTCAGCAGGATCAAAATAAATTGTCACTATAGACACACAATCACTTCTATTATCAACCCTGTCAAATTGTAGAGACCCCTCATCAATCAAACATTGTAACCCAGATTTCAAATCCCCTCAACCGTTTAACTGAATTCATGCAACCCTCGCAGTGATAACCACAACCTGGAAAAACCTTCCCTTTCAACAACCTGTCTTTCACCACTAACAACAAAGTCTTCACTTCATCCACTTTTAGAATCAAGTTTAACCTCTCGCCACCATCAACATCATTTATCCGGGCCCCTCCATGATTTGGAATGGGGTTTGATGTAACATTTGGAGGCGGTGCAAAGTTAATTGCTTTCGAGTCATACCCCACTGGAAACTCTCCAGGTGGTGGTGGTGCTAATGCCCTCAACTGAACCAAATTCAAATCTAACAATCTCTGGAGTAGTGTTGTGTATGTCATAGGGATATCCTCAAGCACCCTGTTAGTTGGACGAGCTTGTCTCTGTTGATAAGGGCTTTGCTGATAGTTATTGCGTTATGGCTGTTGTTGTTGTTGTTGTGGTTGTTGCACAGGACTTGTTGGAATAGTGACAGCTGCCACCTGCCCGTAAGATCCCCTGTATCCACGGCCCCGGCCTCGGTCGTACACAACATTAGTTTCTCCTTCCCTTCTTCTTGGAGGTCCATTTAAAGCTTTTCGAACACCACTTGAGGTACCCGTACCACTGTCTTGGATCTTCCCCATTTTCAGCAGGGTTTCAACCCTTTCAACAGCTATCACGATATCATTAAACTTTGTTGCTGAACAAGACGCTAGTCTCTCAATAAACACCCCTTACACGGTTCCCATAAACATATCTTCCATTTCATTCTCTAACAAAGGAGGTTGCACTTGAGCAGCAAGCTGACGCCACCTCTAGGCGTACTCTTTGAACCCTTCCTTAGCACTCTGAGACATTGTCTGCAACTGGGTACGATTTGGAGCCATATCCAAATTATACTGATACAACTTTACAAACGCTTCGGCTAAATCCTTCCAGCTTCGAATATTGACCCTGCTCAACTTTATGTACCATTCCAAGGAAGCCCGTACAAGACTATCCTGAAAGTAATACATCCACATCTTTTCATCGTCTGTATGCGCATCAATCCTCCCCACAAAAGACTGAAGGTGAGTTTTCGGGCACGCTGTTCTGTTGTACTTATCAAAAGTAGGGACCTTGAACTTGTAGGGAATTCTCACCCCTGGCACTAAGCCTAGATCATTGATGTCAAACCCTAGAGAACTCTGAGATTGAATGGCGCGAATTTGCTCAGCCATTTCTTCAAACCTCCTATTCATGTCAATTCCCTGGCCTTCCTCCTCATCCAGCAAAGTGAACTGCTCGTCCTACCCATCCATCTGCATGTTATTCACTCCATCATTGTTAATAGTGACCCCTGGTTGCACCATAGAGATTTCAACGTGACGGACGCCAGCCCCATTGCGATTACCTCCATCTGTTGTCCCATTGTTCCTGGCTTGATTGTTCTCCACCATTTCGCACAAACGCTCTTGAGTTTGACCCATCCCAACCATGAGGGTCATGAAGTTGTCCATTCTTGTCCTCAAGTCAGCCAGATCTGCTTTCATCTGATCCATTGCTCTCTCTCTCTCTCTGTTTACCTTTGTAGGGTATCTGTGTACAGTTGATTGTCTCTGAACCTTCTTGGGAGCTATAGTGCCTGTTAGTGACACAAACATTAGAAAACTGATGAATTACCTACAAAACAACAAACAGGTTATATGCATGCAATGTAACTATTCATGTTTCCACGTTCAGCCATTAATATGCCCCAGTTCTGGTATTTTTGACAGAGAGTAGTCCAGATGTCCTTTTGGAAACTAGCTTTTCAAACTCTTTTGAGGAGTATTCAGACCCTGATTGCTTCAGACAAACAACTTTGCTCATTTAGAAATGATAACTGGAAAGTATCATTGTATAACATGAACAAACTACCTACAACCAGAGTCATAGACATACACATAATTCCCAAAGGGTTACAATTCAATACAAAAACAAAAAAGATAAAGCAAAACTCCTACAAAAATCCTGTAGGTAGTCTGGATACAAACAACAATAAACTAAAACTCTAGGCTAAAGGAAGATTCAGGATCCTATTCTGAAGTCACCATCCCTGTCCGGTTCTTCTTGACGACTGCTCTCAGCTTAAGATCTGCAATCTCCTTCATTGCTTCCTCCAAGGCTAGCTGGCTCTATACCAATTGCTGAGTCTTTTCCCTTCATATTTTGTGAACTTCTTCTACTTCTTCTTTCTTGAATGCCATCTTCACCTCAAAGAACTCTTCCTTTTCTTTGTACTTTTCTGCTCCTGTTCTCTTTGGCCCTGTAACCAAGTAATGGATTGACGAGCTTCTCTAAGAGTCTTCAAAATCTTCTTACGCTCCGCTTCTCTTTTTGATTCTATTAAACCCAATCTCTAAAAATGAATTTCTCTCCCAGCAAACTCCTTTTCTTTAGCTTCTAAGGTAGCCTGCATTACACCCACACTTCACTTACCATTACACCTACAAATGTTAGCAAAATTTCCAGCACATATTCAGCACATCAATCAATACTAACACATTAACACAATTCATGGAATTAACATGCTCAAAGTTATAAGAAGGCAAAATCAACAAACATGCCAAGCATTGCAAATACATGAATTTACGTGTCGAGAAAATGAAGGCATACATCAACCAACAAGCAAACCACCCTAAACAAGCATACAAAATGATCATACAATGATCCATGATGATTAAAGCAAGTAAGAAAATCAAACAAACTCAAAACAGAAAAAACAAAAGTCACTATGCTTCAGTGTTAACCGGTAAACCAAAGCGTTAACCGGTTAACCAACTTAAACCTGCAGAATAAACACAGAAAATAGACGTTTTAACCGGTTAACCAAATGTTAACCGGTTAACACTATGCGAACAACACTAAAACCTGCTGAAAAAATAGTCCAAACTAGCTTATTTCAAATAATACACCAACAGTCCAGCTTATTCATGAATTAGTAAGATCAATTCACATTAATCATACACAATTAGGCTCATGGACATTAACGCATAGTTCCAATCACAAATCAACCAAACAATTCAAGCAAGACAAGCAAATACACAAGCACATGGTGGATCTAAGCACAAGCATGCAAATAAGCTAAAAACATAGTTAGATTTGAACTTAACCAACCTACAAAGCTGAGATATACTTTGGTAAATGTTGTTCGAGCTGGAAATGAGGAATCTCGCGGTAAACTTCCAAGATCTGGTGCTAATCTTCCCACACAATGAAAAATAAATGCAAGCAAAGAATCTTGATGCAAGAACTTGGCTCCAAAAGCACTTCTAACTACCAAATCCGATATGAACCAAGTAGTGAAACCAGAAAATTGATGCAAAGAAGCTATGGATGAAGGTCTAGTTCCAAGATCCACAAAATTTAATTCAAAGTTTTGTGATCTTCAAAGAGGAACTTTGAGTGATTTGGAAAATTGGGAGAGAAAATGAAAGAATGGTGAGAGAGTAGTGAAAATTCAAAAAATTGAGAAGTGTGAATTATGAGAGAGAGCCCTTTTGGTTTGGAGGGAAGTGGAATAAATATCCTCTAGGTTTGGGGCCCAAAAATTTGGTTTGGAGTCTAAAAAAAGTGGATTGGAATTAGCTTAGAAAGGTGATTAGGATCTAGCTTTGGAATTAGGCTTGGTAAACTCTCTAGATCCTTCTCCATAATTCCCAATTAATTCAAAAATGAATAAAATAAGATATAATGAAAAAATGAAGCCAAAATCACATGCTGAACTTGCTGCTGGAATTCAAAATTCGCAGTCGTTAACCGGTTAACCGGTTAATGCAGGAAATTTTGAATTCTCCCTCCTTTTGGTGGGAAACCCCAAGAATACATCTTCGCCAACCATTCCAAAATGATCTTGATTCTCAATCCTTTTAGGGCTTTGACCATGATACCAAGCTTGCACAAAAGGTCTTGTGAACTTCCTGCCAGGTCACTTGGCTCTTGACTTTGACTTGTAAAATCACGAGCTCTCAGATGATTGATCATATGCCTTATGCTGGAACGTATGAGTGCTATGCTTCATTTTTCTATGAAAAATGCTAAGGATATGACATGTTTATGATGATTATGATATGATTATGATGCTAAAGAGAAGATGGCAAATTCGGGGTGTTACAACAAGCACCCTAAACTTCCAACATACTCACTTTTCAAGTGTTACTTTGTGATGTGATCCAGTTCTATATGATCTTTGGTTGTGAATTCTGGGATTTCTGCACATAGATAATGTTATTATGACTCTTCAACGACACTTGATTATCTGGTCATCACCAACACAGACAAGTCCCTGGTCACATGCCTTGCATTTCATAACATCATTACATCGTTAATCATTTGTGTTGTTTTTCATTCTCAGGGTTGCATATTGTTCCCAATCCCGGTCAGACTTCTTGCTCAGAGATGGAAGGCTTCAGGAAGAGGAATATCCATTATAAGTTCTTTGATACTAAGATAGAGATGATAAACCAGATGTTATCTTTGATCACTCCATATCATTTTGAAGATTTCCGGAAGGCTTACGGGGGTATTCTTGATATGGTGGTAGATTGGGGCCGTTTTGAGAGAAGCATTATTCATACACTACTGCAATATTATGACTTTCGACTCAAATGCTTTACATTTCATGACTTCAACTTGGCCAAGTTGTTTGACAGGTTGCAGAAGTTCATACTGAGGTTGAACCCGAACAAGTGTACATTCGGAGTGCGCTCCGGTAATTTGTTGGTTTTCATTGTAAGTGAAAGGGGGATTGAGGTCGACCCTATGAAGGTAAAAGAAATTCAAGAGATGCTTGAGCCTAAAACTGAGAAAGAGGTACGTGACTTCTTAGGAAGATTGAACTACATTGCATGGATCATATCTCACCTAACGACTACGTTTGAACCAATATTCAATCTCTTAAGAAAGAATCAGGACTTCAAGTGGAATGATGACTGACAATTGGCTTTCGCCCAAATCAAAGAGTTTCTACAAGAACCGCCAATCCTCATGCCCCTAGTTCTGGGAGGCATATGATTATGTACCTTACAATATTTGAAGGATCAATGGGCTGCGTTCTCGGTTAACATGACGAGTCTGGTCGAAAAGAGCATGCAATATACTAAGGATTCACATGCAGGCTCGTATAACTTTCTCTTTTGTAGGAGTTATCTGTTGTATTCAAGTGATATGCAGGTGCAGAGAAACAAAGCCATTACTAGCACGAGGCATAAGGAAGGCTTTCTTCAGTAGGTGTCATTTAACAAGATTCCTCAACAAGTCTCGTTAGACTATCTTTCTCCGGCAGAACAACATAAGAAGAGTGTATGTACTTCCCTAAGAGAAGGGCATCATTATCTTTCATCCCAAGCATAAGACACCTCATATTTTTATTTGTAACTCCCATATAATATATATCTAGAATAATATCATACAAGTGTTATTTTGGTATTGACACCATCATAAATACCTACTAGTATAATTCACATTCTTGTCCAATTCTATAAACGATAAAAACTATGGCACAAGACATGGAAATCATACTAAAATAAAAAGCTAAGAACAATACAATATCCATTATTTTACAAAGATACAGAAAATACACAGCGGAAGACTAAAACTATGCTTCACTTGAAACATCCCGAGCATAGCTCCACTTGTAAATCAAACCTGCAAAAAGGAACCTGAAAAGCAACAACAATAGTGGGGTGAGATAACAACATCTCAGGGGGTTCTCTATCTTAGAGTTCTCTTGGATCTACAAGGTTCTATCCAAACCTAACTCAAGCCCTTGGTCACTACTCAAAAGGATCTGGTACGAGTGGAAAAACGGTCCACACAACGTTCACAACACTAAATGAAACATCTACCTCAAGCTTTTATGGATGCTTCTCGTGGGACCAAGATAACCCACCTCAAGAATTACTTAGGACTATTATGGAGGATTCTATATAACACTAACCTCAATCGTTACGGATGCTTCACGTAGGACTAAAGGTAAACCACCTCAAGACTTACTCAATATCATCATCTAATCAGTGTAGCACTTTACCTTAAGTCTTTACGGATTCTTCTCGTGGAACTAAAGGTAACCCAACTCAAGACTTACTCATGACCTTAAGGAGGACTCGTGGCATACACGCCTCAAACAAAATACCCGGATTTATACAACTAGTACCTCAATCTTTACGGATGCTCTTGCGAAACACAAAGTAACCACAATGAGAATTATACAAGACTTTATGGAGGACACCGTATAATACACACCTCTATCCTTTATAGATGCTTTTTGTGGGATCAAGATCTACCCACCTCAAGACTTACACGAGACTAATGCGGAGGCTCTTGTAACATATACACCTCAAATCTTTACGGATGCTTCCCGTGGGACTCAACATCACCCACCTTAAGTCTTACACATGACTATTATGGAGGCCTAGTGTATAGCACACCAACGGTTCACAACAACCTAGGTAAAACTAGACATCTCACAAATTATACCACCCAACAATCCTAGTTTCACTACAATGCAACATTATTTGTTTATGGAAAGATTTCCTCAATCACTTTCCATTCCTGATACTTTTAAATTATAGTTCGTAAACATATAATCCTAACATTTTAGTCTAGTTATCTCTATTAAACAAATCTCATAATGATCTCGTGTATCTACTCTCAATCAATCCTCATGATTAGGAATACTTTCCAAAATTCCCTAAATAACTTAATTTTGGTTAATCGGAAAAGTCGGATAAAAGTCGGGAAAAATTAATATCTCTTAGAATCATTAATTAGTAAATATTCTTAACTTCGAATTGATATGCGGATCACTAAGATCGGGTACCCGGATCCCAAGTTACAATTTAAAAACACAAAACAAAATTCCCAGGTCTCGCTGAGCGAGGGGCAGCTTGCTAAGCGAGGAACATCCTGCATTTCTCGCTGAGCAAGTTCCTTCTTGCTGAGAGAGCTATACCAGATCAACAATTCTTCTACAGAATTTCATACGCTCGTTGAGTGAGCCTAGCTCGTTGAGCAAGCTCTGCGATTCCAAAATTCCAGGCTTACGGGAAACATCATTTCCAT
The DNA here is from genome assembly GCA_963966055.1 of Lathyrus aphaca. NCBI lineage: Eukaryota > Viridiplantae > Streptophyta > Magnoliopsida > Fabales > Fabaceae > Lathyrus > Lathyrus aphaca. The sequence goes on from OZ014523.1 coordinate 146,394,695, forward strand.
ACCCAAATCAACTCGAACTCCAAGAATGCATAAGAATCAAACACTTAACATGAAGACTATCATATATTAGTGATTATACTTCGATTTAATCTAGTTTTAACTGTTTAATCTATCAATTTCTAAGATATCTATAAAACCCTAAAACTCACAAATTCAACCAAAACTCAAAGAAAAGGTTTCTAACTAAGAACCCACCTTACCACGGGATATTACATTCCCCCCCCCCCTTGAATTGAAATTCTTCCTCGAATTTCCTTTACTTATCCTCACGACAGTTTACAAGACTGTCTTAGATCCATACTTATCCTTAACTCCGTTACATATCCTGACATACTCAAATTCTAATATGACATTGTGGCTCAAGGTCCTCGTTCCCAACGAATCAAACTTCGCATCCATGTTCATACGTTTGTTTCCAACTTACCACTTTCACAATCTATTTATTGCTTTATAGTTAATCATCTAGTCTCATCCTTCAGTCGAAGAAACATGCCACGTTAAAATGTTCCATTGTTTCTCAACGCGAGACAAAATACTCCGTTTAACCTTGACAAGGTTCTACAAGGAATCTTGGTGAGATACCTTCCTTGTACAATTTCCCAACAAAATCATCTTATTAAGATCCTCCAATCAGTAACGCTATATCAACAGTTGTCAAACGACTTCCTTTACCAATTCCACTTGGTCGTACATCAAGACCGTAACCATTTATATCGGACACTTCATACTTTCAGTATCCTACCAAGGACGACCCACATAGAAATAAAATTCTCTTTTGATCCTCAATAATCTAACTGAATTTTTTCATATGTCTCCTTCCACTATGATTTCAAAGCCTAACAAAGGAGGTACCACGAATTCTCAACCCATGCTAAGAAGCTGACAGTCTGCGGAGAAAATACTTATCCATCAGAGCTCCCATCAACCAATAGGATAAGAACTTGCAACATGAAATGATAGAACAATTCACTTGTCAACTACAAGTCCATGACTTCGGTCCACACTCTCCAACGACAGAGGTATCGGGGTTGTACTGCTGCAATGGTAACCGATACAGTTCCAAATCCCAAACTAAACTCGAAACAAAATATCCAATTAGGCTTAACCAATATGACCATGGTTACTATGTTTCATAACAATTCTCATTACAAACTTTCCATTCACTTGAAATCTCTATCAACATAAGGTCTCCATCAATAAAACGCAATAACGCCATAGAGCTTACAACATCCATTGGGTCACCAACGCCAGACTCGAATCATCCTCGACACACTTTTGGGTTTCCATAAAGCTTGCCTTTGAATACCATAACCAACTTCCCGTTCAGTCCATTTCTCTTAGGGGTTTAGTTCCTTAAACAGTCCAATTTGTACACATGACTTCGGAACATTCATTTCTCACTCTTACTCAGAAGATGACTTAACATCCTTATCTCTGGGTACGATTCAACTACACACAATTTGGTATCACCTTTTTGGTTTCCTTAACTTGATGTTAAAAATTAACGATACAAAACTGACCAACCATTCTTCTCTTATCCACATAATAATTCAAATACCAAAACAATTCCGGAGAGATTGACACTTCATGCTACTAGTATAATCTCGCGACTCAAATTCTTCAATAGTCGAAATGACGACACCAATTATCCAGATCATATACCGTCCACCAAAATATGTTCAAAGGAGAGTACAACACTTTACCCACTAACATTTCGAACGTAAGTCAGAACAAACTTACAGTTTAGAAAGGTATGATTATTTAAGGTTCTCGACAAGTCAGGTGTTAATCGGTTACCTATCCGAGGCTAAGCGATCGAACACAATAGAACTTGTTCTTCTCATTAACAACAATCCGATTCAAAGTTACTAATTCAGTCCATACCATCTTGTAAGATTATTCTCACTCTCGATGTTGAGACATGAGCACAAACGCTCGCCGTTCATAACTCGAGATAGCACAAACGGGAACAACATGCAGATCACAACTCCAAAATGCGAAGAAGTAGAACTACCATTTTGTCACAGTCACAACAAATATACTCAACGAAATGGCGTGATTCCACTCACACAATTACATTATCAAAAAGGGTTAGTCGCAAGCTAACACTTAGTTTGTCCATGAACGAATCCAACACAATACACTTATCGGGAAGAAAACAAAACAATGAACATATCATCTCTAGTATACAACCTTGTCCTCTCTCTTTAATTTCCTGGTTTAAACACCCCAAATTTTCCCTCACACATATCACACCATGGCTTGTGATCTTTCATGTTTGCATTAACATAAGCATTACATCTCATATGGCATATTTGCTTCACTACATAAGTTCAAGTTCATTTGCATCTAGTGTTTGTGATCTGCGCAATCCAAGAATCCATATGAGCCGTCCCAAAGGCCTCAAAGCTTTCAAAGAGGGTCCATGTGTGTTATATCATCATAGTATGCTCCTCAAAGTTCATGAAAGTCAAGGGATCACAAGAACTGGCAAAGGCATGGAAGTAGAGCTAGGGTTTTCACTACATAGATGACCAAAATTAGGGTTTTGGTTTCATAGGCCTTAACTCCAATTTTTTGGGCCATTCTTGTTTCTAATGTTCTTAATATGTCATAAAGATCATGTATACCAAGTTTGATGACGAAACTCATTGTGGAAGTCATCTGTTTACTGGGTAACATCCTGAGGAAGTTAAGTTAAAATCAGGGCATTTGAGGCCCCCAACAATGGAACCAAAGGGGTATTTTCATCAAATTGAAGTTCTATGATCTTTATTTGATCTTAGAAGTGGTTGGAAGTTCACATGATTGAAGAATTTTGAGCCAATTGCAAACTTGCCATTTTTGGAAATGACTTGAAATGCAAACTTTCCATTTTGGGAAAGTTTTTCAACCTCCTCTTTCATAACCAAAAATGCTTCAAATGAAAAATTCTTGGTCATGAAAGTTGTAGATTGGGTCTTTCCCTTTTCAAAAAGTACAAGAACATGTCTTGATTCATCAAATAACTCAAGTTATCGCCTTTCAAAGTTGGCAAAAATCCTATAATTTCAAGTTTCATGTCAAAGAGGGATTTTGCAATTGCAATTTGGCATGTTCAAGCATTCTAATGACTTCTAATGTGCACAAACACTTCACAATATGTCAAGACAACCTCTAAACATCAGAATTGTGCATTGAACCAAGTGTTTCCATGACTTGAACTTCAAGAAATCACAAAAGGGCCAAAACTCTCCAAAATTGCAAAATGCATTGGATCCTCTCATCCACTTGTGCCAGCTGCATAATCTTGATTCTATGGCTCTCCATGAGTCTTACTGAGGCCAGACACCCCAAAAAGCAAGACCTGTCATGGCCTATACCTCAAGTACACCTAAATTGACTTTTTTGCAAAACACCCCATACCAATCAGCCTGTGCCACAACAACTTTCTGATTATTTCCATTGGCTAAAACAAACATTATGCAAGCCATTTCATAACACACAAGAGCCTGAATCATCCCACAACTCAGATTTCACAAAATCCCTCAAAAACTTCCTCTCTTCAAAAATCATCACACAACCACTCAAACTTCAAACTTCTTCCACCAATCAACTCAACATCACCCCAGGATCATTTCCCACCCATCACCATAGCCTAAAACACAGCCAAACCAAAACACGATTCTTGGTGCAGAGGAATTGAAACTCATAAACCAGGCCATACAAGCTTGCTCTAAGCTTCTCATCATCATCAGGAAGTTCATTGGGGTGGATTTGAACCAAGAGAGAGGTCAGTAAGCTCAAGAACAAAAAGCTTCAACTCAGGTAACTATGATGAACAATTTTTCCAAAACTCTTATTTTAAGTTCTTAAATGCTTCTACATGTTTAGCTGATCATCCTGATATGTTTAGTTTTGAAAATGGTTAAGAATCAAGCATGTATTGAACTTCTGAAAGTTTTGTGTAATTTTCCATTTTGCTTCGAATCTTGCTTTTGATGAAACGTAAATGGATTTTGTTGCTGGATTCGTGTTTAGGGTTGTTAGTTGAGTGATTCTGGAGAGTTAGAGGGTTTAATTTGACATAGGAAAGAAGTTAGGGTGATTGGCCTGCCGGAGAAGATGACCGGAGCTAGCTCCGGTCACCTGAAAGTGATTAGAACCCTAATTAGGGTTTAGCTGCCCAGTTTGAATTCTGACCCTTGAATGTGTTTTACCCGCGTGTACGAATGGCCAGGATTGATCCACTTAACCCTAATCTCATTTAATTAAGTTAATTAATTTAAATTACTCAGATTGAATCCCAGCCACCCATTTACGCACTAGTCAACTCCCACCTTTTTCATTTAAACCTCAGCGATTGGATGCGCTGACTTTTCCTTTTTATTGCATTTTAATTCATTTCTCTTGCATAATTTATTTAAAATAGCAAAAAGCATTCAAAAAATATTTTCTTTTGCATTCTGACTTTAAATATTTTTCTCATTCCAAAAATGATTTTTATTTTATTTTTTGCATTAAAAAAGTATTTTTAAAATATTTAAATGTTATTTTTAATTAATTAAAGTATTTTAATTAATTAAAAATACATTTAGTTTTCTAAAAATCACCAAAAAATCATGAATCATCCCAATGCATTTAGAAACATTTTCAAACTCTTCACACAAATTTCTTTTTAGGTTTGATCATAGTTTGCCAATTTTCTTTGAATTAAGGGTCATAAAAAATCATATTTTTAAACCCTAACTTTGAAAAATTATTTCTTCCTAACCAAGAAGAGTTTGAAGTTGATTCTTTTTGCATTGTGTTACATATTGAATGTAGTTTATAGGTCTTTTACCTCATGAATTTATCTTGCATTTTCAATTTGATTTTCATTTTTCCCTTTGAACCACCCAAAAACCCTAGAAAACTTAGGAAAATCATAACTTTTGATAGGTTAGGCTTCTGACCTTCTCCTTTGGGGTGTGACCTAATATGGGATTAAGGTTTATTTGAGCTTGATTTCAAATTTTTATCATGTCATATGCTTCTGTTTTATCCATTTGCATCTCACATATCCATGTAACCCTAATTCCTCATGTTCATTTGCATTCACCTTGCATATTCACCATCACATGAACTTACCATGACATTGCATACATTCATATGTCATATTAAACATCTCACGACATGTTAGAACCTTGCTTGATCATTTCTTCATTTATTTTCCATGTTTAGCATTCATTTCATTTCATAAACTTTCATGTGTTTTCAAACATCAAAGCATGCCTCCTTTGCATCTCATCTTTGTATAATCACACATATGCATTTTGTATGGCTTTGCATCATATTACATGACATTTACATTGCATAAACACTTCTGAATTTAGTCATTTCATCTCATTTCACTTCATTTCTTTATGCTTTATACTTTATGCATTCATGCTAACACTTTCAGGTTTGGTAAGTTATTTTGGGAGGTGAATTTGCCTTCACATCTCACTTATTCTTATCTCTTTCACTTGCATTTTAACCTATCTTTGAAGTGAACTTGTTCACTTATGTTCCATCTCACTTTATTTCTTTAAGTTACTTATCTTTTTCAATGAAGTAAGTAACTTATTCTCTTGCTTCCTCCTCCTTTCATCTGCTTCTTCCATTGGTGGCTTCCTTGAAAATCTTTCTCAAGCCTTAAAAACCATAGGAACATCCAAGTATGATAATAATTAGGGTTGTGATTAGTCCCCCTTAGCCTTTTACCTTTGAGTCTCCTTGAGTCTCTCTTCTCATCTCAATAATCAGAGACCAAACTCTTAAAGTTTTAGGACTTTGGAATTAGGGTTATGCCTGCATCCTTCTATTAGGATGGAGTGTATAACTTTAATCCTAAGTGTTAAACCTTTAATTTTTTTAAACCTCTTAATCAAATCACACTAATAATCACAAAGACTTTATCTTGTAACTTGGGCCTTACATCAGGGTTCTAATTCTTCCTTATGGTTAAGAAGGACTAACCCTAATTTTTAATGGACAAGTCCCCCTCAAGTTGTCTTACAAACCATAAAATCCACTTCTTAATATCACCCCTTAATTAAAAACCACTTAATAAAAGCTTGTTATATAATGAATTTAATCACTAACCATGGATTAAGTTGAGGTATCTTCCTCAGCTTAAGTGTTCTCATCTATTATCCTTCTATTAGGATGGTGTAATGAGTTCACTAATCTGTGATTAGAGATTAAACTCATTACTTAACACTAAACAAAAAAAACCAAAAAAACACCTAAATAATCACAAGTAGGTTAATGATCTTAATCCTACATCATCATGGTAATTAAGTTGAGATGCTCATCTCATACTTAAGTAGGTTCAATATCCCTAATCTGGGAGTATATAATGAGGTTACAAACCCTTGATTTAGGCTTAAGCTCATCAACTTATGCAAAACACCAAAAACAATAACAAATCTGAAAACACAAAAACAACAATAATCGTCTCCTTTGGGATTCTTTTCTCATCACATTCATTCACAAACGAGAACTTTCTTCTTCCGTCTAATGCAAGACAATTAGCACTCGAGCCAGACGAGTCATACACTTGAGCATAGGCAATCAAGCAATTCACAGTCAATTTATCTTTCAGTCTCTTTGAGTTGAACTACGGTGTTCTGACTTCCTCATTGCACGAGAGGATACGTAAGCATAACTTAACATTTATCGAACAAAAGTCTCTGTGTCTTCCCCCCCCCCCTTTCAGAATTCTCTTTTAAGCCTCAGTTCCTGAGCATTCACCCTTTTGCACTGACACTTGTACACTCTTTTCTTAGCTTTTGCACACAGATAGCACATACACTTACCCCTTTTAAACACAATATTTTAAGCATGGATCCTGTCGAGTACGACAGACAGTCTGGGTGCTAATACCTTCCCAGGTTGTAACCAACCCCCTTTCTCAGTTTCTCTGGCTCGCAACTATCATATCCATCTATTTTCTAGGTTTATGCAGCATTACCTTTCCTTCGGGATAAAAATGCCTAGCTGGCGACTCTATTCAGCTCACCTCATTTTCTCTCTTCGCCGACCGTCCGCGTCTGTACCTTGTCTTGACCTGGTGTCTTTTCGGGGGAGCGACAGCTTGGCGACTCTTCTAGGGATTTGTCTTGCAACCAGGGCTTCTGGTTCTTTTTGTGGGTTTCTCCTAGCGTTTGTTTGATTTGTGTTTATGGGGGTGTTATGTGCTACTTGTGCTTATTGTTTATTTCTTTATTTATTGCTTTCTGTACAACTTTATTTATTGCTTTATTTTACTGTTTTTTAGGAATTTCATATTGTTATCATCATATCATGTGTGCTGGATCTCTTGTCTGTTTTGGTGGGAGGGATCATTGAGTGAGTAAGGTTCCATATCGGGAGCCTGAGTGACACATAGGATTGAGTGGCTTCATATTCTTTCCCATTCCATTTCGGTCAGGTGCGGGAATATGAAACACGGTTCAGACATGGGTTTCTTCTTGAGAACTTTGTGCTACGGATTTCCTATAGTACTAGGGCTATCTGGGAAGCCTGCTAAGTCTGGATGACCTTTTTATGACCTTTAGCATCTGAGGTGAATTAAAGGAGGATCCTTTATGATTATTGTAAACACTGTACCTCCAGGTTAGAAGCGTTTACAATTCTCATAACTGATCCAAATCTGAGGATCCTTGTTCTAGAACAATACATGTGAGGGGGTTAGGATGTTTACAGGTTTGTAGGAACCCTTGGCCTCATCATACCTTGTTACTAGATTTGTTAAGGTTACATCATTTTGGACTGTTCTTGTGAAACCCTGGACTTGTGACTCTTTATTTGAGTCCCCCACCTGGTTGTCGCTCCCCGGATTTCCATCCTGGTACAAACGCAAAAGTGGCGCGGAAAAGAAAAGAGTCGCCAGCCAGGCATTTTTATCCCGAAGGAACGGGAATGGTAATGCTGCACAAACCAGAAGAAAAGAAAAGGAAGGACAAAGGTCCTGCGAACCAAAGAGACTGGGTTCGGGAGTCGGTTACGACCTGGGAAGGTATTAGCACCCCAGATCGTCCGCCGTACCCGACGAGATCCATGCTTGCAATGAAATCTGCTTCAAAGGGTGAGGGGATGAAAGTTGCTATGAAACTGAAACTGAAAAAGGAACTGAGAAAGAAAACAAAGAAAAAATGTAGGGAAAATAAAGATTGTGATCGAATGGGCCTTACCCCGCTGCCTACGTACCTCATATAGACAATAAGGATCAGAGTCGCCGTAGTTCCCCTAACTAGGGGTGGAAAAGATCGTTTGTGTCTTAAGGCTTGAACTGCCTATGCCAATGCTCAGGTGTTACAGACTCGGACGACGAGTGCGTAACTGTCTTGCATAATGACAAGAAGAAGCAAGTTCACGGACGGAGCGAAGGAGATGAGAAATGAATTCCTAAAAGGAAGACGATTATTGTTTGTTTGTGTTTTTTAGAGCTTTTTATTTGGTGTGGCACAAGAGAATGAACTCAAGCTCTTTTCTACGGAATGTGGACTTGTACTACATTCCAAGATGGAATAATAGAACAAGCACACCAAGCAAGGAGAACGTATCCAAGACTTGTTTCCAAAGGCAAGGGCCTAATTTCATTGACTTGTTGAATTTATTAGATGTTTTAGTGATTACAATTGAAGAAGTGTTTTTTAGGATTTTTCTTGATGAAGATGACTTCATGATACGACTTGTGCATCATGCTAGACAAATGCACCATTCCAAGATGGAATGAATACATATGCCCCCATGGAATAAGGCTATTACACAAGAAGTCACTTCTTTTTATTAATGTTTTTTAGATTTTTGTTTTGAGATGAGAAGAAGCAAGAAACCAAAGGAGCAAAAGGTAAATGTCTAAAATGGGGGAAGACAAATCCTAATGTTGTCATGCAAAAGAGTGGTCCTAAAGTTAGTGAGGTTTCAACTATCCTAATGAAGAAAAAGGAAGGAAAGAAACCAAAGAAGAGCAAGAAAAAGAGGAAGCAAGAGCTAACAAGCAACTTACTCCTCTAAAGGAGATAATTTGCTCCTAAAGGGGGAAGAAAAGAGTTGAATTACATGATGGCATAAGGCACATCAAAAGCACAAAGAGAAAGCACTTAAAAAGAGAGAAAGATGAAGAGTTGAAATGTGGATGAACACCCACACTTCTCTTACCATGAGCCCCTGCAAGTGTTAGAAAAGTCCAGCATATGCTTATCAATAAAATCATGGAAATGACATGCTCAAAGTTCACATCAACCAAGATCAAACAATCATGCCAAACATAGGGAGAACAAACATTTACGTGTCGAGAACACGAAAGCATGCATCAATCAGCAAGAAAATCACCCAAACAATCATATTCAATGATCATATAATGATCCATGGCATTTAAAACAAGTATGGGGATCAAACATGCCTAAAATAAGGCAAAAATGGCTCACTGCTTTAGTGTTAATTGGTTAACCAAAGCGTTAACCGGTTAACTATGTCAAAACCTGCATAAAAACAACACAATTCAGGTGCATTAACCGGTTAACCAATCCGTTAACCAGTTAACGCTATTAAAACAGCAGCAAAAACCTGCAAAAACCAGCTCACAAACAACTTATTCTAAACAATCGCATACCAATCCAGCAAGCATTTGAACATGAAAATAGTGCATCAATTCACATTAAATGGCATCATGAAGCTTATGAACATTAATACACGGATCCGTTCACAAATCAATCAATCAATTCAATCAACACAAACAAATACGCAAACACATGGCGGATCTAAAGCGCAAGCATGCAAATAAGCTAAAACAGAGCTAGATCTGAAATTAACCGACCTACAAAGCCGAGGTATGCTTTGGTAATTGTTGATCGAGCTAAAAATGATAGATCTCGCGCACAACTTTGAAGATCCGGTGCTAAGCTTCACACTCCGTGCAAAATAAATGCAAGAACAAGCTCTTGATGCAGAATTTTGGATCCAAATGCACTTCTAGATCCCAAACCAGATCTAAATCACCACTAAAACCAGCAAAAAGATGCAATGAAGCTATGGATGGAGGTCTAATTCCAAGATCTACACACCTCAAGGCAAGGTTATGTGATCTTCAAAGAGGAACTTTGAGTGATTTGGAAAATTGGGAGAGAAAAGTGAGAGAATTGTGAGTGAGAGGAGTAAAAATTCAGAAAAATGAGAGTGAAAATGAGGTAGAGGTGGTCTTGGTTTGGAGAAAAATGATTAAATATGGTTTAGGTTTGGGGCCCAAAAATTAGGCTTGGGATCCAAAATTATAGTTTGGATAGTGTGATTAGGATATAGCAATGGGATTAGGCTTGGACAAGTGCTCTAGATCCTTTCTTTTAATTTCCAATTAATTCAAAATGAACAAAAATCAGAAAATGGAAATTGGACCAAAAATCAAACATGTTGAATTGCTGCTGGAAATTCAAAATTTGTGGCCGTTAACCGGTTAACGCCAGTGAATTTTGAAATTTCCCTCCTTTTGGTGGGAACCTTCAAGAATAAGCTGGCGCCAACCGTTTTGATCTGATTTTGATCCTCAATCCTTTCATAGGCTTTGACCCTGATGTCAACCTTGTAACATGCCCTGTGAGCTTCGAATTTCCCTGATGATTGATCACATGCCTTATGCCAGAACATGCAAGTGCTATGTTTCATTTTTCTATGCAATATGCTAAGGATATGACATGCTGATGATGATTATGATATGATGATGATGCTAAACAGGAGAGGGAAAATTTGGGGTGTTATACTGGTTATTGGTTTTCTAAACCTCCACCTGGACTTATGAATACACATGGACCCTATCAAGGCAGATAGCAGATACAACACTTGATCACAAGCCCTTTGCATATCATTCTGCATACATCATTTTGCATCATTTAACATTTGTCTATTTGTTTTACAGGGTATCCACATCTTATCTTTGGTTTGGTTTTGACCTGTTCTGCTGCTCAGATTCCTTCAGCTATCTGCATCAACTACATCAGATATTCTTTTCAGCTCTCTTCACCAGTTGTTTTCATCAGAGACTCTTCTTCAACATCTTCTTCAGTTGCCTTTATTAGCAGTTATCCTCAGTCTTCTTCATCAGCATCCATTGTCAGCTTGGATCCATCCAGGAAGAGCAACATCACCTATCATTTCTTTGAGCCCACTCTGACAGGCATCAGACAGATTCAGACTCTCATCACTCCTGATCATGTCCCTTTATTCAGGGAATATTATGGTGGCATTATGGACATGATCATAGATTAGGATGCATCCCAGAGGAGCATGATCCACACCTGTCTTCAGTTCTATGACCCTCCTCTCAGATTTTTCACTTTCCCAGATTTTCAGTTGGGACCATTGATGGAAGAGTTCTCCATGTTGTTGGGTGTCCCTATCAGGAGAGGGATTCCCTTCAACCCTGAGATGGTTGCTCCCAAGAATGAAGATGTAGCTAAGGCTTTGCACTTGGAGTCCACCCTCATTGACCAGAATATAACCACCAAGGCTGGAATTCCAGACCTTCATTTGGATTTCTTGGTTACTCAGGCCACCCTTCATGCTGCAGCAGGGAAGTGGGACACTATTTGTGCTCTTCTGGACCTCAACATATATGGAGTCATCTTGTGTGCAGACTAGCCTAAGTTTGTATGCAAGAGTGTTATCCACCTTTTCCTGTTGAAGAATCCAGTCCCTACCTTGCTTGGAGACTTTTATTATTCAGTGCTTCAAAGGAATGAGAAGCAGAGGGGAAGATTAGTCAGATGCTATGCACCTCTCTTCTACTGTTGGTTGTTAAGACACTTGCCGAAGTCAGACGCTTTCTTGAATCCTCACCAGCCAAGGAACTGGGCTAAAAGGATGATTTCCCTTACATCAGAGGACATCAGATGGTGCACTCAGAGCACCAAGGGCAAATATATCATCACTAGCTGTGGGCAATATCCCAATGTACCCCTGATTGGAGTGAAGGGTTGCATCAACTACAATCCTTTGCTGTTCAAAAGGCAATTAGGGTATGCCTTGGTACATCCCCCAAGAGAGCAAGACTTGACAGAAAACCTCTATTGTGACATCCTACACAACCTTGCCATTGTCAGACAGACAGCCTGGGCTTGGGACAATATTCAGACTAAGGGGACAACTATTCTTGGCAAGTGCAACAATGAAGCTTCAGCTCAGTATATTGATTGGTCTCGTGTCAGGGGATAAATCACTTGTATGCCATTTACCATAGAAGATGTGCCTGGACCATCAGCAGTGGAGCCTGCAGCTACTGTCAATTTGGAGGAGTTTGAGAAATTGAAGGAGAGGAATACTCAGCTCTCTGAAGCTTTGAAAAAGACCCTTTGGGAGAGGAATGATAGTCGTATGGACAATAAAAGGTTAGAGAAGCTCCGGATTGAGCACTTGACCAAGATTGAGAAGACAAATGATTACATCAGAAGGGCTAGAGCAGGGGAGTTAGTATTGAAGAATGCTTGCAAGGAAGCTAAGACTCAGAAGGCCAGAGTTGAGCATTATTTAGAGGAGAGTCGGGCTAGGTGGATCAGGAATACTGAGGCTCGTGCACAGGAAGATCAGAGGACCCAAGCTAGGATAGAGCAGTTGGAGGCTATTGAGAAGAAGAGTCAGGAGGCCTTGTTAGTTGCACAGAAAGAGATCTATGAGTTGAAGCTTCGGGCGGGGTTGAAGAGATCAAAGGACTAGTATAAGAATAAGAAGTTGACCAGTGCCATTGCCACCAGGAACCTTCTTATCAAGACTATCACAGAACACCCAGTTGGTCCAGTGACTGAGGCTCTCCTGAAAAAATGTCAGAGAGAATGATTATGGACTGGATGTTTGATTTCTTTGTACTTGTACTTCTTTTTGTTTGTACTTTTGTCTTTGTATTCTGACCCACCATGGGGATTTTGTTGTAATCAAACTATGTATCTTGTCATTTTTGTAATATATGGTTTGTATTATTTCATGGGTTTTATCTCTCTTCAACATCATCATTCCTCGAGGTCTAGAAGGTCAAAACCAAAGAACCAAACCAGATACCCTTGGAAGACAAATAGACATCCTGCATTGCATACTAACCTTTTTTCTTTGTTTTGTAGGTTTTGTTTTTTGTTGTTGTTTCTCACTTTGTTGTGATTTCAGGAAACATTGCTCGTAGAAGAGTGTTCCCCGTCAATAGAGTGCACCGGTATCCGACAAGAAACAACTTTCTGGGCTTACAAATGGATCAGGTTCAACAGGATTTGACTGATGTGAGAACCCAAATGGCCAATGAAAGGAATGAGATGAGGGCCCAAATGAAACAGTTTATGGCAGTGATGACTGGATTGGCTAAAAGCCAGGAGAGACTGAGAGAGTTGGTCGAGCGACAAACTCCCGAGGAAAACCACCCAGGTACAGGGGGTACCAGTAACAACGATCATGTACAGCCTCGTACTGATCCCCCAGAGTTTGGACCTCATCTGAACCCAAAAATCAATGCTATAAGAAACACCCAAGGTAACACTGGAGGTAGGGCCTTGCAGGAGGACCCTCAGGAAGAACAATTTACTATGGTTAGGGCAGGAGACGAGGTCTACGATCGTCGGTTGGATGAAATAGCAGAAAAGCTAAGGTCTCTGGAGTCTCAAAACTCTCTGGGTTTTGATGTCATGGACATGGGACTAGAGGAGAGGGTTAGAATTACTCACAAGTTCAAACCTCCTTGTTTTGAAAGATACAATGGTACATCCTGCCCTCGTACCCATCTCCAATCTTTCCTGGGAAGATTGAAAGCATACACCATGGATGAAAAACTGTGGATGTTTTATTTTGAGGATAGCTTGACAGGGGCATCCCGGGAGTGGTACTCTCATTTGACCAGGTGTAACACGGTGGGAGAACTGAATTTCTATAAATGTTGCGGATAGCAAGAGTCTCCACCGATTTTTATTTTATCCAAGAGGAAAGGACATAAAAGAACAGGAAAGACCTATTTTAAAAGACTTGAGTTCAGGGGGTAGGTTATATAAAGGGAAGGTGTTAGCACCCTTTATATCCATGGTTATCCATGGGCTCTTAGTTACTTAGCTCACTTTAAATTGTTTTGAAAAGATGTAGTGTGTGATTAAAAACTTTCTAAGTACTTTGTAATGATCCTCGTATGGTTGTATACGAAGTCTTGTTTTTGAAAATTTGTTTGAAAAGTGGAGTGTAAAGAGTATTTTGAAATGTGAGCAAGTAATTAAGAGAAACCTACCTTATATTAAGTCTTTACTGTTCTTATGTTCTTTCAATGGTAAGACTATCCCTATTATTAAGGAATAGGTAGTCATTACCTTGGATGTAATTAAGGGACATGTGTAGGGTCATCTGAATATAGGCAACTGTAAGGTGTCTTTAGCAATTCAAAGATCGACTTACGTGTGTGCGTGTTCATATTCAAATATTTATCTTATTTAAGTTAATTATTCTAAGTTGATTTTAATTACATACATGTTATACACACCCTAAATTACTAACCATACAATAAATATATTTATAATAAAAATAAAGCAAAAATATAAACCTATAAATATTACAAGGCTTTGGGACAATTACAATATAATCGAGAAATAATAATAATGATAAATAGAATAATAATAATGAATAAGCAATAATTAAGTATTAGCATTAATAATAAAATAATAATAAAGGTTAGAATAATAAAATAAATAAGAATTTTAGCAAGAAAAATTAATGTTAGAAAAGTTTTTTAGAATTAATTAGAAAATAAGATTAATAATAAACAAATAATAAACTATTTACATATTAAAATAAGGATTAATGGTTAATTATGGTTAAAAAAATTAGGTTAAATATTAGGGTTAATAAAAATTAGGGTTTTGAAGTTAATTAATTTGATAATATAATTTATATAATTAAATAATTAAAAAAATAAAATAAAATAAACAAGGTTTAAAAAAAATGGGGGAGGCCTGGATTTGAACCCAGGACCTCCCCATTACCAGCAAGAGACCAAGACCACTGGGCTGCGCGCGCGGCTTGAAGAAATTATGACCAAAATGTATAATATACACAACCTGCGAAATATGATGAAATTAAAAAAAATAATGCAAGACTTGGGAATCGAACCCAGGCCTCATGCTTCCCACACAAGCGCTCCATCCACCAGGCTAACACACACATTCTAAAATCAATTAGAAACTAATCAATAAAATAATAAAACGAAATTTGAATTAGAAAATTGGCTCCATTCATATCATCTTCTTCCTTGGAATTTCGCAGGTTTTCCTACGAAAATTCCTGCGAATTTTCTTATGAATCTTCTTGCGTATTTTTTCGCAGGAAATCAACAACCTTGAATACCTAAAAAATAAGCAACATTCATCCAAATTGAACACACCAATAATTTACCCAGATTCTATACAACTCAAATTCATCAACCAAAGTCATTTATATAGTTTAAATTAAGAAACCCTAAAAGCTTGGCCGAATCCCTAATCATGGCCGAATTCGTATTAGGCAATGAAACTTCAATCAATTAGTCCAAATACGATCTATAACTCATCACAAACAAGAAAACAAAATTAAAAACCATTAGTAATGTGTGGATAATAGAAATCGAAAACTTGAAAATTTAAGAACAAGATGGATTCGGGTTCCATGATTGATGAGGTATTTGATGAATGTGATGATCTCAATGCACTCTAAATGTTTCTAGGAAGCTATTTCCATCATTATTTGGCCTTGTAACTACCTTAAACCTACAAACCGAGTGTGAGTTTGTTCTTGAATTTTTTGAAGTTTGGAGAGTCTTCTTGGAGGCTGCAATTTGTGTCCTTGTGATTGCTTTTAGTTTGTGTATATGTATGAAGTAGAATTAGGTTAAAAGAAGTTGGATTTTTGGGCTTTGTAGTGATTGCTTGATCATGAAGATTCACACTTTCAAATATTGAAAAAAATCTTATAAAACCTTTCTAAATTGGGTCAATCTGATTTTACATGATTCCAATCAACTTTAATTGATTTTAAGAATTTCTAGAAGAAGAATCATGTCCAAATATTGATTTTTATATTTTATTTAGATTTAATTTGACTTTTAATGGATAAAATCAAAATAATTAATAAATAAATAATAAAAAAACAGAATTTGGTTGTTTTGGGTCGTGCTTGAGGTCCTTGTATGGATTGGATCACAACATTGCAAGCCCATTTGAAGAAATTTGTTTTTAAGGCCCCATTTGCTTCATAAACCTCCCAAATATTTCCCATCTTTGTAAAGACATATCTCCCTCAATTTTAAGGCTATTAGGGTGTTCTTGGACATTTTGGAAAGCTTAGAGAGTCCTCTAACCAACCTCATTGGTCTCATGTCCATATCCCTTACCATTTTCAAATTATGCCCTTTGGAAGATGTTGACCTTTTGTTGACTTTTAAAATGACCTATAATGTCTTAGCTCATACCTTCCAAATGAAGAATTTTTAGGCTTGGCTTGTGAGACACAAAGTTGTAGAGAATTCAATTTCCTTCAAAATGAGATTTGGATGAAATTTTTTTGATGAAGCATGTGAAAGTTATGGCTGGTCAAAGTTCAGTTGACTTTTCCTATGAAAACCCTAATTTAGAAACTCCTGATTCTTGATGATCTGAAATCTCCTTAATGAATCATGATCAAACCTTGATAAAATGATAAATTTTACTTCATTAAATTGATGTTGGAAAAAAATCATGAAGTTTGACTTTGGTTTGACCACAGTTGACCTCAGTTTGACTTTTTGACTACTTTGACTGATTTTAGCCTATCTGATCATTTGACTGAGCAAACCTTTTGGGAAAGCCTTGAAACTTGACATAGATATTATTGAAGGCATATAGGATGTTATAAAGCTCACTTGAAGCCTTGGAAATCCATTTATCCTGATGAAACTCAAAACCCTAGTTGAGGATGCATTGCTTAGGAGGATGCTTTGTATGAGGGAATTGTCAAACTTTCTGACTAATTGTGAACCTTGTGAATCTTGTGAACCTCTTGGGACACCTTAGTACACAATGTATGGTCTAGGTGAGGGCAAATTTTGGGGTGCAACACCAGGGCCACCGTTAGGAATTGGAAAGACTTGGCCGAAGCTTTCATCCGTCAATATCAATATAATCTGGACATGGCTCCAAACAGAACCCTTCTAATGGGAATGTCACAGTCTTCCCGAGAAAGATTTAGAGAGTACGCACAAAGATAGAGGTAATTATATGCTGCCGTTCAACCCCCGATGTCAGAAATAGAAATGGCAGATATGTTCATGAACACTCTCCAGGGGACTTATATTGATAGATTGGCTGCATTTTCTTCCACCAGCTTTGCAGACGTGGTTATAGCTGGGGAAAGAATTGAGAGCTTATTTAAAATGGGAAAGATTTCTGACAACGGCACCAGTTCAAGAAGTGCCAGGAAACCATTTGCAGGGCCCCGCAAATCTGGTGAAACAAATTCTGATTTTAGCCTATCTGATCATTTGACTGAGCAAACCTTTTGGGAAAGCCTTGAAACTTGACTTAGGTATTCTTGAAGGCATATAGGATGCTATGAAGCTCACTTGAAGCCTTGGAAATCCATTTATCCTGATGAAACTCAAAACCCTAGTTTAGGATGCATTGCTTATGAGGATGCTTTGTCTGACGGAATTGTCCAACTTTCTGACTAATTGTGAACCTTGTGAACCTTGTGAACCTCTTGGGACACCTTAGTACACAATGTCTGGTCTAGGTGAGGGAAAATTTAGGGGTGCAACAGCTTCCCCTGTTCAATTTTCTGAAACCTGAGGGGTTAGATTGGCCTGTGTGCCATTCGTGACTTGGAAGGTTGAAGGGGATTGAACACAAAAGCCCAAAAATTTGCACTCACCGCTGCGTAAAGTAATACTGCTGATTGGTTGCATCTGCTTGAGTGGGCTTAAAGATGCCACTTGGAGGAACTGGAGATGGGCTTATAGATGCCATCCATAATATGAAGGTGGTAGTATCTTTATGTTGTCACTGGATATCAGTACTAGGTCATCGTATAGGCCGTCTCTGAGTTATTCCTGTAACATGGTTTGAGTTGAATGTCAGCCATAGATCTTCGTATAGATCGTCTCTGCATTATCTCCGGGGAAAAAGAATATCCTTCATTAGGTGTCAGTACTTAGATCTTCGTATAGATTGGCTCTGAACCATTTTTAGGAAAAAACTTTAACTTAAGCATCAGAATCAAATCTTCGTGATGATCTTTTCTGAATTGCTTTTGACAATATCTTGGGCTAAGTACAAGATCTTCGTATCGATCATTTATGTACCTTCCCACAGATAAACTGTTACATAGACCATTAGAAATGAATCTTTGTAGCGATTATATCTTCTGGTAAATACCCTGAATTTGGTAATAGATCTTCGTATAGACCATTTATATACCTTCCCAAGGATAAAAGAATATCATGATTAAATCTTCATGGCGATTATCCCTGAACTTCTTCTGAAAGAATCTCTTGGATTAAGTGCTAGATCTTTGTATAGATCCTTTACACACTATCCCAAAGATAGTTGACCATCAGAAATAAATCTTCGTAACGATTATCTCCTCTGGATAAGTCCTAGATTAAGCATTAGATCTTCGTATAGATCATTTATGTACTCTTCCAAGGACAACTTGAGAATTGATTATCAGAAATGAATCTTCGTAGCGATTATCTCTGAATTAAGTATCAGTACTAGATCTTCGTATAGATCGTCTCTGAACTGTTTCGAATTGTTGATAGTGTTTATCTGCCTGTAACTATCCTGAAAAGAAAAGGTTAGTTTATGCAACATGTATGCATGTATGGCATGATGTACTTAAGTAAATGTTTTATGCATTACGGATGTGTTTGCTATGATATGATGTAAATGATGTATGTATGAATCATGCAGTCTGAGCGTCTGAATATCTCTGTATAACAACTGCTGGCTAGGGAAAATAAATCCCAGTTTGTTGCTGAAGAATATGAGGACTTCGTTCATGTCTTGTTTGATAGTATGGTACTTATAACCTCCTGTCTTCGTTCGTCGTGCTTATTATTGAAGGAATAAGTTCCCGAGTATCCTGACTGAGGATAAAAGAGATGGACGTAAATCCGAGGCGAGATATTACTTGAAGTATCTAAAAAGATTACTCTGTGGGGATGAACCGGCGAAGCTTCGTTGAATTCCTACCTTTGTTCGCCCTTAGTAAATACTATTACTGAATTTTATGCATTTCTGGTAAACATTAATCATATTCAAAGGCATACATACATTCAAACACAACCAATGGACGTTTTCGTTTAGGTAAACAAGGTTAAAGTAAATCTGGATTCAAAGACGAGATTTTATTTATTTTAGAAAGTAACCTATACACAGGCAAGTTTGTACAAGGAGACAGAATTCCTAGTAAGAGGAATTCATCATAAAAGTTTTACAGAAACAAAAAAATAGCTATGTGAGAAATAATCCTATTGAGTTTCAATTCCACTATTGCCATTATCTTTAAGTATCTCATCCTTTGTTGTCGAGATGGAAATGATTGGATTGATCTTTATCTGTTTGAACTTGAGTCAGGTAACACAACTGGTTGGGGTTACATGAGTAATCCAACGAGACATAGTCATACACTTTAATCCCTAACTTTTGCCTGGATTACCTTTTTAGGTTTTCAATCCACCAGGATACCCTTTTTTTCCCAAGCCGCCCTTTCATGTTTTCGACTTGCCGGGTGTACATATTTTTTTATATATATATCCCTAATTTTTGCCCGAACCCTTTTAGTTCTCCGGGATGCCCTTATTTTTGCCTAGGCCAGTCAACCTAGCAGGTCTCTTTTTATGCGTAGTATTTTTTAATTATGTCTGCGTTTACAGGCTGTGGGAAGTTTTCACCATCCATAGTAGTAAGCATCATGGTACCTCCTGAGAATACCCTCTTGACTACAAACGGTCCTTCATATGTAGGAATCCATTTGCCCGTAGGATCACCTTATGGTAATATGATACGCTTGATTACCAAGTCACCAATCTGATATACCTTTTGCTTAACCTTCTTATTAAAAGCTTTGATCATCCTTTTCTGGTACATCTGACCATGACAAACAGCTGCCAGCCTTTTCTCATCAATCAAATTTATCTAGTAAAGTCGAGTTTGAATCCATTCATCTTCATCCAAGCCTGCATCCTTCATGATTCTTAAGGAGGGGATCTGAACTTCAATGGGTAGAACTGCTTCCATACCATAGACTAAGGAGAATGGGGTTGCCCCTGTTGGAGTACGTATTGTAGTACGATAACCATGAAGAGCAAATGGTAACATCTCATGCCAATCCTTATACGTAATAGTCATCTTCTGTAGAATCTTCTTAATATTCTTATTAGCAGCTTCTACTACCCCATTCATCTTTGGACGATACGGAGAAGAATTGTGATGTTTAATCTTGAATTGCGTGCAAAGATCAATAATAATGGTGTTGTTCAAATTAGAGCCATTATCTGTGATAATCCTTTCAGGGATGCCATACCTACATATCAGACTATTCTTAATGAATCGAGCCATTACATTCTTAGTAACAGATGCAAATGAGGCTGCCACTACCCACTTTGTAAAGTAATCAATGGCAACCAGGACGAAACGATGCCCATTAGAAGCAGTAGGCTTGATCTCACCAATCATATCAATGCCCCACATGGCAAAAGGCCAAGGAGCAGTCAACACATTCAATGGAACTGGAGATATATGCACCTTATCAGCATAAATCTGACATTTGTGACATGTTTTAGAATGTTGATAGCAGTCAGCTTCCATGGTAGACCAATAGTAACCTGCTCTCAATATCTTCTTTGCCATGGTATGACCACTAGAATGAGTGCCAAAAATCCCATCATGCATGTCTTCCATAATCTCTTTTGCTTATTTCTTATCCACACAACGAAGCAAAGTCGAATCATGATTGCGCTTGTACAAAATTCCATTACTCAAGAAGAACTTAGCAGAAAACCTCCTCAGAAACTTCTTATCTTTGACAGATGCCCCTTCAAGGAACTCCTGAGTTTCAAGATATCTTTTCACTTCATAGAACCAAGGCTTTCCCTCTCCCCCTTCAGTGTCAATCTCATTGCAGTAAGCAGGCTTCTCAAATCTGTCAATAGTAATCTTGGGAGCTTCATCATCCCAGCTAATCTAAAACATAGATGCCATGGTGGCTAGTACATCTGCCAATTGATTCTCTCCTCGGGGAATATGTCCAAAGGTAATCTCTTCAAAATAGGGGATCAAGGACAACACTTGCTCCTTGTAAGGAATGAGATTTTCATGCTTGGTATCCCAATATCCTTTAATCTGGCTAACTACCAGGGCTGAATCTCTGTATATGTCCAGAAACTGAATCTTCATCTCAATGGCAGCTTTGATACCCATGATACATGCCTCATATTCAGCCATGTTATTGGTACAATAGAAACAAAGTCTTGCAGTAATTGGGGTATGATAACCTTCAGGGGAAATGATCACAACACCAACACAATTACCAAGCGCATTAGAAGCTCCATCAAAAACCATAGTCCATCGGGATCCTTGTTCAGGTCCGTCATATTGTCCAGGTTCTTTAGTAATAATCATAATGTCTTCATCAGGGAACTCAGAACTCATTGACTGATAATCATCCACTGCTTGATGAGCCAAATGATCAACTACAACACTTCCTTTGATGGCTTTTTGAGTAGTGTACTGTATATCATATTCTGTTAAAATCATTTGCCATCTCGCTATTCGTCCGGAGAGAGCAGGTTTCTCGAATATGTACTTGATTGGATCCATCTTTGAAATCAACAAGGTAGTATGAGTCAACATATAATGTCTTAGTCGGCGAGCAGCCCATACCAAAACGCAATAAGTTTTCTCGAGCAGTGAGTATCTTGTTTCACAGTCGGTAAACTTTTTGCTAAGGTAGTATATTGCCTGCTCTTTTCGACAAGACTCGTCATGCTGCCCCAACACACACCCCATTGAATTATCTAACACTGTTAAGTACATAATCTAGGCTCTTCCATCAACTGGTGGCATCAAAATTGGAGGTTCTAGAAGATACTCTTGATTTCATCAAAGGCTATCTGGCACTCGTCATTCCATTCCATCACCTGATCTTTCTTCAACAATTTGAAGATTGGCTCACAGGTAGCAGTTAACTGGGAAATAAATCTGGCAATGTAATCCAGTCGTCCCAAGAAACCTCTAACTTCCTTTTTAGTACGGGGAGCAGGCATCTCTTGTATAGCTTTTACTTTTGTAGGATCCACTTCAATACCTTTTCCACTGACAATGAAACCCAAGAGTTTACCAGACCTAACTCTGAAAGTACACTTGTTTGGATTCAATCTCAGTTTATATTTCTTCAACCTCTCAAACAATTTATGCAGGTGATCAAGGTGTTGTTCCTCATTCTGGGACCTGGCTATCATATCATCCACATATACCTCTATCTCATGATGAATCATATCGTGAAACAAAGCCACCATAGCACGCTGATATGTTGCCCCGACATTCTTCAAACCAAATGGCATCACCTTATAACAGAAAGTGCCCCATTGTGTAACAAATGTAGTCTTCTCCATATCTTCAGGTACCATCTTGATTTGATTGTAACCAGAGAAACCATCCATGAAGGAGAATACCTTATGTTGAGTTGTGTTGTCTACCAAAACATCAATATGTGGAAGTGGAAAGTCGTCTTTAGGGCTGGCTTTGTTCAAGTCCCTGTAATCCACACACATGCGCACCTTACCATCCTTCTTAGGTACCGGTACCACATTTGCAACCCATTGAGGATAAGAAGTCACAGCTAAGAATCCTGCATCGAATTGTTTCATCACCTCTGCTTTAATCTTTTCTGACATTTCAGGACGCATGTGACGAACCTTCTA
Organism: Lathyrus aphaca; assembly: GCA_963966055.1. NCBI lineage: Eukaryota > Viridiplantae > Streptophyta > Magnoliopsida > Fabales > Fabaceae > Lathyrus > Lathyrus aphaca. Next base: position 146,417,640 of record OZ014523.1, read on the forward strand.
CTTCTTTGGACAACAATCTTCTTTTACCGGTAAGCGGTGAACCACAATGTCTGTATCCAACCCTGGCATATCTTCATAATACCAAGCAAAGATCTCCACATAATCACGTAACATCTGGATCAATCTGTTCTTAACATCATACTCTAATTCAGCCCCTATCTTGACTTCTTTCCTATTTTCTTCCATTCCCAGATTTACAACTTCGATTGGCCCTTCATATGGCTGTATAGCTTTCTCTTCTTGTTGTAACAACCTAGCAAGCTCTACAGGTACCTCACAATCTTCCTCCTTTCCATCTTCAGCTTGATAGATTGGATTCTCGAAATTATAATTGGCAATAGTAGAATTGTTATCAACAGGATCTAGAGTGGATGGGGATCTGCATTTTAGTGATGTGGGTGTGTGTAAGAACACATAGTTGATAAAATAGAAATAATAATAAAAGAAAGACAAGGAGCACAATATTTACGAAAACAAAACGTCCATTGATTTTATTGAATGAAGTATGCAAATGAAATGACATCCCGAAACAAGCATACCATTGTGCCCCAGGTAAGACACAAGGCTTTAAAAGTTTAATTGTTCGAAATTACAAACTTAAAATAAAACACAGTAATAGTATTTACTCCTGACTAAAGGAGATAGGAATAACGTCTTCAGTCTTCCAATTGTTGAGCCCATCACCCATGGTAGGTAAGATCCAATCATCCAGGTTGTAGTCTTCATTATGGTCACCCACAACATTTATTTGATCTCTTATGACCCCTTGATTGGTGATACGAACAGCACGAGCACGACGAACAACCCTCTGATATTCTGCAATGAAACCCAAACCAAATTTGTCAGACTTGTAAGGGATGTTGGGAAGCTAACCCCAAATAGTAGAACCACCTTTTGCAACCACAGCCTTAGCATCTTTGAGGGAGGCCATTGCAGGAGGTATGTTAGTAACCATAGGAACTCTTTCAGAAGCAGGGACAGACTGAGGAACAGGAGCAAGGCAAGGAACCACTTCAAATGTTTGACAAGGAGTTCCAACCATTTCACCCTCCATTTCTACATATTTGAAAGTATTCACATGGCTCACCATGTACTCTTCTTCACCATAGACAGTGACAATTTTGTTATTCACCGGATATTTCAACTTCTGATGCAAGGTGGAAGTCACAGCCCCTGGCCCATGAATCTAGGGGCGTCCAAGCAAACAAGAATATGCAGGACGAATATCCATCACATAGAAAGTAGAGTTGAAGACTTGAGAGCCTACTTTGATTGGAAGGTCTACTTCTCCATGTACCACTCTTCTGGAACCATCAAAAGCCCTCACCACTACATCACTTGGTCTTAACATAACATCTTCAGGACTGAGTTTGTCCAGAACCTCTTTAGGGAGCACATTTAATGAAGAACCATTGTCCACCAGCACATGAGACAAGGTAGTGCCTCTACATTCAATGGAGAAATGCAGAGCTCTGTTATGGTTTCTCTTGACAGGAGTCAAATCAGCATCAGAAAAGCCCAGCCCATTATCACTAGTCAGATGTGCCACACAATTCTCAAATTGGTCCACAAAAATCTCATTTGGCACATGAGCAGTCTTCAAGAACTTGATTAAGGCTTTAGCATGAGCCTCAGAACACAACAGCAAAGATAACATGGAGATTTTGGAGGGAGTATGCCCCAACTGGTCAACAATATCATAATCACTCTTGCGAATGATCTTCAGTACTTCTTCCATCTATTTAGAAAGATTTTTAGCAGTCGGTGCCTCAGCTTGCACAGGTTCAATTACAGAACCCTTTCCCCGGGCATCAGTACTTGGCCCGACAGTGGAGGTAGTAGTTGGAGTAACTGCACTTTTGGAAGTAGCTTGAGGGGAGAAAACTCTTCCACTTCTAGTAATCTTACTAGATCCAGCAATGTTGTTAATATCAAGACCAACATCAGTAACAGGTGCATCAGCCAGAGGTTCTTGCTTGACACCATCTATGTAAACATCAGAACCATAATTCCAGGGTATAGCTTTATCAGAAGTATAAGGAACAGGGTCAGGAGTGGTAATGATCATGGGAGCCATTCTAACTTCAGCAACAGTCTTCACAAGGCCTTCAGCAGTAATCCTGACAGGACCTTTAGAAGTGATCCTGACAGGGCCTTTGGAGGTAATCTTCACTGGTACTTTATCAACCATAGCTACATCTTCAAGCTTTGTACTTTGAGTTAGATGTTCACACATACTTTCAACAGAAGGTGTCCTCTCAAACAATATAGTATAATTGTCCATGAGGCGTTGAATACCATCCTTCAACTTCCAGCAACTCTCAGGTTTATAGGCATAGTAGAAATAGTCTTCATTGCAACCTAGAAGGAATCCAGCCTGCACCAACTTCTTCTTGATAATGGATAGAGGAGTAGTCACATCTGCTACTGAGGAAACATAAGAAACCTCATCAACAACATTAACACTCTTCTCATGATTAGGCATAGGAGCAGTGATCACATTTGGGGTCCCAAGAGGGTCGAATTCAATTTCCCCAGCTTCGATCATGTCTTGAATCTTGTTTTTCAACACCCAGCAGTTGTTGGTGTCATGTCCCGGACTATTAGAATGATATGCACATCTTGCATTTGGATTATACCGAGGAGAGGATGTATTAGGATTCTGAGGAGGATCCCTTAAAGTAATGAGTTCCCCTTTCAACATGTGTTACAAGGCTTGGGCCAATGACATGTTGATCTTGGTGAACTGTCTTCTAGGCTTCTGTTGATTGTTTTGTTGTTGCTCTGGTGCTGCAGGAGCAGGATTGGAGATGTAAACTGCTCCCACGGATTGGTGACTCCTGTTACGACTATTTTGACCATACACAACATTAGACTCCTTCTTTCCACTAGGGGGCTTCTTAGCAGTGCTTGATGAAGAGGCACCCACCTGTATCTTACCAATTCTTATCCCACTTTCCACACGTTCTCCAGTCATTATCAGCTCAGTGAAACTAGATGATGAGCTTCCAATGAGGTGACTGTAGAAAGGACCATTCAGCGTACTCATGAACATATCCACCAACTCCCTGTCAGTTAGAGGAGGTTGAACTCTGCCAGCCAGGTCTCTCCATTTATGGGCATACTCTTTGAAACTCTCCTTAGCACCCATAGACATGCTTTGGAGCTGCATGCGAGTTGGTGCTAAATCAGCATTATATTGGAATTGCCTATAGAAGGCCCCAGCAAGATCATTCCAGTCACGAATATTAACACTTTCAAGTTGATGGTACCATTCCAATTGAGCTCCAGATAAGCTCTCTTGGAAGAAATGAATCCACAGTTTCTTATCAGTAGTATGTGGTTGAATCCTCCGGACATAGGACCTTAAATGCAATTTAGGACATGAGACACCATCATACAACACAAAAACAGGAACCTTGAAGCCAATAGGTATAACCACTCAAGTAACTAAACTCAGATCTTCAAAATCAAGCCCAGAAGATTTTTGTAGTTCCATAGCATTCATTCTGTCTACCAGCATCTTGTATTTCTCCTCACTAGCAGGATCATGATAATAGTTTGCCTCAGAATCAGAATCTTCCACAGTATCATGGAGACTACCTCCCTCTTTCTCAGAATTCTCAGACTCAGAATCCTCAACCTCTTCTTTTGTCTTGATAGGAACCCTGAATCTTCTACCAAGGTTGATGAGGCCCTCTGATTTTCTAGTCTTCTTCTTCTTCTTAGCCAGCAGTGTCTTCAGCTCATCTTGTCCCTTGGACAAGTTCAGGATCAACTCTTGGAATTGTGCATTTTGAGCCTGGAGATCCTTGACAGTCTGTTCAAGAGCCATTTCTGCTGAAATAAACAACGAGAAGATAAGATACTTGTTCATAAGAAACCTGTGATGCAATGACATGGTATGTAAATGCATATGCAATGTTTTCAAGGACCACAGGATTTAAATTTGTTTAAACAACCAGAAAGTAAACTTTTATTAGTAATCAATAAACTTGTTTGCCTCTTGGGCTTACAACAAAAATGACATGAATACAAAGATGTGGTTTTAAGTCTCCCATGGACGCTTCCTCTTTGTGTTGAGGTATGAGTTGAGATTCCGCTCCTCGTGAAGTTGTTTTGTCAGCTCCAGGATTCTTTCTTAACTAACTTTGAAATGAGTCTCAAAAGTATCCCTTTGTTCCTTCAACTGGATCCAGGATCTCTGTAACTCTTCCATGTCAGTGGGCATGTCTGGATGAAGAATGATATAAGGAGTATCTCCTTCAGCAACAGGCTCCATGGTAACTGGCAGGATGGCAGGATATGGCATCATAAGAGTCTGAGCACGTTCTCGTACCCATCTGAGATAAGGTTCCATAGGAATGGAATACTTTGGTTCCAGATTCTTGCTGTCAACCTTGTTCACTTTACCCCAAGCTCGTATGAACCTTTGACGGTAACCTTGCAGATCGTTGTCGTAGTCGAACACAATACCCTGAATAAGCATGTCATGAGGACCATTACTCCAAGCATAACCAAACTGGCGTAGAGCTAAAGAAGGGTTGTAAGTAATGCCCCCTCTTATGCCAAGGAGTGGCACATTAGGGAACTCCCCACAACTGTCAATGATAGTAACATTCTCCATGGATCTAGAGCACCTATGAATGTCTGAATGAGAAAGTGACATGATCCTTTTAGACCACCTTAACCCTTGTTCATTCCTCATCACTGATCGAGGAAGGTGAGAAATAAACCACCTAGATAATAGAGGTATACAACACATCAGAGTTCCTCGTGCCTTCGTAGTACGGGTATGGAGAGAATGTAAGATGTCTCCAAGTAATGTAGGCACTGGGTTGTGAGTCAGAAATATGTTGATGGCATGTACGTCTATAAACTGGTATGGATTAGGGAACAACACTAAGCCATAGATTAATAACGCCAATATCTCCTCAAAAGCATCAAAACACATAGCCTTTAGGAACGCTAGAGCTTTCTCCATCAATACCTTAGCAAGGATACCCTTAACTCCACTTCTTGTTTCTAGGACAATGTCTGATTTCTTCAGATGTAGGGCTGCAGCAATGACTTCAGGTTTAGGCTCTTTTTCCAAGCCTGTGAAGGGTCTCTGATCAAGGATAGGTATACCCAGTAGTTTGAAGAACTCCTCCATTGTAGGAACCAGCTGATAGTCGGGGAATGTGAAACAGTGATGTTTAAGATCAAAGAACTGAAATAGGACATTCATCATGTCTTCATTGAACCCTGAAGTGACTAGATCCAGTAGGTGACCATGCCTCTTAATGAATTGGGAGTTTTCAGACACTTGAGAGACCAATTCCTTAAGCTTAGGAGGTATCCCTACAAAGTTGATCCGGATAGTATTCCTACGAGCAGAAGCCATGACCTGAAACAAAGAACAAAGATAAATCCTTTGGTCCTTGAAATGGTTAGTGAAAATGCTATGATTATGATGCATGATGATGTTATGATATTATGCTCAATCACAAACATATGGCACACACAATCATGTCACACAATAGCCCTAGGTTTGAAGGCTTGCATGAGGTTTAAAGGTAAGTACCCTCCCCTGAAGTTTAGTTGGTTCATCCTGTCCAACAAAAGTAACCAGGTTGTAAGGTATCTCAATATCATTGATCCTTCACAAGGGTGGTTGTTCAGTAGGAAACTTACTTGCCAACCAAAACCCTCCAAGTTTAGGATCTCAATGAGCGTAGTATCGAGTATCAACCAACTTCAGTCTTCACCAAAGCCGGTTATCTCACTACTTTTCTAAAGGCCAAGATGGGATGACTAAGGTTCTAAAAGTTAGTTAGTGTATTGACAACATATGGCAGCCCCATATTATCCTTAACTTACTTAAGGAACATAAGCACCAACCAAGAAGTCACACTAACTATGGCCACCAGATCAACCATATCGGTACACGCCGTAAAGTTTCCTTGGTCTATTGCCATTTACCTAAGGTACACTAGATCCGGGTTAGGATCTTTCACATATAAGAGCCCAACAAGTAAATATAAAGCAAACAAGGCAAACAATTTAAGTGATCTAATTCCTAAGGGTACCCCTCTTTTATTAAATCCCCAGCAGAGTCGCCAGTTCTGTAACACGGTGGGAGAACTGACTTTCTATAAATGTTGTGGAGAGCAAGAGTCGCCACCGACTTTTATTTTATCCAAGAAGAAAGGACATAAAAGAACAGGAAAAACCTATTTTAAAATACTTGAGTTCGGGTGGTAGGTTATATAAAGGGAAGGTGTTAGCACCCTTTATATCCATGGTTATCCATGGGCTCTTAGTTACTTAGCTCACTTTAAATTGTTTTGAAAAGATGTAGTGTGTGATTAAAAACTTTCTAAGTACTTTGTAATGATCCTCGTATGGATGTATACAAAGCCTTGTTTTTGAAAATTTGTTTGAAAAGTGGAGTGTAAAGAGTATTTTGAAATGTGAGCATTAAGAGAAACCTACCCTATATTAAGTCTTTATTGTTCTTATATTCTTTCAATGGTAAGACTATCCCTATTATTAAGGAATAGGTAGTCATTACCTTGGATGTAATTAAGGGACATGTGTAGGGTCATCTGAATATAGGCAACTGTAAGGTGTCTTTAGCAATTCGTAGGGACTTATCATCTTTTATTCGAAGGGACAAGATCATTTATCGTAGGCAACCTCGAAGGGACTTAATCTTATAAACTGAAGGGACTTGATGATATTTATGAAGGGACTTGCTTAAGACACCCTACTTGACCTTTTGAAATAGGCAACTGAGAGGCAACCCTAGGAAGTGCAAGATGGCGATCAAAGATTGACTTACGTGTGTGCATGTTCATATTCAAATATTTATCTTATTTTAGTTAATTATTCTAAGTTGATTTTAATTACATACATGTTATACACACCCTAATTAATAACCATACAATAAATATATTTATAATAAAAATAAAGCAAAAATATAAACATATAAATATTACAAGGCTTTGGGACAATTACAATATAATCGAGAAATAATAATAATGATAAATAGAATAATAATAATGAATAAGCAATAATTAAGTATTAGCAATAATAATAAAATAAGAATAAAGGTTAGAATAATAAAATAAATAAGAATTTTAGCAAGAAAAATTAATGTTAGAAAAGTTTTTTAGAATTAATTAGAAAATAAGATTAATAATAAACAAATAATAAACTATTTACATATTAAAATAAGGATTAATGGTTAATTATGGTTTAAAAAAATTAGGTTAAATATTAGGGTTAATAAAAATTAGGGTTTTGAAGTTAATTAATTTTATAATATAATTTATATAATTAAATAATTAATAAAAGAAAATAAAATAAACAAGGTTTAAAAAAAATGGGGGAGGCCTGGATTTGAACCCAGGACCTCCCCATTACCAGCAAGAGACCAAGACCACTGGGCTGCGCGCGCGGCTTGAAGAAATTATGACCAGAATGTATAATATACACAACAAGCGCTCCATCCACCAGGCTAACACACACATTCTGAAATCAATTAGAAACTAATCAATAAAATAATAAAACGAAATTTGAATTAGAAAATTGGCGCCATTCAGATCATCTTCTTCCTTGGAATTTCGCAGGTTTTCCTGCGAAAATTCCTGCGAATTTTCTTATGAATCTTCTTGCGTATTTTTTCGCAGGAAATCAACAACCTTGAATACCTACAAAATAAGCAACATTAATCCAAATTGAACACACCAATAATTTACCCAGATTCTATACAACTCAAATTCATCAACCAAAGTCATTTATATAGTCTAAATTAAGAAACCCTAAAAGCTTGGCTGAAACCCTAATCATGGCCGAATTCGTATTAGGCAATGAAACTTCAATCAATTGGTCCAAATACGATCTATAACTCATCACAAACAAGAAAACAAAATTAAAAACCATTAGTAATGCGTGGATAATAGAAATCGAAAACTTGAAAATTTAAGAACAAGATGGATTCGGGTTCCATGATTGAGGAGGTATTTGATGAACGTGATGGTCTCAATGCACTCTAAATGTTTCTAGGAAGCTATTTCCATCATTATTTGGCCTTGTAACTACCTTAAACCTACAAACCGAATGTGAGTTTGTTCTTGAATTTTTTGAAGTTTGGAGAGTCTTCTTGGAGGCTGCAATTCGTGTCCTTGTGATTGCTTTTAGTTTGTGTATATGTATGAAGTAGAATTAGGTTAAAAAAAAGCTGGATTTTTGGGCTTTGTAGTGATTGCTTGATCATGAAGATTCACACTTTCAAATATTGAAAAAAATATTATAAAAACTTTCTAAATTGGGTCAATCTGATTTTACATGATTCCAATAAACTTTAATTGATTTTTAAGAATTTCTAGAAGAAGAATCATGTCCAAATATTGATTTTTATATTTTATTTAGATTTAATTTGTCTTTTAATGGATAAAATCAAAATAAATAATAAATAAATAATAAAAAATCATAATTTGGTTGCTTTGGGTCGTGCTTGAGGTCCTTGTATGGATTGGATCACAACATTGCAAGCCCATTTGGAGAAATTTGGTTTTAAGGCCCCATTTGCTTCATAAACCTCCCAAAAATTTCCCAACTTTGCAAAGACATATCTCCCTCAATTTTAAGTCTATGAGGGTTTTCTTAGACATTTTGGAAATCTTAGAGAGTCCTCTAACCAACCTCATTGGTCTCATGTCCATATCCCTTACCATTTTCAAATTATGCCCTTTGGAAGATGTTGACTTTTTGTTGACTTTTAAAATGACCTATAATGTCTTAGCTCATACCTTCCAAATGAAGCATTTTTAGGCTTGGCTTGTGAGACACAAAGTTGTAGAGAATTCAATTTCCTTCAAAATGAGCTTTGGATGGAAAAGAATTTGATGAAGCATGTGAAAGTTATGGCTGGTCAAAGTTCAGTTGACTTTTCCTGTGAAAACCCTAATTTAGAAACTCCTGATTCTTGATGATCTGAAATCTCCTTAATGAATCATGATCAACCCTTGATCAAATGATGAATTTTACTTCATAAAATTGATGTTGTCAAAAAGTCATGAAGTTTGACTTTGGTTTGACCACAGTTGACCTCAGTTTGACTTTTTGACTACTTTGACTGATTTTAGCCTATCTGATCATTTGACTGAGCAAACCTTTTGGGAAAGACTTGAAACTTGACATAGGGATTCTTGAAGGCATATAGGATGCTATGAAGCTCACTTGAAGCCTTGGAAATCCATTTAGCCTGATGAAAATCAAAACCCTAGTTTAGGATGCATTGCTTAGGAGGATGCTTTGTCTGAGGGAATTGTCAAACTTTCTGACTAATTGTGGACCTTGTGAACCTTGTGAACCTATTGAGACACCTTAGTACATAATGTCTGGTCTAGGTGAGGGCAAATTTTGGGGTGCAACACCAGGGCCACCGTTAGGAATTGGAAAGACTTGGCCGAAGCTTTCATCCGTCAATATCAATATAATCTGGACATGGCTCCAAACAGAACCCTTATAATGGGAATTTCACAGTCTTCCCGGGAAAGCTTTAGAGAGTACGCCTAAAGATGGAGGCAATTAGCTACTGCCTTTCAACCCCCGATGTCAAAAAGAGAAATGGCAGATATGTTCATGAACACTCTCCAGGGGACTTATATTGATAGATTGGCTGCATTTTCTTCCACTAGCTTTGCAGACGTGGTTATAACTGGGGAAATAATTGAGAGCTTATTGAAAATGGGAAAGATTTCTGACAACGGCGCCAGTTCAAGTAGTGCAAGGAAACTATTTGCAGGGCCCCGCAAATCTGGTGAAACAAATTCTGTACATATGGGAAGAGGAAGACCCCAGTATCTGCCGAGATCAGTTGCCGCTATCACTATCCCTACTCCACCTCCTCAGTACAATCAACAACCACAACACTTTCCTCAACAACCACAGTTTCCTCAACAAAGATCCTACAATAACAACAACAACCAACAACAACGCCCTTTCCAGCAGCGACCATCTCAGATCAACAGAGTGATTGACCCTATACCAATGCCATATTCCACATTGTTGCCACAACTCCTAAAGCTTAATCTTGTCGAGCTAAGGACTTTGGCTCCACCAGATCCTCAAAACCTTCCGAGAAATTACAACGTCAACGCCAGGTGTGCTTTTCATTCTAATGCACCTGGTCACACCACAGAAAAGTGCAGGGCTTTGCACATGAAGGTCCAGGATCTGGTAGATTCAAAAGCCCTAAATTTTACACCACCTCCTAACGTCACGAAGAATCCTATGCCCAACCATGGTGGGCCAAGGATAAATGCAATAGAGGAGGGCTCACCCATGAATTTAATTGAAGATACTGCAAGTATTCAAACACCTCTGGCAGAGGTTAAAGCTCAGCTTTTGAAATGCCAAGTGTTTTCGGGTTGTGAGGCCTGCTGTGAATCTTGCAAGGTTTCCGTATATGGGTGTGCAAGCTTGAGGAATGGCATCAATGGGTTGATTAGAGAGGGTATCCTGCAGATAACAACAACCGCTTCTACAACACCAGCAACTCTTTTTTCAACAACAAGTATTTCTCCTACAACTGCAAAGACAATTGTTCCTACAAACTCGTCTACAAAATCAGTAACCACCTCTTCCATCATTTCAACAAACAACAGTTCATTTGCATCCACTTTTACAACTACAGCAACCACCAACAACGACGTCTCCACAGTCACCATCTATTACGACCATACAACGGTCCCTGTTTCCAATAATTATCAACAACAATCTCAGTAACAATTTCAGCAATAACCAAGCTTCAGTCAATCACCACCAACATCAACCAGAAGTCCTGTCACCATCTTTTATGACCCAAAAACAATAACGGTCCCCACCTCTGCTGCAGTTATCCTAGTCACCATCACGATGCCAGGGCCCATTCCATATGATAAAGACAATGATGTACCATGGCACTATGGTTTAGACCTTTACTACAACAGATAAATATTCCTTCTTGATTCTTCGGTTCACACACCACAAGTGGATAATGTCGGGGGAGGCAGAGGCTTCACGCGAAGCGGACGCCTCTTCCCATCACAAGCTCCAAAGACTAATGTTGAGGCAGAGGCTGCTGCCAAAGCCAAAGGGAAAAGTGTGGCACCTTAAGAACCTGTAACAAAAGAAGCCCATAAATCATCCTTTGACCAGGATGCGGATGAATTTATGAGGATAATAAAAAGAAGTGACTACAAGGTTGTGGATCAGCTCCACCAGACTCCTTCCAAGATATCCATCTTATCCCTGCTATTGTGTTCCGAAGCTCATCAGGATGCACTACTTAAAGTCTTGCACGCTGCCTATGTGCCGGAGGAGATCACAGTGAATCAGCTTGAGACAATGGTGTCTAATGTTAATACTTGCCATGGGCTAGGTTTCACCAATGCTGACTTAACAACGGAAGGACGTCACCACAACAAAGCTTTACACATCACTTTGGAGTGTAAAGGGGGTATGCTCTCGCATGTTCTTGTTGACGCTGGGTCTTCACTCAATGTCTTGGCAAAGAAAGCCCTTGTCAAGCTCGAATATGATGGTATAGCTCTCCAACCAAGCAATCTGGTGGTCAGAGCTTTTGATGGCTCCAAGAGGTCTGTTCTCGGAGAGGCGGAGCTGCCTGTGATAATTGGTTCGCAGGTCTTTCAGACTACTTTATATGTGATGGACATTCAGTCGGCCTACAGCTGTTTGTTGGGTCGACCATGGATTCACGCCGCAGGCGCAGTTACGTCGACCCTTCACCAGAAATTGAAATATGAGTGGGAAGGACAGATTATCGCCATCTGTGGTGAAAAGGATATCTTTGTTAGCCATATGGCTACGTATAAATACATTGAGATGGATGGTGAAATCCATGAAACCATGAGCCAAGGGTTCGAAGCACTGAACGTCAATGAGGCGACAACTGAAGTATTTGCTGCATCCTAGGAGGATAGGATGGGTACTTCAATTGTCTCCTATCAGCAAGCCCGAAAGGTTGTTGAAGATGGAAACGCCCAAGGCTGGGGCAAGCTGCTACCAGTGGAGAAGAAGGAGGATAGATTTGGTTTGGGTTACAAACCATTCCGACAAGATCAAGCAGAGGCTGCTAGAGAGCCCAAGTTTATCAGTGGGGGGATGCTCACCCCATATGTTGTCAATAACATGGAAGACGAGGCGGAAAGCGACCTCAACTTAGAGAGATGGATTCGTCCAAGGATCCCAGGTAACCAAGTCCTTAACTGGTCTTCCCAGGAAATTATAAGGGTTACTCCTGCAGAGTAATTATTATTTCCTTCTTTTTTCAGCATGCATCAAGCCCTGCATCTTGCCCAAGGTGTCAGGACTCATTTTGTAATAGGGCCATATTTGTAATTTTGTGCAAATGGAATATCAATGAATATCGGACATCTTTTGCAAACAATTCTCGCTTTCGCTCATTGTCTTTTCATTTTTCACCTTTGTACAAAACAATATAATGGCAATGTTTTCAAAATAATAACTTCATTTTACACTTTTTCTAAACAAGATTAAAATTGATCACTAAAATGAACAAATCTCAACCCTTACAGAGATTACCCTCCAGATTGCACTGACAACAACACTGTTATGACCTTGTATGATTTCGACAATCCAATTAATCAAGCTGATGAAAGGGTTGAAGAAGACTATGAGTTGCCTGAAGAGTTAGCCAGGTTGTTGAGGCAAGAAGAGAAAGTGATTACTCCTCATCAGGAGGAGGTTGAAACAATTAATCTTGGTACCGAAGAGGATTTGAAAGAAATGAAGATTGGGGTCGGTCTGCAAGCTTCAGTAAAAGAACAACTTATTGACATGCTTCGAGAATATGTCGACGTCTTCGCTTGGTCCTATCAAGACATGCCAGGTCTAGATACGGATATTGTTATGCACAAGCTGCCATTAAAAGAAGATTGCCCTCCAGTGAAACAAAAGTTACGTCGTACTCGTCCAGATATGGCCATGAATATTAAGGAAGAGGTACAAAACTAGTGGGACGTCGGTTTCCTTGTTGTAACTAGTTACCCACCGTGGGTCGCTAACATTGTACTAGTGCCTAAGAAGGATGGCAAATTACGTATGTGTGTGGATTACCGGGATCTGAAAAGATCTAGCACGAAGGATGATTTCCCATTACCTCACATTGATGTATTGGTCGACAACACAGCTCAGTTCTCGGTGTTTTCTTTCATGGATGGATTTTTTGGGTATAATCAGATCAAGATGTCACCCGAAGACATGGAGAAAACAACCTTCATCACACCTTATGGCACTTTTTGTTACAAGGTAATGCCATTTGGACTGAAGAATGTCAGTGCGACTTATCAACGGGCTATGGTAACGTTATTCCACGATATGATCCACAAGGAAATTAAATGCTACGTGGATGATATGATTGCCAAGTCCCTTACTGAATAAGATCATCTGGTAAATCTATTGAAGTTGTTCAAGCGTCTGAGAAAGTATCAATTGAAGTTAAACCCCAACAAATTCACATTCGGGGTACATTCTGGTAAGTTGCTGGGATTCATCGTAAGTGAAAAAGGAATTGAGGTTGATCCCAACAAAGTCAAAGCCATTCAGGAGATGCCTGCACCTAGGACTGAAAAGGAAGTTCAGGGGTTCTTAGGTAGATTGAACTACATATCAAGGTTCATATCTTATCTTACTGCAACCTGTGAACCCCTGTTCAAATTGTTAAGAAAGGAACAAACAGTCAGGTGGAACGAAGTTTGTCAGAAAGCTTTTGACAAGATCAAGGAGTACATGCAAGAACCTCCGATTCTCATGCCTCCAGTTGAAGGAAGACCTCTGATAATGTACCTAAGCATGACGAGTATGGACGAAAAGAGTATGCAATATACTACCTAAGCAAAAAGTTTACCGACTGTGAACAACGTTATTCACTGCTCGAGAAAACTTGTTGTGCTTTAACGTGGGCTGCTCGCCGACTAAGACAGTATATGTTGACTCATACTACTTTGTTGATCTCAAAGATGGACCCCGTCAAGTACATATTTGAGAAGCCAACACTTACTGGAAGGGTTGCAAGATGGAAAATGATTCTGACAGAGTATGACATTCAATACATATCTCAAAAAGCCATCAAGGGCAGTGTGTTGTCTGACTATCTGGTTGAGCAACCCATTGATGATTACCAGCCCATGAGATTTGACTTCCATGATGAAGACATCATGTACCTAAAAGCAAAAGATCATGAAGATCCTATTCACACTGAAGGGTCTGACCCAGAAGAAGAGTGGACAATAATGTTTGATGGGGCTATCAATATGAATGGTCGTGGGGTTGGTGCAGTGCTCATTACACCTAAAGGAGTTCATATGCCTTTCTCGACTAAACTCACTTTTGCCTGCACCAACAACGAAGCGGAATACGAAGTATGCATCATGGGTCTTGAGGAAGCCATTTACCTCAAGATCAAGACTTTAAATGTATTTGGAGATTCAACTTTGGTAATCAATCAAACCAACGGCAAATGGTACACTCACCAAGAGCATTTGATTCCGTATCGTGACTACACGAGGAGATTATTGACTTTCTTCACAACAGTCAAACTTGAGTACATCCCTCGAGACAAAAATCAGTTCGCAGATGCTTTAGCTACCATTTCCTCCATGATCAAGGTTCAAACTGCCAATTATGTGCCTCGGATCTCGGTATCCAGAATAGACCGACCATCATACGTATTCTCTGTGGACATTGCTAAAGATGACAAGTCATGGTTCCATGACATCAAAGGCTTCTTAGAGGATCAAACATACCCACCTAGGGCATCATCCAATGATAAGAATACATTAAGAAGGCTGGCCGGTAGTTTCTTCCTTAATGCTGATGGTTCATTTTACAAGCGAAACTTTGACATGGTGCTACTCAGATGTGTTGACAAGAAAGAAGCGAACCTGTTGATGCACGAGGTGCATGAAGGATCTTTAGGTACCCATGTTGGAGGACATACAATGGCTATGAAATTATTAAGATCAGGTTACTACTGGATAACAATGGATACAGATTGTTGTGCTTATGCCAGGAAATGCCACAAATGCCAGATTTATGCAGACAAAGTGCATGTGCCTCTGAATCCTTTGAACATAATATCTTCACCTATGAAGAAGGAAAGGGCAAGGTCCTGCGAACCAAAGATCTGTGTTTGGGAGTCGGTTACGACTTGGGAAGGTATTAGTGTAAACACCCCAAATTTGCCCTCACCCATTCACACCATGGCTTGTGATCATTTCATATGCATAAACACAATCATATCATCTCATATCTCATTTTTGATTCACTGCATAGTTTCTGAGTCATCTGCATCTAGGGTTTGTGACCTGAGCAATCCAGGAGCTTCTTGAGCCACTACAAAAGCCACCAATCACTTCAAAGGGATCCATATGTGTTCTTGTATCATATTCCATCCTTTCAAAGTCAAGATTTCAAAAGAATCACAAGAACTGAGGTTTGTGTGGAAGCAGAGCCAGGATAGACTGCACAGTTGACTAAAAATTAGGGTTTTGGTTTCAGAGGCCATTACCCCAAATTTTTTGATCATTCTTGTTTCCATTGGTCTCTATATGGTATAGGGAGTGTGCATATCAATTTTCATGAAGAAATTCCATGGGGAAGTCATCTGATCAAGAGTTGACTTTCTGGACAAGTCAGGGCAAAATCAGGGCATCTGAGGCCCCCAATGACCCAACCAATGGGTGATCTTCATCATTGTGAGTGTATATGATCTTTATTTGATCATGGAAGAAGGTTGAAGTTCACAAAAATCAAGAATTTGGAGTTTTTGCAAATGTTGACTTTTTGGGCATAGTTGACTTTTCAAGAATGCTTCATTTTAGGTCATTTTTCAAGCCTTGATTCTTGATCCAAAAATGCTTCAAATGGAAAAACTTTGGTCATGAAAGTTGTATATTACATCTTTCCCTTTTCAAAAAGTACAAGAACATGATCAAATTCTTCTTGGATCAAAAGTTATGGTGTGACAAAGTTGGCAAAAATCATTGATTTTCAAGATGTGCACCAAATGAGAATTTTGCAAAATCATGAACCAATGCCATTTGTAACTTCTAATTCACTTCAAACCATGACATAAACATTCTATGTGTCCTAAAAATCAGAATGGAACCAAGATCACATGTTTATGGTTTGTGTAACAAGGCATTTTTCACAAAGTTTCAAAAAGTAACAACTTGCAAAAACACTCATCACACTTCACCAACTTGATGCATTGGATGCTGAACCTCCCTAGCTTCACTCACATACCATGCTGCGCCAGCCCATGCTCATGTACCAAGCTATAACTTAGCCCATGCCTCTCTTACAAAGAAGTTGACATTTTGCAAAAGGTGACTTACCTATCACAGCAGGCCATTTCACATCATCTGGCCAATTAGAATTGTTTATACTTTCCATTTGCAAGCTGAACATAACACCAGGCCAGGCTGAAACACTCTCAAGCATCACATACACCAAAACACACCATTGTGCAAAACTCTTCGAAATTCTTTGCCCAGCCATCAAACATCCAAACCATTTTCACCAATCATCTCACCATGTTCCACTGAGCCTAAACCAACAAAGAACCAGGCTTGAAACAAACCACAACTCCATTTCACCATTTTCACTCCATAAAGCAAAAGCTTTCGAATTTGCTTCTACAAGCCATAAACACTCAAACAAATTCCACACATCAACTCACCTTGCTTCACTGACCAGAAACCACCCACTACTTTGGCTTGAAACCCTCCATAACTCAAATACGATTTTCACACTCCCTTGGTCAGAGCTGCTGCAAACTCACTCAGGAGGCTGTTTAAACTCCATCCAACTATCCAAAGCTTCAAAGGGGGATCATTGGGACCTGTTTGAGCCAAAGAGCTAGCCAGAAAGTGCCAGAGATCAGAGCTCCAGTTCAGGTGAGCTTCATGAACATTTTTCCCAGGAGTTTGTTTTTAAGTTCTTAATTGGTTCTCCGTGTTTCACTGGTCATGATGATGTGTTTAGTTTCGAAAATCATTGAGTTTTGAGCATGTATGGTGTCTCTGAAATTTTTTGACCTAAACCCCTTTTGCTTCGATTCAGCTTTGTTGTGTAAAATAAATTTGTTTTGGGTGTGGATTCTTGTTCTATGATGCGTGGGGATGATTTCTGGGCAAGAAAATTGGGTTTTAGTGAGCTAGGGTGAGAGTTGGCATTTTTCAGGGAGGATGCTGGCCGGAGAAGACGACCGGAAGTCTTCTCCGGCCGCCTGAAAGTAATTAGTCTTTTAATTAGGGTTAGGGCAAAATTCAAATATGGACCCTTGGATCTGGCTTCCCGCGCGCGTGTGTGTGGTCCAGATCATGTCATTAATTCATAACCAGGTTTAATTAGTTTAATTAATTGAATTTAAGAAGTTTGAATATGGGCCTTTGATCTGCGCGCGCAGTCAACCCATTCACTGCCAGGCTCAATCTCAACCCTCCATTGTGCATACTTCAGATTAAATTCATTTTAATTCATTTTCTTTTCATTGTATTTGCATAATTATTTTAAAATAGTAAAAAATGTGTAAAAATTATGAAACTTTTTCTCATAAGTTTTATTAATTTTTATGACACAAAAATATTTTTATTTTTATTTTTATCATTAAAAAAGTATTTTAAAATATTTAAAGGATTATTTTTAATTGATTAATGGAAATTAATTTATTAAAAATGCTTTTAGGTATTTAAAAATCACCAAAAAATTCATGAAATGTTCTAAGACATTTAGAAACATTGTCCAACCTTCAAACCAAATTTCTTTTTTGATCTTGATGCATTTTGAGAATTTTTCATTGAATTAAAATCATTTTTGTGCATTATTTTGATCCTAAGTTCAAAAAATCATTTTTGCCTATCTATGAAGAGTTGGACTTTGATTCTTTTTGCATTGCATTGTGTTTAGCATGTAGTTTTTGAGGTAAAATGGCCATGATTTGATCTTGCATTTTTCAATTGTTTGGCATTTCTTTTGTTTAGGAACCCTAAAAACCCTAATAACCTGTAAAAATCATAACTTGAGATTGGTTAAGAGTTGAGATCTCCCCTTTGGGCATTGGTTTAGTATAGGTTTAGGGTTTCTTTGGGTGGCATTTTCCATTTTTTATCTTAGGGTTTGCTTCTGTTTTTGGTTTTTGTTTGTTGTTTGATCCATAAACCCTAATTTGGGCTTCCATTTGCATCCTTCTTGCATTCTCTTGCATAACATGACTTGCCATGACATTTCAAGCATCCATTTGATTCATTTGACATCTTAAGACATATAGAAAGCATGTTTGATCATTGCATCTTGCATTTGCCATGTTGTTTGCCATGTATGTTTCATAACTTTTCATGTAAGTTCATGCTCCTTAACTTGCATCATTTGCATCCATGATCTTGTATGAACATCTCCATGCCTTGCCTCATGTTTGTAGCATCTCATAGCATCATTATCATCATCAACATGCTTCTGGTTTTGTTTATCATCATGTCATCTTATCTCATTTGGCTTTGCATTTCATTTCTTTTCTAACATTTCAGGTGGTAAGTAATGTTGAGAAGTGAATTTGCCTTCACTTCTCTTGACTTTTCTTTTCATCTCTCTTGCATCCATTGCTGCATTTTTATATGTGTTAGAGTTTGAGCTTGCTCATTCTTCTTCTTCCCACTTTCTTTCTTCAAGTGACTTGACTGTTGTTAGGCAGGCTGCCTGGGCCTGGGATAATGTTCAAACCAAGGGAGTAACCATTCTGGGGAAGTGCAATAATGTGGCATCAGCACAATATTATGAGTGGTCTCGTGCCAGAGCTCAATTCTCTGGAATGCCCTTTACCATAGAAGACATGCCTGAGTCATCTTCAACACCACCACCTGCCACTGTCAGTTTGGAGGAGTTTGAGAGTTTGAAGGAAAGGAATGAGAAGCTAACCCAGGCCTTGCAGAAGACCCTCCAGGAGAGGAGTGAAGGTATGAGGGAGATTGAGAGATTGGAGAAGTTGAGAGTGGAGCATCTGGTTAAGATTGAGAAGTCTGGGGATTATATCAAAAAGTCTAAAGCTGGAGAACAAATCCTGAAGAATGCTTGCAAAGAAGCCCAGTTCCAGAGAGCAAGGACAGACTTGTATTTGAAGGAGAGTCAAGCTCGGTGGGTCAGGATCACCGAGGCCCGTACTCTGGAAGACAAGAGAGTTCAAGACAAGATGGAGCAACTGGAAGCTAGTGCAAAAGAACAGCAAGAAGCCCTGGCAGCAGCCCAGAGGGAGATATCAGAGCTGAAGATCAAAGCAGGGGTGAAGAGGTCCAAAGAACAAACTCAGCACAAGAAGCTAACAGCAGCTGTTACAACCCGGAATCTCCTCATCAGGAATCTCACGGAGCGTCCGGCTGATCCTGTGACCGAAGCACTTCTCAAGGAAGTTCGTGAGGATGAGTTTGGTCTTGGTGTTTGACCATTTGTTTGTTGTTGCTTCCTTTCCATGTACTTTTATTTTCTTGTAATGTATTGTGACCCCTTAGAGGGCTTGTGTTGTAAAATGAGCAAGTTGTATTATTTCACCTTCTGTAATATATTTGTGTTAGTTTGCTTCATCTGAGTTTTCTTCAAGCAACAACAACAACATCATCAGGGGTCTGGAAGGGTCAAAACTGAAGGCCAAACCGGATACCTTGAGAACAAATAAGCATAATTGCATTGCATGCTAACCCTTTGTTTGTTTTGTAGGTTTTTTGCTTTATTGTTGCTAACTCTGTTGTGATGTTCAGGAACTATTGCTAGGCGCCGGGTATTTCCCCTCAACCGTCTGCACCGTTATCCAACCCGAAACAACCTTCCGGGAATCCAAATGGATCAGATGCAGCAGGACCTTACTGAGGTCAGAAATCAAATGGCAAACGAAAGGCTAGAAATGAGGAATCAAATGACGCAGTTCATGGAAGTGATGAACAACATGGCTCAGAGCCAAGAAAGATTGAGGGCCATGGTGGAAAGGCAGAATCAAGAAGATCCGCATATAGGGACTGCCGGCACCAGCAACAATGAAAGGGTCCAACCCCATGTTAACCCCCCTGTCTTTGGGCCACACCTCCATCCTGAGGTCAATATTCCTGCAAATGTTCAAGGGACTGCCACCGCAGCTAGGGTACTTCAAGAAGATCCTCAGGAGGACCAATTCACAATAATGGGTGCTGGGGAGGAAGCTTATGATAGGAGATTGGAGGAGATAGCTGAGAAATTGAGGTCCTTAGAATCTCAAAACTCTTTGGGCTTCGATGTCATGGACATGGGCTTGGTAGACAGGGTCAGGATCCCCCATAAGTTCAAGCCTCCTTGTTTTGAAAAATACAACGGAACTTCATGCCCCCGGACTCATTTACAGTCATTTCTGGGAAGGCTGAAGGCCTATACAATGGATGAGAAGCTCTAGATGTTCTATTTCGAAGACAGCTTAACTGGAGCGTCAAGAGAATGGTACTCTCACTTGACAAGGGCAACTATTAGATGCTGGAAGGACCTGGCAGAGGCCTTCATCAGACAGTATCAGTATAACTTAGACATGGCACCCAACAGGACCCTCCTAATGGGAATGTCACAGTCGTCAAGGGAAAGTTTCCGAGAATATGCCCAGAGATGGAGGCAACTGGCTGCTGCTGTTCAGCCCCCTATGTCTGAAAGGGAAATGGCAGATATGTTCATGAACACCCTTCAGGGGACTTACATTGACAGGCTGGCTGCTTTCTCTTCCACTAGCTTTGCAGATGTTGTCATAGCTGGGGAGAGAATTGAAAGCCTATTGAAGATGGGTAAGATATCTGACAATGGTGCAAGCTCGTCCAGTAGTACAAGAAAGCCTTTTGCAGGCCTGAGAAGAACTGGCGAGACCAATGCCATCCACACCAACAGGGGCAGGCCCCAATATGTTCACAGATCAGTGGCAGCAGTCACCATCCCTGCTCCAGCTCATCCACAACCAGTCTATCAACCTCCTCAGCAAAACTATCAACAACAACCTCAGTACCATCAGCAAAATCAGTATCCTCCAAGAAATTACAACAACAGCTACACCAATAACAACAGTCAACAAAGGCCATTTCAACAGAGGCCTTCTCAAGCTAACAGGGTGATCGATCCGATCCCTATGCCGTATGCTACCTTGCTGCCACAACTCCTGAAACTCAACCTAGTTGAGCTAAGGACGCTGGCACCTCCAGATCCCAACAGTCTACCCAGGAACTATGACTCCAATGCTAGGTGTGCTTTTCATTCAAATGCACCTGGCCACAGTACAGAAAAGTGCAGAGCTCTGCACATGAAGGTACAAGACCTGGTCGACTCAAAGGCTCTGAATTTCGCACCACCACCCAATGTCAACAAAAACCCAATGCCAAACCACGGTGGTCCTAGAATTAACGCTATTGAAGAAGACAAACCGTCTTATTTAATAACCAGCGTGGGTCAGATCCGGACACCGTTGGTAGAAATCAAGGCTCAACTCCTGGAATGTCAAATGTTCCCGGGGTGTGAGTTGGGTTGTGCTTACTGCAATATCTCTGTAAATGGGTGCGATAATTTGAGGAATGGCATAGATGGCCTTATTCAGAGTGGCCAGCTTCAGATCACCACATCATTTCCAACAAATCCAGCAATCTCATCAGCAACGGTTTCAGAACCTCCTACAACTGCAGCAACTATTGTTCCTAACAATTCTTCGGTTTCATCAACGAGTACTTCATCTGTCGTTTCAACTGATCAGATATCAATGAATGTTCCTTCTACAACTCCAGCACCACTCCATTATGAAGCTCCTACAACAACAACATCCATTCTTCCACCATTGTCTCCTACAACGCCAGCAACAAATCATGAAGATGTCTCAACTGTTACCATATTCTACGATCCTGAAAACAACTCCGCCTACAACTCAGAAGGTGCTGCTCCCACTAGAGCACCAGTTACGATTTATTATGATCCGCAGACCATCACAGTTCCTTCAACAGTTGCAGTCAGTCCAGTCACTATCACGGTGCCTGGACCAATACCTTATGAAAGCAGTAATGCCATCCCCTGGCATTACGGCTCTGACTTGTACTGTGAAGGACAAAGAATCACTTTTGAATCATCAACCCCTGCACTACAAATTGACAATGTGGGAGGAGGCGGAGGCTTCACCCGAAGCGGACGTCTTTTCGCTCCACAAATTCAGAGACCCACAGCCGAAGCAGAAGCTGCTGCCAAGGCAAAAGGGAAGAGCCCTGTGCAGGAAGATCAAGCTGTTAAGGAAGCTTTGAAGACACCCTTCGATCAAGAGGTTGATGAGTTCATGCGAATCATCAAAAAGAGTGATTATAAAATAGTGGATCAGCTTCATCAGACGCCTTCCAAGATCTCAATCCTATCATTGCTCATGTGCTCCGAGGCCCATCGGAATGCACTACTCAAAGTCTTGCACGCAGCTTACGTGCCTGAAGAGATCACTGTCAATCAGCTGGAAGCTGTAGTTGGAAATGTCAATGCTAGTCACGGACTAGGGTTCACCAATACTGATTTGACAACGGAAGGCCGTAACCATAACAAAGCCTTGCACATAACCATGGAATGCAAAGGTGCTGTCCTTTCCCATGTGCTGGTAGACATGGGGTCATCCCTCAATGTCTTACCTAAGAAGGCCTTGGTGAAGCTAGAATATGACGGGTTGGCGTTGAGACCCAGCAACCTGGTGGTGAGAGCCTTTGATGGTTCAAAGAGATCGGTTCTGGGAGAGATTGAATTACCCGTAACGATTGGCCCGCAGACTTTCACAACTATCTTCTACGTGATGGATATACAGCCCGCCTACAGCTGTTTATTGGGTAGGCCATGGATTCACGCTGCTGGCGCCGTGACCTCTACCCTTCACCAGAAGTTAAAATATGAGTGGGAGGGTCAAATCGTTACAATCTGTGGAGAGGAGGACATTTTTGTCAGCCACCTGGCAACCTATAAGTACATTGAAATGGATGGGGAGATCCATGAAACAATGAGTCAAGGTTTTGAGGCCTTGAATGTCAATGAAGCATATGCTGTATCTGGAATCTCCATGTCATCTTATCAACAAGCCCGGAAGGTTGTTGAAGAAGGAACTGCCCAAGGCTGGGGCAAGGTTTTATCTGTGGAAGAGAAGAAAGACAAGTTTGGGTTGGGTTACAGACCAACTCAACATCAAGCGGAGGCTGCTGAGGAGCCAGGTTTTGTCAGTGGGGGGATGCTCACCCCCGATGCTATCAACAATTTGGAAGACGAGCTGGAAGAGGAGCGCAATCTGGAGAATTGGATTCGTCCAAAGATCCCGGGGAGCAGTGTCTCGAACTGGTCTTCCCAGGAAATTATAAGAGTTACTCATGCAGAGTAATTATTATTTCCTGTATTTTTTATAGCATGCATCAAAGTCTTGCATCTTGCCCAAGATGACAAGACTCATTTTGTAATCGGGCCATCTGTACTTTTTGTGCAAACAAGATTAATCAATGAAATATCAGACATCTTTTTGCAAATGAGTCTTTTTCCGCTCACTGTTTTTCCATTTTTCTTTTTGTACAAAAAATAAATGGCAGTGTTTTCAAAATGACAATTTCACTTTTAAAACAAGATTAAAATCAAATCACTAAAATGAACCAACTGAACCCTTGCAGAGAGTGCCTTCCAGACAGCACCGAAAACAACACGGCTATGACTTCGTATGACTTTGACAATCCAATCAATCAAGCTGATGAAGGGGTTGAAGAAGAGTATGAGCTTCCTGAAGAGCTAGCCAGGTTGTTAAGACAAGAGGAAAAGGTTATTACTCCTCACCAGGAGGAGGTTGAAGTGATCAATCTTGGTACAGATGAAGACGTGAAAGAAGTTAAAATCGGGGCCTGCCTGCAAGACTCAGTGAAGAGACAACTGATTGATCTGCTTCAAGAATATGTGGACGTGTTTGCTTGGTCTTACCAAGACATGCCAGGGTTGGATAACGACATTGTTGTGCACAAGCTGCCTTTGAGAGAAGAGTGCCCACCGGTCAAAC
Organism: Lathyrus aphaca; assembly: GCA_963966055.1. NCBI lineage: Eukaryota > Viridiplantae > Streptophyta > Magnoliopsida > Fabales > Fabaceae > Lathyrus > Lathyrus aphaca. Next base: position 146,441,743 of record OZ014523.1, read on the forward strand.
AGAAACTGCGCCGTACTCGTCCAGACATGGCTATGAAAATCAAGGAAGAGGTGCAAAAGCAATGGGACGTCGGGTTCCTTGCCGTGACTAGCTATCCGCCGTGGGTTGCTAATATTGTACCTGTGCCTAAGAAAGACGGCAAAGTAAGAATGTGTGTTGACTACCGGGATCTGAACAGAGCTAGCCCGAAAGATGATTTCCCATTACCTCACATTGACGTATTGGTTGATAATACGGCTCAGTTCTCGGTATTCTCCTTCATGGATGGATTTTCAGGATACAATCAGATTAAAATGTCACCTGAAGACATGGAGAAGACAACCTTCATCACACCCTGGGGCACGTTCTGCTACAAGGTAATGCCATTTAGGCTCAAGAACGCCGGTGCAACATATCAACGGGCTATGGTAACATTATTCCACGATATGATTCATAAAGAGATAGAATGTTATGTGGATGACATGATTGCCAAGTCCCTTACTGAGGAAGACCACCTGGTGAATCTGCTAAAACTGTTCAAGCGTCTGAGGAAGTACCAACTGAAGTTGAACCCCAACAAATGCACATTCGGGGTGCGATCCGGTAAGCTGCTAGGATTCATTGTAAGCGAGAAAGGGATTGAAGTCGACCCTGATAAAGTCAAAGCTATTCAAGAGATGCCTGCACCGAAAACTGAAAAGGAAGTTCGAGGGTTCTTAGGTCGATTGAACTACATCTCAAGGTTCATATCTCACCTTACAGCAACCTGTGAACCCTTGTTCAAGCTATTGAGAAAAGAACAAACGGTCAGGTGGAATGAAGATTGCCAGAAGGCATTTGACAAGATCAAGGAGTACTTACAAGAACCACCAATCCTTATGCCTCCAGTTGAAGGAAGACCTCTAATCATGTACTTGACAGTATTAGAAGAGTCGATGGGGTGTGTGCTGGGCCAGCATGACGAGTCTGGTCGAAAAGAGTATGCAATTTACTACCTAAGCAAAAAGTTTACCGACTGTGAACAACGTTATTCACTGCTCGAGAAAACTTGCTGTGCTTTAGCGTGGGCTGCTCGCCGACTAAGGCAGTATATGTTGACCCACACTACCTTACTGATCTCAAAAATGGACCCGGTTAAGTACATTTTCGAGAAGCCAGCCCTTACCGGACGGGTTGCAAGATGGCAAATGATTCTCATGGAATATGACATCCAGTACACCTCTCAGAAAGCCATCAAGGGCAGTGTACTATCTGAATATCTTGCTGAGCAACCCATTGATGATTACCAGCCTATGAGATTTGACTTCCCTGATGAAGACATCATGTTCATAAAATCAAAAGATCATGAAGAGCCTATTCACACTGAAGGGCCTGACCCGGGAGAAGAATGGACTATGATGTTTGACGGGGCTGTTAACATGAATGGTCGTGGTGTTGGTGCAGTACTCATTACACCTAAAGGAGTTCACATGCCTTTCTCGGCAAAACTCACTTTCAACTGCACTAACAACGAAGCTGAATACGAAGCTTGCATTATGGGTCTTGAGGAAGCCATTGACCTCAGGATCAAGACATTGACCGTATTCGGAGATTCAGCTTTGGTAATCAATCAGACCAACGGAAAATGGTACACCCACCAGGATCATCTAATACCGTACAGGGATTATACAAGGAGGTTACTGACTTTCTTCACAACAGTCAAGCTCGAGTATATCCCTCGGGACGAGAATCAGTTTGCAGATGCTCTTGCTACCATTTCATCCATGATCAAAGTTCAAGCTGCTAACTTTGTACCTCAGATTTCAGTATCCAGACTTGATAGACCAGCATATGTGTTTGCAGCAGAAGTTGTCAAGGACGATAAGCCTTGGTTTCATGACATTAAATGCTTCTTGGAGGATCAAACATACCCACCTGGGGCATCTTCCAATGATAAGAAGACTTTGAGAAGGCTTGCTGGTAGTTTCTTTCTGAACACTGATGGGTCTTTATACAAAAGGAACTTTGATATGGTACTCCTCAGATGTGTTGACAAGACGGAAGCAGGTTTGTTGATGCATGAAGTGCACGAAGGATCGTTTGGTACCCATGCCGGAGGGCATGCCATGGCTAAAAAGTTGTTAAGATCAGGTTATTACTGGATCACAATGGATGCAGACTGTTGTGCTTATGCCAGAAAATGCCATAAATGCCAGATCTATGCAGATAAGGTGCATGTGCCTCCCAATCCTCTGAACATCATGTCTTCACCATGGCCCTTTGCCATGTGGGGCATTGATATGATTGGCAAGATTGAGCCAACCGCTTCAAATGGCCACAGATTCATCCTGGTCGCCATTGATTATTTCACTAAGTGGGTCGAAGCCGCCTCATATGCAAATGTTACAAGACAAGTGGTAGCCAGATTTCTGAAGAGAGATATCATCTGTCGATATGGAGTTCCCGAGCGAATCATTACTGATAATGGTTCCAACTTAAACAACAAAATGATGGCTGAATTATGCCGGGACTTCAAGATCCAACATCACAATTCTTCTCCTTACAGGCCGAAGATGAATGGCGCTGTTGAGGTAGCAAATAAGAATATCAAGAAGATTTTGCAGAAGATGGTAATCACTTACAAAGATTGGCATGAAATGCTACCGTTTGCCTTGCATGGGTACCGCACGTCAATCAGAACATCCACTGGGGCAACACCGTATCAGCTTGTGTATGGTATGGAAGCAGTCCTACCTGTTGAAGTTGAATTACCCTCCCTACGGGTATTAATGGATGTTAAACTGAGTGAAGCAGAATGGGTTCGGGCCCGATACGAACAACTGAGTCTGATCGAAGAGAAAAGATTGGCTGCAATCTGTCATGGACAGCTATGTCAGAAGAGAATGAAGAGAGCCTTCGATCAGAAAGTCAGGCACCGAGAGTACCAAGTAGGAGATCTTGTGCTGAAAAGAATCCTCCCTCCTCATACAGACCACAGGGGCAAATGGACTCCAAATTATGAAGGACCATTCGTGGTAAAGAAAATTTTCTCTGGTGGAGCACTGATGCTCAGCACCATGGATGGTGAAGATTTCCCGTCCCCTGTGAATTCAGATGCAGTTAAAAAATACTTCGCATAGAAATGACCCGCTGGACGTAAAAACAGAATGTAAGTCCAGGCAAAAATAGGGCATCCCGGCGAGTCAAAAACAGAATAAAAGACTCGGGCAAAAGTAAGGGAAATAAACAAAAATGTACACCCGCTGAGTTGAAAAGCCGCATTGGACAGCTCAGGCAAAATTGGGTATCCCGATGGATTGAAAACCCGAAAGGGCGATCCATGCAAAATAAGGGAATAAGCGAACAACTGCATTATGAATTCGTCTGTATTATCTACAACTTGGTAAGCTCTAAAGGATCAAGCTTCAATCAGAATCAGCCTTCTTCAGAAAGCAGGACGAGAAGAACGTCATTGTCATACGAGACATAGCAGAAGAGGAAGCTCCTTAAAGCGTCATCAACGCTGCCAACATTTTTGTTTCTCAATTTGTAACAATCTCCTCATTTCAGGAGATATGTTTCTTTGACTGTATCTCGCCAATTCAGGGCATATTGAATTAATAAAATCAGATTTTCAGTCATGTCTCGTTTTGTACATTTTCATTTTTGCAAAAATGTCTGATATCTTAAAAGAACATTGATTGCATAAGAATACAGATGTTTATCTTCAAATAAAAACATGCTTGCAGGAAATTTTGCTTACTCTCAGAAGTGTCTAAGCTCCTATGACGGAATCCAGTAAGGGATACCTCGGGATTATCTTGTACGTTTCTCTATCTTTTTCAGGATTGCAGGTATCCAGAGCGCAACTTGGGGCGTATAAGCTTCATCCCGGCAAACTGGCAAATCAACACTCAATTTTAGCACCCAAAGTGCTCTCTCCCCAGCTGAGTTGCCTCCCGTGACTTCCCCAATTGAGTTGCCACTTGTTGCTTATCCCCATCAGAGTTGCCAGGCATCGCAGAAGGCACCTATATCCCCGGCTGAGTCAAGAATCTACTTCAGCAGAATCCCTAGGGAGATCTCAATGATTTCTCTTTCTCCCCAGCCGAGTTGTCATCCTCAGTCGGGTACAAAAGTCAAAGAGCTATCTCCCCACAGAGTCTCAGCCTCTATCCAGAAGAGCAATGCATGGAGATCACAACAGAGTGAAGAAGGCTTCTGCAGACCCCAGCTGGGTCTCCCATTTAGGTCTATCAATGACCCACATCCTCAGGCAGATATCATCTCATCAGATCTACCAGTGATCTTATCCCCAGCTGGGATGTCCGCTTCATACAGATCAATCAAAGATCTTCGCAGCAACGGGATCCGAATCCCGGTTTTGGTATCTTTGCACAATCATAGCATTTGCATCATATTCACCCACAAAGCGTAGCATTCCGTTTTAACACGGAGCATTACGGCAAAAAATCAAATGCATAGCATAACCATGAGCCATGTTATGAATCAACACCTGTGAATGATTACAGTTCATCAACATACAGAAGAAAAATCCCCACCAGAGTTCCCAGCAAAAGCAGTTGCCTCACAAATCACAAACACCAGTATATACTCCTTTTGACACCCGTCCGTGTTATATCCCAGCAGAAAGCCAAAGACATCCTCTTTGTACTCACATATACTTATATACACTTTCTTGGCACCCGTCCGTGTCGTATCCCCAGCGCAGTCACCTACACTTTGTATATCAAATATTTGTTCATATTACACTCTTCTCCTTTTGACACTCGTCCGTGTCGCTCTCCCCAGCAGCTAACTACTCATACTACTCAGATACTCGTCCGTATCTTGTATATACCTTTTATATCCCCTCAGATTCGACACTAGTCCTTGTTCTCTGTTAACCCGTTGGTACTCGTCCGTACCATCATCTCAAAATATGCGTCAAGCGTTTGTTTCTACATGATACTCGTCCGTATCATAACCTTAAGGATGCTCGTCCGCATCTTTAATCCATACACCGTGTCAAACACTTGTATCTTCTTGAATATAGATACTCGCCTGTATCTACTATCCCCAGAAGAGTTCTTTCAGATTCAACACTCGTCCGTGTTCTCTGTTAACCAGTTGATACTCGTCCGTATCATCATCTTTGAACATGTGTCAATTTGTTTCTACCCGATACTCGTCCGTATCGCAGTCTTAAGGATGCTCGTCCGCATCTTTAATCTATACACAATACCCAAACGCTCATACCCTTTGTTTCTTGGATGTGAACACTCGTCCGTGTTTACCATTCCCCAGTAGATCGCCAACAAGGAAATTTCTTTTATCTAACACTCGTCCTGTGTTACGATAAACCCCGAGAGCAGCCGTACCCTGCTGAGTGGTCGTCCTCCATCATGCTCGTCCAATGGCCGTCCCCATCGTTGATTTTAGCAGCCGTCCCCTGCTAGGTGGTCGTCCTCCACCTCGTGATGATTTTCCTTCATCATTTTTATCCAATGGCCGTCCCCATTGTTGATTTTGGTTATCTGACATTCGTCCTATGTCATGACAAACCTTGAGAGCAGGCGTCCCCTGCTAGGTGGTCGTCCTCCACCTCTTGATGGTCGTCCTCCATCATGCTCGTCCGATGGCCGTCCCCATCGTTGACCTTTTATCCGATGGTCGTCCCCATCGTTGATATTTTCGGCAGCCGTCCCCTGCCAGGTGGTCGTCCTCCACCTTTGATGGCCGTCCCCATCATATTTCTTTTATTCCCCAACAGAGCAGCCGTCCCCTGCTAGGTGATCGTCCTTCACCTTTGATGGCCGTACCCCATCATCTGTTTATTTCATTTATTCTTTAACCCGATGGCCGTCCCCGTCGTGGTCCCTTTTCTTTTAGCCTGATGGCCGTCCCCATCGTTGGTTACTTTGCTTTATGAACTTGATGGCCGTCCCCGTCATGTTTCATTAATCCCTAGAGATTTTTACAGTTTTATCGTGATGGCCGCCCCCATCATAGTTTCTTATTGTTCCCAGCTAGTCGGCCGTCCCCGTCTTGGCTTTACCTTTTATCCCCAACATGTCGGCCGTCCCCGTCATTGCTCTCTACCCAGCAGTCGCCCTCTGCTCGACGGTCGTCCTCCGTCTCCCACACTTTACAATATACTTTATTTTCCTTTTACAATCTATATCCCTTTTCTTCTTCGTTCTGTGAGTGCAAATTTTGGACTGTCTTTGGTATTCAACCACAAGTTATCTTGTTTGCCTGTTAAGCCGTTGCTTACATCCTGCACAGCTAACTCATGCTTGAATAGGGGCAGCTGTAAACACCCCAAATTTGCCCTCACCCATTCACACCATGGCTTGTGATCATTTCATATGCATAAACACAATCATATCATCTCATATCTCATTTTTGATTCACTGCATAGTTTCTGAGTCATCTGCATCTAGGGTTTGTGACCTGAGCAATCCAGGAGCTTCTTGAGCCACTCCAAAAGCCACCAATCACTTCAAAGGGATCCATATGTGTTCTTGTATCATATTCCATCCTTTCAAAGTCAAGATTTCAAAAGAATCACAAGAACTGAGGTTTGTGTGGAAGCAGAGCCAGGATAGACTGCACAGTTGACTGAAAATTAGGGTTTTGGTTTCAGAGGCCATAACCCCAAATTTTTTGATCATTCTTGTTTCCATTGGTCTCTATATGGTATAGGGAGTGTGCATATCAATTTTCATGAAGAAATTCCATGGGGAAGTCATCTGATCAAGAGTTGACTTTCTGGACAAGTCAGGGCAAAATCAGGGCATCTGAGGCCCCCAATGACCCAACCAATGGGTGATCTTCATCATTTTGAGTGTATATGATCTTTATTTGATCATGGAAGAAGGTTGAAGTTCACCAAAATCAATAATTTGGAGTTTTTGCAAATGTTGACTTTTTGGGCATAGTTGACTTTTCAAGAATGCTTCATTTTAGGTCATTTTTCAAGCCTTGATTCTTGATCCAAAAATGCTTCAAATGGAAAAACTTTGGTCATGAAAGTTGTAGATTACATCTTTCCCTTTTCAAAAAGTACAAGAACATGATCAAATTCTTCTTGGATCAAAAGTTATGGTGTGACAAAGTTGGCAAAAATCATTGATTTTCAAGATGTGCACCAAATGAGAATTTTGCAAAATCATGAACCAATGCCATTTGTAACTTCTAATTCACTTCAAACCATGACATAAACATTCTATGTGTCCTAAAAATCAGAATGGAACCAAGATCACATGTTTATGGTTTGTGTAACAAGGCATTTTTCACAAAGTTTCAAAAAGTAACAACTTGCAAAAACACTCATCACACTTCACCAACTTGATGCATTGGATGCTGAACCTCCCTAGCTTCACTCACATACCATGCTGCGCCAGCCCATGCTCATGTACCAAGCTATAACTTAGCCCATGCCTCTCTTACAAAGAAGTTGACATTTTGCAAAAGGTGACTTACCTATCACAGCAGGCCATGTCACATCATCTGGCCAATTAGAATTGTTTATACTTTCCATTTGCAAGCTGAACATAACACCAGGCCAGGCTGAAACACTCTCAAGCATCACATACACCAAAACACACCATTGTGCAAAACTCTTCGAAATTCTTTGCCCAGCCATCAAACATCCAAACCATTTTCACCAATCATCTCACCATGTTCCACTGAGCCTAAACCAACAAAGAACCAGGCTTGAAACAAACCACAACTCCATTTCACCATTTTCACTCCATAAAGCAAAAGCTTTCGAATCTGCTTCTACAAGCCATAAACACTCAAACAAATTCCACACATCAACTCACCTTGCTTCACTGACCAGAAACCACCCACTACTTTGGCTTGAAACCCTCCATAACTCAAATACGATTTTCACACTCCCTTGGTCAGAGCTGCTGCAAACTCACTCAGGAGGCTGTTTAAACTCCATCCAACTATCCAAAGCTTCAAAGGGGGATCATTGGGACCTGTTTGAGCCAAAGAGCTAGCCATAAAGTGCCAGAGATCAGAGCTCCAGTTCAGGTGAGCTTCATGAACATTTTTCCCAGGAGTTTGTTTTTAAGTTCTTAATTGGTTCTCCATGTTTCACTGGTCATGATGATGTGTTTAGTTTCGAAAATCATTGAGTTTTGAGCATGTATGGTGTCTCTGAAATTTTTTGACCTAAACCCCTTTTGCTTCGATTCAGCTTTGTTGTGTAAAATAAATTTGTTTTGGGTGTGGATTCTTGTTCTATGATGCGTGGGGATGATTTCTGGGCAAGAAAATTGGGTTTTAGTGAGCTAGGGTGAGAGTTGGCATTTTTCAGGGAGGATGCTGGCCGGAGAAGACGACCGGAAGTCTTCTCCGGCCGCCTGAAAGTAATTAGTCTTTTAATTAGGGTTAGGGCAAAATTCAAATATGGACCCTTAGATCTGGCTTCCCGCGCGCGTGTGTGTGGTCCAGATCATGTCATTAATTCATAACCAGGTTTAATTAGTTTAATTAATTGAATTTAAGAAGTTTGAATATGGGCCTTTGATCTGCGCGCGCAGTCAACCCATTCACTGCCAGGCTCAATCTCAACCCTCCATTGTGCATACTTCAGATTAAATTCATTTTAATTCATTTTCTTTTCATTGTATTTGCATAATTATTTTAAAATAGTAAAAAATGTGTAAAAATTATGAAACTTTTTCTCATAAGTTTTATTAATTTTTATGACACAAAAATATTTTTATTTTTATTTTTATCATTAAAAAAGTATTTTAAAATATTTAAAGGATTATTTTTAATTGATTAATGGAAATTAATTTATTAAAAATGCTTTTAGGTATTTAAAAATCACCAAAAAATTCATGAAATGTTCTAAGACATTTAGAAACATTGTCCAACCTTCAAACCAAATTTCTTTTTTGATATTGATGCATTTTGAGAATTTTTCATTGAATTAAAATCATTTTTGTGCATTATTTTGATCCTAAGTTCAAAAAATCATTTCTGCCTATCTATGAAGAGTTGGACTTTGATTCTTTTTGCATTGCATTGTGTTTAGCATGTAGTTTTTGAGGTAAAATGGCCATGATTTGATCTTGCATTTTTCAATTGTTTGGCATTTCTTTTGTTTAGGAACCTTAAAAACCCTAATAAACTGTAAAAATCATAACTTGAGATTGGTTAAGAGTTGAGATCTCCCCTTTGGGCATTGGTTTAGTATAGGTTTAGGGTTTCTTTGGGTGGCATTTTCCATTTTTTATCTTAGGGTTTGCTTCTGTTTTTGGTTTTTGTTTGTTGTTTGATCCATAAACCCTAATTTGGGCTTCCATTTGCATCCTTCTTGCATTCTCTTGCATAACATGACTTGCCATGACATTTCAAGCATCCATTTGATTCATTTGACATCTTAAGACATATAGAAAGCATGTTTGATAATTGCATCTTGCATTTGCCATGTTGTTTTCCATGTATGTTTCATAACTTTTCATGTAAGTTCATGCTCCTTAACTTGCATCATTTGCATCCATGATCTTGTATGAACATCTCCATGCCTTGCCTCATGTTTGTAGCATCTCATAGCATCATTATCATCATCAACATGCTTCTGGTTTTGTTTATCATCATGTCATCTTATCTCATTTGGCTTTGCATTGCATTTCTTTTCTAACATTTCAGGTGGTAAGTAATGTTGAGAAGTGAATTTGCCTTCACTTCTCTTGACTTTTCTTTTCATCTCTCTTGCATCCATTGCTGCATTTTTATATGTGTTAGAGTTTGAGCTTGCTCATTCTTCTTCTTCCCACTTTCTTTCTTCAAGTGACTTGACTTCTTGAATGAAGCAAGTTGCTTTGCTTCTCTTGATCCTTTCATCTGCTTCCTGGTGGCTCCATTGGAGATCTTTCTTGTTTAACCTCACAAACCTTAGGAACAACCAAGCATGACAATGATTAGGGTTTTGATTAGTCTCCCCACTTAGCTTTTACCTTTGTGTCTCTCTTGAGTCTTCTCCTCTCATCTCATAATCAGGGACTAAACCCTAAAGGCTTTAAGGCTTTGTGATTAAGCTTATGCCTGCATCCTTCTCTTAGGATGGAGTGTATAACTTTAATCCTAAGTGTTAAACCCTTAATGTGTTTAAATCTCCTAATCAAGTCACATAATAATCATCAAGACATCACACTTGTAACTTGGGCCTTGCATTAGGGTTCTAATTCTTCCTTAATTGGTTAAGAAGGACTAACCCTAGTGTTAATGGACAAGTCCCCCTCAAGTTGTCTTACAAACCCTAAAAATCACTTCATCATCTTACCATTAACTAAAATTCACTTAATCAAAGGCTTGTTTTGTCATGAGTTTAATCCCTAATCATGGATTAAGTTGAGGAGCTTTCCTCAGCTTAAACATTCTCATCTATTATCCTTCTATTAGGATGGTATAATGAGTCTGTTTAATCCCTGATTATGGCTTAACCTCATTACTCAACACTAAACAAAAACACCAAAAACATCTAAATAATCACAAGTAGGTTAATGATCTTAACTCTACATCAAAAGGTGATTAAGTGTGAGAATCTGACTTCACACTTAAGGTATTCTCATTACCCCTAATCAGAGGGAAGATGTGATGAGTTTACTAAATCCATTGGTTTAGGCTTAAGCTCATTAACTTATGACAAACTTTCAAAAGCAATAAAAGACTGAAAACTCAAAAACAAACAATAATCGTCTCCTCCGGGATTCTTTTCTCATCTCATTCACTCACAACCGAGAACTTGCTTCTTCCGTCTAATGCAAGACAGTTTGCATCTGTGCCAGACAGATCATACACTTGAGCATGGGCAAGTAAGCAGTTCACAAGTCAATTCATCTATCAGTCTCTTTGGGTCGAACTACGGTGTTCTGACTTCCTCATTGCACGAGAGGATACGTAGGCATAACTTAACAGTTATCGAACAAAAGTCTCTGTATATCCCCCCTCTTTCCAGCATCATTTTTATAGCCTCATGATCTTGAGCATCTTATTCATTCTCTTACACTGACACATCATTTTTCCATATCACACTTCACTTCTTCTACACTGACACCTGTACATTCTTTTCCAGCTCCTTTATACACAAAATTGCACTGACACTACCCCTTTAAAACACAAATCTTTTAAGCGTGGATCCCGTCGAGTACGACGGACAATCTGGGTGCTAATACCTTCCCAGGTTGTAACCAACCCCCTTTCTCAGTCTCTCTGGTTCGCGACCGTCTTATCCATCTCTTTCTAGGTCTATGCAGCATTGCCTTTCCTCCGGGATAAAAATGCCTAGCTGGCGACTCTTTTCTTCTCCAATGAGTTCACTGTTGTGTGTTCTCATTGTCCCTCTCGCCGACCGTTCGCGTCTGTACCCTATTTGACCTGGCCTCATTTAGTGGGAGCGACAATTAGCACCCCAGATCGTCCGTCGTACCCGACGGGATCCACGCTTGTTTGTTTCATTTCAAAGGGTAAAAGAATATAACTGTTGCTGAACAAATGAACTGCTAACTCGGATTGAAAATGAAATGAGAAAGGAACTGGAAAAGAGAGAAAATGTAGAGAAAATAAACAATGTGCTCGAATGGGCCCTACCCCACTACCTACGTACCTCATCGGGAAAATGAGGATCAGAGTCGACGTAGTTCGCCTAACTAAGGCGGGAACTATTTGTTTGTGTTTTTTATTGTTGGAACTGCGTATGTATATGCTCAGGTATTGCAGGCTCGTCTTGTACGAGTGCGTTTATCGTCTTGCATGCGAGACAAGTCATCACAAGTTCGCGTTGAGAATGAATGGGGTGAGAAAAGAAGTTCCCGCTGGAAAATTGCTTATTGTTTGTTGTTTGCTTTTTAAGAGTTTTTATGAATTTGGCACAAGGATGTGAATTCAAACTCTTTTCCATGGAATGTATACTTGCCACTACATTCCAAGATGGAATTATAGAACAAGCACACTAGCTAAGGAAGGATGTTAGTGAATTTCTAAGGTTAATACCTATGTCTAAGGCATCCTATAAGATATCAAACTTAAAAATTCATTAGCTAAATCAATTCAAAAGTATCTAAAGAGATTAATAGGATTAAAGTCAAACTATGCCCTAAAGTACTACTAAACCCTAAGGATGAAGTTAGAATGATAACCTAAGTGTTTATTAAACTAAAATCTTCTAAAATCAAAGGTAAATGAAAAATCAAGAACATAAAACTATATGGAAGTGAAGGGAATGAATAGATCAAGTGGGAAAGAAGAGATTCAAGTTAAAGATACTCAAATGTGAAATTGAAAGGTGGGAAAATGCATATGGAGACATGATTCTAAAGATGACACAAAATGACTTAGAAAAAAATTTCAAAAATGCCCAAAGGGACTTCACCTCCTCATACAAAAACCAGGGGCTTGACAACAAAATAAAATGGAAATTATACTTGGAAAATGTTTACAAATGATGGGTTAAGAAGCTTCCTAAGGCTAGGTGTTCACATTAGGGTTTTCAAAGTCTTTTAGAAGGCAAATGGGATTCAAAGGAAACAAAAAGGTTCTAAAATGAGATGAACAAGTATGGATGATTACAAAACATTTGTAAGACTCAATACAAAGACAAAATGAAGTTAATCATGTGAAAAAGGAATTTGAAGTGCTTAAGATGGAAGGAGGAGGGAGATTAGGTTAAAATGAGACATATATGACTTAGGACTCAAGGCAAGCCTAAAAATTAAAGTTGAAGACCCAAGGGTTGTACTCAACTCTTATATACATCCTAAATGATCTAAGAGACTTGAGGTTAGGACCTCAAAGCAATATCATAAAGGGTTTACCCTAAAGGGACTAAAGGATGAAAATCAAATGAACAAAAATATGACTTATGATTCCAATAACTTGGAAAAATACCAAATGTCCATTTAAAATTATGAAACTTGACACTTGAATAAAAATTACAGAGAGTGAATTGCATATAAAAAATCTCACAAAAATTCCCATTTTTGAGGGTTCAAATGGTGTATGGAAATGGATTAGGGTTTATGAGCATATGTGTTAAAACAAGGGTTCAAAACATGGTTTAAAAGGACCTAAAAATCAAAATAAAAATATGATGAGTACCTTTGATGAGTCTTATGACTAATACAAAAAGAATGGGCCATTTATGTTTTGTGGTTTGGGAGAAAGAAAATGGACAAGAAGATTGGTCAAAAAATGAGAAAAAGGGAATTAATTCAATTGAGAAATTAATTCTGATTAAAATATAAAATAAAAATATGAACAAAGATGATGGAAAATTAGAGAAAAATTCAAGGATCTCTCATGAATTAATTGGGAATTTTTTTATGGAGTTTTGATATTTTTTAATAAGCCAAAACGAAAAATGAATTAAATGAGAAAAAAAATAAAATGAAAGAAGTGGACTGAATTGCATTGGGCCTTGGGGGTGAAAAAAGTAACAAAAATAACTACACTGGGCCTTGAATGAGCATGTTGGGGGTGTGGAAAACACACTGAGAATTTTCCTTCACAAAATTATGCACCTGCTGGGGAGGTGACTCATTAATGTGTTGGCGTATCTGTGGGCGTTGGATGATCAAGATCTAAAGGTCATGACATGTTCTTATAATTAATTCTAGGGCACTGTTCAGGTGACCGGAAGTGACCTCCGGTCATCTTCTCTGGTCATCCCTGACCTAGGGCTTCCTCCAAACTCAACTAAAATGAAATCTAAGACCATAGCTAGACTCGCCTCACCTCACTGATCAACAATCTAGCTTTAATTTTAGCTTAGGGTTCTTGAATTGCATAAATTGATGCAAAAATCAACCAACCTGAAAACTGCATCTACACACCTATGGTGTCTATCAACTAGCCAGATAACACACTGCTCCTATTGAGTTCAAAACCACACAAAATTGGCAAAAAATGAAAGAAACAAGAAAGTATAGTTCATGACAGAACCTGAATTTCAGAGGTATCAAGAGTTGAGGAAAACCAGAGATGAGGATCCTATGCTTTAATTTGACCTTAACCTTGAACACTGAGAGTGAAATAAACACTTTGTACCTTGGAATGCTTGAGGAATTGGATCTGGTGCAGTGCAATGGAATGTTATGCAGTAGTGGATCTTTGATGCTTCAAGCTGTGAGATCCATGGAAATCGTGCAACACTTGATGATGAAGATGATTAGATGAACCTTAATCTTGAATTGATGAAGTTAATGATGATTTGATCCAAAACACAGTGCAATACAAGAATGTGCAATGGCTGATCCTTGGAGAATCAAGTTGTGTCATCCATGGAGCTTGTGCCTATGATGATGATGATGATGATCTCTGGAAGCACGAGCTATGGCAATGGCAATTGAAGCTACTTCGAAGCAAAAATGCAGAAGAAATTCAGAGCAAAAAGATGAAGTGTTTTGTGTGATTTTGATCCAAAATGAAGCTCTAGTGAAATTCAGTTATGGACGATCCTTTTATATCCACAGTTAGTTATAACTAACTCTAGTTGATGGTTATAACTAGAGTTATTTCTTAACTTGAGGTGATAAGCTCAATTTGAAGGAGTATGAACTAATGGTGTAACTGAATTCAGCTTGCTCGAATTTGATCATGTGTGGCAATGTTCATGTTACTTCTGATGAGGATTAACAAAGTGCAATGGGATTGGTTTGATCACAATAATGTAGCATGAGGATTATGTGTGAAGCATGTCATTTGGCTTGGATTGCAAAGATGTGCATGATACTTGGTGTGATCATGCATACATGAGATGATGCACTCTAAGTGTGATGTCTTGTGAACTTAGCAAACTGAATGAAGAAAGGGACTTAAACTGAAGTGAATTCAATCACATGTTGCCATGCCTTGGGTTGTAAGAAAACTAGGTTGCATACCTTGATATTCCATGATACATTTCTTCCAACTTAAGCAACTTAATGATGACATACTTGTGCCCAAATTAAAGCTGAAGATACATGGAACAAGTTTGAAGTTTGATGCAAGATGGAATATGCCCTCTAAGTCACTCAAAATAACCATTGAAGTTCATGTCATGAGGCTTCACAATGGGCCTGCACGATTTTCCTTGCCTTGTGCCATGGATGCATGCACATGATCAGTTGTGAAGCACACATTTTCCCCCTCCACAGCTTTTAAACCATTGATCAAATGAAAAATCTTTGAACATCAAAGTTGTTGGAAACATGGCAATGAACAACTTTGTAGTTCAAAGAAATTTCATTTGAGGCCTCTAACATGGAGAAAAATAACTTGAATTGTGGACCACCACTTTCTTAATGGAATGCCTTACCTAGCGCGTGCAGGAGGCAAGGCATGCCTTGGTTTTTGCCCTAGCTTGCCTTAATTTGCACCAACTTTGAAAGATCATATATCACTCAATTATAATGCTATGAACGAATTCCACTATGGATTTGAAGCTCAAAATGCCCTCTTTAATTGGATCAAGGTATAATTTTGATAACCCTCATATTTTGGAAGAAGGTCTCTCTTGAAGTTGCTGCAAAAATGGCAAAAACTTGCCATTTTTGGAAACCCTAATTTTTCCAAAAATGGTAAGCTTTGGTTTTCTTGTTTTATCTTGATTCCTCCATCATTTCTTGATCCAATTTGAACCATAGGATCCTTGTAACCCTAATTTCATGATTTTGATCTCAAAAAGTCAGGAGTTGACTTTTTCCTCAGCATGGTTGACTTTTCCCAAAATCCCTGATTTTCAATCATCTGGCCAATTAAACCTCTTCCAAAATGTTTCTATGGATTAAATTTGAAGCCGAGGCACTTGACATTATATATAAGACAATGGAATCCACTTTGAATCAAAATTTCCTTGAGAGGCCCAGTAGAAGTGAAACCCTAATTTGGCCCCTTTCATCAAGAGATGTTGTACTGCTTGCCCTTTGATCATTTCAAATCTTTTCATGGTTTGTGGCTTCAAGTGAGGACTTGTGGGATGTTGTGAACCTTTTGCACATGGTTGGAAAGCTTTTTGGCCCTTTGGTTTCCTTTGTATAGCCTTCAATTGCTCCAATCAAAGATCACAAGCCTATGCCTAAGCTATGATACACATGATGCAATGTTTTTTATTATTTCATGAATTTATTTATGCCAAACGCTATGCAAAATTTTGAGAAAATGAGAGGTAAAATTTTGAGGTATTACAGCTGCCCCTATTCAATCATCTGCAAGCCTGCACGAATAATTGCAACAGCTTTTAGACGTTGAAGGTGTGGAGTGATTGAATACTCGAATAAAACATGGAAATTTGAACTCTGTGGATGAGGAAAATGTCATCTGCTTTTGGTTATTATTTTTTCTTATCTTCCTTTTTTGTTTTGACCTCTGAATAGACAGCGAGAATAGAACCAGGTGGAACGAGATCGTTGTACATAAACGAGAGCCCAGGCAAACAAGACCGTTGTACAAAACGATAACCTGCGACGTGACTGCTGAGCAAATCAAGCCACAGAAAGGGATCCTGTTGTACAAAACAGGGCTTAAAAACAAGACCATTATACAAAATGGAACTCGATAATGGAACGTGATCGTTGTACATAAACGAGAGCCCAAGCAAACATGACTGTTGTACAAAACGATAACATGCGACGTGACTACTGAGCGAATCAAGCCACAGAAAGGGAGCCTGTTGTACAAAACAGTGCTTAAGAACGAGACCATTGTACAAAATAGAATTCGATAACAGAATGGGATCATTGTAGATAAACGAGAGCCCAGGAAAACAGGACCGTTGTACAAAACGAGAACCTGCGACGTGACTGCTGACTGAATCAAGCCACGAAACGGGAGCCTGTTGTACAAAACAGGGCTTGAAAACGAGACCATTGTACAAAACAGAACTCGATAACGGAATGGGATCGTTTTACATAAACGAGAGCTCATGCAAACATAACCATTGTACCAAACGAGAACCTGCGACATAACTGCTGAGCGAATTAAACCACGGAACAGGAGCCTGTTGTACAAAAAGGGCTTGAAAACGAGACCATTGGACAAAACGAAACTCAATAACGGAATGAGATCGTTGTACATAAACGAGAGCCCTGGAAAACAGGGCCGTTGTACCAAACGAGAACCTGCGACGTGACTGCTGAGCGAATCAAGCCATAGAATGGGGGCCTGTTGTACAAAACAGGGCTTAAAAACGAGACCATTGTACAAAACAAAACTCGATGATGATGACAAACAATGACTTGGAAAGACAAGGATGCCTGGAAAATGGTATTGGTATCCTCTGTGGGGAGTATCTCAGATTGAAAAGATGTTACGGGTCATACGTAATACACCTCAAAACTGGCCCATGCTGGCATGCATATGTTTGAATTTATGGCGTAATGCTCCATGATGATGTAAATGCTACACTTTGGAGGATGTAAATGTAATGATGATTATGCATATTTGAATTCCAGGAGATCTCCTGATAAGGAGACAACAGGTATCCCAGGTGGCTCGACTGGGGAGAACTAATGATCACTGCATTGATCTGGTCCATCCCGGTGAGGAGGAAACAACTCTGTGGGGCACGTTGTTAATAATACAGCGACTCTAAACTGCCACCACTGCAAAAAATAAATTGGACTTCGAGATTGGAGAGCCAAGACCCTGCTGGAGATGGACTTTTCTTGATCTCTGATGGGGAAGTGAAGTCCTCCTGACTTGGCTGAGAACCATAGGCATGGCCCCGCTAAGGAAGCAAACAGCTGGGGAGGAATGACACTCCTTATATTGTTGGGGATTGCCCTTGTATGGAAGGAAAATCTCTGTTTGGGGAGAACACCAATATTTATGTCATTACTGCTGAGTAGGAAATTCAACTTTCACCTCTACTGGGGATAACAGGAGACACACGAGAATACACATGTTCTTGTTCAATCATATTGTTGAGATATTCCTCCTGGAAGTTTGCTTTAGCTCTACTAGCAACGCCTGTACCTGCACCTGCGTAAACACAACTGATAGCGCCTGCAACATAGAGAGTTAGTTTGGACCTGTATGCCCCAAGCTTATGGTATGAATCACCATCCCGACCACTTAACACTTTTTAGAGTTGTATTAGATGTTTTTGTCCTCCTGTATGAGTTAGAAAGCATTCAAATGTTCACGACACAATACAAATCATAGTTGGTTGGACGTTTTTGTGATCAATTAATGCTAGATGAAAAACAAAAAAAAAGAAGCAAATAGTTACAAGTTGACTGAAATTGAATTTTATTGATTTGGAACATGGCCATGAATAAGCATTACAATAGGAAGCAATTCCCTGGAAGGAGGAAATAGCCAAAAAGGAAAACAAACTATCCTATTGACAATGTAAAAAAAATGGATCTCATCAAGTTTCGACCCGGCTATGACTTGTATATCTTTAAGACTATCTGCTTGCTCTGTCCCTTGAAAGAGGTGATCGGACTGTGTAGATGTTTAAGAATTGGCAGAATTTTTGACCAAACAAGAAATGTTAAATTCAGTTCAGAATTTCCTATTAGATGTTAGGACATTATCAAACAGAGTATATGAACTTATTTTAGGATGTCCTACCAGATGTTGGGACATTGTGTAAATGACTTAAGTTCAGTTTTTCAGGATGTCCCAACAGATGTTGAGACATCTCAGACCTGCTACCAGAATTAATTATTGATTAACAGATCAGAGATATTTAAGGAGAGTTATCTGGAATTAATTAATGATGGATAAAAACAGAACAAGGCGCATCTGTAGGGAGTTTTATATTGAAGATTCAGTTTAAAACAGAAGAACTAGAAGCACCTAGAATCTAGGAGGTAACAAACCCTAATTCAAGGTGGAAGCTGCTGCGCATTAGGGCTGGATCATTCTACAGAAAGCCCAAAATTCAGATACCTATTTAATTAACAGAAACTCATAGAATTGAGTACGAATTTCAGAAGACCAAATAGGGTGTCTAGTGTTTTTAATAGCAGGTGTTTTTATGTGTACCACTTTATGAGCTTTTAAGCAAAAGTGCATTTGTGACTTGATTGAAACTGTGAAGTAAGATCAAGCTGTATTGTTTGAAGGATGTCTTCAATTTCAGTAAACTTGTAAACTTGATCACTGTGTGATTGAGGGGGAGTGAGTAGGGTACTCTTATCTAAGGTGTGTCTTAGGTAGAAATTGCATTGGGTAGTTATTAAGTGATAGATTAAACAGGGTGGTTTAAGTCTAGAATTAATATTACTTATAGTGGATTTCCTCCTGGCTTGGTAGCCTCCAGATGTAAGTGTGGTTATACACTGAACTGGGTTAACAAACTTCTGTGTTGTTTACTTTTCTTGCTATTTAAGTTTTGGTTAAATTTGTCAAGTGTCCTATCAAGTGTTGGGACATCTCTTAGGACATCTCATACCTGATCACATAATTTCAATTGGCATCAGAGAAGGCACCCTGCCTGTTTATACTGGGTGAGATCTAGGGAAAACAAATTCTGTAACATGGACAGAGATATAGGGTCAGTAAATAGACCACCTATACTGGATGGATCTAATTATGACTACTGGAAGCCAAGAATGATTGCATTCTTAAGATCACTTGACAACAGGGCATGGAGAGCAGTAAATGTTGGATGGGATCATCATGTCCAAGACACCAAAGATGGATCAAAAGTGCTGAAACCTGAAGAAGAATGGAGTAAGGAGGAAGAAGATTCAGCACTAGGCAACTCAAAAGCCTTAAATGCCTTATTCAATGGCATTGATAGGAACATTTTCAGACTTGTGCATCATTGTGAGCTGGCCAAAGATGTTTGGGACACTCTCAAAACAACTCATGAAGGAACATCAAAAGTAAAAATGTCAAGACTTCAACTTCTCACCACCAAGTTTGAAAACTTGAGGATGAAGGAAGATGAATCAATTCATGAGTTCTACATGAACATCTTGGATATAGCCAATACTTCTGGAGCTTTGGGAGAAAAGATGACTGATGAAAAGCTGGTAAGAAAGATTCTCAGATCTTTGCCAAAAAGATTTGACATGAAAGTCACAGCAATAGAAGAAGCTCAAGACATATGCTCCATGAAAGTTGAAGAACTCATTGGCTCCCTTCAAACTTTTGAGATGGGAATGAATGACACAAATGTTAAAAAGAACAAAAGCATAACATTGGTGTCAAATACTGATGAAGAAGAAGATGATGAATCAGAAAATGGTAAAAGCTTATCAAAAAACCTAGCTATGCTTGGAAGACAATTCAAACAGATTCTCAGAGGAATGGATGGCAAATCCAAATCCAGTGGAAAATACACAAACTCTTCTGAGAACAGGAGACTTTATGATGCTAATAAAAAGTCAAATTATGCTGAAAAGACCAGTCAAGAAGGAATCAAGTGCCATGGATGTGAAGGATATGGACACATCAAGAAGGAATGTCCTACCTTCTTAAAAAGACAAAAGAAGGGACTATCTGTAACCTGGTCTGATGAAGACTCAGGAGGAGATTCAGAAGAAGAATCAGCTAAGCATATTACTGCTTTAGCTGGACTGTGTGAATATGATAGTGATTCCAATTGTGGAGAGCTTACTTATGAAGAACTTCAGCAAGCATTCAAAGATCTATACAAAAGAAGCTCTGAAATATGCAGTGAGGTTATAAAGCTAAAGAAGCAGAATGAGACATTAGAAGATGAAAAAGCAAATGATCAAGAAATCATTGACACCTTGAAAAGTGAAGTAAGTCTTCTCAACTCCAAGTTGGAACATATGTCCAAATCTGTTAGAATGTTGAACAGTAGCTCAAATACACTAGATGTGATTCTCAACAACAATAAGCACTCAGGGGATAAAAGTGGATTGGGATTTAACAGAGCAAATAAAGATGAAGCTAGCTCTAGCAAAACAGCTTCAAAATCCATACAGTCTAACAAGATGTCCCAACAGATGCTTCAACATCATGAAAGAAACACAAAGTCAAACATAATGTTCCAACAGATGTCTCAACATTCTGAAAAGAACAAAATGAAGAAGAAGTATCAAAGATGGAGATGCCATCACTGTGGAAGATTTGGACATATCAAACCTCATTGTTATAAGTTGCATGGATATCCAAATCAGATGTATCAGCAACCTTCCAAGAAGAAAATAGAAGTTACCAAGAAAGTGATGCATAAACATCAAAGAAATCAGCAACCTCCTAAGCAAAAGACAGAAAACATCAAGAAGGTATGGAAACCAAAAGCTAGCACTGAAGCTGATCAAAGCTACAAGAACAAGGTCAACAATCAAGCTTGGAGTTCATCTGATAAACAACACACAGGGCAGAGGCATCAAAAGAAATCTCAACTCATCTGGTCAAAGAAAAGTACTGCATACATAGCACATACATCACTGAGAGTATCAGCTAAAGAAGACTGGTACTTTGACAGTGGATGTTCAAGACACATGACTGGATTGAAGAATTTGCTAGTAAACTTAAAATCACATTCATCCAGGTATGTGACCTATGGAGATGGAGCTAAAGGAGAAATCAAGGGAGTTGGAACCTTGGATTGTCAAGATGTTCCAAGACTAGATGATGTGCTGCTAGTTAAAGGTTTAACTGCTAACCTGATCAACATAAGTCAATTATGTGATCAAGGATACAGTGTAAACTTTACCAAAACTGAATGCATAGTGACTAACAAAGAACAAGAGGTTGTCATGAAAGGAGCCAGATCTAAAGACAACTGTTACATGTGGGAATCCCAAAATCTCAGTCTCACTTCAACTTGCTCTTTAGCTAAAGAAGAAGAAGTGAAACTATGGCACCAAAGACTAGGTCATCTTCATTTCAGAGGCATAAAGAAGATAATATCCATGGATGCTGTAAGAGGTATTCCTAAACTGAAGATTGATGATAGCAAAATATGTGGTGAATGTCAAATAGGCAAGCAAACCAAGATGTCCCATCCAAAGCTCCAACATCTGACAACTTCCAAAGTTTTGGAACTTTTGCATATGGATCTGATGGGACCTATGCAGGTTGAAAGTCTTGGTGGTAAGAGGTATGCCTATGTTGTGGTTGATGACTTTTCAAGATATACATGGATAAATTTCATCAAAGAAAAGTCTGATGTATTTGATGTATGAAAAGAATTATGTCAAAGATTACAAAGGGAAAAATCCAGCTGTGTGATTAGAATTAGAAGTGATCATGGAAAAGAATTTGAGAATCAAAAGTTCTTAGATTTCTGCTCTTCAGAAGGAATCAATCATGAATATTCTTCACCAATCACTCCTCAACAGAATGGGATTGTTGAGAGGAAGAATAGAACTATTCAAGAATCTGCAAGAGCTATGATCCATGCTAAAAAGTTACCTCTGTATTTCTGGGCTGAAGCTATGAACACTGCCTGCTACATCCATAACAGAGTTACCTTGAGAAAAGGAACTTTGTCCACAATATATGAAGTCTGGAAGGGCAGAAAACCCACTGTTAAGTACTTTCATGTGTTTGGAAGTAACTGCTATATTCTGGCAGATAGGGAGCAAAGGAGAAAAATGGATCCTAAAAGTGATGAAGGGATTTTCCTTGGATACTCTATAAACAGCAGAGCATATAAAGTATTTAATTCTAGAACCAAGGTTATCATGGAGTCCATAAATGTGATAATTGATGATGATTCTACAGATGTCCCAGAAGATGTTGGAACATCTGCTGATATCAAGATTGAAGCTGAAGAAAAGAATGATCAATATAACTTCACTCAAACTGATACAAGGACAGAAGAATCAAGCAAACCTCCCTCCATCAGAATACAGAAGGATCATCCCAAAGATTTGATAATTGGTGATCCCAACAGAGGTGTGAGCACTAGATCAAGAGAAGTGATTTCAGGTTCTTGTTTTGTTTCCAAAATAGAACCTAAAAATATCAAGGAAGCTCTCACTGATGAATACTGGATTTGTGCTATGCAAGATGAATTAGGTCAATTCACAAGGAATGAAGTGTGGAATCTTGTTCCTAGACCTGATGACATAAATGTGATTGGAACAAAATGGGTGTATAAGAACAAGTCAAATGAACAAGGAGTTGTTACAAAGAACAAAGCCAGACTTGTAGCTCAAGGATACACTCAAATTGAAGGGGTAGACTTTGATGAAACCTTTGCACCAGTAGCAAGGCTTGAATCAATAAGACTACTGTTGGGAATTGCTTGTATCTTAAAGTTCAAGCTATTTCAAATGGATGTGAAAAGTGCCTTTTTAAATGGCTATCTTAATGAAGAAGTATATGTAGAACAGCCTAAAGGATTTGTTGATCCAAGCTGTCCAAATCATGTATACAAACTAAAGAAGGCACTTTATGGTTTGAAGCAAGCTCCAAGGGCATGGTATGAAAGACTGACCACATTTCTCATCAAGCAAGGGTATAGAAAAGGTGGAATTGACAAAACCTTGTTTGTTAAAGATGAAGAAGGAAATATCATAATTGCTCAAATATATGTTGATGATATTGTCTTTGGTGGGATGTCTGATAAGATGGTCAAACATTTTGTCAAGCAGATGGAATCTGAATTTGAAATGAGCCTAGTAGGTGAGTTAACCTACTTTCTTGGTCTGCAAATAAAGCAAATGGAAGACTCAATGTTTATCTCTCAAAGCAAGTATACCAAGAACATAGTCAAGAAATTTGGAATGGAAAATGCTACTCATAAGAGAACTCCTGCCCCCACACATTTGAAGCTGAATAAATATGAAAAGGGTGAGAGTGTAGATCAAAGCTTATACAGAAGCATGATTGGAAGCTTGTTATACTTGACTGCTAGCAGACCTGACATAGCATTTGCAGTAGGTGTATGTGCAAGATATCAAGCTGATCCAAAAGTCAGTCATCTCAATCAAGTCAAGAGAATTCTTAAATATGTTAATGGTACTTGTGACTATGGCATAATGTACTTTCATGGTTGCAAACCAATTCTCACTGGCTTCTGTGATGCTGATTGGGCTGGAAGTGCTGATGACAAAAAAAGCACTTCAGGAGGATGCTTCTTTCTAGGAAACAATTTGATTTCTTGGTTCAGTAAGAAACAGAATTGTGTATCCTTATCTACAGCTGAAGCTGAATATATAGCAGCTGGAAGCAGTTGTTCTCAGTTGGTTTGGATGAAGCAAATGCTCACTGAGTACAATGTCCCACAGGATGTCATGACATTGTACTGTGACAACTTAAGTGCAATAAACATATCAAAGAATCCTATCCAACATAGAAGGACCAAGCATATTGATATCAGACATCATTTCATCAGAGATCTTGTAGAAGAAAAGGTGATTTCATTGGAGCATGTAGCTACAGATCTGCAGTTAGCTGATATCTTTACCAAAGCATTGGATGCTACACAATTTGAGAACTTAAGGGGCAAACTTGGAATCTATTTATGTGATATTTAGCAGTTAATGAGATGTGCCAACATGTCATATGGCATTGTATGGCATAAGTTCCAGATGGCAAAACCAGTCTGGACAAGATCCTTGGGAATTCCATTCCTAATCATTTGTACTGTAACGGCTACTTATTTAGTAACTGTTTATAAGCAGCTATCAAGATTCTCATCATTCTATCACAAGCGAATCACATTAACTTGCTATCCTTCAGAAATCATAAACCCTAAAGCTGTTCATCCATTTTCCTCAACAATGTCTCAAAACCCTAACACAACTGAAGAAGTTCTCAACCAGGAAGATGTAGTTCATGCCACTCCCATCTCTGTGGTACCAATGCAATCAACACCATTGGACGAACTCAGGGGAAGCGTTTCTCACACTAAAAAGGCAAGAACTCCAAAGAGAGCTAAAGATCAAGTACGCAGCAAAGCAAAAGGCATTCCCTCTCCTGCTAACAGGCCCCCAAACTCTTCAAAATATGTTGATGATTCCATCAAGGAGATTGTCAACCAAATCCTCTTTGAACAAAGAGTGGTGAGTGGGATCTCTGTTCCTTTGAACACCATGCCTGCACCTCAAGAAGAACAAGCTCAAGCTGCAGAGGACACTCCTGCAGAACAAGATGTCCCAACAGATGTTGGAACATCTGAAGATAAGAAAAAGAACTCATCTGATGTTGACTTGGAACAAACTGAGGACCAGAATAAAGTCTCAAATGAAAATGATGAAGAAGTCTCTGAGGATCAGAACAAAGCCTCAAATGAAGATCAAATCCCTGCTGATCAACCAGCTGAAGAGGAGGCTGCTCAATCTCCTCCAGTGGTCAACCTGGAGCAAGACTCTGATGCAGAAATCATAGCATCTGTTAAACCCAGCATAGCCAAAAGGCTAAGGTCCAGGAAAGGAAAATTGCCAGCTGAACCTGCCATTCCTGAGAAGAAGAATGCTAGTCCAAAGAAAGGCAAGGCTAAAGCTACCTTTGGTCCAACAAAATCATGGAGCAAAGTCCAAACCCAGAAGAGAAAAGCTGCCACACCATCAGATTCAGATGTTGAATCAGATGTCCCAACATCTCCTCCCAAGAAGAGACCAGCACCATCCAGAGCTTCAACTGCTGTTCCAGAAGCTCCATTAGACAACATATCTTTCCACCATGTCTCTAGTGTGAACAAGTGGAAGTTTGTGTACCAAAGAAGAGTTGCCCTAGAAAGAGAACTGAGCAGCAATGCACTTGAGTGCACTGAACTGATTGACCTCATCTCTGCTGCAGGACTATTCAAGACAGTCTCAGATTTCTCTCCCTGCTATGAACTTCTTGTCAAAGAGTTCATTGTGAATCTTCAGGAGGATTGTTCAAATGGTAAGTCCTCTGAGTTTCAAAAAGTTTTTGTTAGAGGTAAATGTGTAGAGTTTTCTCCTCAAATCATAAATCAGTACCTAGGAAGAGAAACAGATGGACCAAATGAGCTAGGTAAGACAAATAATCAAGTCTGTAAGGTGATCACTGCAAACCAGGTCAAGGCATGGCCTGTGAAGGGAAAGCTCTCAGTGAGCATGCTTACCAGGAAGTATGCCATGCTGAACAGGATTGGTACAGCTAACTGGGTGCCTACCAACCACACTTCTTCAATCTCCACTGGTGTAGCCAGGTTTATATATGCTGTGGGAACTCAAACCAAGATGGACTATGGAGATTTCATTTTTGATCAAACCATGAAGCATGCCAGCTCCTCTGCAACAAAGCTACCAATAGATTTTCCTTCATTGCTATGTGGTATAATATTAAGCCAATATCCTGGGATTTTAACTGAGAAGGACACAGTCTGCAAGAGAGAAAGCCCCCTGGCTTTTCACTACAAGTTATTCCTTAGTCATCATGCAGCAGATGTTGAAGCACCTTCTGGGACATCTGCAGGTCCTTCAACTGCTAAGAATCCAATCTCCAAGAAGGCTTTAATTGTTGAACTCAAAAGCACCTGCAAAGAGCTTGAAGCTAGAAAGCAGAAGCTTGAGGAAATCATTCAAAGGTTGGAGAGTGAAGAAGACCAGACAGCTGCCTCTGATGAAGACAGTGAAGCTGATGAAGAAACAGAAGCTGATGAAGAAACTGAGAGTGATGAATCTATGTGAGGCATATGTAATGACAACAATGTAATTCTGGACTAGTGTCTTTGGCTCTAAATTTTGTGTCTACCAAGGGGGAGAACAACAACAAATTTGTAATTGTTGTTTAAGTATGAATGAAAAAATCTGTTTGTTTGCTTCTGAACTGAATAAGTCTTTCCTTCTGTTGCAACAAAATTGGATACATATATGTTTGAGGGGGAGTAATCTCAAATAAGAATCAACAGAAAAGTAATGCTATACTCTGATAAAAAGAACTTCTGCTGCACTCTGATAACCAGAAAAGATGTTAGCCAAAAATTAGCCAAAGGGGGAGTTTGTAGATGTTTAATAATTGGCAGAATTTTTGACCAAACAAGTAATGTTAAATTCAGTTCAGAATGTCCTATCAGATGTTAGGACATTATCAAACAGAGTATATGAACTTATTTCAGGATGTCCTACCAGATGTTGGGACATTGTGTAAATGACTTAAGTTCAGTTTTTCAGGATGTCCCAACAGATGTTGAGACATCTCAGACCTGCTACCAGAATTAATTATTGATTAACAGATCAGAGATATTTAAGGAGAGTTATCTGGAATTAATTAATGATGGATAAAAACAGAACAAGGCGCATCTGTAGAGAGTTTTATATTGAAGATTCAGTTTAAAACAGAAGAACTAGAAGCACCTAGAATCTAGGAGGTAACAAACCCTAATTCAAGGTGGAAGCTGTTGCGCATTAGGGCTGGATCATTCTACAGAAAGCCCAAAATTCAGATACCTATTTAATTAACAGAAACTCATAGAATTGAGTACGAATTTCAGAAGACCAAATAGGGTGTCTAGTGTTTTTAATAGCAGGTATTTTTATGTGTACCACTTTATGAGCTTTTAAGCAAAAGTGCATTTGTGACTTGATTGAAACTGTGAAGTAAGATCAAGCTGTATTGTTTGAAGGATGTCTTCAATTTCAGTAAACTTGTAAACTTGATCACTGTGTGATTGAGGGGGAGTGAGTAGGGTACTCTTATCTAAGGTGTGTCTTAGGTAGAAATTGCATTGGGTAGTTATTAAGTGATAGATTAAACAGGGTGGTTTAAGTCTAGAATTAATATTACTTATAGTGGATTTCCTCCTGGCTTGGTAGCCTCCAGATGTAAGTGTGGTTATATACTGAACTGGGTTAACAAACTTCTGTGTTGTTTACTTTTCTTGCTATTTAAGTTTTGGTTAAATTTGTCAAGTTTCCTATCAAGTGTTGGGACATCTCTTAGGACATCTCATACCTGATCACAGAATTCCAGACTGGTCTTCAACCCTTGGAATAACCTTAGTTGCAGATGGATTACGAATTTCGCAGATCGCAGTCGTTCGTGTTAGTCCCTCTTTTGCGTGGATCGCCCTTTCGGGTTTTCAATCCACTGAGATACCCTTTTTTTGCCTGAGCTGTCCAATGTGGCTTTTCAATTCAGCGGGTGTACATTTTTTTTAATATTTCCCTAATTTTTTCCTGGGCCTTTTATTCTATTTTTGGTTCGCCGAGATGCCCACTTTTGCCTGGATCTTTATTCTGTTTTTATCCAGCGGGTCTTTTTACACGAAGTATTTTCTTACTACGTCTGTGTTGATAGGGAAATGGAAGTCTTCTCCATCCATGGTTGTTAGCATCAAAGCTCCGCCTGAGAAGACCTTTTTAACCACAAATGGTCCTTCATAATTGGGTGTCTATTTTCCCCTGTGATCGTTAAGAGGAGGAAGAATCCTTTTCAGCACCAGGTCACCTGGTATGTACCTTTGAGGCCGCACCTTCTTGTCGAAATCTTGTTTCATCTGCCGTTGATACAACTGTCCATGGCATACAACTGTTAGGCGTCTCTCTTTAATTAGGCTCTGTTGATTATACCTGGATTGGAGCCACTCAGCTTCATCTAGCTTAACGTCCATCATTAACCTTAACGAGGGGCTCTCAACTTCGACTGGTAGGACTGCCTCCATACCATACACCAAAGAGAATGAGGTTGCCCCTGTTGAGGTACACACAGACGTTCGGTACCCATGTAGCGCAAATGGTAGCATTTCATGCCAATCTTTGTATGTCACAACCATCTTCTGCACGATCTTCTTGATGTTCTTGTTGGCCGCCTCGACGATGCCATTCATCTTTGGGCGATACGGAGAAAAGTTGTGATGTTCTATTTTGAAATCCCGACACAAGTCAGTCATCATCTTGTTATTGAGGTTAGAACCATTATCAGTGATGATTCTTTTGGGAATTCCATACCAACAAATGATATCTCTTTTGATAAACCGGGCTACCACTTGCTTAGTAACATTGGCATAAGACGCCGCTTCGACCCATTTCGTGAAATAGTCTATAGCAACCAAGATGAAGCGGTGACCATTGGAAGCTGGTTGCTCAATCTTGCCAATCATATCAATGCCCCACACGACGAGCGACCAAGCTGAAGACATAACACTCAATGGATTCGTAGGTACATGGACCTTATCAGCATAAATCTTGCACTTGTGGCATTTGCGGGAATATTTACAGCAATCGGATTCCATGGTGATCCAATAATATCCCGATCTCAACAGTTTCTTTGCCAAAGCATGTCCTCCAGTGTGGGTACCAAAGGAGCCTTCATGAACCTCTTGCATTAACATGTCTTCTTCGTGTCTATCCATGCATCTAAGAAGAACCATGTCGAAGTTTCGCTTGTATAGCACATCATCTTGATTCAAGAAGAAACCACCTGCTAGTCTTCTGAGAGTCTTCTTGTCTTTACTGGATGCCCCAGTCGGGTACTCTTGAGTCTTCAAGAAGTCCTTGATATCATGATACCAAGATTTGTTATCTTTACCGCTGTCAACTGCAAAGACATAGGCAGGTCTTTCAAGACGAGGGATCATGATTCGAGGCACATAATTCTCTTGGAAAACTTTAATCATGGATGATAAAGTTGATAGAGCATCAGCCAACTGATTTTCATCTCGAGGAATATAACTCAGCTTGACTTTGGTGAAGAAAGTTAGCAACCTCCTGGTATAATCCCTGTAAGGAACCAGGTGAGGTTGATGAACTAACCATTTGCCATTGACTTGGTTCACCACCAGAGCAGAATCTCCGAAGATCTCGAGGTTCTTGATTCGCAAGCTGATTGCCTCTTCAACCCCCATGATGCAAGCTTCATACTCTGCTTCATTGTTGGTACATTCGAAAGTCAACCGGACGGCGAAAGGCATATGGACACCCTCTGGTGAGATAATGACATCACCTACTCCGTTTCCGTTTACGTTCACAGCTCCGTCAAACATCAACTTCCATTTGGATTCAGGGTCTGACCCCTCCTCCGGAAGTGGTTCTTCACAGTCTTTCAACTTGAGGAACATGATATCCTCATCCAGAAACTCGAACTGCATGGGTTGATAATCATCAATGGGTTGCTGAGCCAAGTATTCTGATAATACACTCCCTTTGATTGCTTTTTGTGAAGTGTACTGGATATCATATTCTGTTAGAATCATCTTCCATCGGGCTACCCTTCCTGTTAAAGTCGGCTTCTTGAAGATATTCTTCATAGGATCCATCTTGGAAATAAGGAAAGTGGTGTGGGTCAGCACGTACTATCTTAGTCGGCGAGCAGCCCATGCCAAAGCGCAGCAAGTTTTCTCGAGTAGTGAGTAGCCTGTCTCACAATCGGTAAATGTTTTGCTAAGGTAATAAATGGCATTATATTTTCGACCAGACTCGTCTTGCTGACCCAACACACATCCCATCGATCCTTCGAGTACGGTAAGGTACATGATTAAGGGTCTCCCAGGCACTAGAGGCATGATAATTGGAAGTTCTAACAAATACTCTTTGATTCGGTCAAAGATTTGCTGACAGTCTTGATTCCATTTGATAGCCTAATTCTTTCTCAGAAGCTTGAAGATAGGCTCACATGTGGCAATTAGATGTGAGATAAACCGTGCAATGTAGCTTAGTCTCCCTAAGAAACCACATACTTGCTTCTCAGTTCTTGATTCAGGCATCTCCTGGATGGCTTTTACCTTGGATGGATCAACCTCAATTCCCCACTCACTAACAATGAAACCCAGTATCTTGCAAGAACGGACCCCGAAGGTGCATTTGTTCAGATTCAAACTCAATCTGAACTCCCAGAGTCTGTCAAAAAACTTTGCTAGATTGACCAAGTGCTCTTCTTCTGTTTGGGATTTTGCTATTATATCATCAACATAGACCTCAATCTCATGATGAATCATGTCGTGAAATAGCATCGCCATTTCCCGTTGGTAAGTGGCTCCAGCATTCTTAATACCAAATGGCATAACCTTATAACAGAATGTGCCCCAAGGCGTGACGAAGGTAGTCTTTTCCATATCATCGGGAGACATCTTAATCTGGTTATAACCCGAAAACCCGTCCATGAAAGACAACACAGAAAACTGAGCCGTATTATCAACAAGCACATCTATATGAGGAAGACGAAATCATCTTTAGGGTTGGCCCGGTTCAAATCCCTATAGTCTACACACATCCTGACTTTACCGTCTTTTTTAGGGACCGACACAATATTGGCAACCCATGGAGGGTAACTAGTCACAGCTAAGAATCCAGCATCGAATTGCTTCTGTACTTCCTCTTTAATTTTGATTGCCATATCCGGGCGTGTGCGCCTCAACTTTTGCTTCACTAGAGGGCAGTCTTCTCTCAAAGGCAGCTTGTGCATCACAATATCTGTGTCTAAACCAGGCATGTCTTGATAAGACTAGGCGAAGACATCAACATATTCTTGAAGCATGGAAATTAGACGAGTCTTGATAGATTCCTCTAACGCAACCCTGATCTTTACCTCTTTCTTGTCTTCTTCGGTACCCAGGTTTATCACTTCAATGGCCTCTTCATGCGACTGAATCATCTTTTCCTTCTGTTTCAGTAATCTGGCTAACTCTTTAGGTAGTTCGCAATCTTCTTCACCTTCCTCATCGGCTTGTGTAAACACCCAAAATTTGCCCTCTCACTTTTCTTATACTTTGTCTTATGATCCCATATAGTGCATAGCATATCACAACATCTTACATTGCATATTCACCTTTAACATCTCATTGCATCTCTGCACAGCTAGGGTGTGTGATTAGATGAATCTTGAAGAGAGTATGAGGCATCTCAGAGGCCATGAAGCATGACAAGAAGGTCCTTGAGTGTTCTAAGGTCATATTATACCCCCAAGGGTTCTTGGAAGTCAAAAGATCACAAGAGATTGCAGAACCACCCAGGCAGGCTCGAGGCTCCTACATAGACGACCTAAAATTAGGGTTTTGGGTTTGAGGCCCTTACAACCAAATTTTTTGGTAAATCTTGATTCATATGGTCTTTATATGATATAAGGAGTGTGTGGATGAAGTTTGATGAAAAAATTCAATGTGGAAGTCATCTGATCAGATGGTAACTTGTTGTGTAAGAAAAGTGAGGATTAGGGCATCTAAGGCCTCCAACAAGGGTTCCAAAGGGTCATCATCATCAATTTGAGGTCCTATGACCTTTATTTGGTCTTAGGAATTCTTGAAAGATCACAAGATTGAAGAATTTAGAGCCATTGCAAAAGTTGCCATTTTTGGACATGACTTGAAATGAAAACTTTCCATTTTGGGAAAGATTTTCAACCTCCTCTTTCTTGATCAAAAAGGCTTCAAATGAAATTTTTTTCAAACATGAAAGTTGTAGATTGGATCTTCCCATTTCTAAAAAGTACAAGAACTCATCTTGATTCATCCTAGAGCTCAAGATATGATGGATCAAAGTTGGCAAATTTCTTGTAATTTTCAAGTTCATGTCAAAGAGGGAAATGTGAAAAATGGATTTTCCAGCCTTCTAATGACCTATGTTTCACTCATACACATCATAACAATGATAAGAAACATCTCTAGACAAAGATCCAACCAAGAACCAAGGCATTTCATGGCCAATTTTCACAAACTTCAGAAATTTGGAAATTTGCAAAATCACTTCAAACTTGTGCTCCAAGCATCACAACTCACCACAATTGATCCAAAGGTCATCCTTGAAGTCAGCTGAACACAATCCAACCAGAAAATCAACTATGTCCCAACCCATACCTCAAGTACACAACTTTTGACTTTCTTGCAATTGAAGCCATGCCAATCCCATAGTGGATATCTACTCTTTTGAACAATCCCATTTGTTTATACAAACCCTAAGGATCATAAAAGATCAAGCTTGATGCCTTGAAAGAGGACACACCATCAGATTGAAAACATTGGCCAAGAACTTTCCCTCTTCGAATCTCACTCCTCAGCCACCTAAATCCAAAAATTCTTTCACCAACAAGTCACACTTCACCTAAGGAACACATCCCACCCCTTACAATGGCCTGAAACACAACACACAAGAACCTCATTTTCTGATACACCAGAACTGAAGCTCACAAAATAGCCAATTTAAACTCCATTCAAGCCTGCCATTAGCATAAGGGGGACCAATGGAGGTGGTTTTCACAAAGGAAAGGCTCAGAAAGCTCATCTTTGAAGGTCTCCAGCTCAGGTATAGCTCAAGAACTTTTTTCTCAGAACTTCATTTTCTTGTTAAAAAATGAATCTACATGTTGTACTGATCATCTAGATATGTTTAGATTTGAAAATGAGTAAGAAATGATCATTTTATGTTGTTCCAAAAGATTACCCGTGTTTTGATTTTTGCTTCGATTCTCTTGATCCAGGTGTTATAAATGTTGTTTGATTGTTGATTTATGTTCCATGAAGTGTGGGGAGTATTTTTGGGCATTTGTTATGGTGTTTAGTGACCTAGGGAAGAATATAGGGTTTTGGTTGGCCGGAGAAGATGACCGGAGCACTGTTCCAGTCACCTGAAAATAATTAAAGTTAATTAAGTTTAGGGTTTCCAGATTTAATGTGAGCCATTGGATTCTGATTAGTTTAAGGATTAGATGGTCCAGATAATTCATTAGCCTTAATTTCATTTTAATTAATTAAAACATAATTAATTTAGTCAGATTTAATGTGAGCCATTGAATTGCGCGCGTTTAGGAGATTTAAACCTGGACCCTAGGATGAACATACTCCCAGTCAAGCTGACTTGCGCCCACAACCCTTGATCTCTCTTCCATGCAATCCGAGCCTTTCATTTGGATTACTTTTCATTTTATTTTTATTTATTTCATTTTGTTTTCTTTTATTTATTAAAAATAGAAAAACACTTTCAAAAATTCTGATTTTTTATAGTTTCACTCTAATTAATTTTAATAACCCAAAAACATTTTTATTTTTATTTTTTGTAATAAAAAATTATTTTTAAATCATTTAATTATATTTTTAATTAATTAATTCATTTTTAATTAATTAAAAATACTCTTAGGTATTTAAAAATCACCAAGAAAATTAGAGAACCTCTTTGAGCATTAAGATCAAGTTACAAACTCATTTCACACATTTATTTTAGGGTTTGATCATGTTTTGACATTTAAACTTGAATTAGGATTTTGAAAATCCCCTTTTTCATAACCCTAATTCAAAAATTCATTTCTGCCTACCCAAAATGTGTTTGTACTTGTTTCTTTTTGCAATATTTCACACTTTGTATATATTATCTAAGATATTTTTGGTGTATTTTTGCTTTACATTTTCAATTTGTTTTGACTTTTTTCTTTGCAAAGTGTCCAAAACCCTAGCCAAACTTAGGGAAACCATAACTTGACTTTGGTTTAGCTTTAGACCTCCACCTTTGGAGGGTGTTCTCATGTAGGTTTAGGGTTTGTTTGGATGCAATTTCAATTTTTTATCATGTGATTTGCTTCTGATTTTGATCATGGACTTTGTGTATGTACATACTAACTTTTTCAGGTGTATATGGTAAGTTAATTAGGATGTGGAAATGCATCCACATCCAATCTCTTCTCACCCTATTATTTATTTGTGTTTGAAGATAATTTGATTCACTTGTGTTTGTTTCCCTCCCACTCCTAGGTTACTTAACTTCTTCAGGAAGTAAGTAACTTATCTTTCTCTCTTTTTCTCTTTCATCTGCTTCTTCCTTGGTGGCCATCTAAAGATTTCTCTTTAAGCCTCACAAACCATAGGAGCATCTAAGCATGATAACTTTAGGGTTATAAATAGTCTCCCCTAGTTTTTCATCTTTTGAGTCTCCTTGAGTCTCTCTTTCTCACCTCAATAACAATGGATAAACAGTTAAAGTTTTAAGACTCTGAATTAGGGTTATGCCTGTATCCTTATCTTAGGATGGAGTGTATAACTTTAATACTTAGTGTTAAACCTTTAAGTTGTTTTCACATCTTAATCAAAAAACCTAATAATTATCAAGACTTAAGCTTGTAACTTGGGCCTTATATTAGGGTTACATCTCTGCCTCTGGGTCAGAGGGACTAACCCTAGTGTTTAATGGACAACTCCCCCTTAGGTTTAGTCTTACAAACATAAAATTCACTTCTTAATCTAATCTCTAATTAAAATCTACTTTAATAAAGTTTTGTTATATAATGATTTTAATCCCTGACCATGGATTAAGTTGAGGTATCTTCCTCATCTTAAGTGTCCTCATTTATCATCCTTCTCTTAGGATGGTGTAATAAGTTCACTAATCCCTGATTAGAGATTAAACTCCTTACTTAACACAAAACAAAAACCCAAGAAAACACTTGATAATTACAAGTAGGTTAATGATCTTAATCATGTATCATTAGGGTAATTAAGTTGGGATATTCATCTCATACTTAAGTATACTCATTATCCCTAATCAGGGGTGATATAATGAGTTTACAATCCTTGATTAAGGCTTAAGTTCATTATACTATGCAAAACACCAAAAACAATTAAAAACTGAAAACACAAAAACAAACAATAAAAGTATCCTCCAGGATTCTTTTCTCATCACACTCACTCTGAAAACGAGAGCTTGCTTCCTCCGTCTAATGTAAGACAATCAACACTCAAGCCAGACGAGTCATACACTTGAGCATAGACAAGCAAGCAATTCACACCAAAACACCAAGTCTCTTTGAGTCGAACTACGGTGTTCTGACTTCCTCATTGCACGAGAGGATACGTAGGCATAACTTAACGGTTATCGAACAAAAGACCCCAGGTCTCCCCCTCTTTTCTTTCTAGCTTTCCTTTCTGGACCTCAGTTTGAACTCCTATTCTTTTTGCACTGTCACTTTTTACATCCATCTCTTTTATACACTATTAGCACGTACACTCCCCCTTTTTTTAAAGCACAATCAGGTAAGCATGAATCCCGTCGAGTACGACGGACGATCTGGGTGCTAATACCTTCCCAGGTCGTAACCAACCCCCTTACCTAGTCTTTTTGGTTCACAACCGTCTTATCCATATCTTTCCAGGTTTATGCAGCATTACCTTTCCTTCGGGATAAAAATTCCTAGCTGGTGAATCTATTCAACCTCAACCTTCACCATCCGACCGCTCTCGCCGACAGTTCACGTTTGCACCGGGACGAAAGTCTGGGGAGTGATAGCTTGGCAACTCTGCTTGGGACTTTGTAACCGGAGCTTCTGAGTCCTTGAGGGTTTCTCCTAGCGCTTGTTTGATTTCTGTTTATGGGGGTGTTATGTGCTATATGTGTTTATGTGTTTTTGTTTTATTTATCGATTTCTGTATAGCTTTATTTATTGCTTTCGTTTATCGCTTTCATTTACTGATTTTCACATTTCATTATTATTATCCTATCATTGTGCTGAATTGTTGTTACCTTGGTGGGTGGGGTATTCTAGTGAGAAAGGCTCAATAAAAAGGCCTGAGTGACACACAGGATTAGAGTGGTTTCGTATTCTTTCCCATTCTATTTCGGTCTGGTGCGGGAATATGAAAACACGATTCAGACATGGGTTTCCTTTTGAGAACTATGTGCTACAGATCTTCTGTAGTGCTAGAGCTATCTGGGAAGTCTGCTATGTCTGGATGACCTTTTTATATGACCCTCAGCATCTGAGGTGAATTAGGGAAAGATTCATTATGATTAGGGTAAACACTATATCCCCCAGGATGATTGTGTTTACACTTCTCATAATAGATCCAAACCTGAGGATCTTTGTTCTACTACATACATATGAGTGGGATGGGATGTTTAAAGGTTTGCAGGAACCTTTGACCTCATCATACCTTGCTACTGGAATGCTATAAGGTTGTACTATTTTGGACTGATTCTTTGAAACCCTAGACTATTGACTCTTTATTTGAGTCCCTCACCCGGTTACTGGTTCTCAAGCCTTCATCTGAAACTTTGAACACTCAAGGATCCCACCAAAGGCAACTGATAATCCAGCACATGATCACAAACCCTTGCATATCATCATCATGCATCATATTGCATCATTTCTGGCATTTGTCTATTTGTTTTACAGGGTATCCACTTTTCTTGGTTTGGTTTTGATTGTTCTTCTGCTCAGCCTATCTGCTACAACACTTCTTCAGTTATCTCCTTCAGCACACATCTTCAGGATGGATTCAACAAGGAAAGAAACATCACCTATCATTTCTTCGAGTATCCTTTAGCAGGCATTAAACAGATATAAGACCTCATTACTCCTGATCATGTACCTCTGTTCAGAGAAAGTTACGGTGGAATCTTGGGCATAATCATGGACCTGGATACAGTGCAAAGGAGCATGATTCACACTTGTCTGCAGTTTTATGACCCTCCCTGCGTTGTTTCATTTTCCCAGACTTTCAGATAGATCCGTTGTTGGAAGAGTACTCCATGTTGTTGGATATCCCCATCCGAAGAGGAATTCCTTTCAATCCTGAAATGACTCCTCCAAAGAATGAAGACATAGCCAAAGCACTACATCTGGAAGTAACCACCATTGATGAACACATGACTTCCAAAGAATCCCGGGCTGACAAGTCCTCAACTGGTCTTCCCAAGAAATTATAAGGGTCACGGCTATAGAGTAATTATTATTTCTTGTTTTAAGCATGCATCAAAGTCCTGCATCTTGCCCAAGATGTCGGGACTCATTTTGTAATAGGGCCATAAGTGTATTTGTGCAAATGGAATATTAATGAACAATGGACATCTTTTTGCAAACAATCTTTTTCGCTCACTGTCTTTTCATTTTTGTTATTTTCGCACAAAGCAATAAATGGCAATGTTTTTCTGAATAAAAACTTCATTCACTTACTCTTTTTTCTAAACAAAATAAAATCATTCACTAAAATGAACAAAATCTCAACCCTTATAGAAATAGTCCTCTAGATTGCACTGACAATGACACTGTTATGACCTTGTGTGACTTCGACAATCCGATTAATCAAGCAGATGAAGGGGTTGAAGAAGACTGCGATTTACCTGAAGAGTTAGCCAGGTTATTGAGACAAGAGGAAAAGGTGATTACTCCTCATCAGGAGGAGGTTGAGACTATTAATCTTGGTACCGAGGAAGACAATGAAGACTATACAATCAGATCAAGATGTCACCTGAAGACATGGAGAAGATAACCTTCATCACACCATGAGGGACGTTCTTCTATAAATTAATGCCATTTGGTTTGAAGAACGCCGGTGCAACATATCAACGGGCTATGGTAACATTATTCCACGACATGATCCATAATGAAATTGAGTGCTATGTGGATGACTGTCGCTCCCGATAAATGGGACCGGCCCAGATAAAGGTACAGACGCGAACGGTCGGCGAGAGGGACAGTGAGAACACACAGCCGTGAACTCACTGGAGATGAATAGAGTCGCCAGCTAGGCATTTTTATCCCGGGGGAAAGGCAATGCTGCATAGACCTAGAAAAAGATATGGATAAGACGGTTGCGAACCAGAGAGACTGAGAAAGGGGGTTGGTTACAACCTGGGAAGGTATTAGCACCCAGATTGTCCGCCGTACTCGACGGGATCCACGC
Source organism: Lathyrus aphaca (assembly GCA_963966055.1). Taxonomy (NCBI): domain Eukaryota; kingdom Viridiplantae; phylum Streptophyta; class Magnoliopsida; order Fabales; family Fabaceae; genus Lathyrus; species Lathyrus aphaca. The sequence goes on from OZ014523.1 coordinate 146,480,156, forward strand.
TTAAAAGATTTGTGTTTTAAAAGGGTAGTGTCAGTGCAATTTGTGTATAAAGTAACTAGAAAAGAATGTACAGGTGTCAGTGCAAGGGAAAAGTGAAGTGAAATATGAAAGTGTCAGTGCAGGAATGAGGATATGCTCAAGATAATGAGGCTAAAAGAATGAAGCTGGAAAGAGGGGGAATATACAGAGACTTTTGTTCGATAACCGTTAAGTTATGCCTACGTATCCTCTCGTGCAATGAGGAAGTCATAACACCGTAGTTCGACCCAAAGAGACTGAAAGATGAATTGACTTGTGAACTGCTTACTTGTCTATGCTCAAGTGTATGATCTGTCTGGCACAGATGCAAACTATCTTGCATTAGACGGAAGAAGCAAGTTCTCGTTTATGAGTGAATGAGATAAGAAAAGAATCCCGAAGGAGACGATTATTGTTTGTTTTGACATTTTCAATCTTTTATTGCTTTTGGAGGTTTGTCATAAGTTAATGAGCTTAAGCCTAAACCAATGGATTTAGTAAACTCATCACATCTTCCCTATGTTTAGGGGTAATGAGAGTACCTTAAGTGTGAAGTCAGATTCTCACACTTAATCACCTTTGATGTAGGATTAAGGTCATTAACCTATTTGTGATTATTTAGATGTTTATGGTGTTTTTTTTTAGTGTTAAGTAATGAGATTAAGCCATAATTAAGGATTAAACAGACTCATTACACCATCCTAATAGAAGGATAATAGATGAGAATGTTTAAGCTGAGGAAAGCTCCTCAACTTAATCCATGATTAGGGATTAAACTCATGACAAAACAAGCCTTTGATTAAGTGGATTTTATTTAATGATATGATGAAGAAATGTTTTTTTGGGGTTTGTAAGACAACTTGAGAGGGACTTGTCCATTAACACTAGGGTTAGTCCTTCTTAACCAATTAAGGAAGAATTAGAACCCTAATGCAAGGCCCAAGTTACAAGCTTGATGTCTTGATGATTATTAGATGGATTGATTAAGAGGTTTAAACACATTAAGGGTTTAACACTTAGGATTAAAGTTATACACTCCATCCTAAGAGAAGGATGCAGGCATAAGCTTAATCACAAAGCCTTAAAGCCTTTAGGGTTTAGTCCCTGATTATGAGATGAGAAGAGAAGACTCAAAAGAGACACAAAGGTGAAACTAAGAGGGGAGACTAATCAAAACCCTAATCATTGTCATGCTTGGTTGCTCCTAAGGTTTGTGAGGTTTAACAAGAAAGATCTTCAATGGAACCACCAGGAAGCAAATGAAAGGATCAAGAGAAGCAAAGTGACTTGCTTCAATCAAGAAGTCAAGTCACTTGAAGAAAGAGAGTGGGAAGAAGAAGAATGAGCAAGCTCAATCTCAAACACACATAAAAATGCAGCAATGGATGCAAGAGAGATGAAAAGAAAAGGTTATGAGAAGTGAAGGCAAATTCACTTCTCAAGTTCACTTACCACCTGAAATGTTAGAAAAGGAATGCAATGCAATGCAAAATGGGATGAGATGACATGATGAGAAACAAAACCAGAAGCACATATGAGATGATAATGATGCTATGAGATGCTACAAACATGAGGCAGCACATGGAAATGATCATACAAGTTCATGAATGCAAAGGAAGCAAGTTAGGAACCAAGAACATACATGAAAAGTTATGAAGTGCACATGGCATACCACATGGAAAATACATGATGCAATGATCAAACATATTTCCTATATGTCTTATGATGTCAAATGACTCACATGGAAGCATGGAATGTCATGGCAAGTCATGTTATGCAAGAGAATGCAAGATGGATGCATATGGAAGCCCAAATTAGGGTTTATGAACCAAACATCAAACAAAAGTCAAAATCAGAAGCAAACCCTAAGATAAAAAATTGAAAATGCCACACAAAGGATCCCTAATCCTATACTAAACCAATGCCCAAAGGAGAGGTCTCAACTCCTAACCGAACTCAAGATATGACTTTTACAAGATTTTAGGGTTTTTAGGGTTCCTAAACAAAAGAAATGTCAAACAATTTGAAAATGCAAGATCAAATCATGGCCATTTAATCTCAAAAACTACATGCTAAACATAATGCAATGCAAGAAGAATCAATGTCCAACTCTTCATGGATAGGCAGAAATGATTTTTTGAACTATGGATCAAATTAATGCACAAAAATGATTTTAATTCAATGAAAAATTCCCAAAATGCATCAAGATCAAAAAATAAATTTGGTTTGAAGGTTGGACAATGTTTCTAAATGTCTTAGAACATTTCATGAATTTTTTGGTGATTTTTAAATACTTAAAAGTATTTTTAATAAATTAATTTTCATTAATCAATTAAAAATAAACTTTTAAATATTTAAGAATACTTTTTAAATGCTAAAAATGAAAACAAAAATATTTTTGTGTCATAAAAATTAATGAAATTCTTGAGAAAAAATTTCATAATTTTTAGACAATTTTTGCTATTTTAAATAAATTGTGCAAATAAAATGAAAGAAAATGAAATAAAAATTGAAATAAATGGGGGTCAACTGAGTGGATGGCTGGGATGGCTTCTGAGTTTGAAAGGGTTGATTGCGCGCGTTAGTGGAGGGCCAGGATTGCATCTGGTTAAATTAATTTAATTATGGATTAATTAAACTAACTGAGTGGATTAGGGCTAAACAAATGGATCTGGGCCACTCATTCGCGCGGCAGGTCAACAAAGTCTACTGATCCTACGCTCAATATTCAAATGACAATTAATTACAGGATTATGCCCTAATGATTTTCAGGTGGCCGGAGAAGACCTCCGGTCGTCTTCTCCGGTGGGAAGCCCACCTGAAAATCCCTAAAACTCTCAAAACCTATCTAAAACGAAATCTAAAAACATGGAAATGATTCCCACTCACTCACGAACCAAAACCCCCAATCAAAACAAATTTATTCTTCCTGGAACTCATGAATCGAACAAAACAAATTTTTAGGTCACAGAGTTTCAGAGAGCAATTAAATTCTCATTTCATCACCATTTTCAAAACTAAAAGCACCAGGATAATCAGTAAGACATGGAGAACAAGTTTAGAACTTAAAAATCCATTTCTGGAAAAAAAGTTCTTGAGCTACCTGAGATTCGAAGCTTTCACTCCAGCAACTTTCAGACCTCATCTCCTTGTGAAATCCACTCTTTATGACCTCTTGATGATGCTTGAATGCTTGAGAGGAATTTATATTGGCTGGTTGATGAGTTTGGACAGCTTTTGCTCAAGCTCAGTTGAAAATGGCAATGGTGATGCAGGCAGTTTCAGGCCAATGTGAGTGGTTCTTTGTGGTCAGGGTGATGTTTTGAGAAGGTTTGTGGAGTTTGTTTGGGTGTTTGTGAGCTGTGGAAGATGTTTCGAAGGAAACTGCAGGTGAGGGTGAAAATGGAGAAACCAAGTTCTTGATGGATTCAGGCTTGGGCTTGGCTTGGTTTAGGCTCTATGAAGCATGGTGAGATGATTAGTGAAGCTGGTTTGAATGTTGGTGGTTTGTGCAGAGAGTTTCGAAGAGAAATGCAAATGGGGTGTCTTTGTGAAATGTGATGCTCTGGCCTGTTTCAGCTTGGCTTCTTGTTATGTTTGGCTAGCAAATCGAAAATATAAACAATCCCAATTGGCCAGAGGATGTGACATGGCCTGTTGTGATTGGGATGTTTGCTTTTGCCAAAAGTCAACTTTTTGTAAGGAAAGGTATGGCTTGGTGCTAGGCTTGGTACAAGGGCTAGGGCTGGCGCAGCATGGTGAGGTGAGATGCTAGCATGGTTCAGCATCCAATGTTGCAAGTGGTTGGAGGAGTGATCATGAGTTTTGCAAGTTGGTCACCTTTGGAAACTTTATGAAAATGCCTTGTTACACCAACCATGAACATGTGATCTTTTGGTCCAATTCTGATTTTTAAGACATATGTGATGTTTGTGCATTGGTTTGAAGTGAACTAGAAGTTACAAACAGCCTTGGTTCATGATTTTGCAAACTTTCCATTTAGTGCACATCTTGAAAATCAATGATTTTGGCCAACTTTGTCACCATAACTTTTGATCCAAAATGAATTAGGTCATGTTCTTGTACTTTTTGAAAAGGGAAAAATGTATTCTACAACTTTCATGACCAAGGTTTTCTCATTTGAAGCATTTTTGGATCAAGAATCAAGGCTTGAAAAATGGCACAAAATGACACATTCTTGAAAAGTCAACCATGCCCTAAAAAGTCAACTTTGCAAAAACTCCAAATTCTTGATTTTTGTGAACTTCAAACTTCTTCCATGATCAAATAAAGATCATATACACTCAAATTGGTGAATAATGCCCATTGGTTGGGTCATTGGGGGCCTCAGATGCCCTGATTTTGCACTGACTTGTCCAGAAAGTCAACTCTTGATCAGATGACTTCCCCATGGAATTTCTTCATGAAACTTGATATGAATACCCCCTATACCATATAGAGACCAATGGAAACAAGAATGACCAAAAAAATTGGAGTTATGGCCTCTGAAACCAAAACCCTAATTTTAGGTCAACTGTGCAGTCAAACTTGGCTCTGCATCCACACCAATCCCAGTTCTTGTGATTCTTTTGCATTCTTGACCTTGAGAGGATGTAATATGATACTTGAACACATATGGATCCCTTTGAAATGATTGATGGCCCTTGGAGTGGCTCAGGAGGCTCTTGGGTTGCCCAGATCACAAACCCTAGATGCAGATGACTTAGAAACTATGCAGTGAATCAAAAATGAGATATGAGATGATATGATTGTGTTTATGCATATGAAAAGATCACAAGCCATGGTGTGAATGGGTGAGGGCAAATTTGGGGTGTTTACAGCTGCCCCTATTCAAACATGAGTTAGCTGTGCAGGTTGTAAGCAAAGGCTTAACAGGCAAACAAGATAACTTGTGGTTGAATATCAAAGACAGTCCAAAATTTGCACTCATAGAATGAAGAAGAAAAGGGATATAGATTGTAAAGGAAAATAAAGTATATTGTAAAGTGTGGGCGACGGAGGACGACCGTCGAGCAGAGGACGACTACTGGGTAAAGAGCAATGACGGGGACGGCCGACATGCTGGGAAAAATGCTGAAAATAAAGCGATGACGGGGACGGCCGACATGCTGGGGATAAAAGGTAAAGCCAAGACGGGGACGGCCGACTAGCTGGGAAAAGTAAGAAATCATGATTGGGACGGCCATCAAGATAAAGCTGTAAAATTCCCTGGGGATTGATGAAACATGACGGGGATGGCCATCAAGTTCACAAAGTAAAAACAATCAACGATGGAGACGGCCATCGGGCTAACAAAGGAAAGGGACCACGACGGGGACGGCCATCGGGTTAAAGAATAAATGAAATAAACAAATGATGGGGTACGGCCATCAAAGGTGAAGGACGATCACCTAGCAGGGGACGGCTGCTCTGTTGGGGAATAAAGGAATCATGATGGGGACGGCCATCAAAGGTGGAGGACGACCACCTGGCAGGGTACGGCTGCCGAAAATATCAACGATGGGGACGGTCATCGGATAAAAGGTCAACGATGGGGACGGCCATCGGACGAGCATGATGGAGGACGACCATCAAGAGGCGGAGGACGACCACCTAGCAGGGGACGGCTGCTCTCAGGGTTTATCATGACATAGGACGAATGTCAGATAACCAAAGATCAACAATGGGGACGGCCATTGGATAAAATGATGAAGGACGATCATCAAGAGGTGGAGGACGACCACCTAGCAGGGGACGGCTGCTAAAATATCAACGATGGGGACGGCCATCGGACGAGCATGATGGAGGACGACCATCAAGAGGTGGAGGACGACCACCTAGCAGGGTACGGCTGCTCTTAAGGTTTATCATGACACAGGACGAGTGTCAGATAAAGAGAAAATTACTTTGTTGGCGATCTACTGGGGATTAGTAAACACGGACGAGTGCTTACATCCAAGAACAAAAGGTATAAGTGTTTGGATATTGTGTATACATTAAAGATGCGGACGAGCATCCCTAAGACTACGATACGGACGAGTACCGGGTAGAAACAAATACTGACGCGTGTTCAGAGATAATGATACGGACGAGTATCAACTGGTCAACAAGGAACACGGACGAGTGTTGAATCTGAGAGGACTCTTCTGGGGAAAAGTAGACACAGGCGAGTATCTATATTCAAGAGGACAAAAGTGTTTGACACAGTGTATGGATTAAAGATGCGGACGAGCATCCCTAAGACTATGATACGGACGAGTACCATGTAGAAACAAACGCTTGACGCATGTTCTGAGATAATGGTACGTGTGAGTACCAACTGGTTAACAAAGAACAAGGACTAGTGTTGAATATGTGGGGATATGAATGGTATATACAAGATACGGACGAGTATCTGTATGGGTGTAACATGAGTAATGAGTATGAGTATTGCATAGATGAGTGTTTATCTGCTGGGGAGAGTGACACGGACGAGTGTCAAGAGGGAAAAGTATAATAATATTAACAAGTATCCGGTATACAAAGTGTAGGTGACTGTGCTGGGGATATGACACGGACGGGTGTCAAAGGATTATATATAGGTGCATGTGAGTGCAAAGAGGATGTTTTTGGCCTTCTGCCGGTGATTTGACACGGACGGGTGTCGGGAAGTATCTGTAATACGGGTGATCTTGTTTGTAAGGAGTGTTTAGGTGACTTTACTGGGGAAGTGATGACACGGACGGGTGTCCAAAATGAGTATATACTGGTGTTTGTGATTTGTGAGGCAGCTGCTTTTGCTGGGACTCTGGTGGGGACTCTGGGGGAAAGTATTCTGCATTCTGATGAATGGTTACTAGTCACAAGTGCTGATTCAAAACATGGCTTACGATTATGCTATGTGTTGGATTTTTGCCGTAATTATCCGTACTAGACGGAATGCTATGCTTTGTGGGTGAATATGATGCAAATGTCATGATTGTGCAAAGGTACCAAACCGGGATCCGGGTCCCGTTGCCGCGAAGATCTCTGATCGATCTGTTGAAGTAGACATCCCAGCTGGGGATGAGATCACTGATAGATCTGATGAGATGTATCTGCTTGGGGATATGGGTCATTGATAAACCTATCCTTATAAATTAGAGACCCAACTGGGGTTTGGCAGAATCTTTCTTCACTCTGTTGTGATCTTCTACGCGCTGCTCTAGAGGCTGAAACTCTGTGGGGGAAATAGCCCCTTGGCTTTTGTACTTGGCTGAGGAAGAATGATTGGTACCTCGGCTGGGAGAAGTGACAAGTGGCAACTCAGCTGGGGAGAAAGTACTTTTGGTGCTAAGATTGAGTGAGTGTTGATTCTCCAGCTTGTTGGAGTGAAGCTTTCATGCCCCAAGTTGTGTTTTGGATACCTGCAATCCTGCAAAGATAGGGAAACGCACAAGTAATCCCTAGGTATCCTTTACTGGATTCCGTCATAGGAGTTTAGACACTTCTGAGAGTAAGTATATTTCCTGCAAGCACGTAACTTTTATTTTGAAGGTAAGCATCTGTATTCATGCAATTAGTTCTTCTTAAGACATCAGACATTTTTTGCAAATAAAAATGTACAAGACGAAACATGACTGGAAATCTGATTTTATTAATTCGTGTGCCCTGAATTGGCGAGATACAGTCAAAGAAACAAATCCCCTGAAATGAGGAGATTGTTACAAATTGATAAACAAAATGTTGGCAGTGTTGATGACGCTTCAAAAAGCTTCCTCTTCACTATGACCCGTATGACTTTTGACGTTCTTCTCATCTTGCTTTTTGAAGAATGTTGATTCTGATTGAAGCTTGATCCTCTCGAAGCTTACCAAGTTGTAGGTGATACAGACGAATTCAGAATGCAGTTGTTCGCTTATTCCCTTATTTTGCATGGATCGCCCTTTCGGGTTTTCAATCCATCGGAATACCCATTTTTGCCTGAGCTGTCCAATGCGGCTTTTCAACTCAGCGGGTGTACATTTTTTATTCATTTTCCCTTATTTTTGCCCGAGTCTTTTATTCTGTCTTTGACTCGCCGGGATGCCCTATTTTTGCCTGGACTTACATTCTGTTTTTGTGTCCAGCGGGTCATTTTTATGCGAAGTATTTTTTAACTACATCTGAATTCACAGGGGACGGGAAATCTTCACCATCCATGGTGCTGAGCATCAGTGCTCCACCAGAGAAAACTTTCTTTACCACGAATGGTCCTTCATAGTTCGGAGTCCATTTGCCCCTGTGGTCTGTATGAGGAGGGAGGATTCTCTTCAGCACAAGATCTCCTACTTGGTACTCTCGGTGCCTAACTTTCTGATCGAAGGCTTTCTTCATTCTTTTCTGATATAACTGCCCATGACAAATTGCAGCCAATCTTTTCTCTTCAATTAGACTCAGTTGTTCGAATCGGGATCGGACCCATTCTGCTTCACCCAGTTTAACATCCATTAGTACCCGTAGAGAGGGTAATTCAACTTCAACTGGTAAGACTGCTTCCATACCATACACAAGCTGATACGGCGTTGCCCCAGTGGATGTTCTGATTGACGTGCGGTACCCATGTAAGGCAAATGGTAGCATTTCATGCCAGTCTTTGTAAGTGACTACCATCTTCTGCACAATCTTCTTGATATTCTTATTCGCTGCCTCAACAGCGCCATTCATCTTTGGCCTGTAAGGAGAAGAATTGTGATGTTGGATCTTGAAGTCCCGGCACAACTCTGCCATCATTTTGTTGTTTAGATTGGAACCATTATCAGTAATGATTCGCTCGGGCACTCCATATCGACAGATGATATCTCTCTTCAGAAATCTGGCCACCACTTGTCTTGTAACATTGGCGTATGAAGCTGCTTCGACCCACTTGGTAAAATAATCAATGGCGACCAAGATGAATCTGTGGCCGTTTGAAGCAGTTGGCTCAATCTTACCAATCATGTCAATGCCCCACATAGCAAAGGGCCAGGGTGAAGACATGATGTTCAAAGGATTGGGAGGCACATGCACTTTATCCGCATAGATCTGGCATTTGTGGCATTTTCTGGCGTAGGCACAACAGTCGGCATCCATTGTGATCCAGTAATAACCCGATCTTAGCAACTTCTTAGCCATGGCATGCCCTCCGGCATGGGTACCAAAGGATCCTTCGTGCACTTCATGCATCAACAAACCCGCTTCTGTCTTATCAACACACCTGAGGAGTACCATATCAAAGTTCCTCTTGTATAAAGACCCATCAGTGTTCAGAAAGAAACTTCCAGCAAGCCTTCTCAAAGTCTTCTTATCATTGGAAGATGCCCCAGGTGGGTATGTTTAATCCTCCAAGAAGCATTTAATGTCATGGAACCAAGGCTTAACATCTTTAACAACATCTGCTGCGAACACATATGCTGGTCTGTCGAGTCTGGATACTGAAATCTGAGGTACAAAGTTAGCAGCTTGAACTTTGATCATGGATGAAATGGTAGCCAAGGCGTCCGCAAACTGATTCTCGTCCCGAGGGATATACTCAAGCTTGATTGTTGTAAAGAAAGTCAATAACCTCCTTGTATAATCCCTGTAAGGTATCAGATGATCCTGGTGGGTGTACCATTTTCCATTGGTTTGATTAACTACCAGAGCTGAATCTCCAAATACGGTCAATGTCTTGATCCTGAGGTCGATGGCTTCCTCAAGACCCATAATGCAAGCTTCGTATTCAGCTTCATTGTTAGTGCAGTTGAAGGTGAGCTTTGCCGAGAAAGGCATGTGAACTCCTTTAGGTGTAATGAGTACTGCACCAACACCACGACAATTCATGTTAACAGCCCCATCAAACATCATAGTCCATTCTTCTTCTGGGTCAGGCCCTTCAGTGTGAATAGGCTCTTCATGATCTTTCGCTTTTACGAACATGATGTCTTCATCAGGGAAGTCAAATCTCATAGGCTGGTAATCATCAATGGGTTGCTCAGCAAGATATTCAGATAGTACACTGCCCTTGATGGCTTTCTGAGAGGTGTACTGGATGTCATATTCTGTGAGAATCATTTGCCATCTGGCAACCCGTCCGGTAAGAGCTGGCTTCTCGAAAATGTACTTAACTGGGTCCATTTTTGATATCAACAAAGTAGTGTGGGTCAACATATACTGTCTCAGTCGGCGAGCAGCCCACGCTAAAGCACAGCAAGTTTTCTCGAGCAGTGAATAACGTTGTTCACAGTCGGTAAACTTTTTGCTTAGGTAGTATATTGCATACTCTTTTCGACCAGACTCGTCATGCTGGCCCAACACACACCCCATCGACTCTTCTAATACTGTCAAGTACATTATCAGAGGTCTTCCTTCGACTGGAGGCATAAGGATTGGAGGTTCTTGCAGATATTCTTTGATCTTGTCAAAAGCCTTCTGGCAGTCTTCATTCCACCTGACCGTCTGTTCTTTTCTTAACAACTTGAACAGGGGTTCACAGGTTGCTGTAAGGTGAGATATGAACCTTGAGATGTAGTTCAATCGACCTAAGAACCCTCGAACTTCTTTCTCTTTCTTTGGTGCAGGCATCTCTTGGATGGCTTTGACTTTATCAGGGTCAACTTCAATCCCTTTCTCGCTCACAATAAAACCCAGCAGCTTACCAGATCGCACCCCGAATGTGCACTTGTTGGGGTTCAACTTTAATTGGTACTTCCTCAGACGCTTGAACAGTTTCAGCAGATTTACCAGGTGATCTTCCTCTGTAAGGGACTTGGCAATCATGTCATCCACATAACACTCGATTTCCTTATGGATCATATCGTGGAATAATGTTACCATAGCCCGTTGATATGTCGCACCAGCATTCTTGAGTCCAAATGGCATCACCTTGTAGCAGAACGTGCCCCAGGGTGTGATGAATGTTGTCTTCTCCATGTCTTCAGGTGACATCTTAATCTGATTGTATCCTGAAAATCCATCCATGAAGGAGAATACCGAGAACTGAGCCGTGTTATCTACCAATACATCAATGTGAGGTAATGGGAAGTCATCTTTCGGGCTGGCTCTATTCAGATCCCGGTAGTCAACACACATTCTTACCTTGCCGTCTTTCTTAGGCACAGGTACTATGTTAGCAACCCACGGTGGATAACTAGTTACAGCAAGGAACCCGGCGTCCCATTGCTTTTGTACCTCCTCCTTGATTTTCATTGCCATGTCCGGACGTGTACGACGCAGTTTCTGTTTAACTGGCGGGCATTCTTCTCTCAAAGGCAGCTTGTGCACAACAATATCGGTATCCAACCCTGGCATATCTTGATACGACCAAGCAAACACGTCCCCATACTCTTGAAGCAGGTCAATTAGTTGTCTCTTCACTGAGTCTTGCAGGCAGGCCCCGATTTTAACCTCTTTCACGTCTTCATCTGTACCAAGATTAATCACTTCAACCTCCTCCTGGTGAGGAGTAATAACCTTCTCCTCTTGTCTCAACAATCTGGCTAGCTCTTCAGGAAGCTCATATTCTTCCTCAACCCCTTCATCAGCTTGATTGATTGGATTGTCAAAGTAATACGAAGTCATAGCCGTGCTGTTGTCGATGCTGTCTGGAAGGCACACTCTGCAAGGGTTCAGTTGGTTCATTTTAGTGATTTGATTTTAATCTTGTTTTAGAAAAGTGAAATAAAGTTGTCATTTTGAAAACACTGCCATTTATTTTTTGTACAAAAAGAAAAATGGAAAAACAGTGAGCGAAAAAGAAAAAGACTCGTTTGCAAAAAGATGTCTGATATTTCATTGATTAATCTTGTTTGCACAAAAAGTACAGATGGCCCGATTACAAAATGAGTCTTGTCATCTTGGGCAAGATGCAAGACTTTGATGCATGCTATAAAATACAGGAAATAATAATTACTCTGCATGAGTAACTCTTATAATTTCCTGGGAAGACCAGTTTGAGATACTGCTCCCCGGGATCTTTGGACGAATCCAGCTTTCCAGGTTGCGTTCTTCTTCCAGCTCGTCTTCCAAACAGTTGACAGCATCAGGGGTGAGCATCCCCCCACTCACAAAGTTGGGCTCTTTCGCAGCCGCTGCTTGATCTTGTTGAGTTGGTTTGTAACCCAACCCAAATCTGTCTTCTTTCTTCTCCACCGATAGCAATTTGCCCCAGCCTTGGGCGTTTCCTCCCTTAACAACTTTCCGGGCTTGTTGGTATGATGATATTGAAGTACCAGGCACAGCAGATGTTTCATTGACATTCAAGGCTTCAAAACCCTGGCTCATTGTTTCATGGATCTCCCCATCCATCTCAATATACTTATAGGTAGCCAGGTGGCTGACAAAAATATCCTCTTCTCCACAGATTGTAACGATTTGACCCTCCCACTCGTATTTTAACTTCTGGTGAAGGGTAGAGGTCACGGCGCCAGCGGCGTGAATCCATGGCCTACCCAATAGACAGCTGTAGGCAGGCTGTATATCCATCACGTAGAAGGTCGTTTTGAAGGTCTGCGGGCCAATCGTTATGGGCAATTCAATCTCTCCCAGAACCGATCTCTTTGAACCATCAAAGGCTCTTACCACCAGGTTGCTGGGTCTCAATGCCAATCCATCGTATTCTAGCTTCACCAGGGCCTTTTTAGGTAAGACATTGAGGGATGACCCCGTGTCTACCAGCACATGGGAAAGGACAGCACCTTTACATTCCATGGTTATGTGCAAGGCTTTGTTATGGTTGCGGCCTTCCGTTGTCAAATCAGTATTGGTGAACCCTAGTCCGTGACTAGCATTAACATTTCCAACTACAGCTTCCAGCTGATTGACAGTGATCTCTTCAGGCACGTAAGCTGCGTGCAAGACTTTGAGTAGTGCATTCCGATGGGCCTCGGAGCACATAAGCAATGACAGGATTGAGATCTTGGAAGGCGTTTGATGAAGCTGATCCACTATTTTATAATCACTCTTCTTGATGATTCGCATGAACTCATCAACCTCTTGGTCAAAGGGTGTCTTCAAGGCTTCTTTAACAGTCTGTTCTTCCTGCACCAAGCTTTTTCCTTTTGCCTTAGCAGCAGCTTCTGCTTCGGCAGTGGGTCTCTGAATTTGTGGAGCGAAAAGACGTCCGCTTCGAGTGAAGCCTCCGCCTCCTCCCACATTGTCAATTTGTGGTGCAGGGGTTGATGATTCAAAAGTGATTCTTTGTCCTTCACAGTACAGGTCAGAGCCGTAATGTCAGGGGATGGCATTGCTGCTTTCATAAGGTACTGGTCCAGGCACCGTGATAGTGACTGGACTGGCTGCAACTGTGGAAGGAATTGTGATAGTTTGTGGATCGTAATAAATTGTGACTGGTGCTCTGATGGGAGCAGCACCTTCTGAGTTGTAGACAGAGTTGTTTTCAGGATCATAAAATATTGTGACGGTTGAGACATCTTCATGATTTGTTGCTGGTGTTGTAGGAGACATTGGTGGAAGGATGGATGTTGTTGTTGTAGGAGTTTCGAAATGAAGTGGTGCCGGAGTTGTAGAAGAAAAATTTGTTGATTGCTGATCAGTTGAGATAATAGATGAAGTACTTGTCGATGAAACCGAAGAATTGTCAGGAACAATGGTTGTTGTAGTTGTAGGAGGTTCTGGAGCTGTTGCTGATGAGATTGCTGGATTTGTTGGGAATGATGTGGTGATCTGAAGTTGGCCACTCTGAATGAGACCGTCTATACCATTCCTCAGGTTATCGCACCCATTGACTGAAATATTGCAGTAAGCACACCCCAACTCACACCCCGGGAACATTTGACATTCGAGGAGTTGAGCCTTAATTTCTACCAACGGTGTCCTGATCCGACCCACACTGGTTATCAAATAAGACGGCTTGTCTTCTTCAATAGCGTTAATTTGGGGACCACCGTGGTTTGGCATCGGGTTCTTATTGACATTGGGTGGTGGTGCGAAATTCAGAGCTTTCGAGTCTACCAGGTCTTGTACCTTCATGTGCAGGGCTCTGCACTTTTCTGTACTGTGGCCAGGTGCATTTGAATGGAAGGCACATCTGGCGTTGAAATCATAATTCCTGGGTAGACTGTTGGGATCTGGAGGTGCCAGCGTCCTTAGCTCAACTAGGTTGAGTTTCAGGAGTTGTGGCAGCAATGTAGCATATGGCATAGGGATCGGATCGATTACCCTGTTGGCTTGAGAAGGCCTCTGTTGGAATGGCCTTTGCTGGTTATTGTTGTTGGTGTTGCTGTTGTTGTAACTTCTCGGAGGATACTGATTTTGTTGATGGTACTGAGGTTGTGGCTGATAGTTTTGTTGCGGAGGTTGATAAACTGGCTAAGGATGAGCTGGAGCGGGAATGGTGACTGCTGCCACTGATCTGTGAACATATTGGGGCCTGCCCCTGTTGGTGTGGATGGCATTGGTCTCGCCAGTTCTTCTCGGGCCTGCAAAAGGCTTTCTTGTACTACTGGACGAGCTTGCACCATTGTCAGATATCTTTCCCATTTTTAACAAACTCTCAATTCTCTCCCCAGCTATGACAACATCTGCAAAGCTAGTGGAAGAGAAAGCAGCCAGCCTGTCAATATAAGTTCCCTGAAGGGTATTCATAAACGTATCTGCCATTTCCCTTTCAGACATAGGTGGCTGAACAGCAGCAGCCAGTTGCCTCCATCTCTGGGCATATTCTCGGAAACTTTCCTTTGACGACTGTGACATTCCCATTAGGAGGGTCCTGTTGGGTGTCATGTCTAAGTTATACTGATACTGTCTGATGAAGGCCTCAGCCAGGTCCTTCCAGCATCTAATAGTTGCCCTTGTCAAGTGAGAGTACCATTCTCTTGACACTCCAGTTAAGCTATCCTCGAAATAGAACATCCAGAGCTTCTCATCCGTGGTATATGCCTTCAGCCTCCCCAGAAATGATTGTAGATGAGTCCGGGGGCATGAAGTCCCGTTGTATTTTTCAAAACAAGGAGGCTTAAACTTATGGGGGATCCTGACCCCGTCTACCAAGCCCATGTCCATGACATCGAAACCCAGAGAATTTTGAGATTCTAAGGACCTCAATTTCTCATCTATCTCATCCAACCTTCTATCATAAGCTTCTTCCCCAGCACCCATTACTGTAAACTGATCCTCTTGGGGGTCTTCTTGAAGTACCCTGGCTGCAGTGGCAGTCCCTTGAACATTTGCAGGGATGTTGACCTCAGGATGGAGGTGTGGTCCAAATACAGGGGGGTTGACATGAGGTTGGACCCTTTCATTGTTGCTAGTGCCGGCAGTTCCTATATGTGGATCTTCTTGATTCTGCCTTTCCACCATGGCCCTCAATCTTTCCTGGCTCTGAGCCATGTTGTTCATCACTTCCATAAACTGAGTCATTTGATTCCTCATTTCTAGCCTTTCGTTTGCCATTTGATTTCTGACCTCAGTAAGGTCCTGCTGCATCTGATCCATTTGAATGCCCGGAAGATTGTTACGGGTCGGATAACGGTGCGGACGATTGAGGGGAAATACCCGGCGCCGAGCAATAGTTCCTGAACATCACAACAAAGTTAGTGGCAATAAAACAAAAACCTACAAAACAAACAAAAGTGTTAGCATGCAATGCAGTATGCTTATTTGTTCTCAAGGTATCCGGTTTGGCATTCAGTTTTGACCCTTCCAGACCCTTGAAGATGCTGTTGATGTTGCTTTTGAAGTGAAACTTGGATGGAACAAACTAATACATATATTACAAAAGCAAAATGGTACATAGTTTGTTTACAAATACAAGCCCTCGGAGGGGTCAAAATACATTACAGGAAAATAAAAGTACATGGAATGAAAGCAACAACAAACAAATGGTCAAACACCAAGACCAAACTCATCCTCACGAACTTCCTTGAGAAGTGCTTCGGTCACAGGATCAGCCGGACGCTCCGTGAGATTCCTGATGAGGAGATTCCGGGTGGTAACAGCTGCTGTTAGCTTCTTGTGCTGACTTTGGTCTTTTGACCTCTTTACCCCAGCTTTGATCTTCAGCTCTGATATCTCCCTCTGGGCTGCTGCCATGGCTTCTTGCTGCACTTTTGCACTAGCTTCCAGTTGCTCCATCTTGTCTTGAACTCTCTTGTCCTCCAGAGTACGAGCCTCGGTGATCCTGACCCACCGGGCCTGGCTCTCCTTCAGATACAGGTCTGTCCTTGCTCTCTGGAACTGGGCTTCTTTGCAAGCATTCTTCAGAATTTGTTCTCCAGCTTTAGACTTTTTGATATAATCCCCAGACTTCTCAATCTTAACCAGATGCTCCACTCTCAACTTCTCCAATCTCTCAACCTCCCTCATACCATCACTCCTTTCCCGGAGGGTTTTCTGCAAAGCTTGAGTTAACTTCTCATTTCTTTCTTTCAAACTCTCAAACTCCTCCAAACTGACAGTGGCAGGTGGTGTTGAAGATGATTCAGGCATATCTTCTATAGTAAAGGGCATCCCAGAGAATTGGGCCCTGGCACGGGACCAATCATAATATTGTGCTGATGCCACATTGTTGCACTTCCCCAGAATGGTTACTCCCTTGGTTTGAACATTATCCCAGGCCCAAGCAGCCTGCCTAACAATAGTCAGATTAATCTTGTTCTCGCAATAAAGAGTTTCAACCAAGTCCTGTGCCTTAGGAGTGTGGACTAGTGCATAGCCCAGTTGCCTTTTGAGCAGCAGAGGGTTGTAATTGATACTACCCTTAACTCCTATTAGGGGCACATTGGGAAAATGCCCACAGCTGGTGATGATATCCCTACCCTTGGTGCTTTGAGTGCACCATCTGATATCGGCTGAAGTTAGAGCAGTGAGTCTCTTAGCCCAGTTGCTCTGCTGATGAGGATTCAAAAATGCATCTGTCCTGGGCAGATGCCTGAGAAGCCAAATATGGAATAATGGAGCACAACACCTCACTAACCTTCCCCTCTTCTTTTCATTCCTCTGATGCACTGAATAGTAGAGATCCCTTAATAAAGTGGGCACTGGGTTCTTCAAGATGAACAGATGGATGGCATTCTTGCTAATGAATCGAGGCTCATCTGCAAACAACACAATTCCATATATACTCAAGGCCAACAAAGCACAGACAGCTTTCCATTCTCCTAAAGAAGCTTTCAGGGTAGCTTGAAAGATCAAGAAATCCAGATGAAAGCCAGGGATTCCAGCTTTAGAAGTCATATGCTGTTCAATCAGGACAGGTTCCAAATGCAAAGCCTTTGCTACTTCTCCATTACCAGGAAAGACCATCTCAGGGTTGAAAGGGATTCCACCCCTGATAGGCAGACCAACCAATGATGAGTATTCTTCCAATAGAGGGCCTAGCTGAAAGTCCTGAAAAGTAAAACACCTCAATGGGGGATCATAAAACTGAATGCAGGTGTGGATCAAGCTTCTTTGTGAAGGGTCTAGATCCATAACCATATCAAGTATATCCCCATAGTGTTCCCTGAACAATGGTATGTGATCTGGAGTGATCAGGGTCTGAATCTTCCTGATGTCAGATAGCTCTGGCTGGAAGAAGTGATAGGTGATGTTGCTCTTTTTAGGAGCCATGATGCTGAAGATGAGTAGAGACAGGTGCTGATGATAATACTGAAGAACTGGCCACTGATTGGCTGGTGCAGGTGATAGCTGAAGCAGATGCTGATGAAGATGGGTCAATACTGAAGATGGGGTCAAAACCAAAACCAAAATGTATGATGGATACCCTGAAACACAAATAAGCAAATGTCAATATGATGCAATGTTTATGTATGCAAATGATATGCAAGGGTTTGTGACTGAGCTGGATCTGATCAAAACTCTGATATAGGTCCATGTCATATTCAAGAATACCAGATGGAGGTCTATAAATCCAGTAACCAAGGTAGGGGACTCAAATAAAGAGCCACATGTCCAGGGTTTTAGAATCACAAGAACTGTCCCAAAATGAAGTACTCTTAAACAAACAAGGTAACAGGGTATTCTGAGGTCAAGGTACCTGCAAACCTGTAAACAGCCCAACCCCCTCACAGGTGGTGTTCTAAAACAAGGATCCTCAGACTTGGATCAATTATGAGAAGTGTAAAGACTTCCAACCCGGAGGTACAGTGTTTACAATAACCATAAGAATTCCTCCTCTAATTCACCTCAATTTCTGAAGGTCAATACTAAAAGGTCATCCAGACTTAGCAGGCTTCCCAGATAGCCCTAGCATTGCAGGAAATCTGCAACACAGAGTTCTCAAGAAGAAACCCATATCTGAACCGTGTTTCATATTCCCGCACCAGACCGAGATGGAATGGGAAAGAATATGATTCACTATAGCCTAGGTGTCACTCAGGTCCCAGGTATAGGACCTTAACTCTCAATAGAAACCCACCCACCAAAGCAAACAACAGATCCAGCCAGCACAGTATGACAATATGATAATATATGCATAAAGCTATAAAGAAAGCAATAAACAAAACTGTACATAAAGCAAAAATAAATACAAATATACAAACACAAATAAGCACATAACACCCCAATAAACACAAATCAATCAAACGCTAGGAGGAACCCACAAAAAGAACCAGAAGCCCTGGTTACAGTATAAGTATCCCCAGCAGAGTCGCCAAGCTGTCGCTCCCGATAAATGGGACCGGCCCAGATAAAGGTACAGACGCGAACGGTCGGCGAGAGGGACAGTGAGAACACACAGCCGTGAACTCACTGGAGATGAATAGAGTCGCCAGCTAGGCATTTTTATCCCGGGGGAAAGGCAATGCTGCATAGACCTAGAAAAAGATATGGATAAGACGGTTGCGAACCAGAGATACTGAGAAAGGGGGTTGGTTACAACCTGGGAAGGTATTAGCACCCAGATTGTCCGCCGTACTCGACGGGATCCACGCTTAAAAGATTTGTGTTTTAAAAGGGTAGTGTCAGTGCAATTTGTGTATAAAGTAACTAGAAAAGAATGTACAGGTGTCAGTGCAAGGGAAAAGTGAAGTGAAATATGAAAGTGTCAGTGCAGGAATGAGGATATGCTCAAGATAATGAGGCTAAAAGAATGAAGCTGGAAAGAGGGGGAATATATAGAGACTTTTGTTCGATAACCGTTAAGTTATGCCTACGTATCCTCTCGTGCAATGAGGAAGTCAAAACACCGTAGTTCGACCCAAAGAGACTGAAAGATGAATTGACTTGTGAACTGCTTACTTGTCTATGCTCAAGTGTATGATCTGTCTGGCACATATGCAAACTGTCTTGCATTAGACGGAAGAAGCAAGTTCTCGTTTATGAGTGAATGAGATGAGAAAAGAATCCCGAAGGAGACGATTATTGTTTGTTTTGACATTTTCAATCTTTTATTGCTTTTGGAGGTTTGTCATAAGTTAATGAGCTTAAGCCTAAACCAATGGATTTAGTAAACTCATCACATCTTCCCTTTGTTTAGGGGTAATGAGAGTACCTTAAGTGTGAAGTCAGATTCTCACACTTAATCACCTTTGATGTAGGATTAAGGTCATTAACCTATTTGTGATTATTTAGATGTTTTTGGTGTTTTTGTTTAGTGTTAAGTAATGAGATTAACCATAATTAAGGATTAAACAGACTCATTACACCATCCTAATAGAAGGATAATAGATGAGAATGTTTAAGCTGAGGAAAGCTCCTCAACTTAATCCATGATTAGGGATTAAACTCATGACAAAACAAGCCTTTGATTAAGTGGATTTTATTTAATGATATGATGAAGAAATGTTTTTTTGGGGTTTGTAAGACAACTTGAGAGGGACTTGTCCATTAACACTAGGGTTAGTCCTTCTTAACCAATTAAGGAAGAATTAGAACCCTAATGCAAGGCCCAAGTTACAAGCTTGATGTCTTGATGATTATTAGATGGATTGATTAAGAGGTTTAAACACATTAAGGGTTTAACACTTAGGATTAAAGTTATACACTCCATCCTAAGAGAAGGATGCAGGCATAAGCTTAATCACAAAGCCTTAAAGCCTTTAGGGTTTAGTCCCTGATTATGAGATGAGAAGAGAAGACTCAAAAGAGACACAAAGGTGAAACTAAGAGGGGAGACTAATCAAAACCCTAATCATTGTCATGCTTGGTTGCTCCTAAGGTTTGTGAGGTTTAACAAGAAAGATCTTCAATGGAACCACCAGGAAGCAAATGAAAGGATCAAGAGAAGCAAAGTGACTTGCTTCAATCAAGAAGTCAAGTCACTTGAAGAAAGAGAGTGGGAAGATGAAGAATGAGCAAGCTCAATCTCAAACACACATAAAAATGCAGCAATGGATGCAAGAGAGATGAAAAGAAAAGGTTATGAGAAGTGAAGGAAAATTCACTTCTCAAGTTCACTTACCACCTGAAATGTTAGAAAAGGAATGCAATGCAATGCAAAATGGGATGAGATGACATGATGAGAAACAAAACCAGAAGCACATATGAGATGATAATGATGCTATGAGATGCTACAAACATGAGGCAGCACATGGAAATGATCATACAAGTTCATGAATGCAAAGGAAGCAAGTTAGGAACCAAGAACATACATGAAAAGTTATGAAGTGCACATGGCATACCACATGGCAAATACATGATGCAATGATCAAAAATATTTCCTATATGTCTTATGATGTCAAATGACTCACATGGAAGCATGGAATGTCATGGCAAGTCATGTTATGCAAGAGAATGCAAGATGGATGCATATGGAAGCCCAAATTAGGGTTTATGAACCAAACATCAAACAAAAGTCAAAATCAGAAGCAAAACCTAAGATAAAAAATTGAAAATGCCACACAAAGGATCCCTAATCCTATACTAAACCAATGCCCAAAGGAGAGGTCTCAACTCCTAACCTAACTCAAGATATGATTTTTACAAGATTTTAGGGTTTTTAGGGTTCCTAAACAAAAGAAATGTCAAACAATTTGAAAATGCAAGATCAAATAATGGCCATTTAATCTCAAAAACTACATGCTAAACATAATGCAATGCAAGAAGAATCAATGTCCAACTCTTCATGGATAGGCAGAAATGATTTTTTGAACTATGGATCAAATTAATGCACAAAAATGATTTTAATTCAATGAAAAATTCCCAAAATGCATCAAGATCAAAAAATAAATTTGGTTTGAAGGTTGAACAATGTTTCTAAATGTCTTAGAACATTTCATGAATATTTTGGTGATTTTTAAATACTTAAAAGTATTTTTAATAAATTAATTTTCATTAATCAATTAAAAATAAACTTTTAAATATTTAAGAATACTTTTTAAATGCTAAAAATGAAAACAAAAATATTTTTGTGTCATAAAAATTAATGAAATTCTTGAGAAAAAATTTCATAATTTTTAGACAATTTTTGCTATTTTAAATAAATTGTGCAAATAAAATGAAAGAAAATGAAATAAAAATTGAAATAAATGGGGGTCAACTGAGTGGATGGCTTCTGAGTTTGAAAGGGTTGATTGCGCGCGTTAGTGGAGGGCCAGGATTGCATCTGGTTAAATTAATTTAATTATGGATTAATTAAACTAACTGAGTGGATTAGGGCTAAACAAATGGATCTGGGCCACTCATTCGCGCGGCAGGTCAACAAAGTCTACTGATCCTACGCTCAAGATTCAAATGACAATTAATTACAGGATTATGCCCTAATGATTTTCAGGTGGCCGGAGAAGACCTCCGGTCGTCTTCTCCGGTGGGAAGCCCACCTGAAAATCCCTAAAACTCTCAAAACCTAACTAAAACGAAATCTAAAAACATGGAAATGATTCCCACTCACTCACGAACCAAAACCCCCAATCTAAACAAATTTATTCTTCCTGGAACTCATGAATCAAACAAAACAAATTTTTAGGTCACAGAGTTTCAGAGAGCAATTAAATTCTCATTTCATCACCATTTTCAAAACTAAAAGCACTAGGATAATCAGTAAGACATGGAGAACAAGTTTAGAACTTAAAAATCCATTTCTGGAAAAAAAGTTCTTGAGCTACCTGAGATTCGAAGCTTTCACTCCAGCAACTTTCAGACCTCCTCTCCTTGTGAAATCCACTCCTTATGACCTCTTGATGATGCTTGAATGCTTGAGAGGAATTTATATTGGCTGGTTGATGAGTTTGGACAGCTTCTGCTCAAGCTCAGTTGAAAATGGCAATGGTGATGCAGGCAGTTTCAGGCCAATGTGAGTGGTTCTTTGTGGTCAGGGTGATGTTTTGAGAAGGTTTGTGGAGTTTGTTTGGGTGTTTGTGAGTTGTGGAAGATGTTTCGAAGGAAACTGCAGGTGAGGGTGAAAATGGAGAAACCAAGTTCTTGATGGATTCAGGCTTGGGCTTGGCTTGGTTTAGGCTCTATGAAGCATGGTGAGATGATTAGTGAAGCTGGTTTGAATGTTGGTGGTTTGTGCAGAGAGTTTCGAAGAGAAATGCAAATGGGGTGTCTTTGTGAAATGTGATGCTCTGGCCTGTTTCAACTTGGCTTCTTGTTATGTTTGGCTAGCAAATGGAAAGTATAAACAATCCCAATTGGCCAGAGGATGTGACATGGCCTGCTGTGATTGGGATGTTTGCTTTTGCCAAAAGTCAACTTTTTGTAAGGAAAGGTATGGCTTGGTGCTAGGCTTGGTACAAGGGCTAGGGCTGGCGCAGCATGGTGAGGTGATATGCTAGCATGGTTCAGCATCCAATGTTGCAAGTGGTTGGAGGAGTGATCATGAGTTTTGCAAGTTGGTCACCTTTGGAAACTTTATGAAAATGCCTTGTTACACCAACCATGAACATGTGATCTTTTGGTCCAATTCTGATTTTTAAGACATATGTGATGTTTGTGCATTGGTTTGAAGTGAACTAGAAGTTACAAACAGCCTTGGTTCATGATTTTGCAAACTTTCCATTTAGTGCACATCTTGAAAATCAATGATTTTGGCCAACTTTGTCACACCATAACTTTTGATCCAAAATGAATTAGGTCATGTTCTTGTACTTTTTGAAAAGGGAAAAATGTATTCTACAACTTTCATGACCAAGGTTTTCTCATTTGAAGCATTTTTGGATCAAGAATCAAGGCTTGAAAAATGGCACAAAATGACACATTCTTGAAAAGTCAACCATGCCCTAAAAAGTCAAATTTGCAAAAACTCCAAATTCTTGATTTTTGTGAACTTAAAACTTCTTCCATGATCAAATAAAGATCATATACACTCAAATTGGTGAAGAATGCCCATTGGTTGGGTCATTGGGGGCCTCAGATGCCCTGATTTTGCACTGACTTGTCCAGAAAGTCAACTCTTGATCAGATGACTTCCCCATGGAATTTCTTCATGAAACTTGATATGCATACCCCCTATACCATATAGAGACCAATGGAAACAAGAATGACCAAAAAAATTGGAGTTATGGCCTCTGAAACCAAAACCCTAATTTTAGGTCAACTGTGCAGTCAAACTTGGCTCTGCATCCACACCAATCCCAGTTCTTGTGATTCTTTTGCATTCTTGACCTTGAGAGGATGTAATATGATACTTGAACACATATGGATCCCTTTGAAATGATTGATGGCCCTTGGAGTGGCTCAGGAGGCTCTTGGGTTGCCCAGATCACAAACCCTAGATGCAGATGACTTAGAAACTATACAGTGAATCAAAAATGAGATATGAGATGATATGATTGTGTTTATGCATATGAAAAGATCACAAGCCATGGTGTGAATGGGTGAGGGCAAATTTGGGGTGTTTACAATGACATGATTGCCAAGTCCCTCACAAAAGAAGAGCATTTGGTAAATCTATTGAAACTTTTCAAGCATCTGAGGAAATATCAGTTAAGGTTCAATCCCAGCAAGTTCACATTCGGAGTATGTTCTGGTAAGCTGCTGGGGTTTATTGTGAGCAGAAGAGGAATTGAGGTTGACCCCGATAAAGTTAAAGCAATTGAGGAAATGCCTGCACCTAAGATTGAGAAATAAGTTCGAGGGTTCTTGGGTAGATTGAACTATATTTCAAGGTTCATATCTCACTTCACTGCAACCTGCGAGCCTTTGTTCAAACTTCTAAGAAAGGAACAAACAGTCAGGTGGAACGATGATTGTCAGAAAGCTTTTGACAAGGTCAAGGAGTATCTGCAAGAACCTTCAATCCTCATGCCTCTAGTTAAAGGAATACCTCTAATAATGTACCTGATAGTATTAGATGAATCGATGGGGTGTGTGTTGGGAAAGCATGACGAGTCTGTTCGAAAAGAGTATGCAATATACTACCTAAGAAAAAAGTTTACCTACTGTGAACAACGTTATTCACTACTCAAGAAAACTTGTTGTGCTTTAGTGTGGGCTGCTCACCGAATAAGACAATATATGTTGACTCATACTAACTTGTTGATCTCAAAGATGGACCCAGTCATATACATATTTGAGAAGCCAGCACTTACCGGAAGGGTTGCAAGGTGGCAAATGATTCTGACAGAATAGGATATTCAGTACACTTCTCAAAAAGCCATCAAAGGAAGTGTATTGTCTGACTATCTGGCTGGGTAACCCATTGATGATTACTAGCCTATGAGATTTGATTTTCCTGATGAAGACATCATGTTCTTAAAATCAAAAGATTGTGAAGAGCCTATTCACACTAAAGGGCCGGATCTAGAAGGAACATGGCCTATAATGTTCGATGGGGCAGTTAATTGTAACGGTCGTGGGATTGGTGCAGTACTTATTACACCCGAAGGAGTCCATCTGCCTTTCTCAGTAAGGCTCACCTTTGCCTGCACTAACAATGAAGCAGAATACGGAGCTTGTATCATGGTTCATGAGGAAGCCATTGACCTCAGTATCAAAACCTTGAATGTATTCGGAGATTCGGCTTTGGTGATCAACCAAACTAATGGCAAGTGGTATACTCATCAAGAGCATCTGGTCCCCTACCGCGACTATACGAGGAGGTTGTTGACTTTCTTTACAACAGTCAAGCTTGAACACATCCCTCGAGATGAAAATAATTTTTCAGACGCCTTGGCCACTATTTCATATATGATCAAAGTACATACTGCTAACTATGTACCTCGGATTTTAGTGTCCAGACTAAATCGACCGACATACATCTTCTCTGTGGACACTGTCATTGACAACAAACCTTGGTTCCACGACATCAAATGCTTTTTGGAGAGTCAGACGTACCCGCCTGGGGCATCATATAATGATAAGAAAACATTAAGAAGGCTAGCCGACAGTTTCTTCCTTAATACTGATGGCTCCTTATACAAGCGAAACTTCGACATGGTCTTACTCAGATGTGTTGACAAAAAGGAAGCATACCTACTAATGCACAAAGTACACGAGGGTTCTTTCGGTACCCATGCCGGAAGACATGCAATGGCAAAGAAATTGTTGAGATCAGGTTACTATTGGATCACAATGGATGCATATTGATGTGCCTATGCCAGAAAATGCCATGAATGTCAGATCTACGCAGACAAAGTGCATGTGCCTCCAAATCCTTTGAATGTATTATCTTCGCAATGTGGGGCATTAATATGATTGTAAAGATCGAACCAACTTCTTCAAATGGTCACAGATTCATCTTGGTAGACATTGATTACTTCACCAAATGGGTCGAAGCAGCTTCGTATGCAAACGTCACCAAGCAAGTGGTAGCCTGATTTCTGAAAAAGGATATCATTTGTCGATATGGAGTTCCCGAGCGAATCATTACTGATAATGGTTCAAACCTTAACAACAAAATGATGACAAAATTATGTCGGGATTTCAAGATTCAACATCACAACTCTTCTCCTTATAGGCCAAAGATGAATGGTGTTGTTGAGGTAGCTAACAAAAACATTAAGAAGCTCAATAGGAGCAATGTGATGGTTGGCTAGTTGATAAGCACTCTAGGTGCTTATATCAGAATTTTAGGGCATTTTTTTCTCTTCGATTCTCTCTGATATTGTTATGTTATGGTGATTTCATTCATGGATATGGAATGTGTGTGAGTCGAGGATTTGAATGGTATAACTTTTATGCATTTATGGAAAAAAAATTGAAGGTGGTGACCGAAGGCTCACCGGAGAAGATGACTGGATTCTTCTCCGGTCCCCTGAAAATTCATAAGGAGATGAGTCCCTAACTTTGTGCTAGTTTAAGTACCATCCCTTAGATCTAATCCATCTAACGCACCACATTATGACCTGAGTAATCACACACGCACATTGCATCATTGCTAGTCATGTTCATTGAAAATGGACCATCTGATTAGCATAGTTTGAGTGAATTATTTGTTTGACTGCATCCAATGGCTCCCATTGAGTCAACAAATTTCCTCCCTAGACCGGGGAACTACGTTGACTCTGATTTTCATTCCAGATGAGATACGTAGACACTAGGGTAGGATCCATTCGAGCACATTCTTTATTTTCCCTACATTTTTCCCATTCCTTATTTTTTTTCCAGATCAGCGGTAGATTAATCTTACCCTTTGAAATAGTTCAAGCAAGTGTGGATCCCATCGGGTACGACGGACGTGAAGGGGTGCTAATACCTTTCCTTCACATAACCAACTCCCTTACCTAGTATCTTTGGTTTGCAAGACCTTGTTCTTTCCCTTCCTTTTCTTTATGCAACATTACCTTTCCCTTTTCCTTGGGATAACAATTCATGGCTGGCGACTCTTCTTTTCCGCACCACTTTCGCGTTTGTACTAGGATGAAAATCCCGAGAGCGACAAGATGGTCAGACAGAGAGGAGTATCTAGTCTTTGGAGGATTTGTTGATGACTTGTGTGTTGGACTTGGGAGTGTGAAGATCATATAAGGGAGTCATATCAGACTCTATTTTCTTCGGGTGATTTTCGAGGGCGAAAATTATTTAAGTGGGGGAGAGTTGTAACACCCCAAAGTAATTAGGATATTTATTTAATTGGTTTATTATAAACATTCAGGATTTATCAGTGAACTTGGTGAGATATTATGTGCACGGTGTGTTTATAGTGTGTGTGGTAGAATTGGAGGAGTTAAGTGAGTATCTCGAATTATTTTAATAACAGTAATAGAATAATATTATTTGGATTATTATTATTATTGAAAATAAGAGAGAAACATTAAGGACTGTCATACCCCAAATTTGTCCTACCCGTGCACTATTTTATTTTTGTCTAACAGATATTGCAAAAATCCAAAAATAAGTCTTTTATTTTCTTCGGGGTTTGTGCGAAAAGTCAGTGTCTATTTGAGATATTCAAATCCGGTGTTATGGTGTGATTTATAAATCAGTTCATAATCTGTCATCCATATTTAAATTCGATTTTCTTTTCTCGTTTGTTTCGATTAGCTTTTATTATTATTATTATTTATTTTAATCATTTTTCATTATTCACTTTTTCATCCAATCATCCATTTAGTCCATTTTATTCTAAATAACCAAATTCCATATTCACATATTCATGCTTTTACCTCATATTTTAAAAATATTTGTTTCTAAGTATAAAAAAATCATTTTTAATTCTATTTAATATTATCATTTAACTTTTGTTTAGCCTATTATTAAAAAAAAGAGTTTTAATTACCATTATTATTTACTTTTATTATTATCACCTTTTTTAAGTAACTTTGTTTCTTCTATTATTATCATTATTATTATTATTGTGTTATTATATTATCAAAGTTTCCAAAATAAAATAAAAAAATCAGATTGTTGTATGTTGTTTCTATCAGTATCCACATGACCCCACAAAAGCAACAAGCTTTCCACTACTTCCTCCCACTAACTTGCAACAACAAATCTACAGCCTGTCCAAATTTTTTCTACACTTAGCAACCAATTTCATAACAATATCCCAACAACTCATATTCTCTTGATCCTTATCCAATTCCCTTCAATAAAATCCCTATTACACCCTCATCAATTTTCTCTATATAACAAGCATCAATCCTCACTCTTGAAAGGGGAGCTTGAATACAAAAAAAAATCTGCACAAAAAGATCAACAAATCAAGCTTCAAAACTTCAAAAATTTCCAAAAATAATAGAATAGAAAAGCATTTCAGAAATTGCCAAACACAACTTTAGTCACTCTTCTTCCATTACAAACCTAAACACCACCACCATTTTTTCAGTAACAATAACACAGAACCCATAAATCTTTTCCTAACCATAATCCAAACGCATAAAAACCACCGAGCTCACAAACCACAAACCTTTGATTTGAACCTCAAAATTAACTTTTGAATCTAAACCGCAATCTTTCATAACTACAAAGAAAACAACAAGTCGAGAGAGAGAGAGAGAGAGAGATACGTTGAAATCAAAAACGCTCAACCACCGAAACATCACAAACCGTCACCCACTGCCAAACAACACAAGCTCACGCACTCAGAAACATAGAGAAGAGAGCGATATCCGAAAACTCACCTTAACGAAACCACGAACCAATCCTTCACAAAACAACCTCCAAAACACAAAAAAATGTCATCCGCAAAACATAGAACCAAACTCAGAGACGAGAGACCGTGATCTTCAAACCACAACGAATCAAACGAATCTAAAAACTCCTTCAACCTTTGGCAACCGCCGAAAAACCCACCACTGATACACAACCACACCGCGGAAACCACACAAAACCAGACGAATCGTCACCATTGCCACCACCTGAGCGAACCACGCCACCACCGACGAAACCCCAAAATCACAAAACAACGCAGCCATTGAATCACCAGAAATGTGCGAACCGAGAATCACATAACTGAGTGGAGATGAGAGTAAGATTCGACGGAAAACGCGAAACCTAAGAGCGATTCGAAATCGTTGTTACTGGAGTGAAACCGATCTGAGTAGAAAATTGAGACCGCCGCTGAGATCGATGCCGAGAGATTGAGAAGGAAGCCCTAATTGGAGGCCGCCACCATTATGAGGGTGGGTGTTTCTTATTTTCAAAGTCGTGTATTAATTGTGATGTTCCTCCTTTGCTTTTTTGATTTGTGGCTAAATTTCTGAAGCGTGTTTCTCTGTGGTTTTATGTTATGACTCGTCTATTTCAGTTTTTTTTTTATCTGAAGAAAAACCTCATTATTATGTTTTAAAAATAAATAAATTTGGTAGTTGTGTTGTTTGGTTGGGCTCAGCCCATATACTTTCTGATCTACTAAATACACACGCCAGAATCTGGCATGCCCCCCTTTTCCTATTTTAGTTTAATTTTTTTATCATGGTCTTTATTTTTTTTTTATTCTTATGATCCTTTTCCTAATCTTTATTAGTTAAAATATTCTCTTTATTTAGAGAAAATATGCATGAATAATTTTTAGATTAGGGGTCAATGATATTATCAAAAATTAAGTTATTTTCGATTTCATTAAATCGGAAAAACTTGATTAATATGAGGCCACCTAGTTTCGTTTATCATTTTATTTTAATGTGATTTCTATTTTGTCAATTTAATTAAGTTTATTTTATTTTTATCACACTATTTAATTTAGTTTAATTTATTTTAGTATACCATTTCGTTTATTCGCCATATTATCGAATCCAATTTAATTTAATTTATTTATTATTATTTGTTATTCTTATTCTGATTTTAATTTCTGCAATTCAATTTAATTTTGTTATTTATTTTATCACATTTTAAATAAACGCTCGACTCCTCATAGAACGATTTCAATTTTAAATCGGCTCTAAGGAAGTAAACAAACTATATTTCGACGCGTCCAAACAAAAGGTCCAACGCCTCCGAGAAGTTCCCTATAATTTATTTTCCGTAATTTTATCGCTTTAATCGATTCGCAAACCATGTAAGTCGAGCGCACCGTGCCTCGCCAGCAAACCTTCCCAAACTCGAATATTCAGATCTTTTTATAATTAAATGACGGAATAACTGAATTCTGGCGTCTCGCATTCATCGAATTCTTGATTGAACGCTCCTGAGGCTCGCCCCACGGGACGTGATTCATTCGACTTTCTGTAATTAAAACGCTTAATCCACACATCAAATAAGGAGAGAATTAAATTCTGGAGTCTAGCATTCCTCGAATTCTTGAATGAACGCTCTCGAGGCCCACCCCACGGGACGTGGTTCATTCGCCCATTTGTTCCTAAAACACCAATCGAATCAAACATTTTTTAAACGAACATTATTTAAATCCTTTCTATCTCGCACACAAGCTAGCGTTTCCGCCTCCTATCGCGAGCAGACAAGCCAACGCTTAGTAGTTAGAATGCGGTTTAAATACTCGTTCATTAAAACAAATCAACCAACCAACCTTAGTACCACGAACTACGAAGCTCTGACTTTCCCATTGCACAAGGGAATACGTAGGCACACAGATCTTACTCCTTGTCGAGCACCCTAGGAACAAAACAACCCATTTCCCCTATTAACCTTATATTAGAATCGTTCGCATTTATTTTATTATTCGAAGAAAATAGAAAGCAATTGTCAACATTAAATCGCAAATTAAACTAAGAGGTTCCCGTTGAGTACAACGGTCGTAAGGGGTGCTAATACCTTCCTCTTACGGAATCGAGACCCTACTCTATCCGTTTTTTTTCAAAAAGGTTTCTCGATATTTTCCTTTTCCTTAATTGGAATAAAATAAGTTCGATGGCGACTCTGTTGTTTTTGTTTTCATCTGCGGTATTGTTTATCGCGAGGTCGTATTTTTTGAGGTGCAACAGCTGGCGACTCTGCTGGGGACTGTCAGAGAGTCAAGCCTAACTTAGTTTACTTTACGATCAATGTTTACTTTGCTTATCTGTTTTCTTCATGCTTTTTATTTATGCTTATTTATTTTCTCTCTCTCTCTTTATTATGATCATTATCATACTTGCTTGTTGGATCCTGGGACGACATCTGAGTTTCGAAAAAGAAGAGGGAACACCTAGTTTAGAATTGGAATTTATTAGTGTTAGTCTCCAAGGACTCTCTCCTTGCAAGCCTAGCATGAAAGCTCCCCCATAGAGTAGACCTATTCGTAGATCTCGTCATAACGCAGCTACCCTGTCACATGACTTAATTCGTGAAAGGGTTGTGACTCTGGGACCCACTTTTAGAACCGGTTTCAATGTTGGTAGTTGCATAGTGTTAGTCTCTGAGGACCCGCTCCTCATACGGCTAACATGAGAACTCCACTCAAGGTAGACCTTATCGTTATTATCGTCATAATACATCTAGCCTGTGGTAGGACGTTAGTACGATCATCGTCCGTGACCTTGAGTATCTTATCCATAATCGTAGAAACTATCCTGTGAGTGGTTTTACGGGTAAAGAACTTAGAACAATCCTATAAGAGTCTACCTTCTAAGGTTACTTTTATAAAGAGATACCGGTTATTTACCCGTTACTATGGTTAACCTCAGAGCTGATTATACTCGTGTCCTGGATCTTGTATTGCATCCATGTGCATATTAGTTTCATTTGCATTAATTGTTCATCTTGCATTTCATTCCAAAGCCGTAAACTCATTGCATGTTCCTTCATCTTCCGTAAATCAAGTTGGTTTCCCGACGCCCGTATCGTGCTAGAAGCCCGTATCTAACTAGAGCCAACACTAGAAGACTGATGGACGTGATTCAAGAAGAACAAGCTGCTATGAGGGAAGAGATTGACTCGGTCAAGAGCAAGATCGACCAGATTTTTGAGACTTTACAAACTTTGTCCAGAATGGAAGAACATCGTGAAGCTGCTTCCGCAAGAAACAATGTTCTCGTGCAAGGATCTGCCTCACGTACAATGCCTTCTGTTCCTGTTCCAAATCCTTTGGTCTATGGTTTTCCTCCAGGCTTCACTCTTGCTGTTGAAGAAGTCACTTATCAACCAATACCTACCTCTGGTGTTACTGTTGCTGATATTCCTCAAGCTCAACCTATTCCAACCCAAGTCCAGTTTCTTCATGTTGAAGAGGATCAACAAGTTGAGTACGAGATGCATACCGCTGTTCCAATTACGCACCCTCATGTTGTCCAAGAGTCCTAAGCTATGAAGATGTGTCGTGAGTTAGCTGAAAAACTCAGAATAATGGAAGGACACAACTCAACCTCTCTGAGTGCCTCAGACATGTGCCTAGTACCGGATGTTATGATCCCTGCTAAGTTCAAACTTCCAGAATTCGAAAAATACAAAGGCTTCAGTTGTCCTGAGCTCCATTTGAGAATGTAATGCAGAAAAATGGCCGCTCATGCCAAAGACGACAGGCTCATGATCCATTGCTTCCAAGACAGCCTGTTTGGAGCATCTTTAGAATGGTACATGCAGCTCGAACGCAACAATGTTCGTACTTGGCTTGATCTATCTGATGCATTCAAAAAGCAGTACAAGTACAACACTGACTTAGCTCCGAATCGCACTCAACTTCAGAGTATGACTCAAAAGGAGAACGAATCCTTCAAAGAGTACGCACAACGCTGGAGGGAGCTAGCCGCCAGAGTGCATCCTCCATTATTTGATCGTGAATTGATCGATATCTTCATGGGTACCCTACAGGGGCAATACTACGAAAAGTTGATCAGCAGCGTATCTTCTGGATTTTGAGACATGGTAATCGTCGGAGAAAGAATTGAAGAAGGTTTGAAAAGTGGAAAGATCCAAGGAGGTTCTAGCAGCCAAACCAATGTCAAGAAACCTTTCAACGAATACAAAAAGGGTGAAATAAATGCAATTTCTACTGCAAGTGGGAAACTTCAACAGAGTGCACCTACTCAAATTCCCTACTACCAGTATCCCTATGTTGTTACTGCACAATATACTCATATGCCATATCAACCAGTTCCTCCAATGCCTTATCAGCCAGCCGTTCAAGCTCCATTTCCTCCTTAGATGGCTTATCAACCACATCCTTATCCTCTAGTTGCAGCTGCGCAATATGCACCTGGACCATACCAGCAACTGGCTTATCCACAACAGCCTGGTCAACAACACCAACGCGCTCCTCAATAGCGCCCACCATATTAGCAAAGAAGGCCTGAAAGAAATTTTGATCCACTGTCTATGTCATATGGATAAATCTTTAATGGGCTGATGGCAAAGGGATCTCTTACTTTGAGGGATATGCCACCACAAACTGGTATCGCCCGAGATTATGATGCCAATGCTCGCTGTGAGTATCACAAGGGTGCTCCAGGTCACGTAATCGAGAACTGTAGAGTGTTCAAGAACAAAGTTCAAGACATGATCGACTCTAAGGATCTCACCTTCACTCAGAGAAATCCAAATGTCCAGAACAATCCAATGTCGCCGCACTGTGCCAGCAAGTGAAAGCTTTTGAATGGATTGTTGAAGATCAAGTTGAATAGTCTCCAACTCTGAGCAAGTCAAATCAAGAGAAGTTCAATTCCTCAAATTAAGACAGTCGTCGCCATTTATCTTTTTTGCATTCTTGTTATTTTGTATTGTTTGTTTAAGTACTATTTTCTATGAACATTGTCATTTGTACTTGGTTTTGTTAATATTATGTTTATGCATGTATTGAATTATTTTATTCGCATTCGCTCATCATTTATCATTTAACACAAAACTCACAAAAATATTCCCTCACTTCACTTTGGCAAATATTTGAGGGAGGATAATGAAAACGAAATACACATAACTGTTGTGGTATGTTTTCGGATAAAACCTCGTCAATGATGTACATGCATTCTTTCAAATCCCCAAACATTGAAGAGATAAGGAGTTAATCCCTAGTCAACCCCTTCGAGCCTAGAAGCAGGAGTTTCTTTCAGATACAACCCTTACATCTAACCCGGGGCAGGGTAGTTGTTCAGTTAACCTGACTACACTTTCAAATCGCAAGATGAAACATCCCGTCGGAAAATGACTTGGCAATCACAATATTCAACAAAGTACAAAAAATAGAAAAAGAAAAACCGCTAAGTTGAGCACCCGAAGGGAGAATTGGTCGAAAAATAAAATAAAAAGAAAGAACAAATCCAAAATAGGAGATCAGATCCTCAGCAAAAGCAAAACAAATATCAGTGACCACAAAATCAAGAATCAAAGGGTCACCAACAAAATAAGATGACTTCCACTTCAAGCAAACTTTGAAGCTTCATCTTCACTTTTGCAACGTCAAAACAAATGCATGTGTAGATTTAACTGAACATAGGACTGGAGAACATCACGAAGAAGGGTTGGGTACAAATCAAACTTTGAGCCTTATATCCTTTGTTTCTCAAACCATTAACCAGACCACGTTACAATCCTCAAAAGTCCTAATTGAGGCAGAGTTTATTCTGGAAGCATGCTACCAGCAAGGTTGCGTAAACTGACTCCCATATATTGTCTAATCTTCAATCTCGTTTGCACATTATTCTTGCCGCATCTTTCACGCACTTTCTAAATCAGCACCTCGTTTGGGCTAACGGTCCATTCGTCACACTATCACAATCATTCAAATAATTGACTTTTTCAAAACTTATATGAACGTTGCATTAACACTACCATTTGGGTATGAACAATTTAAATTGCAAATCAGTGCTTGACATCAGTGCCATCCCATCAAAGGGAAATCGAAAGAGGAATTTGAATCAATACTTCCTCAACAGTCCAATCATAGGCAAATTATCTTCAACAACCCAATCAGGGGCAATTTATCTCAAAGTCCATTAATCAGGGGCAAAATCATTCTTAACAGCTCAATCAGGGGAAAGATCACCATCAAAAACTCAATCAGGGGCAGACACCTACCAAATCCAGACACTGGGGAAGTTCATGTCTTGGTCACTCTCAAAGCTTCCCCACTAGAAGTTTTCAAATACCCTACAGGCAGGGGCAAGCAAACAAGGAGAAAATCTTCATATCTCTATTCCCCAGCTGAACAAGCAGATCTTACCAGATGTTGGCAACCATTCAAATCAAAGAAGTCTTCATGTGTCAATTAAGTCGATTCTCTCACCAGCAAATAACCAAACTTGGAGCTTTCAGATCCATCTTCTGACCATACATCGTCGAAGATCGAGTGTCGGAGAATCAAACCCTCCACCCACCCAAAGTCTAATCATTATTGGCAACTACCAAACCAAAAGTCCACCAAGCTGGCACCTTTCATTCCAATCAGTCATAAGCATTAATATGCATCATTAATTTTATCTACACCATTTGCATACATTAACAAATCAAATTTTCATATCCCCAATATTTACGTTTCAATATTTTTCTCAGTGCATAAACATTTGCATTGCATTTCCATCATTATGGAATACCATTTCAACAAACAAGTATAGTTGCATAATTCAGGATCCATGATCAACTCAAGATTCCAGGCCTTTCCCCAGCAGAAGTCAAGATCCAGGGTCCATTGAAGATTCCAAAGATTCTCCTAGGTGTTATTAAGTGGACGTCCCCGTTGGATTTTTCTCTTTCAGATTATTTATTTTTTCTGTTACTCAACATCGACCTAGCATCGAATGTTGGGGTCGCATTACCATCCTTGCGGTGGTAACGGTTATTTAATTTTTTGTTACTCAGTATCGACCTAGTTCGAGTGCCGAGTTCGCATTATCATCCTTGTAGTGGTAAGCGATTATTTAATTTTCTGTCTTTCAACATCCTTTTGGTGTCAGGATCACTTTATCATCCTTTTGGTGATATCGATTATTTATTTTTCTATTACTCAACACCGACCTAGCATCAAGTGTTAGGGTTGCATTATCATCCTTGCGGTGGTAAGCGATTATTTAAATTTTCTGTTACTTAGCATCGACCTAGCATCGAGTGTTGGGGTCGCATTATCATCCTTGCGGTGGTAAGCGATTATATAAATTTTCTGTTACTCAGCATCGACCTAGCATCGAGTGTTGGGGTCGCATTATCATCCTTGCGGTGGTAAGCGATTATATAAATTTTCTGTTACTCAGCATCGACCTAGCATCGAGTGTTGGGGTCGCATTATCATCCTTGCGGTGGTAAGCGATTATTTAAATTTTCTGTTACTTAGCATCGACCTAGCATCGAGTGTTGGGATCGCATTTTCATCCTTGCGGTGGTAATCGATTATTTAATTTTCCGTCAACCTGCTTCTGTTTCATATCACTTTTTCTTCTTCTAAGTTTAATGGTCTATTTTATGCACATTTTATTTTATCGGACAAATTTGGAGTCTGTTAGTATCTAATTATCTTATACCTTGAAAGTTTGAACGTAAGCCAATTCATCTTACTCGGTCTAAGCTAATTCGATATGGGCATCTGTCATACCCCAAATTTGTCCTACCCGTGCACTATTTTATTTCTGTCTAACAAATATTGCAAAAATTCAAAAATATGTCTTTTATTTTCTTCGGGGTTTGTGCGAAAAGTCAGTGTCTATTTGAGATATTCAAATCCGGTGTTATGGTGTGATTTATAAATCAGTTCATAATCCATCATCCATTTTTAAATTCGATTTTCTTTTCTCGTTTGTTTCGATTAGCTTTTATTATTATTATTTATTTATTTTAATCTTTTTTCATTATTCACTTTTTCATCCAATCATCTATTTAGTCCATTTTATTCTAAATAACCAAATTCCATATTCACATATTCATGCTTTTACCTCATATTTTAAAAATATTTGTTTCTAATTATAAAAAATCATTTTTAATTCTATTTAATATTATCATTTATCTTTTGTTTAGCCTATTATTAAAAAAAAAGAGTTTTAATTATCATTATTATTTACTTTTATTATTATCACCTTTTTTAAGTCACTTTGTTTCTTCTATTATCATTATTATTATTATTATTATCATTATTATTATTATTATGTGTTATTATATTTTCAAAGTTTCCAAAATAAAATAAAAAAAATCAGATTGTTGTATGTTGTTTCTATTAGTATCCACATGACCCCACAAAAGCAACAAGCTTTCCATTACTTCCTCCCACTAACTTGCAACAACAAATCTACAGCCTGTCCAAATTTTTTCTACACTTAGCAACCAATTTCATAACAATATCCCAACAGCTCATATTCTCTTGATCCTTATCCAATTCCCTTCAATAAAATCCCTATTACACCCTCATCAATTTTCTCTATATAACAAGCATCAATCCTCACTCTTGAAAGGGGAGCTTGAATACAAAAAAAAATCTGCACAAAAAAATCAACAAATCAAGCTTCAAAACATCAAAAATTTCCAAAAAAATAGAATAGAAAAGCATTTCAGAAATCGCCAAACACAACTTTAGTCACTCTTCTTCCATTACGAACCTAAACACCATCACCATTTTTTCAGTAACAATAACACAAAACCCAAAAATCTTTTCCTAACCATAATCCAAACGCATAAAAACCACCGAGCTCACAAACCACAAACCTTTGATTCGAACCTCAAAATCAACTTTCGAATCTAAACTGCAACCTTTCATAACTACAAAGAAAAAAGCAAGTCGAGAGAGAGAGTGATGCGTTGAAATCAAAACCGCTCAACCACTGAAACATCACAAACCTCCACCCACCGCCAAACAACACAAGCTCACGCACTCAGAAACATAGAGAAGAGAGCGAGATTCGAAAACTCACCTTAACGAAACCGCGAACCAATCCTTCACAAAACAACCTCCAAAACACACAAAAATGTCATCCGCAAAACACAGAACCAAACACAGAGAAGAGTGACCGTGAGCTTCAAACCACTGATACATAACCACACCGCGGAAACCGCACAAAACCAGTCGAATCGTCACCATTGCCACCACTTGAGCGAACCACGCCACCACCGACGAAACCCCAAAATTGCAAAACAATGCAGCCATTGAATCACCGGAAACGTGTGAACCGAGAATCACAGAACTGAATCGAGTTGAGAGTAAGATTCGACGGAAATCGCGAAACCTGAGAGCAATTCGAAATCGTTGTTACTGGAGTGAAACCGATCTGAGTAGAAAATTGAGACCACCGCTGAGATCGACGCCGAGAGATTGAGAAGGAAGCCCTAATTGGAGGCCGCCGCCGTCATGAGGGTGGGTGTTTCTTATTTTCAAAATCGTGTATTAACTGTGATGTTCCTCCTTTTCTTTTTGATTTGTGGCTAAATTTCTGAAGCGTATTTCTGTGTGGTTTTAGGTTGTGACTCGTCTATTTCAGTTTTTTTCCCCTGAAGAAAACCCTCATTATTATGTTTTTAAAAGAAATAAATTTGTTAGTTGTGTTGTTTGGCTGGGCTCAACCCACAGACTTTCCGATCTATTAAATACACACGCCAAAATCTGGCATGCCCCCCCTTTTCCTATATTAGTTTAATTTTTTTATCATAGTCTTTATTTTTTTTTTATTCTTATGATCCTTTTCCTAATCTTTATTAGTTAAAATATTCTCTTTATTTAGAAAAAATATGCATGAATATCTTTTAGATTAGGGGCCAATGATATTATTAAAAATTAAGTTATTTTCGATTTCATTAAATCGGAAAAACTTATTTAATATGAGGCCACCTAGTTTCGTTTATCATTTTATTTTAATGTGATTTCTATTTTGTCAATTTAATTAAGTTTATTTTATTTTTATCACACTATTTAATTTAGTTTAATTTATTTTACTATACCATTTTGTTTATTCGCCATATTATCGAATCCAATTTAATTTAATTTATTTATTATTATTTGTTATTCTGATTCCGATATTAATTTCCGCAATTCAATTTAATTTAGTTATTTATTTTATCTCATTTTAAATAAACGCTCGACTCCTCATAGAACGATTTCAATTTTAAATCGGCTCTAAGGAAGTAAACGAACTATATTTCTACACGTCCGATTAAAAAGGTCCAACGCCTCCGAGAAGTTTCCATTAATTTATTTTCCGTAATTTTATCGCTTTAATCGATTCTCAAACCATGTAAGCCGAGCGCATCGTGCCTCGCCATCAAACCTTCCCAAACTCGAATATTCAGATCTTTTTATAATTAAATGACGGAATAACTGAATTCTGGAGTCTCGCATTCCTCGAATTCTTGAATGAACGCTCCTGAGGCTCGCCCCATGGGACGTGGTTCATTCGACTTTCTGTAATTAAAACGCTTAATCCACACATCAAATAACGAAAGAATTGAATTCTGGAGTCTAGCATTCCTCGAATTTATGAATGAACGCTCCCGAGGCCCGCCCCACGGGACGTGGTTCATTCGCCCTTTCGTTCCTAAAACACCAATCGAATCAAACATTTTTTAAACGAACATTATTTAAATCCTTTCTATCTCGCACACAAGCTAGCGCTTCCGCCTCCTATCGCGATTCTACATCCCTACTGATTTTATAATCATGGACATCTCTGAAGACTCCACTACACCTATCATACTAGGAAGACCATTCTTAGCTACCGCCGGAGCTATAATAGACGTAAAAAGAGGAAAGCTAACCTTTGAAGTAGGTGAAGAGAAAGTTGAATTTATTTTAACACAATTCTTACAATCACCAGCTATAGAGGATACCTGCTATCTATTGGACGTAATTGACGAATGTGTAAGAGAAATGGAACTGAAAGAAACTACCTATTCTGAAATAATGAAAATTCAAATCCCTCCGATTTTCGAAGATGATAATTGGCGTGCACCGTATCAAGACGATAGTCTAAGCGAAAGTTTAGCACTTACACCGGATCCCATGCCAAGTAAAGATAAACCTACCTTAGGATTAAAAACTTTACCTCATAACCTAAGATACGAATTCTTAGACGTTGAATGTAAAAGACCAGTTATAATAAATTCCAGTTTAGGAACTATAGAAACAAAGAAACTTTTAGATGTCTTGAAGAAATATCCAACTGCATTAGGATATAATATATCTGATCTCAAAGGAATATGCCCTTCAGTCTGTATGCATCGTATTCTGCTAGAAGAAGATTGCAGAACCTCCAGAGAATCTCAAAGAAGAATTAACCCAATCCTTAGCACTGTAGTAAAAGAAGAAGTTAAGAAACTACTAGATGCCGGAATAATATATCCAATCTCTGATAGTGAATGGGTTAGTCCAATACATGTAGTGCCAAAGAAAGGAGGTATCACTGTAGTGAAAAACGCTCAAGGCGAATCAATATCGCAAAGAGTAGTGACGGGACATAGAGTGTGCATAGATTATCGTAAACTAAACAAAGCCACTCGAAAAGATCATTTCCCACTACCTTTTATAGATCAAATGTTAGAACGATTAGCCAAGCATTCTTACTTCTGTTATCTTGACGGTTACTCAGGATTTTTCCAAATCCCTATCCATCCTGATGATCAAGAGAAGACTACATTCACATGCCCATATGGAACGTTCGCTTATAGACGAATGCCCTTTGGATTATGCAACGCTCCTGCAACCTTTCAAAGATGTATGATGTCAATATTCGCAGATTTTATAGACAACATCATGGAAGTGTTCATGGACGACTTCTCTGTATGCGGGCAAAGTTTTGAAGGATGCTTATCAAACTTAGAAATGGTGTTAGAAAGATGTGTAAAAGTAAACCTCGTGCTTAACTGGGAGAAATGTCATTTTATGGTCAAAGAAGGAATTGTATTAGGTCACGTAATATCCGACAAGGGAATTGAAGTTGATAAAGCTAAGATTGAAGTCATAAAAGATCTTCAACCCCCTAAAACCGTTCGAGAAATACGAAGCTTTTTAGGACACGCCGGTTTTTACCGACGATTCATCAAAGATTTCTCGAAAATCACTAAACCTCTTACTGGTTTATTAATGAAAGACGCTGAGTTCATATTCAATGAAGATTGTCTTAAAGCATTCGAAACTCTAAAAACAGCCCTCATCACCGCACCAATCATGCAACCCCCTGACTGGAGATTACCCTTCGAAATCATGTGCGATGCGAGTGACTATGCTGTAGGCGCAGTTCTAGGCCAGAGGAAGGAAAAGAAACTTCATGCGATTTACTATGCCAGTAGAACCTTAGATTCTGCTCAGATGAACTACGCCACTACTGAAAAAGAATTGTTAGCAGTTGTCTTTGCGCTTGACAAATTCCGTTCCTACCTAGTCGGAGCGAAAATAATCATTTACACAGACCATGTTGTTATCCGATATTTATTAACTAAGAAAGATGCTAAACCAAGACTCTTGAGATGGATTTTACTCTTACAAGAGTTTGATCTCGAAATAAAAGATAAGAAAGGTACTGAGAACGTCGTAGCGGACCATTTATCTAGAATAGAAGGTATTAAACCCGAACAAGTGCCGATTAACGATGATTTTCCGTATGAACAGCTGATAGCACAAATAGGAAGCGACCTAGTTCAGTTAGACATAAATGAACCAGAACCCGTGGAAACAATCCAGACAACTGTAGGACTGCCATGGTACGCTGACATTGTCAACTACCTAGCCGCAGGAGCTCTTCCACCCGATCTAACCTATCAGCAGAAAAAGAAATTCTTTCACAATCTGAAACATTATTACTGGGATGAACCATTATTGTTCAAAAGAGGACCAGATGGAATCTTTCGTCGATGTATTCCCGAAGAAGAAATAGAAGATGTCATTGCTCAATGTCATTCATATCCTTATGGTGGACATGCAAGCACTTCCAAGACTTGTGCAAAAATCTTGCAAGCCGGTTTATTCTGGCCTAATCTATGGAAGGATGTCCACATCGCTGTCATAAATTGCGATCGGTGTCAACGCACTAGCAATATTTCAAGAAGAGATGAAATGCCTCAAAAAGGAATATTAGAAGTAGAAATCTTTGACGTCTGGGGAATAGATTTCATGGGACCATTCCCATCATCTTTCGGTAATAATTACATACTCGTAGCTGTTGATTATATTTCGAAATGGATTGAAGCTATAGCTTCTCCTACAAACGATACACGAGTAGTAATAAAGCTTTTCAAAAATATAATCTTTCCCAGATTTGGTGTGCCTAGACTCGTCATAAGTGACGGTGGCTCGCACTTCATTTCAAAAATCTTTGATAAATTACTATCTAAGTATGGAGTAAGACACCGTGTGGCAACACCATATCACCCACAAACAAGTGGACAAGTCGAAGTCTCAAACAGAGAAATTAAACAAATCTTAGAAAAGACTGTCGCCATATCTCGGAAAGATTGGTCATCTAAACTTAATGAAGCTTTATGGGCTTATAGAACCGCTTACAAGACACCCATAGGTACTACACCTTTCAAACTAGTTTATGGAAAATCTTGTCACCTCCCAGTAGAACTAGAACACAAAGCTTATTGGGAGATTAGAACTCTCAATATAAACTATAATGCTGCAGGAGAAAAGCGAATCCTAGACATTAACGAATTAGAAGAATTAAGGCTAGATGCTTATGAGAATGCTAAGATATATAAAGAAAGAACTAAGCGATGGCATGATAAACGCCTATCTAGGAAAGAATTTAGTGTGGGAGACGTTGTACTCCTCTTTAATTCAAGACTTAGGCTCTTTCCTGGAAAATTAAAATCTAGATGGTCAGGACCCTTTGAAATAACTAAGGTATTCCCGAGTGGAGCAATAGAAATTAAGGGTAGGAATAGTGAACCATTCATAGTAAACGGACAACGTTTAAAACATTATCATAAAGTTGAAAATAGAGATTATGCAAATAATCTAAGGCTTTTAGAGTTGTCCACTAATTCCCCTGATTAATCTAAACCTAAGCATTACGTCAGGCTTTTGACGATAAAAACAGCGCTTAGTGGGAGGCAACCCATTTCCTCATTTAATTATTTAAACTATTCTCTTTATCATATTGTTATTTATCGTTTTATTATTTATTTATTTGTTTTTTCATTTCATAGTTTCATTTTATATTACTATTATTGCCTTTAAATTATGCATTTCATTTTCTTATTTTTATATTAAATCACTTTTTATAGATTTCTAAAAGTCTTTTCCACTTTCCTTCTCCCCCTGATTTGTTTCCTCCATATTTTCACTAACCATGGCTAACCAACCAATAAACCATATGGAAACCAAATTTAGAGGTAGAAACCAAAGAATGAAGTTTGAAGAGTTATCACAGAGGCAAATGGATTTGACCCTGTACCCGGATGATCAGACTATGGAAACCCTAGGTATACATGATAGCATCCTGTATTTGTTTAACCGACTTGGATGGGAGAATGCATTGATCCAACATAAGTTTGTGACTTACCGCGAGCTCACCCTTGAGTTCCTTAGCTCCTTAGTTTACCTACCTGAGCGCGGTTTTGGATTTAGGAAAGGATTTATCAGTTTCCGCTTATTTGGAATAGAATATGACTTTAACCATAAAGAACTAGCTGACTTATTAGGATTCCCTAGTGGACCATTTGCTTTTACTACCACACAGGTAGAATTGATGGATATTGAGCTAGATTTCTTTTGGGGAACTTTAACCGGAAACTACCACCCTGAGCCAAATAGCATGAATAATGATGAGATCCATAACCCTGCTCTCCGTTACTTCCATAAAATCCTTGCCCACACTTTCTTTGGAAAAGAAGAAAACATTACCGGAGTTTCTAAAGATGAGATATTTATTATGTCATGTTTAACTAATGGACAGCCTGTTAATGGTGTACCTTTCATGATGCAAACCTTCACCCGTATCCAAGAAGAACCTGAATTACCTATATTAGTAGGAGGTCTTGTAACCATGATTGTTGATGCCTTAGGACTTAGGTACCAATTGCACAGGTGCAACCGTTTAGGTACCATCCGTCCTATGAATCTTACCTTCTGCTTTAATAGATATATCATAAGGAATTTAGGACATCCACCTTTTGAGTACTTAATCCGGAATGAGGTAGTAACCCTGTTCACATTGCCAAACCATGCTAGAGTAAGTGTTCACAATAAGGATAACTGGCTTTATGAGTTAACCCCACCTGATTATCCATCCACTCCTGAAACACCTCAGTCTTACAAGATAAAAGATGATATAATGACCGATGTCGAAACTGACCCTGAGACACCTCCTGGTTACCATGACATTGACCACACTGACGAAGTAAATAAAACCCCTGAAGTGAATCAATGAAATTATGCTAACAACTTACAGAATATTATGAACACTCTTGAAGCTTACCAAACTGATATAAATTCATTTAAAGAATACATTAAGAGCATGCGATTGGACATTATAGGTTTGACCGACATAACCTGCGAACAATTCTATCACTTGAACTCCGCAATCGAAGATTTGAAGAAACGCTTTTGAAAATGCTATAAGTGATTTAGTTTATTTTTCTCATTGTTTTCGTTTCTAGTTAGATTTATTTTTCGCAAACAATTTCGTACCGTATTTTCATTAATGTAATTTCATTTTCAATTACCTTATGCAATGCACTTCTAATTCCAAAATTTCTCCATTTTAATCAATTTATATATTTGTAGTTCTATGTACTGTTATGCTTGCATTTACTCCTATTATATAAAAATCTCTCATGCCATGCAAGTTAGTAAAGTACTATGTTGAAATAAATTATTATATGGTGTTTTAATGTAATATTGAGTGAGAAGTGAAGAAAATAAATTATTATAAAGTATGTAAAATATATGAGATAGTGCTTTCTGGAAATTATTCAACGAAGCAAGCCCTCACGGTCGTCACACCCCCTAACGATCGTGACGTGCTCATTTAGCGTGTCACGACCGTCACCTCCCTGTCACGACCGTGACATCCCTAATTACAGGATTCGTGAGAAACAAAACTGTTTCTCTTCGTGACCTCTTCTTCTTCTTCCTCCATAACTTCCAAAAACCACCCATTTTCTCCATAACTTCCATAACCTCCCATTATCAACTTTAAACTCATTAACCCCCCCATTATCATCACATTCTCACCTTCCAATATTTATTCCGAATCATTATTTCTCTCATTTCCTCACTTTTTCACAAATATCAAAAATCTCCATCTTTCACTCTACCTCTTGCATGCAATGGATAACATTCAATTTAGAGAAGGTGATGCGGGAGAAACCCAGAGAGAAAGATTTATCCGATTCCAGAACCGCGGTGTGCAACCTACACGTTATATCGACACTGTTTGTTTGAGGGAACTCGGAATGCTTACCAGTGTCAAGAGCCTGCTTCAAAAAGTTGGTCTGTGGGATCTTTGCAGCCAGCCTCAGCCCAC
The DNA here is from genome assembly GCA_963966055.1 of Lathyrus aphaca. Lineage (NCBI taxonomy): Eukaryota > Viridiplantae > Streptophyta > Magnoliopsida > Fabales > Fabaceae > Lathyrus > Lathyrus aphaca. The sequence continues at coordinate 146,525,149 of OZ014523.1, forward strand.
ATTTGAGCTTCTGACATTGGAGTTCCTTAGCTCATTCCAGTACATCACTCCTGCCGGTTCTCAGAGTCAACTCACCGGTTTCGCAAAATTCAGATTGCATGGCCAGGAGTTTAACCTTTCGCAAAACAGGATAGTTGAGTTGCTAGGCTTCGATCACGGGAATGAAGCTCACCTCCGCGTGCCAGATAATTTTAGTGAAACCGCTTTCACTTTATAGCACGACATAACCAATACCCGTGCCTCAGCCTTCCAAAGCCTCAATGCTACACACATTCACAACCCGGCAATCCGTTATTTCCACCGAGTCATTTGCAACACCATATTCGCTCGAGAAAGTAACCATAAGCTCAACTCCAAGGAGCTTCTATTCTTGCACTGCGCTCTAAATGACGAGCCGATCAACGCTGCCCCGTTCATGCTTTATCACATCCAGGCTATTGCGCATAGAGGATCAACCCCATTTTTCATAGGCGGCATTGTCACCACCCTCGCCATTCAGTTGGGGCTTGGTGACTTGGTCGTAAATCAGCCTTTCAGAGAAGCAGAATTCCTCACCAAGAGTTATTGCAGGTCCGCTCACCTGATTGCGCAGCGAGAGGATGGCAGGTATAGCCCTGTTGTCCATGGCACCATTTTTCACCATATCATTCTCCCGTCCCGTGATCGCATCGACCCATCCAGCCGAGCCAACTGGCTCTTTATTTTACCAGATGCTGCCGACCACGCCCCTATTCATGATGATCAGGTAGATCCTCCAGCGGATGAGATGCAGGACGCTATGGATGCAGCTGAGCCTGTCCAGGATATACCAGAGTCATCTACCCGACAGCCTCCTGCACCGGAAATCACACTTGAGGAAGTCCTCCGTGCGATTCATCAGCAGAACTAGATGAACGCCGCACTAGAGCGAAGGCAGAAGGAGCAGTATGATGCTTTACTCAGCACTATTGCAAGCAACCAGACATCTACTAATGAGAAGCTCGACGAAATTTTCAGCGAGCTAGAAGCCTTACGCATTGACATCACTGCTGCCACCGGCACCAGTTCTGATCCTGAAGCGACTCCTTTCAGACGCTCCCGCACTAGAAGCCGACCCCGCGGTCCTCAGCAGCCATACTTCTAGTTTTGCTTATGTTTGTTTTTCGTTTTTGTCGTTTGTACTGTACTTTTACCGCATTTATATCACAACATTGAGGACAATGTCTGATATAGTGTGGGAGAGGTACCTTTCATTTCCGCATCTTTCCCTTTTTCGCACTTTTCCATTTCGTTGTATTTTCAATTCCGTTGTATTTCTTTTCGTAAGTTAATGAAACGAGCAAATCTTTGTGCTATTTCTTTAGTTTCGAACTTTCCCCGTTTACTTAGCCATACCAAAAAAAAAAAAACTTTAATTATTCGCATTACCAGACTTACCTACAGAATCGTAATTAGGAAGCTGAGAACGATTAAACAAGACCAATACAATCTTGACACCTTTGACTTCCCACTTAAGCGATTCCATTCCGATTATCATTACGAGTACACTTTAAGTTTCAGTTCAAAAGTAACCCCTGGTAGTTTATACTAGCAGTCAGCACCGTCTGAACACAAACCACGTGGGGAGCCGATGAATATAAGCGTTTGATGCCTAATCAATAATGATCCTTCATATCTCGATGCAAATGAAAAGAAATTGCACCAAAGTACACGATCGCATATAAGAAACGAGAAATATGAGAAGGAGTCCATTGCGGGTTGGTTCAGAGGTACTGGTTCTGAACTTGGTAGGGCGTGCTACGGCTCGATCCCCCACAACCTCCAAATCGGATAATATATGTAGGGTTACCGCACTCGTGTACCAGACCCCGTGCTTAAAAAGGATCAAATTCGCTAACCGGCTACTCCACTACGTGCGTGCTAAGGCAAAGGGCTTAATGTGATTGCGCTAGAATGAAACCAGGCGAAATAAGATCGAAAAACTCTAGGAGAAATCGTAAAGTAATTACCGATTGTTTCGTTTAACGGGAAGTCGATGACATAGCTTGTTGCTTGTGTCATTAGTGTATCGGTAGTGTAATATCAAAGTATCGGTTTATCCGACAAAACGATCCCTCGTACGGTTTGTTATGAGTATGCGTCAATAAAAGCTTGTCCGCCGATTTTCAACCGACTATTTGCTTGAGGACAAGCAAAGGTTTAAGTTTGGGGAAGTTTGATAACGAGAAAACGTATCGATTATATTGCTAGGTTTCATTAACGTTTTATCGCATAATCATCGTTTTAACACTCGATTTCTCGAGTTTTTCTTACCATTTTGCAGGTACATCATATATGGAGCTAAACCATGAATTAAGAACAAAAGGAACAAAAGCAACCATAAAAAGATGAAGAAATGAAGAAGCCTGCAGAACTGCATAATTTGTTGCAGTCACGGTCGTCACCAAGGTGTCACGACCGTGACACCCTAAAAGAAGCCATCACGACCGTGAGAACATTGTCACGACCGTGACACTTAAAAACCGCAAGACACGAGCGTGAAGACCTTGTCACGACCGTGACAAGGGTAGAAGTAGGTTATTGACTGAAACCACGTCAAAGCATTACGTGAAGAACTTTTCTCCTATTTTTTTGCCACGTTCCTACATCTCCTCCACCACTTCAGCAAGGCCCAATGCAACAAAGTCCAATTTTCAAGCCCATTAATGGTTCTATAAATAGCATAAGTTTTATAGAGAAACTATAGAGCAATTTTTATTCGATTTTCTGCAGAAGCTCTGCCGATTTATTTTACGAACCTGTTTCTATTTCTGCATTATTTTCAGTTTTTCATTCTTATTGTATCCAAACCAGCCATATAACAATTTCCAACATCAGGAAATTGTTATACATTTACTTGCTTTTAAACCTTCAGAATTAGTTTATTTTCGATTTCCGCCAACTCCAAGCTTTCCGGTCTGTGGAAGAAGGAGTCTGCTATAATATTTGTTAACCAGGTTTTTTATTATATTGCAAATTTTAATATTTATAATGTTTATTTATTTTTCTGCCATGAGTATTTTATTATTTGTTTTTCTGTCTCTGTCTGGTTCAACATCAATGAGTAGCTAATTGCCTTAGGGCGGTATGTAGTTAAAACAACCTTAATCGGTAAAATTTAATCATAGGCTTAAAATAATTAATAACTTAACATTCTGGCTGATACTTTTTAATTAAAATCGACCTTTTCGTTACGAGAGTAAGAAAAGAGTATTAGGTTAGGTCAAGACCACGAGAGTGTGAGATTTTAACTAGATAGCTAAAGTTAGGCATTTAAATTAAACACAACGAGAGCGCTTTAAAATAAATTAGAATTACTAAGTTTCCAAAAATTATCTCTAAACACTTATGGGCTAGCGAGAGCAGGCATAGGGCTTTAGGGGTAAGATCTGAGATAAGACCACGAGAGTGTGAGATTTTAACCAGATAGCTAAAGTTAGGCATTTAAATTAAACACAGCGAGAGCGCTTTAAAATAAATTAGAATTACTAAGTTTCCAAAAATTATCTCTAAACACTTATGGGCTAGCGAGAGCAGGCATAGGGCTTTAGGGGTAAGATCTGAGATAAGACCACGAGAGTGTGAGTTGAGGGTATTTAAACTGGTAACCTCTACCGAATAGATTAAGTAAACACCTTTATAAGCCTAGGTTAGATTGACCCACCTAAGTTAGTATAATTACATACCGACCGCCTTAGTATTATTTTATTAAAACTTAAATTTAATTCCGCCTTTAATATCTTAAAATCAACAAAAAATCGTGACAACCATTCGCCTTAGCTAAACTAGAAGTTCATCTAGCACTAAGTAACCATAGAGTCCCTGTGGATCGATAATCTTAAATATTACTTCGATAGGCTGTGCACTTGCAGTTAAGATACCGCTAGACACATAATTAGACACGTCTTCAGCCCATCACAATACAATCCTCAGATGTCCCTCATGTTCTTCTTCTGACTTCGAATAGATTAGGATATCATCGATAAAAACCACCACAAACTTATCCAAATACTCATGAAAAGTATGGTTCATATACTCCATGAATACACTAGGTGCATTGGATACACCAAAAGGAATCATAGTATATTCATAGTTACCATATCTCGTCCAAAAAGCCGTCTTCGGAATATCATCTGCTTTAACTCGAATCGGATGATAACTCGACCTCAAATTAATCTTGCTAAAAACACAAGCTCCCACCAACTGATCCATCAAATCATCAATCCTCGAAAGTGGATACTTATTCTTGATAGTTACCTTATTCAACTGTTGATAATAGACGCACAACCTCATACTACCATCCTTCTTCTTAACCAACAACACAGGAGCACCCCACGGAGAAACACTCAGACGAACAAATTTCTTCTTAAGAAGTTCTTCAAGATTTTTCTTTAGCTCAATCAACTCTGAGGCTGACATTCGATAAGGATCCATCGACACTAGACTAGTACCCCGGTAATAAATCCACATCAAATTCTACTTTATGCTTCGGTGGTAAATCACTAATGTCATCTGGAAATACATCAAGAAATTCGCGGACAACAGGTAATTCCACACCCACTTGTTCACGGTCAACTTGTAACGGCGCAAACAAAGCAAACATTTGGGCTTCATCTGAAGAAGTTCATCCACTTGCTTCGTAGATAGGAACATCATCTCCTCACACTCACTAAACTCTGGAAACTCCACCGTCTTTGCATAGCAGTTGATATGCACAAAGTTAAATTCTAACCAATTCATCCCCAACACAACATCCATATGGCGCAAAGGTAAACACACTAAATCCATCAAGAAATCCTTACCATAAATGGTCAAAGGACACTTCAAACACACACGGTTAGTCGTAATTGAACCGTCGGCAAGCATCTCAATCAACATATTACCATTCATAATAGTCAAATGCAAATTCAACCTGATCGCACACTCAATCGAAATAAACTAGTTAGTAGCTTCAGTATCAATTATAGCAACCAATTCAACATCATTAATAAAAAAAGCACCTCAGATCAAGTTGTCTTTCTTCTGAGCAACTGAGCCACTCAAATCAAACACTCTAAAAGTAGTCTGAGTCGCAGTAGCAAACTTCTTTGGTTTTTGGCACTGAGTACTGATATATCCTTCTTCGCCACAATTAAAATAAGTTGGTTCCGCACTCGTACACTCATTCTTCATATGTCCCTTCTTACCACACTTATAGCATCTTACCACAGTAACAGTACACATCATATTTGTGACCTGCTTCCCCACACTTATAGCACTTGCGAGGAGTGGAACTCGCTCCCTCACTTGGCTTTTTCCCATCAGTACCCTTCTTCTTCCCCTTGTCACTTGGAGTTACATAAGACTTCCCTCGAAACTGACCCTTGTCTCTTTTCTCACTCACCTGCTTATATTGAGCAGATCTAGTTCGACTATCCTCGTCATATATCCTACTCTTATCCACAAGCTCAGCATACCTGCAGATTTGCTGACAACCAATCGCTTGCTTGATTTTCGGTCTCAGCCTATTCTCAAACTTCAAACACTTGGACAACTCAGCATCATCACTGTTGTAGTGAGGACATAACTTCACCAACCTCTCAAACTTGGCAGTATACTCTACCACTGTCATGTTCCCCTGCTTCAGTTCCAAGAACTCTACCTCTTTCTTGCCACGAGCATCTTCAGGAAAATTCTTACTCATAAATTCTCTCCTGAACACATTCCAAGTTATGGAAGCCCTATCTCCCTCTAATCTCTGATGGGTATTCTCCTACCAATCCTCAACCTCTTCATCCAGCATGTGGGTTCCAAACTGCACCTTATGAGCATCGAAGCACGCATAGTCCTGAAAATATTCTCAATCTCCTTCAACCACTAATAGGTGATCTCTGGATCATGGGAACCTTCAAACTTAGGCGGATTATGCCTCTAACCCCCCAAGCATGAAACTCATCTCAAATGTTGTTCTACGTCGTAGCCTGAGCAAGTGAAGCTATAGCATCTGCAAGAGCACGATTCGAAGTCATTCTACAAATCACCAATAACATCAGAAAACAACTCAACCTCAAAACATTCAAACTCAATAACCAACATAACTAACAACGACACGACCAACAGACCGACCTGCTCTGATACCACTAATGTAACACCCTTTCTACCCTACCATAATTTAAACAATTTCAAATCAATTATCAGAATACAACTCATTAAAAGGGCATCACATTACTTCTTAAGTCAAAAATCATAACATCACATAGAGTCTTGTCCCGTAATATGGGTTCATAAAATCATGAAAACAACATGAATCAGATCTTCATAAATATGCAGCGGAAAACAAATAAGTCATAAAATCCTATTTAATAAAACGAAACTCATAACTCGCCCTAAAATAACATTTTATCAAAATACTTAATCATAATTCAACATCTTAATCCAAAAAAAAAAACATAACATTCAAACGGAGCTCATCCCGATGTTACTGGACACAGAGCAGGACTTCACTTCTAACTAACTTGACAACTCACTATCTCTGAGCTAAGCACGCACTGAGCTAACCTTGATTATCTGCATAATGGCATAATAGACCATCACCAAAAGGCAGGAAGGGTGAGTAAAATTCAAATTCCATAATATAATATAGAAATAAGAATTTAAAAAAAAAAATCAACAACAACAACAACAATTGATTTACAACTCATTCATACATATCATCATTATCATCATCACGTCATAGAAATATTCACCATAATCATTTAATACACATCATCAAATACGTCTCATCATTACACAAAACATCAATGCACTCATGCTATGTCATTTAGAATGAAATGTAACCTCTTACTAATACATGTGGTACCGAAATATCCTCATGTGATGGACACTGGGCCATCAATCCTCCCCCAAGGGAGCACATCATAAACATCATATCACTTCAATCCACACAATGGGATTGAAGCTACCAATGGATCGAAGTCCCATCACATGTTCAATTCCATGAATGCAAGATGCAATATACATACATCATCCTCAAAACATCATAACATTGCATCCGCATTCATTATTAATCAGTTATTCCTCATACTCATTCATAACATCATATACATAATCATGGGACATCATACAACACACTCATTCTACATCATATCTCTACATCATGAAATCTTACATCATAACTCGAAGAAAATCAAATAATTCATCGTTCATCACTTAATTATTAACTCTACTCATATAGCCCCCAAGACACATCATGTAACCACTCTACAACGTCATAGCAACCTAGAAAATACTACCTTAAAAACAATTTTCAAATTCAAAACATTTTTCATAGTTTTATATGGCTTACCAAGAGAGACATCACACTCGCTAAGAAAACACACCAATATACATCACAAACATCATAATTCACAAGAAAACACACCAATATAGTTAAATACGACTTTGGGGTGTTACAACATGCATTCCTATGTTGTTGCATTTTATCCAAAGTGGCATTGCATAATTGATTGTGAAATGGTCGTTGATGTTGTCGTGACTCAAGTGATGTTTTGGTGATGAATGTTGTGAGTAATTGTTGATTAATATGGACGTTTTAATGAAGATATCATGATGTTATTGATGTCTTGTCAATATTTTTTATCTAACTTGTGTAGGTCCAACCTTCAGGGTCTTTGTTGTATATATTCATATCATATATATCAATTCTAATTTTAATTATCGATGATACTAGAAAATATTATTTAGTACATTTCAAATAAAATATACACTAAAAGGATTATCAATTTTTTTCTAAAGTCACTATTTTCTTATCGATTTTAATTTTCACGTATTTATTTTAATATTATTTTATTTTAGTTTTTTGGTCGATACAGATGATTAGGATAATTTATTATTATTTATAAAGAAATATTTAATAATTAATAATTCTATTATTTTTAACTATTATATTTTTTAAATATTAATTAATTAAATTGTTAAAACCAAATATTGGACCTTTTACCATATTATCATATGTCGGCCCAACAATTCTATTGCATGTTAATGTTAGTTTTACATATATAAACACTTTTGCAAATTATAAATCAAACAATGTGGGAGTTGTGCTTATCTCTTGAAGCTGTTCCACAACTCTTCTTCTTCACAAACACCTCCACTTCCATTTCTATTGAAGAAACTAATATAATACCTGTGCGTTCGCATGTGAATACTGTTATGATGGATTACGTTATGAGACGCGTTAATGTTTATCAAATGTGTCAGAAGGATTTTAATTTTTTTAAGGAGTAAAATAAGATAGCATGTAAACAAAATTATGTAGCAGATGTCTTTGCATCTACTAGTATTCTCAAGTTGAAAATAATTAATGTCAAATTAAAAAGAAAAAAAATTATGAATTTGAAAATAATACAATATAATGAAAATATAATATGAAAAATATATTTTAAAAAGTGTCCATTATGATTTTACAAATACAATTCAAAACCATAAAATAATTAATGTATTCCTTATGTAAATAAGATGTCACAAAGAATAGTAATTTTCAAAATACAATATATGTATAACCAGACAATGTATTGTATCTCGTTTATAACAATGTATTTTTTTCTCGTATATAAAAATATTTTAATCAACAATGTATTGTATCCCGTATATAAATATTATTTTTTTTTTGCACTATTTTTTAAAATATTTGAATCAATAGTGAAGTTGTTCTCGTATATAATAATATTTGAATCAAAATATTATTTTTTGTTTGACAATATTTATAAAAATATTTGAATCAATGGTAAAATTATTCTCGTTTATAATAATAATATTTTCTCCTTTATATAAAAATATTTTAATCAACAATATATTGGTTTTAAATTCCAAGTATAATGTTAATTTCATTTTATTATGGTATCCAAGATTTGCAATTTCAAACTTGTAGGTAATTATTTTTTGGATGGGTGCTATTAAGTTCATACAACAAATTAGAATGAATGAATAAAGAGAAATTAAAAATTAGAAAAATATCTGGTACCCGTAAAAAAATAATAATAGAATGTATAATAATATATTTTTAAAAATTTGAAAATGTATTCTTCCTCGTTTATGGCTTAACTAACAATTTAAAATCAACATAAATTTCGAAAATAAAACTGACTATATTTGAGAAAACAAACAATATCTTATATTGTTGACCACTAATAAACATGTAGATAATTATTAGGAAAATATTAAGTCTGGTTAATATTTGAGTTAGTTAGTGGTGTAACAAACGCTAACCAACTAAGTTTTGCCAACTTAGTCTTTATGCTAATTGTATATATACTGGTTATGTTGACCATTAATTGTAATGAATTCACTTTCTCATAACAATAGCTTTTCTTCTTCTTCCTCGCAGCTTCAAGAGTTTCAGAGAAACTCTTGCTAGCCTTTCCTTCATCACATCATCACATTATTCTCAATCAACAATGGGGATCTCATAACACTTACATGGTATCACTCGCCTCTCGTTCAATCACGCTTCCCTATTTCTTGGTGGTTTGAGATCTTTCATCGCCTCTTCCCATTTTCCCCCTTTTCGTCTGGTTCGTCGATTCTTTTTGTGGTTGAGATACTGCATTCATGGCGTCCTCTGATAGCAATGAGTCATTTTCTCGCGATTCTATACCGTCTCAAGGAGTCTCCAATGGCTTTGGTTCTGCAAAATCTTCAAGTACCTTCGGTCCGAAACTCTCCGTGAAACTTCAAGAAAACAACTATCTTTTATGGAATTAACTAGTTGAAGGTGTGATTCTCTCTCAGAAGTTGCATCGACTAGTGGTGAATCCAAAGATTCCTCTGAAGTACAAATCTGATTAAGATCGCATAGTTGATGTGATATCTGAAGAGTATGAGTCTTGGATTGTGTAAGATCAGGCATTGTTCATATGGTTACTCTCTATGATTTCGGAATCAGTCTTGCCAAGAGTGCTTGCATTCAAACATGCTTTTGAAGTGCGGTACAAGATTCATCAATTTTTCAATGCGCAAATGAAGGCACGAGTTCGTCAATTATGTGTTGAGCTCAAGTCAACCAAGAAAGGTACAAAATCGATTACCGAATATGTGTTAAGAATTAAAGCTATTGTGAATTCGTTATTGGTTGTTGGTGACACGATTATGGAACAAGATCAAGTTGATTCCATTCTTCAAGGGCTTCCTGAGGAATATAGCTCATTTGTTATGCAAATGTATGGTTATCCCATCTCTCCCTCATTATGTGACGTGGAAGCTTTGTTGTATGTGCAAGAAGCATAGCTCGATAAGTTTCGTGAAGAACATGCTGCCACCACTATAGCTGCTAATATTGCTCACACAAGTCAAACTGATGGTGCCTCCAAAGGATGATACACTGGAAATCATGGCAGGTGCAGGTTTGCTCATGGTAGAAGTAGAGGAAGAGGGCGCTACACCCCTGTAAATCGGCCAACATGTCAACTCTGTGGGAAGTATTGTCATGAAGTCAATACTTGTTGGCATAGATTTGATGAGAACTTCATGCCATCCAATTCAAATCATACTGCTGAAGGTTTCACTTCCAACTCCAAGGGAAAGACTGACTCTACACCATATCCTACACAAAGCATTTCTATGATGGCTACTACAAGCAAGCATCCAGCCTATACACAAGAGCACCATCTACCCTCTGAACTAGATTCTCAATCATGGTTTACGGATTAAGATGCTTCTCATCACCTTACTCCTTATGCTTCAATTTTATCTAATAAAAAGCCTTATACAGGTCAAAATAGGGTTTATGTTGGCAATGGTCAAACCCTTAATATTGAATCTATTGGTAATCTTCAGCTTCTATCTTCCTTCAACCCTAAGTGTGCTCTTAATCTCAGTAATATTTTACATGCCCCTTCTATAACAAGAAACTTGTTATCTGTGTCAAAATTTTCTATTGATAATAATGCTTTCTTTGAGTTTCTTCCTAACAAATGCTTCATAAAATTACATGCTTCTAGGCAAATCATTATTGACGGAGCTCTTGATGCTTGTGGCTTGTACTGTTTTACTCAGAAGTCTCTAGAGGCCAAAGGTTCTCTAAGTCACAATCTCAGCTTGAAACCTTATGGTAGCATTCATACTTTTGTTGTTTCTGATTCTAAAGTTTTTGCTTCTGTCAAATGTAATAATAGCACATTGTGGCACCACATGTTGGGTCATGCTAATTTCAATTCTGTAAGCAAAGTCTTAAAACTGTGTAACATTTCTCATAGGCCTTTTGAACTGGTATACACTGATTTGTGGGGACCTTCTCCAACTGTGTCTAGTACAGGTTTTAGGTACTACATTGCTTTTGTAGATGCATACTCCAAGTACACTTGGCTGTATCTTTTAAAACATAAAAGTGATGCTTTACATGCCTTTAAACTCTTCAACATTTTTGTTAAGACTCAATTCGAAACACAAATCAAAGCTGTCCAGTCTTATTTTTGAGTTGAATATAGGCCCTTCCAGTATTATTTTTGAGTTATACTAACTTTGGCTCTTACTCAAAAATGGGACATACAACAAATAAATGTAAACAATGCTTTTCTCAATGGCACACTTCAAGAAAAAGTGTATATGACACAACCTACTGGTTTTGTGATTTCTGATAAGACACTTGTGTGTAAACTGCAGAAAGTTATCTATGGCCTCAAACAGGCCCCATGGGATTGGTATGAGAAGCTACATCAAGCTTTTCCTCTTTTTGGTTTTACCACTTCAAAATGTGATCATTCATTATTCATCTATTCTAAATCTGGTGTCACACTGTATGCTTTGGTATATGTAGATGACATACTTATCACAGGTTCAAGTCCAGACCTAATTGACAAACGTATTACAAAGATGCATCAGGAGTTTGCATTAAAAAGACTTAGAAAACCTAAATATTTCTTAGGGATTGAGGTGCAGTATGGTGATAATGGATCTTTGTGTCTGACACAGTCTAAGTACATCAAGGATCTACTCAAGAGGGCAAATATGGAGCTGGAAAATGGAGTTCCAACTCTTATGTTGAGTACCTGCAAGTTGAGAAAACATGGTTCATCATAGTTCTCTGATCCATCTTTGTACAGGTCTATAGTAGAAGCATTGCAATATGTTACACTTACAAGACCTGGTATATCATTCAGTGTGAACAAAGCTTGTCAGTTTATGGCAAATCCTTTGGACACTCATTGGGCTACTGTTAGGAGCTTGCTAAGATATCTTAGTGGTACACATACTCATGGTCTACTTCTATATTCCTTTCAAACATCTTCAAAATTCTCTGTCAGAGCCTACAATGGTTCTGATTGGGCTACAAATCCAGATGATAGAAGGTCAACCTCTGGCTCATGTATTTTCTTTGGCCCTAACTTGGTAGCTTGGGGATCTAAGAAACAGTCCCTTGTAGCTAGGTCTAGTACTGAGGCTGAATATATAGCACTTGCTCATACTACTGCTGAGTTATTATGGCTGGAGTCTTTATTGACAGAATTGCATATTCCATTTCATCCACCTATGTTATTATGTGACAATGTCAGTGTTGTTCTTCTTTCTCACAATCCCATTCTTCATGCAAGAACCAAACATATAGATTTGGATATTCATTTTGTTAGGGAAAGAGTAGTAGCTGGTAAACTAAAAGTACAACATGTTCCTGCTTCAATGCAACTAAATGATACTCTCACTAAACCTCTAGGGATTGCTGCATTCCAACTGCTGCGGGATAAACTCATGGTTTTTCATGTTTCTTCACAAGCTTCAGTTTGAGGGGGGGAGAGTATTAGGAAAATATTAAGTCTGGTTAATATTTGAGTTAGTTAGTGGTGTAACAAACTCTAACCAAAGTTTTGCCAACTCAACATTTATGTTGATTGTATATATACTAGTTATGTTGATCATTGAATGTAATTGTAAACACCCCAAATTTTTCCCTCTCTTTTTTCTCACACCTTGGCTTGTGATCCTCCATGTTGCATTGCCTAAGCATACCATCTCACACTGCATAGTTATCCCATTGCATAAGTTGCACAACTAGGGTTTGTGATCAGATGAATCTTAGAAGTGTTCTGAGCAATCTCAAAGGCCATGAAGCATTCCAAGAGGGTCCATGAGTGTTCTATGATCATATTATAGCCCCAAGGGTTCTTTGAAGTCACAAAATCTCAGAGGATTGCACAGTTACCCAGGCAGGCTCAGGGCTCCTGCACAGATGATAAGAAATTAGGGTTTTGGGTTTGAGACCCTTACACTCATTTGTTTTTTCCATTCTTGATTCTATTGGTATATATATATGTCATAAGGAGAATGTGTATCAAATTTGAAGCAAAAAATCCTTGTGGAAGTCATCTGATCAAATGGTAACTTATTGTGCAAGAAAAGTCAAGAATGGGTCATCTTCATCAATTTGAGGTCCTATGATCTTTATTTGATCTTAGGAATGCTTAGAAGTTCACAAGATTGAAGAATTTTGAGCCATTTGGAAACTTTCTATTTTTGGGCATGACTTGTAATGAAAACTTTCCATTTTGGGAAAGATCTTCAACCTCCTCTTTCTTGATCAAAAAGGCTTCAAATGAATTTTCTTCAAACATAAAAGTTCTAGATTGGATCTTCCCATTTTCAAAAAGTACAAGAACTCCTCTTGATTCATCCTAGAATTCAAGATATGGAAAGTCAAAGTTGGGAAAAATCTTGTAATTTCAAGTTCATGTCAAAGAGGGAAATGTGCAAAATGGTATTTCAGACCTTTATGTGACCTCTAATACACTCAAATACATCATGCCACGATCAAACAACTTCTAAAGATCAGAATTGGGCCAAGAATCTAGGGTTTTCATGCCTTGCTTCTCAAGAAATGTCAAAGTTGTGAAATTTCAAAAACCATACAAACTCTTGAATCAAGCATCACAGCTCATAAAATATGATCCAATGGTGCTCCTTGAACTCGCTGAGGCAACCCAAGACCTCAAATCACTTCTGCCATTGCCCATGCTTCAAGTACACAAACTTTTGACTTTTTGGCCAATAGCACCATACCAATCCCACAGAGCATATCCACTCCTCTGACTGATCTCATTAGTTTATAGAAACCCTAAGCTTCATAAAACACAACACTTCAAGCCTTGAAACAAGTCACACACTAATATTGCAAAAAATCCTTCAAAACTTCATCTCTTCGAATCTCATTACACAGCCATCAAACTTCACATTTTCTTTCACCAATCAACTCCATATGACCTAAGGAACATTTCCCTCCCATCACCATGGCCTGAAACACCCTAAAACAAAAACACGATTTCTATTGAACCAGAACTGAACCTCTCAAAATAGCCCAAAAAAACTTCATCCAAGCATTTCATTAGCACAAGGGGGACCAGATTAGTTGATTTCCATAAGAGGGAGGCCCAGAAAGTTCCAGTTTGAAGAAATTTAGTTCAGGTATCCATCAAGAACAATTTTTCCAGAACCTTGATTTCTTGTTATAAATTGATCCTATATGCTTTGCTGATCATTCTGATGTGTTTAGAATTGAAAATGGTGTAGAAATGAGCATGTATTGTTGTTCTGAAAGTTTTCCTGTAAAAATGTTTTGCTTCGATTCTCTTGGTTCATGAAGTTTAAATGTTGTTTGTTGATTGATTCATGTTCTATGTTGTTTGGGGATCATTTTTGGGCAGGTTTGATGAGTTTTAGTGGCTTGTAGGTGAAGTTGGGGATTTGGCTGGCCGGAGCTTATCTCCGGTCACCTGAAAATCATTAGGGCTAATTAGGGTTTAGGCATATTGAATGAGGACCCTTGGATTATGTTTAGGTTAAGCAGCGAACGGTCCAGATTATTCATTAAAACCTAATTTTAATTAATTAACTTAATTATAATTAATTAACTCATGATGAACCTCAACCTTTAGATCACACGCGAATCATAAGTTTAAACCCATGCCCTTAGATCTTCATACCCTTGGTCAAACTGACTTCCAATCCCAGCCCTTTATCCATCCTCCACGCAATTTGGGCCTTTCATTGTGTTTACTTTTCTTTTTTTGTTTTATTTATTTCATTTTATTTAACACATTTTTTTAAAATAGCAAATTAATTTATAAAAATTTAATCTTTTGCACTTTCACTTCAAATATTTTTCAGAAACCAAAAACATTTTTTATTTTTTATTTTTGCATTAAAAATATTTTTTTAAATCATTGAATTGTATTATTTAATTAATTAATTCATTTTAATTAATTAAAAATACTTTTAGGTATTTAAAAATCACCAAAAAAATCAAGAAGCATTCTTACATATTTAGAACAATTTACAAACTCATTTCACAAATTTATTTTAGGGTTTGATCATGTTTAGACAATTAACCATGAATTAGGGTTTCCAAAATTCCCATTTTTCTAACCCTAACTTCAAAAATTCATTTCTGATCAACCAAGATGAGTTTGTACATGGTTATTTTTGCATTCTTTCATACTTTGCATGTAGTATATAGGGTATTTAACTCATATTTTTGCATTGCATTTTCCATTTGTTTGGGATTTTTCCTGAAGAAGTACCCAAAACCCTAGCCTAATTTAGAAAACACCATAACTTGACTTTGGTATAGCTTCTGACCTCCATCTTTGGGGAGTGATCTTATATGTGCTTAGGTTTATTTTGGTTGCAATTTTAATTTTTTATTATGTGTTTTGCTTCTGTTTTGATCATATGCATTTCATACTTTCTTAAAACCCTAATTTGCCATGTTCATTTGCATTCATCTTTGCATACCTTCATCATAAGAACTTGTCATGATATCTCATGCCTTTGTATGCCATCTTAGATACCTTAGGACATGTGTGAACATTGTTTGATCATTGTTGCATCCATTTGGTATGTTTTGAATCCATTATATCTTATGTATGTTCACGTGTTCTTAAGCTTCTAACATGCTTGTTTTTGCATCCATCACTTGTATGATCATACATATGCATTGTATATGACTTTGCATCACTCCATGACACATTTGCATCATGTATTCACTTCTGGTTGGCATCATTGCATCTTCATCTTTGCTTCATTGCATCTTGTTTCACCTTATGCATTCATATTAGCCATTTCAGGGGCTTCTGATAAGTTGATCAGGATGTGGATTTGCCTCCACATCCAATCTCTTGTTATCTTTTCATTTGAATTTTATTTGTCTTTGAAGTGAGTTTGACTCACTTGTCCTCTCTCTTGCTCCTTTCCTTTCTCTTAGGTTACTTAACTTCTTCAGGAAGTAAGTAACCTATTCTCCTTTCTCTTCTCTTTTCATCTGCTTCTTCTTCCTTGGTGTCCATCTGAAGACTTTCTGAAGATCTTTTCTTAAGCCTCACAAACCATAGGAATATACAAGCATGATAACTTTAGGGTTGCACATAGCCTCCCCAAGTTTTTCACCTTTGAGTCTCCTTTAGTCTCTACTTCTCATCTCATAATCAAGGCTAAACAATTAAAGTTTTAAGACTCTGTATTAGGGTTTTGCCTGTATCCTTATCTTAGGATGAAGTGTATAACTTTGATACTTAGTGTTAAACCTTTAAATTGTTTTCACCTCCTAATCAAAACATCTAATTATCATTAAGACATAAGCTTGTAACTTAGGCCTTATATTACGGTTACATCTCTGTCTGTTGGTTCAGAGGGACTAACCCTAGTGTTCAATGGACAAGTCCCCCTCAGGTTTAGTCTTACAAACATAAAATTCACTTCTTAATCTAACCTTTAATTAAAATCCACTTTAATAAAGGCTTGTTATATAATGATTTTAATCCCTAACCATGGATTACGTTGAGGTATCTTCCTCATCTTAAGTGTTCTCATCTATTATCCATCTCTTAGGATGGTGTAATGAGTTCACTAATCCCTGATTAGAGATTAAACTCATTACTTAACACAAAATAAAAAATAAATAAAAACACTTAATAATCACAAGTAGGTTAATGATCTTAATCCTGCATCATCAGGGTAATTAAGTTGAGATTTTCATCTCATACTTAAGTGGACTCATTATCCCTAATCAGGAATGATATAATGAGTTTGCAAACCCTTGATTAAGGTTTAAGCTCATTATCTTATGCAAAACACCAAAAACAATAAAAAACTGAAAACACAAAAAAAAAAAACAATAATCATCTCCTCCGGGATTCTTTTCTCATCACATTGACTCTAAACACGAGAACTCGCTTCTTCCGTCTAATGCAAGACAGTTACCACTCGAGCCAGACGAGTCACACACTTGAGCATAGACAAGCAAGCAGTTCACATCAAAACCATCCCAGTCTCTTTGAGTCGAACTACGGTGTTCTGACTTCCTCATTGCACGAGAGAATATGTAGGCCTAACTTAACGGTTATCGAACAAAAGTCTCTTTGTCTCTCCCACTCTCTCTTTCCTTAGCCTCGGTTTTGAGCACTCACTTTCTTTTTGCACTGACACTTTGTACATCCATTCCTACCTAGATTTTATGCATAATTTAGCACATACACTATCCCCTTGTAAACGCAATCAAGTAAGCGTGGATCCCGTCGAGTACGACGGACGATCTGGGTGCTAATACCTTCCCAGGTCATAACCTACCCCATTACTCAGTTTCTTTGGTTCGCAACCGTCTTATCCATCTCTTTTCAGGTTTATGCAGCATTACCTTTCCTTCGGGATAAAAATGTCTAGCTGGCGACTCTATTCAACCTCGACCTCCAACATCGTCGACAGTTTGCTTTTGCACCGGGATGAAAATTCGGGGAGCGACAGCTTGGCGACTCTGCTGGGGAAGAATTGCAACCAGGGCTTCTGGTTCTCTTGTGGGTTTCTCCTAACACTTGTTTGTTTGTGTTTTTCTGGGGTGTTATGTGCTATTTGTGTTTATATTTTTGCTTTATTTATTGCTTCTTGTACAACTTTATTTATTGCATTTACTTTACCGCTTTCATTTATTGCTTTTTTGCATTTCATTTACTATTATCATATCATTGTGTTGGACTTCTAGTTTGCTTTGGTGGGAGGGGTATTCCAGTGAGAAAGGCTCAACACAAAGGCCTGAGTGACACCTAGGATTAGAGTGGTTTTGTATTCTTTCCCATTCCATTTCGGTCTGGTGCGGGAATATGTAAACATAGTTCAGACATGGGTTTCCTTTTGAGAACTCTGTGCTACGGATTTCCTGTAGTGCAAGGGCTATCTGGGAAGCCTGCTAAGTCTGGATGACCTTTTTAGATGACCTTCAGCATCTGAGGTGAATTAGAGGAGGATCCTTTATGATTAGGGTAAACACTGTACCTCCGGGTTATAAGTGTTTACACTTCTCATAATATATCTGAATCTGAGGATCCTTGTTCTAGAACAATACCTGTGAGTGGGTTGGGTTGTTTACAAGTTTGCAGGAACCCTTATACTCAACATACCTTGCTACTGGAAATTGTTCTTAAGGTTGTACTATTTTGGACTAGTTCATTGAAACCCTAGATTATTGACTCTTTATTTGAGTCCCCCCTAGTTACTGGTTCTCAAGCCTTCATCTGAAACTCTGAAAACTCATGGATCCTACCAAAGGCAATAGATAATCCAACACTTGATCACAAACCCTTGAATATCATAAGCATACATCATATTGCATCATTTAACATTTGTCTATTTATTTTACAGGGTATCCATCTTTATTTAGTTTGGTTTTGACCGTTCTCCTGCTTAGCTTATCCGCTCCAACACTCCTTCAGCTATCTTCTTCAGCTATCTTCTTCAGTTGTCCTCTTCAGTTATCTCCTTCAGCATACAACATGGATTCAACCAGGAAAGGCAACATCACCTACCACTTCTTTGAGTATCCTCTAGCATGCATCAGGAAGATACAGGCGCTTATCACCCCTGATAATGTTCCCTTATTCAGAGAGCATTATGGTGGAATCCTGGACATGATCATGGACTTGGACACATTGTAGAGGAGCATGATTCACACCTGTCTTCAGTTTTATGACCCTCCTCTCTGTTTCTTCACTTTCCCAGATTTTCAGATTGGTCCTTTACTGGAAGAATACTATAAGCTATTGGGTGTCCCTATCAGAAGAGGAATTCCTTTCAATCCTGAAATGACTCCTCCAAAGAATGAAGACATAGCCAAAGCATTACATCTGGAGGAAACTATCATTGATGAGCACATGACTTCAGAAGCTGGAATCCCAAGCCTTCATATGGATTTCTTGATCACTCAGGCTACAAAGCATGCTACAGTAGGGAAGTGGGAAACTGTATGTGCTCTCCTAACCCTCAGCATTTATGGTATCATCTTGTTTGCATATGAGCCTAAGTTTGTAAGCAAGAATGCTATACACATCTTCATGCTAAAGAATCTGGTTCCTACCTTATTGGGAGATTTCTACTAATCAGTTCATCAGAGGAATGAGAAACAAAGAGGAAGACTGGTAAGATGTTGTGCACCTCTTTTCTACAGTTGGTTGATGAAGCATATGCTGAAGATGGAAGCTTTCTTGAATCCACATCAGTCAAGTAATTGGGCTAAGAGGATGATTGCCCTTACTTCAGAAGATATCAGATGGTGTACTCAGAACACTAAGGGCCGAGACATAATAACAAGCTGTGGGTAATCCCGAAATGTGCCACTTATTGGAGTAAGGGGTTGCATCAATTACAATCCTTTACTTTTCAAGAGACAGTTGGGGTATGCCTTGATACATCCATTTAGGGAGCAGGATTTAGCAGAGTCTCTTTATTGTGCTTTTCAAAACAATCATGCCATTGTCCGACAAGCAGCCTGGGCTTGGGACAACATACAGACTAAAGGGACTGCTATTCTGGGAAAGTGCAACAACATAGCCTCTGCTCAGTGCATTGAATGGTCGAGCGCCAGAGGACAGATTACCCGTATGCCATTCACCCTGGAAGATGTACCAGGGCCATCAACAGTTGAGCCCATAGCCACAGTCAGTATGGAAGAATTTGAGAAGTTGAAGGAAAGAAACACCCAGCTGGCTGAAGCTTTGAAGAAGACCCTTTGGGAAAGGAATGATGGTCGACTAGACATTGATAGGTTAGAGAATCTACGCATCGAGCATGTAACCAAAATTGAGAAGACTGAATACTTCATCAGGAAAGCCCGAGCAGGGGAACTTGTGTTGAAAAATGCATGCAAGGAAGCAAAGATTCAAAGGGAAAGAGCTGAGCATTATCTGGAAGAGAGTCAAGATAGATGGGTCAGGATAACTGAAGCTCGTTTTCTGGAAGATCAGAAGATGCAATCGAAGATAGAGCAGTTGGAAGCCAATGAGAAGAGAAGCCAAGAAGAACTGTTAGCAACTCAGAAGGAGATCTCAGAGTTGAAACTCCGGGTGGGGTTAAAAAGATCCAAAGAACAAGACAAGTATCAGAAGATGACAAATGCCATTGCAACCAAAAACCTCCTCATTAGAACCATTATAGAGCACCCAGTTGGACCAGTAACTGATGCTCTCCTGAAGGAAGTCAAGGAGGATGCTTTTGGACTAGATGTCTGATTTTCTTTACATGTATTTATTTGATTGTACTTTAATTCACCATGGTGATTTTGTTTGTTGTATTCTTAAATTTGTTGTATTTTGATTCACCATGGGAGTTTGTTTGGTTGTAATTCATGAACTATTTGTATTTTGGCATTGCCACTTGTTTTATGGTTATGTATTGGATTTTCTTATGCTTTAACATCTTCATCTTCTCAAGTGAGGTCTGGAAGGTCAAAACGAAGAACCAAACCGGATACCCTCGGAAGACAAATAGATATATTGCATTACATGCTAACTTCATATCCCTTGTTTTGCAGGTGATTTTGTTAATGTCTTCTCACTCTGTTGATTGTTTTAGGAAATATTGCTTACAGGAGGGTCTTTCCCATTAATCGCATCCACAGATATCCAACTCGACATAAACTTCTGAGTCTTCAAATGGATCAGCTACAGCAGGAACTGGCAGATGTGAGGACTCAGATGACTGATGTAAGGATAGAAGTGAGGCTCAAATGAATCAATTCATGGATGTGATGACTGGACTGACACAGACCCAGGAAAGATTGAGGGAGTTAGTCGAGCGGCAAACTCCAGAAGATAACCATGCAGGCACCGGGGATACAAGTAACAATGCACACGATCAGACGCAAACGACTCCAGTAATGTTTGGACCTCACAACAACCCTGAAGTTAATATCTTTGGGAATGATCAAAGGAACACTGGAGATCGTATTCTGCAGGAAGATCCTCAAGATAAGCAGTTTACAGTGTTGGGTGCTGGGGCAGATGAAGCTTATGATCGTCGTCTGGACGAGATATCTGAGAAGTTGAGATCCCTGGAATCCCATAACTCTTTTGGATTTGATGTGATGGACATGGGCTTAGTGGAAGGGGTAAGGATTCCTCACAAGTTCAAACCCCCGTGTTTTGAAAAGTATAATGGTACCTCCTGTCCTCGTACCCATTTGCAATCTTTTTTGGGTAGATTGAAAGCATATACCATGGATGTGAAACTGTGGATGTTTTATTTCGAAGACAGTTTGACTAGGGCATCCAGAGAGTGGTATTCACACCTATCAAGGACTACTGTCAGGAACTGGAAAGATTTAGCTGAGGCCTTTATACGCCAATATCAGTACAACCTGGATATGGCACCCAATAGGCCTCTCCAAATGGGAATGTCTCAATCCTCAAGAGAAAGTTTCCGTCAGTACACTCAGAGATTGAGACAACTTGCTGCCGTTGTACAGTCACCTATGTCTGAAAGGGAAATGGATGATATGTTTATGAACACCTTACAAGGGACCCACATTGATAGACTTGCTTCTTTCTCTTCCACTAGTTTTGCTGACATGGTCATAGCAGGAGAGAGAATTGAAAGTTTGTTGAAGATGGGCAAGATTTCTGACAATGGTGTTAGCTCCAGCAATGCGAAGAAACCCTTCTCAGGACCTTGAAGGACAGGAGAAACTAATTAAGTATATATTGGCAGTGGTAGGCCTCAGTATTTGCAAAGGCCAGTGGCTGCTGTCACAATCCCTACTCCAGCACCTCAGCAACAACAGTATCCTCAACAACAATAGTTCCCATAACAAAAACAAAGATCTTACAACAACAACAACCAACAACAACGTCCATTACAACAAAGGCCTTCTCAAATTAACAGGGTGGTCGATCCGATCCTGATGCCCTATGCAGCCTTACTCCCACAACTATTGAAGCTTAACCTGACTGAACTGAGGACTTTGGCTCTACCATATCCTCTGAATCTTCCAAGAAATTATGATGTCAATGCCAGATGTGCTTTTCACTCCAATGCACCTGTTCATTCAACAGAGAAGTGTAGGGCCTACACATGAAAGTTTAAGACCTGATTGAATCCAAAGCTCTAAATTTTGCACCTCCACCAAATGTCACAAAGAATCCAATACCAAACCATGGTGGGCCGAGGATTAATGCTATTGAGGAGAACCAACCAACAATTCTGATTGACAACGTTGCAAGTTTTCAAACACTACTGGCCAAAGTAAAAGCTCAGCTATTGAAGTGAGAAGTGTTTCTGGGTTGCGAGGCCCGTTGTGAAGCTTGCAAAATTTCTACCAATGGTTGTGCAAAACTGAAGAATGGTATCAACAGTCTTATCAAAGAAGGCATTCTAAAGATCACATGAACAGTTCCATCTTCTACAAAGACAACAAAAATCTCTTCTATAACACCAGCAAACATTATCCCAACAGAATCTTCTACAACGCCAGCAAAAATCATTCCAACAGAATCGACTACAACAACAACAAACACCAATGACGACATCTCAACGGTTACCATCTATTATGATCCAACAACCATCCATGTTCCGGAATCGCTCAACAACAACTTTAAATAACACCCTTGTCGCTCCCCTGAAAAGACACTAGGTCCCAAGGTGCAGACGCGAACGGTCGGCGAAAGAGAAATGAGGTTGAATTGAATAGAGTCGTCAGCTAGGCATTTTTATCCCGAAGGAAAGGTAATGCTGCATAAACCTAGAAAGAGATGGATAAGACGATTGCGAACCAGAAAAATTGAGAAAGAGGGTTGGTTAGGACCTGGGAAGGGATTAGCACCCAGATCGTCCGTCGTACTTGACGGGATCCACGCTTATAAGATTTGTTTAAAGGGGTAGGTGTATGTGCTATATGTTTGCAAAAGTTAGGAAAGAAAGTACAGGTGTCAGTGCAAAAGGTGAATTGCTCAAAAACTGAGGCTTTAGAAAGAAAGCTGAAAGAGGGGGATGACAAAGATACTTTTTTTCGATAACGGTTAAGTTATGCACATGTATCCTCTCGTGCAATGAGAAAGTCAGAACACTGTAGTTCGACTCAAAGAGACTGAAAATGAATTGACTGTGAACTTCTTACTTGTCTATGCTCAAGTGTATGACTCGTCTTGCTCGAGTGCTAACTGTCTTGCATTAGACGGAAGAAGCGAGTTCTCGTTTGTGTTTTCAGTTTTTTATTGTTTTTGGTGTTTTGCATAGGATTATGAGCTTAAGCCTAAATCAAGGGCTTGTAAACTCATTATATCCTCCCTGATTAGGGATAATGAGCCTACTTAAGTATGAGATAAGCATCTCAACTTAATTACCATGATGATGTAGGATTAAGATCATTAACCTACTTGTGATTATTAAGATGTTTTTGGTTTTTTTGTTTAGTGTTAAGTAATGTGTTTAATCTCTAATCATAGATTTGTCCATTAAACACTAGGGTTAGTCCCTTTTAACCATAAGGAAGAGATAGAACCCTAATGTAAGGCCCGAGTTACAAGATAAAGTCTTAGTGATTATTAGTGTGTTTGGATTAAGAGGTGTAAACAAATTAAAGGTTTAAAACTAAGGATTAAAGTTATACACTCCATCCTAAGATAAGGATGCAGGCATAACCCTAATTCTAATGTCCTAAAGCTTTAAGAGTTTAGTCTCTGATTATTGGGATGAGAAGAGAGACTCAAGGAGACTCAAAGGTAAAATACTAGGGGGGACTATATACAACCCTAAAAGTTATCATTCTTGGATATCCTATGGCTTGTGAGGCTTAAGAGGAAAGATCTTCAAGGCCACCAAGGAAGAAGCAGATGAAAAGAGAAGGAAGAAGAAGAAGAATAAGTTACTTACTTCCTGAAGAAGATAAGTAACTTAAAAGAAAGAAAGTAAGAAGGAGATAACATAAGTGAATCAAGTTAACTTCAAAGACAAGTAAGAATGCATATGAAGTGATGATAAGAGGTGGTAGATGAAGGCAAATCCACCTCCCAGATAACTTACCAAAAGTACCTGAAATGTTAGTATGAATCCATAAGACATAAAGCAAAAGGAAATGAGATGAAATGAGATGCAAATACAAAATTCAGAAGTGAATATGCAATGTAAATGGCATATGAGATGATGGAAAGTCATACAAGATGCATATGAATGATCATACAAGGATGAGATGCAATGGAAGCATGTTTAGAAGCATGAAAACACATGAATGTTCATGAAATGTATTGGATGCAAAGCATAGAAAATGAATGAAGAAATGATCAAGCAATGTTCAAGCATGTCTTAAGATGTCTAAGATGTCATACCAATGCTTGAAATGTCATGGCAAGTTCATATGATGATGATATGCAAAGGAGAATGCAAATGAAAATGCAAGATTAAGGTTTTAAGACAACATGAGATGCATATGACCAAAACAGAAGCATACACCATGATATAAAATTGAAATTGAGCTCAAACAAACCTTAATCCCCTATAATATCACACCTTAAAGGAGAAAGTCAGAAGCTTAATCTAGTGAAAGTTATGAAATTCCTAAGTTAACTAGAGTTTTTTGGGTGCTTCTAAAGAAAAAGTAAAAATCAAATTGAAAATGCAAGATAAAATAATGAGATAAATAAACTAGAGACTATATGCAATCTATGAAACAATGCAAGAAGAACCAAGTTCAAACTCATCATGGTTAGGCCGAAATGAATTTTTTAAGTTGGGGTTGAAAAATGTGATTTTTTAGAACCCTAATTCAAAGAAAATTGTGAAAATATGATCAAACCTAAAAATAAATTTGTATGGTGAGTTTGAAAATGTTTCTAAATGTATTGGAATGCTTCATCAATTTTTTGGTGATTTTTAGAAACCTAAATGCATTTTTAATTAATTAAAATCCATTAATTAATTAAAAATGACATTTAAATATTTTAAAAATACTTTTTTAATGCAAAAAATAAAATAAAAAATGTTTTCAGGTTAAGAAATATATTTGAAACAGAAATGCAAGAAATGATATTTTTTGATGATTTTTACTATTTTAAAATAAATGTGAAAGAAAATGCAATAAAAATGCAATAAACATGAATTTAAATGAAAGTATGCTGATCCAAGGCTCTAGATTTAAACATGAGGGGGGGAGGGTTGACTGAGCGCGTGAATAAAGGGCCAGGATTGCATCTGGGCAAATTAGCTTATTAACTTAATTAAATAATAATTAGGGCTAACTGAAGTGATCTTGACCACTCAAAAAGGCGCTAAGCAAGATCCAATGGCCTATATTCAAACTGACCTGATTAAACCCTAATCTTAACCCTAAACATTTTCAGGTGACCAAGCAAGCTCCGGTCATCTTCTCCGGTGGCACCTTTAACCTATCTCTCTCAATACGCCATGAAAACGCATCAAACTTTCCAGAATCACTCAACTAACAACCCTAAACAAGAATCCACCAACAAAATCCATTTATTTTTCATAAATCAAGAGAATCAAACAAGAACACTTTCAATGGCAAAATTTCAAAAAGCTACGAAATGCTCAAAAATCAACCATTTTCAAAAGTAAACATATCCCTATGATCAACACTTCGCATAGAATCACATTGCAACCAAAGAAAAGAGTTATGGAAAAAAAGTTCTAAGGAGCTACCTGAGGTGAAGCTTTACTGTCTTGAGCTTTCTGACCTTCTCTTTGATGCAAAATCACTCCAATGGATCCTTTGAAGCTTATGGAAAGCTTGAAATAAGTTTGTGATGGCTGATTTGTGTGTTTCAGTTCTGCTGAGGCAGAAGTCGTATTCTTGTTCTGTGAGGTTTCAGGCCATGTCAAGGGGTGGGAAATGATCCTTGAGGTATGTGGAGTTGAATGGTGAAAGAAATTTTGTGTTTTGATGGCTAGTTTGAGAGAATGGAAGAGGGGAAGTGTTATGGCAATTTTTGGGATTTCTGAGTGTGTGAGGTTTCAGGCTCCAAGATTGTGTGAAATGAGGTCCATGATGCTTGCATAAACAATGCTGATTGGCCAGAGAGTTGGTAGTGGCATAGTTTGATTGGTATGGCCTCATTTGCAAAAAGTCAAAAGTTATAGTACCATAAGCATGGCACTAGTCAGATCTGTCTTGGGGGCTTGTCCTGCCTCAGCTTGCATCAAGGATGGCCCTTGGATGGTTTATGATGAGTTGGATGGCTTGATGCAAGAGTTACCACATGTTTTGCAATTTTCCCTCTTTGAAATTTCTTGGATCATAAGTCATGAAAACCCTAGGTTAAATGCCCAATTCTGATCAAGGCAAGTTGTTTTATCATGTAATGAAGTTTAGAAGTCAATTAGAGGTCATGAAATGGCTTGAAACTTGATTTTGCAAAAATCCCTCTTTGGCATGAACTTGAAAATTATAGGATTTTTGCCAACTTTGAAAGGCCATATCTTGAGTTCTAGGATAAATCAAGACATGTTCTTGTAGTTTTCTGAAAATGGGAAGACATAATCTACAACTTTCATGCCCAAGAATTTTTCATTTGAATCATTTCTGGTCATGAAAGAATAGGTTGAATATCTTTCCCAAAATGGAAAGTTTCCATTACAAGTCATTTCCAAAAATAGCAAGTTTGCATTTGGCTCAAAATTCTTCAACTTTGTGAACTTCCAACCACTTATAAGATCAAATGAAGATCATAGACACTCAAAATAATGATGATGACCCTTTTGTACCCTTGATGGAGGCCTCAGATGCCCTGATTTTGACTTTACTTGCATAAGAAGTTACCCAATGATCAGATGACTTCCATAGTGAATTTTTTCATCAAATTTGGTACACATGATCCTTATAACATATTAAGACCATTAGAAACAAGAATGACCAAAAAAATTGGAGTTAAGGCCTCTGAAACCAAAACCCTTATTTTAGGTCATATGTGCAAGAAATCTTAAGTCTGCCTCTATGCCTTTGCCATGCTTTGTGATCTCTTGACTTTTATGAACTTTCGAGAGCATATTTTGATCATGGAACATACATGGACCCTCTTGGTAAGCTTCAAGACCATTGGGGTGGCTCAGATCACTTCTATGAATGCTCAAATCACAAACCCTAGATGCAGATGAAATAAATATGCAATATAAGATGGTATGTTGTCGCTCCCCTGAAAAGACACTAGGTCCCAAGGTGCAGACACGAATGGTCGGTGAATGAGAAAATGAAAAATGAACTGAATAGAGTCGCCAGCTAGGCATTTTTATCCCGAAGGAAAGGTAATGCTGCATAAACCTAGAAAACGATGGATAAGACGGGTGCGAACCAGAGAAACTGAGAAAGGGGGTTGGTTACAACCTGGGAAGGTATTAGCACCCAGATTGTCCATCGTACTCGACGGGATCCACGCTTAAAAGATTATGTTTAAAGGGGTAGTGTGTGTGTGCTATCTGTGTGCAAAAGCTAGGAATGAATGTACAAGTTTCAGTGCAAAAGGTGAATTGCTCAGGAACTGAGGCTTTGAAAAGAATGTTGAAAAAGAGGGGGAAGACACATAGAGTTTTGTTCGATAACTTTTAAGTTATGCCTACGTATCCTCTCGTTCAATGAGGAAGTCAGAACATTGTAGTTCGACTCAAAGAGACTGAGAGATAAATTGACTGTGAACTGCTTGCTTGCCCATGCTCAAGTGTATGACTCGTCTGGCTCGAGTGCTAACTGTCTTGCATTAGAAGGAAGAAGCAAGTTCTCGTTTATGAATGAGTGTGATGAGAAAAGAATACCGAAAGAGATAATTATTGTTTGTTTTTTTGTTTTCAGTTTTGTTATTGTTTTTGGTGTTTTGCATAAGATAATGAGCTTAAGCTTAAACCAAGGGTTTGTAAACTCATTATATTCTCCCTGATTAGCTATAATGAGCCTACTTAAGTATGAGATAAGCATCTCAACTTAATTACCATGATGATGTAGGATTAAGATCATTAACCTACTTGTGATTAATTAGATGTTTTTAGGTTTTTGTTTAGTGTTAAGTAATGAGGTTAATCTCTAATCACATATTAGTGAACTCATTACACCATCCTAATGGAAGGATAATAGATGAGAAAACTTAAGCTGAGGAAGATAACTCAACTTAATCTATGGTTAGGGATTAAATTCATTATATAACAAGCCTTTATTAAATGGATTTTAATTAAAGGGATGAGATTAAGAAGTGGATTTTAAGTTTGTAAGACAACTTGAGGGGGACTTGTCCATTAAACACTGGGGTTATTCCCTCTTAAGCATAAGGAAAAGATAGAACCCTAATGTAAGGCCCAAGTTACAAGATAAAGTCTTGGTGTTTATTAGTGTGATTTGATTAAGAGGTGTAAACAAATTAAAGGTTTAACACTTAGGATTAAAGTTATACACTCCATCCTAAGAGAAGGATGCAGGCATAACCCTAATTCCAAAATCCTAAAACTTTAAGAGTTTAGTCTCTGATTATTGAGATGAGAAGAGAGACTCAAGGAGACTCAAAGGTAAAAGACTAAGGGCAACTACACACAACCCTAAAATTTATCATGCTTGGATATCATATGGTTTGTTAGGCTTAAGAGGAAAGATCTTCAAGGCCATCAATTGAAGAAGCAAATGAAAAGAGAAGGAGAAAGAAAAATAAGTTACTTACTTCCTGAAGAAGATAAGTAACTAGAAAGAAATAAAGTGAAAAGGTGGGAACATAAGTTAGATTCACTTCAAAGGCATGTAAAAATGCATATGAATGAGATACGAAGAGGTGGTAGGTGAAGGAAAATCCACCTCCCAGATAAATTACCAAAAGTTCTTGAAAATGTTAGTATGAATGCATAAGACATAAAGCATGAAGAAATGAATTGAAATGAGATGTCAAGACCAAAGTCAGAAGTGATTATGCAATGCAAATGGCATATAAGATGATGCAAAGCCATACAAGATGCATATGGATGATCATACAAAGATAAGATGAAATGAAAGCATGTTTAGAAGTTTGAAAACACATGGATTTTTATGAAATGTAATGAATGCAAGACATAGCAAATGAATTAAGAAATGATCAAGAAATGTTCAAGCATGTCATAATATGTCTAATATGTCATACAAATGCTTGGAATGTCATGGCAAGTTCACATGATGATGATATGCAAAGATGAATGCAAATGAACATGAGAAATTAGGGTTTTATGAATGTATGAGATGCAAATGACCAAAACAGAAGCATACATCATGATAAAAAAATTGAAATCAAGCTCAATCAAACCTTAATCCCATATAAGATCACACCCCAAAGGAGAAGGTCAGAAGCTAACCAATTGAAAGTTATGAATTTTCTAAGTTTGCTAGGAGTTTTGGGTGATTCTTAAGGGAAAATGAAAATCAAATTGAAAATGCAAGATAAATTCATGAGAATAATAACTTATAAACTACATGCAATATTTTAAACAAAGAAAAACGAATCAAGTTCAAACTCATCATGGTTAGGCAGAAGTGAATATTTCAAGTTATGTTTAAAAAATGTGATTTTAAAGAACCCTAATTCAAAGAAAATTGTGAAATTATGATCAAACCTAAAACGAAATTTGTATGATGAGTTTGAAAATGTTTCTAAATGTATTGAAATGGTTCATGAATTTTTTGGTGATTTTTAGAAACCTAAATGTATTTTTAATTAATTAAAATCCATTAATTAATTAAAAATAACATTTAAATATTTTAAAAATACTTTTTTAATGCAAAAAAATAAAATAAAAATCATTTTTGGGTTGAGAAAAATATTTGGATCAGAAATGCAAAAGATTATATTTTTGTGATGTTTTTAACTATTTTTAATAAAATGTGCAAAAGAAATAAAGAAAAATAAAATAAAATGCAATTAAATGGAAGTAATCAAGATTTATGGTCCAGGTTCAAACTAAGGTTGACTGCGCGTGCAGATGGGTGGATGAGATTCACTCTGATTAATTTAATTTAATTAAACTTAATTAAACTAACTAAGTAAAAGATTAAAGTTAATGAGGCATCTGGGCCGTCCACACGCGCGGGAAGCTAAATCCAATGGCCTAAATTCAAACTAACCTAATTAATTAAAGATTTTCCCTAATGACTTTCAGGTGGCCGGAGAAGACCTCCGGTCATCTTCTCCGGCCAGACCCCCTCCCTGAATCTCTCAAAACACCACAAAAACTCACCAAAAGCTCCAGAATCAATCTTTAAACATCAATAAACTCAAATCCAGCAACAAAAACAATTAACCATACATATACATAGAGAATCGAAGAAGAACAAAATTTAGGTCAAAGTTTCAGAGATACGGTTCATGCTTGTTTGTTCATCATTTTCAAAACCAACAAGTGCAGTGTGATCAGGAGAGCATGAGGAACATTTCTAGAATATGAAATAAAGCTTCTGGAAAAAAGTTCTAAGGAGCTACCTGAGATGAAGCTTTCACTCCCTGAGCTTTCTGGCCTCTTTCTTGGTTCAATCCATCTCCAATGAACCCCCTGATGATGTTGCAATGCTTAGAACAAGTTTATGTGGTTTGGTTTGAGAGCTACAGCTCCTCTGCACCAAGAATCATGTTTTGTTTTGGCTGTGTTTTAAGGCTTTTCAGAGGGTGCTTTGTGTTCTATGGACCATTTGAAGATGATTGGTGAAGTTTGTTTTGAGGTTTGATGGCTGGTTTATGCAATTTGAAGAGAGGAAGTTCTATGGTAATTTTTGGGATTCTGAGTTGTGGGAGCTTGCAGACTTGCTTCTTGTTTCAAATGAGCTCCATAATGTTTGTATGTAATGTCTTGATTGGTCAGAGAGTGGTTATTGGCATGGTTTGAATCCTATGGGCAAGTTGCAAAAATTCAAAAGTTCTTGTACCTTAGGCATGGGCCATGGTAGAGCTGGCTTCAAGGGGTGTCTGGCCTCAGCTTGCATCAAGGAGGGCCATAGAATTGGTTTTATGTAGTTGGCACAAGTGGATGGAAGGTTCCAAGGCATTTTGCAAAGTTTGTGTGTTTTGGCCCTTTTGAGATTTCTTAAAGATCAAGTCATGAAAACTATGCAATCTTGGGCCAATTCTGATCTTTGGAAGTTGCCTTGAAATGTTATGATGCATAGAAGTTGATTAGAGGTCATGAAATGGCTTGGAACATGAATTTGCAAAATATCCTCTTTGGCATGAACTTGAAAATTATAGGATTTTTTCCAACTTTGAAAGGCCATATCTTGAGTTCTAGGATGAATCAAAACATGATCTAGTACTTTTTGAAAAGGGAAAGACCTAATCTACAACTTTCATGCCCAAATATTTTTCATTTGAAGCATTTTTGGTCATGAAATAATAGGTTGAAAACCTTTCCCAAAATGGAAAGTTTCCATTACAAGTCATTTCCAAAAATGGCAAGTTTGCATTTGGCTCAAAATCCTCAACTTTGTGAACTTCCGACCACTTCTAAGATCAAATAAAGATCATAGAGACTCAAAATGATGATGATGACCCTTTGGTACCCTTGTTGGGGGCCTTAGATGCCCTGATTTTGACTTTACTTGCTCAAGAAGTTACCAAATGATCAGATGACTTCCACAATGAATTTCTTCATCAAACTTGGTACACATGATCCTTATAACATATTAAGAACATTAGAAACAAGAATGACCAAAAAATTTGGAGAGCTTCCATTCCTTTGCCATTCTTTGTGATTTCTTGACTTTCATGAACTTTGGGGAACATATTATGATCATAGAGCACACATGGACCCTCTTGGAAAGCTTCAAGACCTTTGGTATGGCTCAGATCACAAACCCTAGATGCAGATGAAATGGAACTATGCAGTGAAACAAATATGCAATATGAGATGGTATGCTTATACTAAGACAAAAATGAAAGATCACAAGCCAAGGTGTGAGAAAAAGTGAGGGCAAATTTGGGGTGTTTATAGCTTCCCCTATTTAAGCATAAGTTAGTTGTGTAAGATGTAAACACCTGGCTTAATAGATAAACAAGATAACTTGTGGTTGAATATCAAAGACAGTCCGAAATTTGCACTCACTGGGGAGAAGAAGAAAAAGGATATAAATTGTAAAAGATAGTATAGTATGATTATTAAATGAGAACGATGGAGGACGACCATCGAGCAAAGGACGACTGCTGGGGATGAAATGGTAAGCCAAGCAATGACGGGGACGGCCGCCAAGCTGGGGAAATAAAAAGAGACCAAGATAGGGACAACCATCGGGTAAGGAAATAAAACTCTCTGGGGGTTAAAGAAACGAGGAAAACACTGACGGGGACGACCATCGGGTTTCTAAAGGGTAAATAAACCACGAAGGGGACGACCATCAGGTGAAAGACTAAATGAAATAATGATGAAGGACGATCATCAAAAGGTGAAGGACGATCACCTAGCAGGGGACGGCTGCTGAAAATATCATGACAGGATGAATGCCGGATATAAAAGATCAAAGATGGGGACGACCATCGGGTAAGCATGATGAAGGATGATCATCAAGAGGTGAAGGAGGATCACCTAGCAGGGTACAGCTGCTCTTGGGGAATATCACGACATAGGAAGAATGTTGGATAACAAAATCAACGATGGGGACGACCATCGGATAAATGATGAGGGACGGTCATCAAAAGGTGAAGGACGATCACCTAGCTGGGGACGACTTCTCTTTATCATGACATAAGACGAATGTCGGATAGAAGGTTCCAATAATGGATATTCCTTTGGGGAAAAGGATGAGGGACAATCATCCGAAGGTGAAGGACAATCACCCGACAGGGGATGGCTGCCGAAAGTATCACGACATGGGACGAATGTCGGATAGCAAAAAGTTGTTTTGTTGGCGACTAACTGGGGAATGGTAAACACAGACGAGTGCTTACATCTTCAAAAAAATAAAAGATATAAGTGTTTTGACGGTGTGTATGGATTAAATATGCGGACGAGCATCCTTAGGGCCCCGAAACGGACGAGTATCGATAGAAACAAACACTGACACGTGTTTGAGAATGATGATACGGACAAGTATCAATCAGTTAAGCAAGGAACACAGACGAGTGTTGATCTATTGAGGGGTGATACCTACAAGATACGGACGAGTATCATAGGATTGTATATGTACAGGTGTTGACTTGTCGGTGAAGTATTTATAAGACACAGACGAGTGTCGAAAGATTGGGCAAGGGACTCAGACGAGTATTTGACTTGCTGGGGAAGCATGACACGGACGAGTGTCAAAAAGAATATGTACGAGTTGTGAACAATATCTATATTTGAGAGTGCAGAAGGTATTCTGGCGACCTGCGGGGGATAGGATGACACGGACGAGTACAGTCAAAGAAGCGAATCCCCTGGAAGGAGGAGATTGCTGTAAATTGAGAAAATAAAAGTGTTGCCAATGTTGAAGAAGATGCTCCAGTGAGCTTCCTTTGCTATGACCTGTATGACCTTGACGTTCTTCTTATCTTGCTTTCTGAAGAAGGTTGATTCTGACTGGCGCTTTTTCCTTTCAAAGATTGTTATGTTAGGAGTGACATAGATGAATTCAGAATGCAGTTGTTCGCTTATTACCTGATTTTGTGTGGATAGCCCTTTCGGGTTTTCAATCCACCGGGATACCCATTTTTTTTCTGAGCTGTCCGACGTGGCTTTTCAACTCAGCGGGTGTACATTTTTTTCCCTTATTTTTGCTCGAGTCTTTTATTCTGTTTTTGACTCGCCGGGATGCCCTATTTTTTCTGGACTTACATTCTGTTTTTATGTCCAGCGGGTCATTTTATGCGAAGTATTTTTTTAACTGAATCTGAATTCACAGGAGACGGGAAGTCTTCACCATCCATGGTTGCGAGCATCAGTGCTCCACCCGAGAAGACTTTGGTTATCACATAGGGACCTTCATAGTTCGGTGTCCACTTGCCCCTGTGGTTTGTATGAGGAGGAAGGATTCTCTTCAAAACAAGCTCTCCCACTTGGTATTCCCGAGGTCTAACTTTATGATCGAAGGATTTCTTCATTCGCTTCTGATATAATAGTCCATGACAAATGGCAGCTAATCTTTTCTCTTCAATCAGATTCAGTTTATTGTTCCAAGACCGAACCCATTCCGCTTCATCCAGTTTTACATCCATCATTACCCGTAAGGAGGGTAACTCAACTTCAACAGGTAGGACAACTTCCATACCATACATAAGCTGATAAGGCGTTGCCCTAGTGGGTATTTTGATTGAGGTTCGGTACCCATGCAAAGAAAATGGTAGCATCTCAAGCCAGTCTTTGTAGGTAACTACCATCTTCTGCACAATCTTCTTGATATTCTTTTTAGCGGCCTCAAAAATGCGATTCATCTTTGGCCTGTAAGGAGAAGAGTTGTGATTTTTAATTTTGAAATCCCGACAAAGTTCTGCCATCATTTTGTTGTTCAAATTAGAACCATTATCAGTAATGATTCGCTCAGGAACTCCATATCGACCGATGATGTCTCTTTTCAGAAATTTAGCTACCACTTGTCTGGTGACGTTTGCATACGAAGTTGTTTCAACCCATTTGGTAAAGTAATCAATGGCTACCAGAATGAATCGGTGACCATTTGAAGCAGTCCGTTCATAATTTCCAATCATGTTAATGCCCCATATGGCAAAGGGCCAAGGTGAAGATATTACGTTTAAAGGATTCAGAGACACATGCACTTTATCCGCGTAGATCTGGCATTTGTGGCATTTTCTGGCATAGGCACAACATTCTGCATCTATTGTGATCCAGTAGTAACCTGATCTTAACAACTTCTTTGCCATTGCATGCCCTCCGACATGGGTGCCGAAAGAACCTTCATGTACTTCGTGCATCAGGAGGTCTGCTTCCTTCTTGTCAACACATCTGAGCAGGACCATGTCGAAGTTTCT
The DNA here is from genome assembly GCA_963966055.1 of Lathyrus aphaca. NCBI lineage: Eukaryota > Viridiplantae > Streptophyta > Magnoliopsida > Fabales > Fabaceae > Lathyrus > Lathyrus aphaca. Next base: position 146,560,338 of record OZ014523.1, read on the forward strand.
CTTGTATAATGAACCATCAGCATTGAGGAAGAAACTGCCGGCCAGCCTTCTTAATGTCTTCTTATCATTGGATGATGGCCCATGTGGGTATGTCTGATTCTCTAAGAAGAATTTGATGTCGTGGAACCAAGGCTTGTTGTCACTAGCACTGTCCACAGAGAACACATATGCCGGCAGGTCCAGTCTGGATACCAAAATCCGAGGCACATAATTAGCAGTTTGAACTTTGATCATGGAGTAAATGGTAGCTAAAGCGTTTGTAAACTGATTCTCGTTTCGAGGGATATATTCAAGTTTTATTGTTGTGAAGAAAGTCAATAATCTCCTCATATAGTCACGGTATGGAATCAGATGCTCCTGATGAGTGTACCATTTGTCGTTGGTCTAGTTGATCACCAAAGCCAAATCTCCGAATACATTCAGGGTTTTGATCCTAAGGTCAATGGCTTCCTCAAGACCCATGATACAGGCTTCGTATTCTACTTCGTTGTTACTGTAGGAAAAGGTGAGTTTTGCCGAGAAAGGCATATGAACCCCTTTAGGTGTGATAATTATTGCACCAACTCCACGACCATTCATATTGACAGCCCTGTCAAACATCATAGTCCATGCTTCTTCTGGATCAGGCCCTTCAGCGTGAATAGGCTCTTCACAATCTTTTGCTTTTAAGAACATGATAACTTCATCAGGGAAGTCAAATCTCATAGGCTGGTAATCATCAATGGGTTTCTCAGCCAGATAGTCAGACAATACACTGCCCTTGATAGCGTTTTGAGAGATATACTGAATGTCATACTCTGTGAGAATCATTTGCCATCTTGCAACCCTTCCGGTAAGTGCTAGCTTCTCAAATATGTACTTGACGGGGTCAATTTTTTATATCAACAAGGTAGTGTGAGTCAACATATATTGTCTTAGTCGGCGAGTAGCCCACGCTAAAGCACAACAAGTTTTCTCGAGCAGTGAATAACATTGTTCACAGTTGATAAACTTTTTGCTTAGGTAGTATATTGCATACTCTTTTCGACCAGACTCGTCATGCTGGCCCAACACACACCCCATTGACCCTTCTAATACTTTCAGGTACATTATCAGATGTCTTCCTTCAATTGGAGGCATGAGAATTGGAGGTTCTTGCAGGTACTCCTTGATCTTGTCAAAAGCTTTATGACAATCATCGTTCCACCTTACTGTTTGTTCTTTCCTTAGCAGTTTGAACAAGGGTTCACAGGTGGCAGTGAGATGAGATATGAACCTTGAGATGTAGTTCAATCTACCTAAGAACCCTCGAAATTCTTTCTCAGTCTTAGGTGCAGGCATCTCCTAAATGGCTTTGACTTTGTCGGGATCAACCTCAATTCCCTTTTCACTTACAATAAATCCCAGCAGCTTACCGGAACATACCCCAAATGTACATTTGTTGGGGTTCAACTTCAGCTGATACTTCCTCAGACGCTTGAACAATTTCAGTAGATTCACCAGATGATCTTCTTCAGTAAGGGACTTGGCAATCATATCATTCGATTTCTTTGTGGATCATATCGTGGAATAATGTTACCATAGCCCGTTGGTATGTTGCACCGACATTCTTTAGTCCAAACGACATTACCTTGTAACAAAATGTGCCCCAAGGTGTGATGAAAGTTGTTTTCTCCATGTCTTCGGGTGACATATTGATCTGATTGTACCCAGAAAATCCGTCCATGAAAGAAAATACCGAGAACTGAGTTGTGTTGTCTACCAATACATCAATGTGAGGTAATGGGAAATCATCCTTCGGGCTAGCTCTGTTCAGGTCCTGGTAATCCACACACATACGCACCTTGCCATCCTTCATAGGTACGAGTATAATTTTAGCGACCCATGGCGGGTAACTAGTTACAGCAAGGAAACCGGTGTCCCACTGATTTTGTACTTCTTCCTTAATCTTCATGGCCATATATGGGCGAGTGCGGCGCAACTTCTGTTTAACTGGAGGACAATCCTCTTTCAATGGTAGCCTGTGCATGACAATATCCGTATCTAGACCTGGCATGTCTTGATAAGACCTAGCAAAGACGTTGACATATTCCCGAAGCATTCTGATGAGTTGTTCCTTTACCGGAGCTTGCAGACTGGCCCCAATCTTCACTTCTTTCAAATCATCCTCGGTACCGAGATTAATAGTTTCAATTTCCTCCTGATGAGGAGTAATCAATTTCTCTTCTTGCCTCAACAACCTAGATAACTCTTTAGGCAAATCATAGTCTTCTTCAACCCCTTCATCTACTTGATTAATTGGATTGTCGAAGTCATATAAAGTCATAGCAGTGCTGTTGTCGGTGCAATCTGGAGGATTATCTCTTCAAGGGTTGAGATTTGTTCTTTTTAGTGATTAATTTTAATCTTGTTTTAGAAAAAGTGTAAATGAAGTTATTATTTTGAAAACATTTCCATTTACTGTTTTGTGCGAAAAATAACAAAAATGAAAAAACAGTGAGCAAAAAAGAAAATTGTTTGCAAAAGATGTCCATTGTTCATTGACATTCCATTTGCACAAAATACAAATATGGCCCTATTACAAAATGAGTCCTGACACCTTGGGCAAGATGCAAGACTTGATGCATGCTTAAGTAGGAAATAATAATTACTTTGCAGGAGTAACTCTTATAATTTCCTGGGAGAACCAGTTAAGGACGTGTTGGTCTGGGATCCTTGGACGAATCCAGCTCTCCAGGTTGAGGCCGCTTTCAGCCTCGTCTTCCAGGTTATTGACAACATCTGGGGTTAGCATTCCCCCACTTATGAACTTGGGCTCTTTAGCAACTTCTGCTTGATCTTGTCGGAATGGTTTGTGACCCAAACCGAATATGTCCTCCATCTTCTCCACAGGTAGCAGCTTGCCCCAGCCTTGGGCGTTCCCATCTTCAACAAACTTCCTAGCTTGTTGGTAGGAGACAATTGAAGTACCCATCCTATCCTCCTGGGATGCATCAAATACTTTAGTTGTCACCTCATTGACGTTCAATGCTTCGAAACCTTGGCTCATGGTCTCGTGAATCTCACCATCCATCTCAATGTATTTGTAGGTGGCCAGATGGCTAACAAAAATGTCCTCATCACCACAAATTGTGATAATTTTCCCTTCCCACTCGTATTTTAATTTTTGGTGAAGGGTCGACGTAACTATGCCAGCGGCGTGAATCCATGGTCGACCCAACAAACAGCTGTAGGCCTGCTGAATGTCCATCACGTAGAAAGTAGTTTGAAAGACCTGCGGACCAATTATCACAGGCAGCTCCACTTCTCCAAGAACAAACGTCTTGGAACCATCAAAAGCTCTGACCACCAGATTGCTTGGTCAGAGAGCTATACCGTCATACTCAAGCTTAACAAGGGCTTTCTTTGGCAAGACATTAAGTGAATACCCAGTGTCAACTAGAACTTGTGAAAGCACAACCCCTTTACACTCTTGAGTGATGTGCAAAGCTTTGTTATGATGACGACCTTCCATTGTCAAATCAGCGTTGGTGAAGCCTAGCCCATGACTAGTATTAACATTAGAAACCATCGTCTCTAGTTGATTCACCGTGATCTCCTATGGCACGTAGGCTGCGTGCAAGACTTTAAGTAATGCATCCGATGAGCTTCGGAATACAACAACAATGATAGAATGGAGATCTTGGAAGGAGTCTGGTGGAGCTGATCGACAACCTTATAATCGCTTCTCTTGATTATCCTCATAAATTCATCCACATCCTGATCAAAGGACGCTTTCTGAGCTTCTTTCAAAACTGGTTCTTCATGCACCACAATTTTGCCTTTAGCCTTGGCAGCAGCCTCTGCCTCAGCATTAACTCTTGGAATTTGTGACGCGAAGAGACGTCCGCTTCGAGTGAAGCCTCCGCCTCCCCCGACATTATCGACTTGTGGTGTATGAGTTGAGGAATCAAGAACGACTTTCTCCCCATTGCAGTAGAGGTCTGAACCATAGTGCCATGGCACAACATTATCTTTTTCATACGGAATGGGTCCAGGTACCGTGATGGTGACTGGACTAACTGCAGAAGAAGTAGGAACTGTTATTGTCTGTGTATCATAATATATGGTGACAAGATTTCTGACTGATGGTGGTGGTGAAAGACTGAAGCTGGGTTATTGTTGAGATTGTTGTTGAAAATTGTTGGAATCGAGGACCACTGTTGGGTCGTAGTATATGGTGACTATGGAGATGTCATTATTAATGGTTGTTGTAGTTGTAGATGCGAATGCGGTTGAACTAATGTCAGTTGAAGTTGTAGAAGAGATGATTGTTGACTTTGTAGACGAGTCTGTCGGAACAATTGTTTTTGAAGTTGTAAGAGGGGTGCTTGTTGGTACTGTAGGAGGAATTGCTGATGTTGTAGAAACCGTTGATGTTATATGTAAGATACCTTCTCCAATAAGTCCATTGATGGCACTTCTTAAGCTTGCACAACCATTGGCGGAAACTTTGCAAGATTCACAGCAGGCCTCACAACCTGGGAACACCTGACACCTTAAAAGTTGAGCTTTAACCTCAGCCAGAGGTATTTGAATGCTTGCAGTATCTTCAATTAGGCTCACTGGTTGATCTTTCTCAATTGCATTTATCCTGGGCCCACCATGGCTAGGCATAGGATTCTTTGTGACGTTAGGAGGAGGTGCAAAATTTAAAGCCTTTGAATCAACTAGATCCTGGACCTTCATGTGCAAAGCTCTGCACTTTTCTGTGGTGTGGCCAAGTGCATTGGAATGGAAGGCACATCTGGCATTGACGTCGTAATTCCTTGGAAGGTTCTGAGGATCTGGTGGAGCCAGAGTCCTTAATTCAACAAGATTGAGTTTCAAAACTTGTGGTAGCAAAGTGGCATAGGGCATCAGGATAGGATCGATTACCCTGTTGAGTTGAGACAGCCTTTGCTGGAAAGGACTATGCGGTTTGTTATTGTTGTTGTAAGACCTTTGTTGAGGAAAATGTTGTTGCTGAGGGAAATGTTGTGGTTGCGGGGTGTATTGTTGTTGAGGTGATGGGGCAGGAATTGTGACGGCGACTATTGATCTTTGCATATACTGGGGCCTACCTCTGCCCATGTGTATTGAATTGGTTTCACCCGACCTGCGAGGCCCTGCAAAAGGTTTCCTTGTGCTGCTAGAGCTGGCGCCATTATCAAAAATCTTACCCATTTTTAACAAACTCTCAATCCTCTCTCCTGCTATGACCACGTCAGCAAAGCTAGTGGAAGAGAAAGCAGCCAGCCTATCAATGTATGTCCCCTGTAGGGTGTTCATGAACATATCTGCCATTTCTCTTTCTAACAATGGAAGTTGAACAACAACAGCTAACTACCTCCATCTCTGAGCATACTCTCTGAAGCTTTCTCTGGAGGATTGTGACATACCCATTAGAAGAGTTCTGTTGGGCGCCATGTCTAAATTGTATTGATATTGGCGTATGAAAGCCTCGGCCAAATCCTTCCAATTTCTGATTATTGCCCTAGTCAGATGAGAGTACCACTCACAGGATGCCCCGGTCAAGCTATCCTCAAAATAGAACATCCATAGCTTTTCATCCATGGTATAAGCCTTAAATCTTCCTAGAAAGGATTGAAGATGGGTACGAGGACAAGATGTTCCATTATATCTTTCAAAGCAGGGAGGTTTGAATTTGTGAGGAATTCTTACTCCCTCCACCAGCCCTATATCCATAACATCAAATCCTAAGGAGTTTTGGGACTCCATGAATCTCAGCTTTTCTGTTATCTCGTCCAGACGACGATCAAAGATTTCATCTCCAGCACCGACTACAGTGAACTGTTCCTCCTGAAGGTCCTCTTGCAAGGCACGCCCTCCAGTATTGTCGCTCCCACCAAATGACACCAGGCCAAGAGGGGTACAGACGCGAACGGTTGGCGAAAGGAGGAAATGAAAAAAGTCGCCAGCTAGGCATTTTTATCCCGAAGGAAAGGTAATGCTGCATAAACTTAGAAAAGATGGATAAGATGGTTGCGAACCAGAGAAACTGAGAAAGGGGGTTGGTTACAACCTGGGAAGGTATTAGCACCCAGATTGTCCGTCGTACTCGACGGGATTCACGCTTGAAAGTTTGTTCTTAAAGGGGTAGTGTCAGTGCTATTTTGTGTGCAAAAGCTGGAAAAGAATGCAAGTGTCAGTGTAAAAGAAATGTGAAGTGAAGTGGAGAAGTGTCAGTGTAAGGAAAGAATGTGAAGCTCAAGACTATAAGGCTTAAAGAATAATGCTGGAAAAGGGGGAATCTACAGAGACTTTTGTTCGATAACTGTTAAGTTATGCCTACGTATCCTCTCGTGCAATGAGCAAGTCAGAACACCATAGTTCGACTCAAAGAGACTGAAAGATAAATTGACTGATGAACTGCTTACTTGCCTATGCTCAAGTGTATAACCTGTCTGGCTCAGGTGCAAACTGTCTTGCATCAGACGGAAGAAGCAAGTTCTCGTTTGTGAGTGAATAAGATGAGAAAAGAATCCTGGAGGAGACGATTATTGTTGGTTTTCAGTGTTTTCAATCTTTCATTGCTTTTTGTGGTTTTCCATAAGAAAATGAGTTTAAGCCTAAACCAAGGGTTAGTAAACTCATCACATCTTCCCTCTGATTAGGGGTAATGAGAATACCTTAAGTATGAAGTAAACACCTCACACTTAATCACCATGATGTAGGATTAAGATCATTAAACTACTTGTATTTGTTTAGATGTTTTTGTTGTTTTTGTTTAGTGTTAAGTAATGAGTTTAAGCCATAATCAAGGATTTAATGGACCCATTACACCATCCTAATAGAAGGATAATAGATGAGAACATTTAAGCTGAGGAAGGCTCCTCAACTTAATCCATGATTAGGGATTAACCTCATTACATAAGAAGGCCTTTGTTAAATGGATTTTAGTTAATGGTAAGATTAAGAAGTAGATTTTATTGTCTGTAAGACAACTTGAGGGGGACTTGTCCATTAACACTAGGGTTAGTCCTTCTTAACCAATTAAGGAAGAATTAGAAACCTAATGCAAGGCCCAAGCAACAAGCTTGATGTCTTAGTGATTATTAGGTGGAATGATTAAAGGATTTAAACACATTAAGGGTTTAACACTTAGGATTAAAGTTATACACTCCATCCTAATAGAAGGATACAGGCATAACCCTAATCACAAAGCCTTAAAACCTTTAAGGTTTAGTCCTTGATTAAGAGATGAGAAGAGAAGACACAAAGATGAAAAAAAGGTAAAACTAATGGGGGGACTAATCAAACCCCAATTGTGATCATGCTTGGTTGTTCCTAGGGTTTATGAGGCTTGCAAGAAGATCTTCAGAGAAGCCAACAAGGAAGAAGCAGGATGGAAGGAAAAGAAGCAGCAAGAAGCAAGAAAAATCACTTCACTTAAGAAGATAAGTTGCTTGAAGAAAGAAAGAGGAGAAGGAGCATGAATGAGCAAGCTCACTCTAATTCACAAGTAAAAATGCAGCAAAGAATGCATAAAAGAGATGAGAAGAGGTTATGAGAAGTGAAGGCAAATTCACCTCTCAAACAACTTACCACCTGAAAAGTTAGTAAAAGGAAATGAAATGAAATGAAAATGAGATGAAATGCAAAGATGAAAACCAAAATCAGAAGCATATTAAGATGTAAATGATGCTAAGAGATGATACAAACGGTTGTCATGAGATGTGGATGATCATACAAGTAATGAAGATGCAAATGAGACATGAAAGGAAGCATGAAAGTTCATGAATACATATGGAATGTAATGAAAGCATAACATGGCAAATGAATGATGCAATGATCAAACATGATTTCAATGTGTCCTAAGATGTCTTATATGTCATGTGGATGCACAAAATGTCATGGCAAGTTCATGTATGCAAGCATATGAAGAATGAATGCAAATGAAGGCAAAGATTAGGGTTTATGTACAAGATGTAATGCAAAATTCAAAATTAGAAGCAAACCATAAGATAAAAAATTGAAAATGCAATCAAAGTAACCTTAACCCCATATGATACCACACCCCAAAGGAGGAGACCTAACTCTTTACCCTAAGGAAGTTATGCTTTTTCTAAGATTGCTAGGGCTTTAAGGTACCTCACAAGGAAAAATGCAAAACAAATCAAAAATGAAAGATAAATTCATGCCAATTTTACCCTAGAAACTACATGATATGTGAAATGCAATGCAAGATGAACCATTATCAAACTCTTCATGGTTAGGCAGAAAAGATTTTTCTAAGTTAGGGTCAAAATATTGATTTTTAAGAACCCTAATTCCAAAGAAAAATGTCAAAATGGATCAAGAACCAAAAAGAAATTTGTATGAATGGTTTGATAATGTCTCTAAATGTGTCAAGAAGCAATGTGATTTTTTTGGTGATTTTTAGAAACTTAAATGGTATTTTAATTAATTAATTTTCATTAATTAATTAAAATAAACATTTAAATATTCTAAAAATACAAATTTTATGCAAAAAATGAAATAAAAATTATTTTCAGGATGAGAAAAATATTTAGAACCATGATGCAAAAAATAAAATTTTTTAGATGAGTTTTGCTATTTTTAATAAAATGATAAAAAAATGAAAGAAAAATAAAAGAAAATCAATTTTAAGGAAAAAGTAAACCAATCTGAAGGCCAGGGTTTAAATGAAACGCGCGGGAGTTGACTGGCGCGTGTTTGGAAGGCTAGGATTCACTCTGAGATTTTTGAATTTTAAAACATAATTAATTAAATTAATGACTGGATTAGGGTTTTAACACGTGATCTGGACCACTCATCTCACGCGGGAAGGACAAATCCAAGGGCCATCATTCAAAGTTCACTAATTACGCAGATTAGGGCTAATGAGTTTCAGGTGACCGGAACAGTGTTCCGGTCATCTTCTCCGGCGAACCAAAAACCTAAAATCTTCTACAGGTTTCTAAACTCCAAATTTCTAGCCCAGAAATGATCCCCACACATCACTGATCCTAAATCCCCAAACAAAATCCATTTTTCATCCATCAAAAAGCCAAATCAAAGCAAAACGTCTATAGGGCTAAAACTTTCAGAGACTCCATACATGCTCAATATCCCACCATTTTGAAAAGTAAATACATCAACATCATCAGCACAACATAAGGATTCGATTAAGAACTTAAAAATAAGCTTCTGGGAAAAACGTTCTTGAGCTATACCTGAGATTGAACCTCCTAATGCTGAGCTTTATGGACCCTTCTTTGGTGCAAATCCCCTCCTATGAACCTCCTGATGATGAAATGAAGCTTAGAACAAGCTTGTATGGCCTGTTTTGAAGGTTTTGGCTCTGGTGTAGCAGATTTGGAGGGTTGTGTATGTGGTGTTTTAGGCTATTTCAGTGCTTGATTCTTGATCCATAGATGGTATATGACTTGTTGGTGAAGAAAATTTTTAGGTTTGATGGCTGTGGGAAGAGTTTCGAAGAGATGAAGAAATTTTCAGTTTTTATGAATCCTGGCTTATGGGAGGATGCTGGCTTGTGTGTGTGTGTTTCAAGTCCTTGATGTTGTCGCTCCCGAAGATTTGCATCCCGGTACAAGCGCGAACGGTCGGCGAAAAGAACAATGAGAACACACAGCCGTGAACTCACTGGAGAATGAATAGAGTCGCCAGCTAGGCATTTTTATCCCGGAGGAAAGGCAATGCTGCATAAGCCTAGAAAGATACGGATAAGACAGTTTGCGAACCAGAGAGACTGAGAAAGGGGGTTGGTTACAACCTGGGAAGGTATTAGCACCCAGATTGTCCGCCGTACTCGACGGGATCCACGCTTAAAAGATTTGTGTTTTAAAGGGGTAGTGTCAGTGCAATTTGTGTGCAAAAGAGCTGGAAAAGGATGTACAGGTGTCAGTGTAAAGGAAGTGAAGTGTAATATATACAGTGTTAGTGTAAGAATGAGAATGAATTGCTCATAACCATGAGGCTTAAAGAATAATGTTGGAAGGAGGGGGAATATACAGAGACTTTTGTTCGATAACCGTTAAGTTATGCCTACGTATCCTCTCGTGCAATGAGGAAGTCAGAACACCGTAGTTCGACCCAAAGAGACTGAAAGATGAATTGACTTGTGAACTGCTTACTTGCCTATGCTCAAGTGTATGATCTGTCTGGCACAGATGCAAACTGTCTTGCATTAGACGGAAGAAGCAAGTTCTCGTTTGTGAGTGAAGATGATGAGAAAAGAATCCCGAAGGAGACGATTATTGTTTGTTTTTGAGTTTTCAGTCTTTTATTGCTTGTGAAAGCTTGTCATAAGAAAATGAGCTTAAGCCTAAACCAATGGATTAGTAAACTCATCACATCTTCCCTCTGATTAGGGGTAATGAGAATACCTTAAGTGTGAAGTCAGATTCTCACACTTAATCACCTTTGGTATAGGATTAAGATCATTAACCTACTTGTGATTATTTAGATGTTTTTGGTGTTTTTGTTTAGTGTTGAGTAATGAGGTTAAGCCATAATCAAGGATTAAACAGACTCATTACACCATCCTAAAAGAAGGATGATAGATGAGAATGTTTAAGCTGAGGAAAGCTCCTCAACTTAACCCATGATTAGGGATTAAACTCATGACAAAACAAAGCCTCTATTAAGTGGATTTTATTTAATGATATGATGATGAAGTGTTTTTTATGATTTGTAAGACAACTTGAGGGGGACTTGTCCATTAACACTAGGGTTAGTCTTTCTTAACCAATTAAGGAAGAATTAGAACCCTAATGCAAGGCCCAAGTTACAAGTGTGATGTCTTGATGATTATTAAGTGAATTGATTAAGAGATTTAAACACCTTAAGGGTTTAATACTTAGGATTAAAGTTATACACTCCATCCTAAGAGAAGGATGCAGGCATAAGCTTAATCACAAAGTCTTAAAGCCTTTAGGGTTTAGTCCCTGATTATGAGATGAGAAGAGAAGACTCAAGAGAGACACAAAGGTAAAGACTATGGGGGAGACTAATCAAAACCCTAATTCATTGTCATGCTTGGATGATCCTAAGGTTTGTGAGGTTTGCAAGAACAAATCTTCAGAGGAGCCACCAGGAAGCAGATGAACAGGATCAAGAGAAGCAAAATGACTTGCTTCATTCAAGAAGTCAAGTCACTTGAAGAAAGAAGGTGGGAGGAACAAGAATGAGCAAGCTCAATCTCAAACACAAATAGAAATGCAGCAATGGATGCAAGAGAGATGAAAAGAAAAGTATGAGAAGTGAAGGCAAATTCACTTCCCAAGTTTACTTACCACCTGAAATGTTAGAAAGAAATGCAATGCAATGCAAGATGAGATGAAATGGTATGATGCAAAGCAAAACCAGAAGCATGTTGATGATGATTATGATATTATGAGGTGCTACAAACATGAGACAAGGCATGGGGATGTTCATACAAGATTATGAATGCAAATGATGCAAGTTAAGGAGCATGAACAAGCATGAAATGTTATGAATCATACAAGACAAATAACATGGCAAATATGTAATGCAATGGTCAAACATGCTTTCTATATGTCTTAAGATGTCAAATGGATCACAAGAATGCACAAAATGCAATGACAAATCATGTTATGCAAGGAAATGCAAGAAAGATGCAAGAGAAATCCCAAATTAGGGTTCATGAATCAAACATCAAACAAAAACCCAAAACAGAAGCAAACCTTAAGATAAAAAATGGAAAATGGCACCCAAAGAAACCCTAAACCTATAATAAACCACTGCCCAAAGGGGAACTCTCAACTCCTAACCAAACTCAAGATATGATTTTTACAAGTTATTAGGGTTTTTTAGGGTTCTAAACAAAAGAAATGCCAAACAAATGGAAAATGCAAGATCAAATCATGGCCATTTTATCTTAGAAACTACATGCTAAACATAAAACAATGCAAGAAGAATCAATGTCTCAACCTTCTCCAATAGGCAGAAATGAATTTTTGAACTTGTGATCAAAATAATGCACAAAATATGATTTAATTCAATGAAAAATTCTTAAAGTGCATCAAGATCAAAAAAGAAATTTGGTTTGAAGGTTGGACAATGTTTCTAAATGTCTTAGAACATTTCATGAATTTTTTTGTAATTTTTAAATACCTAAAAGTATTTTTAATTAATTAATTTCCATTAATCAATTAAAAATAATCTTTTAAATATTTAAAAATACTTTTTTAATGATGAAAAATAAGATAAAAATATTTTTGTGTCATAAAAATTATTAAAACTCAGAGGAAAAAGTTTCATAATTTTTAGGAATTTTTAACTATTTTTAATAAATTAAACAAAACAAAATAAAAAGAAAATGAAATAAAAAACAAAGTATGCAGTATGAGTGGCTGTGATGGAGGGTTGAATGATCAAAGGGCCCTGCACGCAAGTCAACAAGACTGGGGGTCAGCTCAATCTAAGGCCCAGGTTCAAAATTTCAAAACGCGCGTGATCTAATGGCTGTGGTTGCAAGTTAACTTAATTAAACAGGATTAATTTAATTAAACAAAATTAGGGTTTAATGACCCATCTGATCCGTCCATGAGCGCGCGGGAAACAGCATCCAAGGGACCACATTTGAAGTTTGCTAATTAATGATACTTAGCCCTAATTACACTCAGGCGACCGGAGATGAGCTCCGGTCGTCTTCTCCGGCCATACCAAAACCCTAGCTTCTTATCTAGGCCACCCCAAGCCAAATTAAATGCCCAGAAACAACCCCCACACTTCCTACAACTCAAATCCATGATCAAACATCATTTTACTGGCAAGAACAGCTTGAATCGAAACAAAACAAAAATGGGGCCAAACTTTCAGACACCTGTAAAATGCTCATTTTTCCACCATTTTTGATTCTAAACATATCACCATGATCCTCAAAGCATGCACTTTCACTTTACAACAAAAAATCAAAGCTTTGAGAAAGAAGTTTCATGGCCATACCTGAGGTGACAACTCCTGTTTCTGGGCTTTCAGAGCAGTTTCTTGATGCAAGCTAGCTCCAATGACTCCCCTGGTTCTAATGGCAAGCTTGAAATGAGCTTTAGCAAGCTATTTCAAGAGGTACCAAACTGATATAGCAGAAAGTGAGCTTTGTGTACAGGCTGTTTTAAGTCAATGTGATGGGTGGTTTGGACTCCTTTGAGTGTTTCTGATTTGTTGGTGAAGAGAAATGATGTGTTTGCTGGTTGGATAGTGAGATTCGAAGAGAACTGGTTCTGAGGGTGGGGAATGGTGAAGCTCAGGTCAGGCTTGTTTCAGGCTTGAACTTTGGTGGTTTCAGGTCTATGAAGTGTGGTGAGATGATTGGTGAAGATGGTTCTTGTGTTTTTATGTTGTGGAGGCAGATTCGAAAGCTTATGCAAAATGGAGTGTTTTTGTGAATGTGATGGTGTGAGATGTTTCAGGCTTGCATAGTGTTATGTTTAGCTTGCAAATGGATAGTATAAACTAATCCAATTGGTCAGAGGATGTGACTTGTGCTTTTTGGATAGGTGTAGCCACTTTTGCAAATATGTCAACTTCTTGTAAGATAGGGCATGGGCAACTTCTAGCCAAGTACAAAGGGCATGGTCTGCGCAGCAAAGTGAAGGGAAAGGCTAGGCTTGGTCCAGCATTCAAGGCAGCAAGTTGGTGAAATGTTATGAGTGGTTTTGCAAGTTGTTGTAACTTTGGTTCACATGTGATTCTTTTGCCTAACCAAGCATAAACCATAGGCATTCTTGGTCCAAATCTGATTTTTAGGACTTAGAGAATGTTTATGTGCTGGTTTGAAATGAATTAGAGGCTGCAATATGCATTGGTCCAAGACTTTGCAAAATTTCCACTTAGGGCATGCCTTGAAAATCAATGATTTTAGCCAACTTTGCATTGCCATAACTTTTGATTCAAGAAGAGTTTGATCATGTTCTTGTACTTTTTGAAAAGGGAAAGATGAGATCTACAACTTTCATGACCAAAGTTTTTCCATTTGAAGCCTTTTTGGATCAAGAATCAAGGCTTGAAAATTGACCTAAAATGAAGCATTCTTGAAAAGTCAACTATGCCCAAAAAGTCAACATTTGCAAAAACCCTAAATTCTTGATTTCTATGAACCTCAACCTTCTTCCATGATCAAATAAAGATCATATACACTCAAAATGATGAAGATCACCCCTTGGTTGGGTCATTGGGGGCCTCAGATGCCCTGATTTTGCACTGACTTGTCTGAAAACTCAACTCTTGATCAGATGACTTCCCCATGGAATTTCTTCATGAAAATTGATATGCATACTCCCTATACCATATAGAGATCAATGGAAACAAGAATGACCAAAAAATTTGGGGTTATGGCCTCTGAAACCAAAACCCTAATTTTCAGTCAACTGTGCAGTTCATCCTGGCTCTGCATCCACTCAAACCCTAGTTCTTGTGATTCCTCTGCAATTTTAACTTTGAGGAGATGAAACATGATATAAGAACACATATGGACCCCTTTGAGTTAATTAGTGGCCTTTGGAATGGCTCAAGATGCCTTGGGATTGCTCAGATCACAAACCCTAGGTGCAGATGACTTAGCAACTATCCAGTGAATCAAAAATGTATTATGAGATGATATGTTTGTGTTTATGCATATGAGGATGATCACAAGCCATGGTGTGAATGAGTGAGGGCAAATTTGGGGTGTTTACAGCTGCCCCTATTCAAACATGAGTTAGCTGTGCAGGTTGTAAGCAACGGCTTAACAGGCAAACAAGATAACTTGTGGTTGAATATCAAAGACAGTCCAAAATTTGCACTCACAGAATGAAGAAGAAAAGGGATATAGATTGTAAATGAAGAAAAATAAAGTGTATTGTAAAGTGGGCGACGGAGGACGACCGTCGAGCAGAGGACGACTGCCGGGTAAATAGCAATGGCGGGGACGGCCGACACGCTGGGGAAGGTGAGGAAAATAAAGCAATGACGGGGACGGCCGACATGCTGGGGATAAAAGGTAAAGCTAAGACGGGGACGGCCGACTAGATGGGAAAAATAAAAAAATATCATGATGGGGACGGCCATCAAGATAAAGTTGTAGCATTCTCTGGGGGTTAATGAAACATGACGGGGACGGCCATCAAGTTCATAAAGGTAAAGTAACCAACGATGGGGACGGCCATCGGGCTAAAAAGGGAAAAGGGACCACGACGGGGACGGCCATCGGGTTAAAGAATAAATGAAATAAACAGATGATGGGGGACGGCCATCAAAGGTGAAGGACGATCACCTAGCAGGGGACGGCTGCTCTGTTGGGGATAAAAGAAATATGATGGGGACGGCCATCAAAGGTGGAGGACGACCACCTGGCAGGGTACGGCTGCCGAAAATATCAACGATGGGGACGGCCATCGGATAGAAAAGGTCAACGATGGGGACGGCCATCGGACGAGCATGATGGAGGACGACCATCAAGAAGTGGAGGACGACCACTCAGCAGGGGACGGCTGCTCTCAAGGTTTGTCATGACATAGGACGAATGTCAGATAACCAAAATCAACAATGGGGACGGCCATTGGATAAAGTTGATGAAGGACGATCATCAAAAGGTGGAGGACGACCACCTAGCAGGGGACGGCTGCTAAAAATCAACGATGGGGACGGCCATCGGATGAGCATGATGGAGGAAGACCATCAAGAGGTGGAGGACGACCACCTAGTAGGGTACGGCTGCTCTCGAGGTTTCAGATAAAAGAAAATGCTTTGTTGGTGATCTACTGGGGATATAGTGAACACGGACGAGCGTTCACAACCAAGAAAGGAAAGTATGAGTGTTTGGTATTGTGTATAGATTAAAGATGCGGACGAGTATCCTTAAGAATATGATACGGACGAGTATCACGTAGAAACAAACTGACACATGTTCAGAGATGATGATACGGACGAGTATCAACGGGTTAACAAGGAACACGGACGAGTGTTGAATCTGAAGGGATCCTTCTGGGGAATAGCAGGCACAGACGAGTATCTGTATTCAAGAAGACATAAGTGTTTGACACGGTGTATGGATTAAAGATGCGGACGAGCATCCTTAAGACTATGATACGGACGAGTATCATGTAGAAACAAACACTAGACGCAATGTTCTGAGATGATGATAC
Organism: Lathyrus aphaca; assembly: GCA_963966055.1. NCBI lineage: Eukaryota > Viridiplantae > Streptophyta > Magnoliopsida > Fabales > Fabaceae > Lathyrus > Lathyrus aphaca. The sequence continues at coordinate 146,576,468 of OZ014523.1, forward strand.
GGACGAGTACCAACTGGTTAACAAAGAACAAGGACTACTGTCGAATCTGTGGGGATATGAGATGATGATGTATACAAGATACGGACGAGTATCTGTATAAGTGTACCAATAAGTAGTGAGTGTTGTATTGTATAGATGAGTGTTTTAACTGCTGGGGAGAGTGACACGGACGGGTGTCAAAAGAGAAAAGTATAATATGAACAAGTATCCGCTATATAAAGTCTAGGCGACTGCGCTGGGGATATGATGCGGACGGGTGTCAAGAAAATGTGTATATAAGTATATGTGAGTGCAAAGAGGATGTCCTTGGCTTGCTGCTGGTGATATGACACGGACGGGTGTCATGATGTATCTGTAGTACGGGTGATTTGTTTGTAAAGAGTGTTCAGGCGACTTTACTGGGGAGTGATGACACGGACGGGTGCCAAAAGGTGTATATACTGGTGTTCGCGATTTGTGAGGCAACTGCCTTTGCTGGGACCCTGGTGGGGATTTCTGTACAATGATGATGAGCGGGTTATTATTCACAAGTGTTTATTCATAACATGGCTTATGATTATGCTATGCGTTTGATTTTTGCCGTAATGCTCCGTATTAGACGGAATGCTACGCTCTGAGGGGATAGTATGATGCAAATGCCATGATTATGCAAAGGTACTGATCCGAGACTCGGATCCCGTCGCTGCGAAGATCTCTGGCTGATCTGCTTGAAACAGACATCCCAGCTGGGGATGAGATCACTGGTAGATCTACTGATGTATCTGTTTGGGGATATAGGTCACTGATTGACATATCCTTATAATACGGGACCCAGCTGGGGTTTGCAGAAGCTTTCTCCCTCTCTGTTGTGACTTCTTCACGCGTTGCTCTTCTGGATAGAGGCTGAAGATTCTGTGGGGAGATGATTCCCTGACTCCTGTATTCAGCTGGGGACGACACGGCAACTCGGCTGGGGAATTGTGAGAGGCAACTCAGCTGGGGAGAGCAACAAGCGGCAACTCAGCTGTGGATAGAGCATTTCGGATGCCGAGATTGAGTGTATGTTGATTTGGAAACTTTGCCGGGGAAGTGGGCACTCTCCAGTGCCACGTGGAAGATAGACCGAGTTGATAATGATTCGCCAACTTGCTGAGACGTAACCTGCATGCCCCAGGTTGCGTTCTGGATACCTGCAATCCTGCAAAGGTAAGGAAACGTACAAAAGGTCCCGAGGTATCCCTTACTGGATTCCGTCATAGGAGTTAAGTACTTTCGAGAATAATCACATTCCCTGTAAGCATGTGTTTTTTTTTTATTTTAGAGAAAGGCATCTGTACTTATGCAATTGTATTTTTAGAGATATCAGACAACTCTTTGCAAAACATAAATGTAAAAAACGAAACATGACCGAAAATCTGATTTTATTAATTCATGTGCCCTGAATTGGCGAGATACAGTCAAAGAAACAAATCCCCTGAAATGAGGAGATTGTTACAAATGGAGAAACAAAATGCTGGCAGTGTTGGCGACGCTTTGAGGAGCTTCCTCTCCTGCTATGACTCGTATGACAATGACGTTCTTCTCGTCTTGCTTTCTGGAGAGAGTTGATTCTGATTGAAGCTTGATCCTTTGAAGCTTACCAAGTTGTAAGCGATACAGACGAATTCAGAATGCAGTTGTTCGCTTATTCCCTTATTCTGCATGGATCGCCCTTTCGGGATACCCATTTTTGCCTGAGCTGTCCGATGCGGCTTTTCAACTCAGCGGGTGTACATTTTTCATTTATTTCCCTTATTTTTGCCCGAGTCTTTTATTCTGTTTTTGACTCGCCGGGATGCCCTATTTTTGCCTGGACTTACATTCTGTTTTTATGTCCAGCGGGTCATTTTATGCGAAGTATTTTTTAACTGCATCCGAATTCACAGGGGACGGGAAGTCTTCACCATCCATGGTGCTGAGCATCAGTGCCCCACCAGAGAAAACTTTCTTTACAACGAATGGTCCTTCATAATTTGGAGTCCATTTGCCCCTGTGGTCTGTATGAGGAGGGAGGATTCTTTTCAACACAAGATCCCCTACTTGGTACTCTCGGTGCCTGACTTTCTGATCGAAGGCCTTCTTCATTCTCTTCTGATATAACTGCCCATGGCAGATTGCAGCCAATCTTTTCTCTTCGATCAGACTCAGTTGTTCGTATCGGGCCCGAACCCATTCCGCTTCACTCAGTTTAACATCCATTAATACCCGTAACGAGGGTAGTTCAACTTCAACAGGTAGGACTGCTTCCATACCATATACAAGCTGATACGGTGTTGCCCCAGTGGACGTCCTGATTGACGTGCGGTACCCATGCAAGGCAAACGGTAGCATTTCATGCCAGTCTTTGTATGTGATTACCATCTTCTGCACAATCTTCTTGATATTCTTATTTGCTGCCTCAACAGCGCCGTTCATCTTTGGCCTGTAAGGAGAAGAATTGTGATGTTGGATCTTGAAGTCCCGGCACAGCTCTGCCATCATTTTTTTGTTCAAGTTGGAACCATTATCAGTAATGATTCGCTCGGGCACCCCATACCGACAGATGATGTCTCTCTTCAGGAATCGGGCTACCACTTGCCTTGTAACATTTGCATATGAGGCTGCTTCAACCCACTTGGTGAAATAATCAATGGCAACCAGGATGAATCTGTGGCCATTTGAAGCAGTTGGCTCAATCTTGCCAATCATATCAATGCCCCACATGGCAAAGGGCCACGGTGAAGACATTATGTTCAAAGGATTGGGAGGCACATGCACTTTGTCTGCGTAGATCTGGCATTTGTGGCATTTTCTGGCGTAGGCACAACAGTCTGCATCCATTGTGATCCAATAATAGCCTGATCTTAACAACTTTTTAGCCATTGCATGTCCTCCAGCATGGGTACCAAAAGATCCTTCGTGCACTTCGTGCATCAACAAATCTGCTTCCGTCTTGTCAACACATCGGAGGAGTACCATATCAAAGTTCCTTTTGTATAAAGATCCATCAGTGTTCAGAAAGAAACTTCCAGCAAGCCTCCTCAAAGTCTTTTTATCATTGGAAGATGCCCCAGGTGGGTATGTCTGATCCTCCAAGAAGCACTTAATGTCATGGAACCAAGGCTTATCATCTTTTACAACATCCGCTGCAAATACATATGCAGGTCTGTCGAGTCTGGACACTGAAATCTGAGGTACAAAGTTGGCAGCTTGAACTTTGATCATGGATGAAATGGTAGCAAGAGCATCTGCAAACTGATTCTCGTCCCGAGGGATATACTCAAGCTTGACTGTTGTGAAGAAAGTCAGTAACCTTCTTGTATAATCCCTATAAGGTATCAGATGATCCTGGTGTGTGTACCATTTCCCGTTGGTCTGATTGACTACCAAAGCTGAATCTCCGAATACGGTCAATGTCTTGATCCTGAGGTCAATGGCTTCCTCAAGACCCATAATGCAAGCTTCGTATTCAGCTTCGTTGTTAGTGCAGTTGAAAGTGAGTTTTGCCGAGAAAGGCATGTGAACTCCTTTGGGTGTAATGAGTACTGCACCAACACCACGACCATTCATGTTAACAGCCCCATCAAACATCATAGTCCATTCTTCTTCCGGGTCAGGCCCTTCGGTGTGAGTAGGCTCCTCGTGATCTTTTGCTTTAATGAACATGATGTCTTCATCAGGGAAGTCAAACCTCATAGGCTGGTAGTCATCAATGGGTTGCTCAGCAAGATATTCAGATAGTACACTGCCCTTGATGGCTTTCTGAGATGTGTACTGTATGTCGTATTCTGTGAGAATCATCTGCCATCTTGCAACCCGTCCGGTAAGAGCTGGCTTCTCGAAAATGTACTTAACTGGATCCATTTTTGAGATTAATAAGGTAGTGTGGGTCAACATATACTGTCTCAGTCGGCGAGCAGCCCACGCTAAAGCACAGCAAGTTTTCTCGAGCAGTGAATAACGTTGTTCACAGTCGGTAAACTTTTTGCTTAGGTAGTATATTGCATACTCTTTTCGACCAGACTCGTCATGCTGGCCCAGCACACACCCCATTGACTCTTCTAACACTGTCAAGTACATAATCAGAGGTCTTCCTTCTACTGGAGGCATGAGGATTGGAGGTTCTTGTAAGTACTCTTTGATCTTGTCAAAAGCCTTCTAGCAATCTTCGTTCCACCTGACCGTCTGTTCTTTTCTTAACAGCTTGAACAAGGGTTCGCAGGTCGCTGTAAGGTGAGATATGAACCGCGAAATGTAGTTCAATCGACCTAAGAACCCTCGAACTTCTTTCTCAGTTTTCGGCGCAGGCATTTCTTGAATAGCTTTGACTTTATCAGGGTCAACTTCAATCCCTTTCTCGCTTACAATAAAGCCCAGCAGCTTACCGGATCGCACCCCGAATGTGCATTTGTTGGGGTTCAACTTCAGTTGGTACTTTCTCAGACGCTTGAACAGCTTGAGCAGATTCACCAGATGATCTTCTTCAGTAAGGGACTTGGCGATCATATCATCCACATAACATTCTATTTCCTTGTGGATCATATCGTGGAACAATGTCGCCATAGCCCGTTGATATGTGGCACCAGCATTCTTCAGTCCGAATGGCATCACTTTGTAACAGAACGTGCCCCAAGGTGTAATGAATGTTGTCTTCTCCATGTCTTCAGGTGACATCTTGATCTGATTATACCCTGAAAATCCATCCATGAAGGAGAATACCGAGAACTGAGCCGTGTTATCCACCAATACATCAATGTGAGGTAATGGGAAGTCATCTTTCGGGCTGGCTCTATTCAGATCCCGGTAGTCAACACACATTCTTACTTTGCCGTCTTTCTTAGGCACAGGTACTATATTAGCAACCCACGGTGGATAGCTAGTCACAGCAAGGAACCCGGCGTCCCATTGCTTTTGTACCTCTTCCTTGATTTTCATAGCCATGTCTGGGCGAGTTCGGCGCAACTTCTGTTTAACTGGTGGGCATTCTTCCCTCAAAGGCAGCTTATGCACAACAATGTCGGTATCCAACCCTGGCATATCTTGATACGACCAAGCAAACACATCAACATACTCTTGAAGCAGATCTATCAGTCGTCTCTTCACTGAGTCTTGCAGGCAGGCCCCGATTTTTACTTCCTTCACGTCTTCGTCTGTACCAAGATTAATCACTTCAATCTCCTCCTGGTGAGGAGTAATAACCTTTTCCTCTTGCCTTAACAACCTGGCTAGCTCTTCAGGAAGCTCATATTCTTCATCAACCCCTTCATCAGCTTGATTGATTGGATTGTCAAAGTCATACGATGTCATGGCCGTGCTGTTGTCGGTGCTGTCTGGAAGGCACTCTCTGCAAGGGTTAAGTTTGTTCATTTTAGTGATTGATTTTAATCTTGCTTTAGAAAAAAGTGAAATGAAGTTATCATTTTGAAAACACCGCCATTTATTTTTGTACAAAAAGAAAAATGGAAAAACAGTGAACAAAAAGAAAAAGACTCGTTTGCAAAAAGATGTCTGATATTTCATTAATTTAATCTTGTTTGCACAAAAGTACAGATGGCCCTGATTACAAAATGAGTCTTGTCATCTTGGGCAAGATGCAAGACTTGGATGCATGCTATAAAAATACAGGAAATAATAATTACTCTGCTTGAGTAACTCTTATAATTTCCTGGGAAGACCAGTTCGAGACACTGCTCCCCGGGATCTTTGGACGAATCCAGCTTTCCAGGTTGCGCTCCTCTTCCAGCTCGTCTTCCAGACAGTTGATAGCATCGGGGGTAAGCATCCCCCCACTGACAAAACCTGGCTCTGCAGCAGCCTTTGCTTGATGTTGAGTTGGTCTGTAACCCAACCCAAACTTGTCCTTCTTCTCCTCCACAGCTAAAACCTTGCCCCAGCCTAGGGCAGTTCCTTCTTCAACAACCTTCCGGGCTTGTTGGTAAGATGACATTGGAGTACCAGATACAGCAGATGCTTCATTCACATTCATAGCTTCAAACCCCTGGCTCATTGTTTCATGGATCTCTCCATCCATTTCAATGTACTTATAGGTTGCCAGGTGGCTGACAAAAATGTCCTCCTCTCCACAGATTGTGACAACTTGGCCTTCCCACTCAAATTTTAACTTTTGGTGAAGGGTAGACGTTATTGCGCCGGCGGCGTGAATCCAGGGTCTACCCAACAAACAGCTGTAGGCGGGCTGAATGTCCATCACATAAAAGATAGTTTTAAAAGTCTGTGGGCCAATTGTCACAGGCAGCTCAATCTCTCCCAGAACCGATCTTTTCGAACCATCAAAGGCTCGTACCACCAGGTTGCTGGGTCTCAATGCCAATCCATCATATTCTAACTTCACCAGAGCCTTCTTTGGTAAGACATTCAGGGAAGAACCTGTGTCCACCAGCACATGAGAAAGGACAGCTCCTTTGCATTCCATGGTTATGTGCAAGGCTTTGTTGTGGTTGCGGCCATCCGCTGTCAAGTCAGAATTGGTAAACCCTAGCCCATTGCTAGCAGTAACATTTCCAACCACGGTTTCCAACTGGTTGACAGTAATCTCTTCAGGCACGTAAGCTGCGTGCAAGACCTTGAGTAGTGCATTCCGATGGGCTTCGGAGCACATAAGCAGTGAGAGGATAGAGATTTTGGATGGCGTCTGGTGAAGTTGATCCACAATTTTGTAATCACTCTTTTTGATGATTCTCATAAACTCATCAACTTCTTGATCGAACGGTGTCTTCAAGGCTTCTTTAACAGCTTGATCTTCCTGCACAGGGCTCTTTCCTTTTGCCTTGGCAGCAGCTTCTGCTTCGGCAGTAGGTCTTTGAACTTGTGAGGCGAAGAGACGTCCGCTTCGAGTGAAGCCTCCGCCTCCCCCCACATTATCTACTTGTGGTGCAGGTGTTGATGTTTCAAGAGTGATTCTTTTCCCTTCGCAGTACACGTCGGAGCCATAGTGCCAAGGGATGGCCCTATTGCTTTCATATGGTACTGGTCCAGGCACCGTGACAGTGACTGGACTGATTGCTGCTGCTGAAGGGACTGTAATTGTCTGTGGATCATAAAAGATTGTAACTGGTGCTCTGGTGGGAGCAGCACCTTCTGAATGGTAGGCGGAATTATTTTCAGGATCGTAGAATATGGTAACAGTGGAGACATCTTCATGATTGATTGCTGGTGTTGCAGGAGGTACTGTTGAAAGGACTGTTGTTGCTGTTGTTGATGGAGATTCGAAATGGAATGAAGCTGAAGTTGTAGCAGGAGAAACTGTTGAAAACTGATCATTTGGGAAGACAGATGAAGTACTTGTCGGTGTTGCTGATGAATTGTCGGGAACAATAGTTGCTGCATTTGTAGGAGGGTCTGAAACCGTTGTTGACGAAGTTGCCGGATTTGTCGGAAATGATGTAGTGATCTGTAGCAAGCCACTCTGAATAAGGCTGTCAATGCCATTCCTCAGGTCCTCACACCCATTCCATGAGATGTTGCAGTAGGGACACCCTAGTTCACACCCCGGAAATATTTGGTTTTCACGGAGTTGAGCTTTGATTTCCACCAATGGTGTCCTGATCTGATCCACACTGGTTATTAAATAAGACGGTTGGTCTTCTTCAATAGCGTTAATTCGGGGACCACCATGGTTTGGCATTGGGTTTTTATTGACATTGGGCGGAGGTGCAAAATTCAGAGCCTTGGAGTCTACCAAGTCTTGTACCTTCATATGCAGAGCCCTGCATTTTTCTGTACTGTGACCAGGTGCGTTTGAGTGAAAAGCACACCTAGAATTGGAGTCATAGTTTCTTGGTAGACTGTTGGGATCCGGAGGTGCCAACGTTCTTAGTTCAACTAGGTTGAGTTTCAGAAGTTGTGGCAGCAAGGCAGCATACGGCATTGGGATCGGGTTGATCACTCTGTTAGCTTGGGATGGCCTCTGTTGGAATGGCCTCTGTTGATTGTTGTTGCTGGAGTTGTTGTTGTTGTAGTTTCTTGGAGGATATTGATTCTGCTGATACTGGGGTTGTTGTTGGAAGTTTTGTTGAGGAGGTTGATAGGCTGGCTGTGGATGAGCTGGAGCAGGAATGGTGACTGCTGCTATTGTCCTTTGAACATACTGGGGCCTACCCCTGTTGGTGTGAATGGCATTGGTCTCGCCAGTTCTTCTCGGGCCTGCAAAAGGCTTTCTTGTATTGCTGGACGAGCTGGCACCATTGTCAGAGATCTTACCCATTTTTAACAGGCTTTCAATTCTCTCCCCAGCTATAACAACATCTGCGAAGCTAGTGGAAGAGAAAGCAGCCAACCTGTCAATATACGTTCCCTGGAGAGTGTTCATAAACATGTCTGCCATTTCTCTCTCAGACATTGGTGGTTGAACGGCAGCAGCCAATTGCCTCCATCTCTGGGCATATTCTCGGAAACTTTCCCTTGACGACTGTGACATTCCCATTAGGAGAGTCCTGTTGGGTGCCATGTCTAGATTATACTGATACTGTCTGATGAAGGCCTCTGCCAGGTCCTTCCAGCATCTAATTGTTGCTCTTATCAGATGGGAATACCACTCCCTCGAAGCTCCAGTCAAGCTATCTTCAAAATAGAACATCCACAATTTCTCATCCATTGTATAGGCCTTCAGCCTTCCCAGAAATGATTGCAAATGAGTCCGGGGGCATGAAGTCCCATTATACTTTTCGAAACAAGGAGGCTTGAACTTATGGGGGATCCTGACCCCGTCTACCAAACCCATGTCCATGACGTCGAAACCCAAAGAATTTTGAGACTCCAGTGACCTCAACTTCTCAGCTATTTCCTCCAATCGTCTATCATAAGTTTCCTCTCCAGCACCCATTACTGTAAATTGGTCCTCCTGAGGATCCTCTTGAAGTACTCTGGCTGCAGTGGCTGTTCCTTGAACATTTGCAGGAATGTTAATCTCAGGATGTAGATGTGGGCCAAACACAGGAGGGTTAACATGGGGTTGCACCCGTTCATTGTTACTTGTGCCAGCAGTTCCCACATGGGGTTCCTCTTGATTCCTCCCTTCTACCAAGGCTCTGAGCCTCTCCTGGCTTTGAGCTAAATTGTTCATTACTTCCATGAACTGTGTTATCTGAGTTCTCATCTCCAACCTTTCGTTGGCCATCTGGTTTCTGACCTCTGTAAGGTCCTGCTGCATCTGATCCATCTGAATTCCCGGAAGGTTGTTTCTAGTTGGGTACCTGTGTGGCCTGTTGAGGGGAAATACCCGGCGGCGAGCAATAATTCCTGAATATCACAACAGAGGTTAGCAACAACAAAACAAAAACCTACAAAACAAACAAAAGGGTTAGCATGCAATGCAGTTATGCTTATTTGCTCTCAAGGTATCCGGTTCGGCATTCAGTTTTGACCCTTCCAGACCTTTGAAGATGATGCTGTTGAAGTTGCTTTTGAAGTAACCCAGATGGAAACTAACACAAATATATTACAAAAGGTGAAGTAATACAATTTGTTCTTTTTACAACACAAGCCCGCTAAGGGGTCAAAATACATCACAAAAAAGCAAAAGTACATGGAATAGGGATAACAACAAGCAAATGATCAAACTCCAAGGCCAAACTCATCCTCACGAACTTCCTTAAGAAGTGCTTCGGTCACAGGATCAGCCGGATGCTCCGTGAGACCTCTGATGAGAAGGTTTCCTGCTGCAACAGCTGCAGTCAATTTCTTATTCTGGCTTTGGTCCTTAGACCTCTTCACTCCAGCTCTGATTTCCAGCTCTGATATTTCCTTTTGGGCTGCTGCCAGGGCTTTTTCCATCTGCTCCATCTTGTCCTGAACTCTCTTGTCTTCTAGAGTACGGGCCTCAGTGATCCGGACCCACCTGGCCTGACTCTCTTTCAAATACAAGTCTGTCCTTGCTCTCTGGAACTGGGCTTCTTTACAAGCATTCTTCAGAATCTGCTCACCAGCTTTAGACTTGTTGATATAATCTCCAGACTTCTCAATTTTAGTCAAGTGTTCCACCCTCAACTTCTCCAGTCTCTCAATCTCCCTCACACCTTCACTCCTTTCCCTGAGGGTCTTCTGCAAAGCCTGGGTTAACTTCTCATTTCTTTCCTTCAAGCTCTCAAACTCCTCCAAACTGATGGTGGCAGGGGGTGGTGCTGAAGATGACTCAGGCATGCCTTCTATGGTGAAGGGCATTCCAGAGAATTGGGCCCTAGCATGGGACCACTCATAATATTGTGCTGATGCCACATTATTGCACTTACCCAGAATGGTGATTCCCTTAGTTTGAACATGATCCCAGGCCCAGGCAGCCTGCCTAACAACAGCCAAACTAATCTTGTTCTCACAGTAGAGGGTCTCAACCAAGTCTTGCTCCCTAGGAGTATGGACCAGTGCATAGCCTAATTGCCTCCTGAACAGCAGAGGGTTGTAATTGATACTTCCCTTGACCCCTATTAAAGGCACATTGGGAAAGTGCCCACAGCTTGTAATGATATCTCTGCCCTTGGTGCTTTGAGCACACCATCTGATGTCTGCTGAAGTGAGAGTAGTGAGCCTCTTAGCCCAGTTGCTTTGCTGATGAGGATTTAGGAATGCATCTGTCCTGGGTAGATGCCTGAGAAGCCAAGCATGGAATAATGGAGCACAACACCTTACTAGCCTCCCCCTCTGCTTCTCATTCTTCTGATGTACTGAGTAATAGAGATCTCCTAACAAGGTTGGCACTGGGTTCTTCAGGATGAACAAATGGATGGCATTCTTGCTAATGAATCGTGGCTCATCTGCAAACAACACAATTCCATATACACTTAAGGCCAACAGAGCACAAACAGCTTTCCACTCCCCCAGGGAGGCTTTCAGACTAGCTTGAGAAATCAGGAAGTCCAGATGAAATCCAGGGATCCCAGCTTTAGAGGTCATATGCTGCTCAATTAGGACAGGCTCCAGGTGCAAAGCTTTTGCTATCTCTCCATTGCTGGGAGGGACCATTTCAGGGTTGAAAGGGATTTCTCTCTTGATAGGCAAACCAATCAAAGATGAGTATTCTTCTAATAGAGGGCCCAACTGGAAGTCTTGAAAGGTGAAACATCTCAATGGGGGGTCATAAAACTGAATGCAGGTGTGGATCAAACTCCTCTGAGATGGGTCCAAATCCATGACCAAGTCAAGTATATCCCCATAACTCTCCCTGAACAAGGGTATGTGCTCTGGAGTGATCAGGGTTTGGATCCTCCTGATGTCTGATAAGTCTGGTTGGAAGAAATGATAAGTGATGTTGCTTTTCTTTGGAGCCATGATGCTGAGGACTGAGTAGGATAAGTGCTGATGAAGATGCTGAGAAGTGGGTCACTGGCTGGCTAGTGCAAGTAACTGAAGTATATGGCTGACAAGCTGAAGCAAGTGCTGGTGGAGATAGGTCAATATAGCAGATGGGGTCAAAACCAAAACCAGATGAAGGTGGATACCCTGAAACACAAATAAGCAAATGTTAATATGATGCAATGGGTATGCATGCAAATGAAATGCAAGGGTTCGTGACTGAGCTGGATCTGATCAAAATGCCCTGGTATAAGTCCATGTGTGTCCAAGAATTCCAGATGGAGGTCTATAAATCCAGTAACCAGGGTGGGGGGGCTCAAATAAAGAACCACAAGTCCAGGGTTTTAGAATCACAAGAACTATCCAAAATGGAGCATTCTTAACAAAGTCAAAGTAACAGGGTATTCTGAGGTCAAGGTACCTGCAAACCTGTAAACAGCCCAACCCCATCACAGGTGGTGATCTAGAACAAGGATCCTCAGACTTGGATCAGTTATGAGAAGTGTAAACACTTCTAACCCGGAGGTACAGTGTTTACAATAACCATAACAATTCCTCCTCTAATTCACCTCAGTTTCTGAAGGTCAATACTAAAAAGGTCATCCAGACTTAGCAGGCTTCCCAGATAGCCCTAGCATTGCAGGAAATCTGCAACACAGAGTTCTCAAGAAGAAACCCATATCTGAACCGTGTTTCATATTCCCGCACCAGACCGAAATGGAATGGGAAAGAATATGATTCACTCTAGCCTAGGTGTCACTCAGGTCCCAGGTATAGGACCTTAACTCTCAATGAAACACCCACCCACCAAAGCAACAAAACAAATCCAGCCAGCACAGTGACAGTATGATATATATAAATGCAATAAAGAAAGCAGTAAAGTAACTGTACATAAAGCAAAATAAATACAAATATACAAACACAGATAACACATAACACCCCAATAAACACAAATCAATCAAACGCTAGGAAGAACCCACAAAAAGAACCAGAAGCCCTGGTTGCAGTATCAGGGTCCCCAGCAGAGTCGCCAAGCTGTCGCTCCCGAAGATTTGCATCCCGGTACAAGCGCGAACGGTCGGCGAAAAGAACAATGAGAACACACAGCCGTGAACTCACTAGAGAATGAATAGAGTCGCTAGCTAGGCATTTTTATCCCGGAGGAAAGGCAATGCTGCATAAGCCTAGAAAGATACGGATAAGACGGTTTGCGAACCAGAGAGACTGAGAAAGGGGGTTGGTTACAACCTGGGAAGGTATTAGCACCCAGATTGTCCGCCGTACTCGACGGGATCCACGCTTAAAAGATTTGTGTTTTAAAGGGGTAGTGTCAGTGCAATTTGTGTGCAAAAGAGCTGGAAAAGGATGTACAGGTGTCAGTGTATAGGAAGTGAAGTGTAATATATACAGTGTTAGTGTAAGAATGAGAATGAATTGCTCATAACCATGAGGCTTAAAGAATAATGTTGGAAGGAGGGGGAATATACAGAGACTTTTGTTCGATAACCGTTAAGTTATGCCTACGTATCCTCTCGTGCAATGAGGAAGTCAGAACACCGTAGTTCGACCCAAAGAGACTGAAAGATGAATTGACTTGTGAACTGCTTACTTGCCTATGCTCAAGTGTATGATCTGTCTGGCACAGATGCAAACTGTCTTGCATTAGACGGAAGAAGCAAGTTCTCGTTTGTGAGTGAAGATGATGAGAAAAGAATCCCGAAGGAGACGATTATTGTTTGTTTTTGAGTTTTCAGTCTTTTATTGCTTGTGAAAGCTTGTCATAAGAAAATGAGCTTAAGCCTAAACCAATGGATTAGTAAACTCATCACATCTTCCCTCTGATTAGGGGTAATGAGAATACCTTAAGTGTGAAGTCAGATTCTCACACTTAATCACCTTTGGTATAGGATTAAGATCATTAACCTACTTGTGATTATTTAGATGTTTTTGGTGTTTTTGTTTAGTGTTGAGTAATGAGGTTAAGCCATAATCAAGGATTAAACAGACTCATTACACCATCCTAAAAGAAGGATGATAGATGAGAATGTTTAAGCTGAGGAAAGCTCCTCAACTTAACCCATGATTAGGGATTAAACTCATGACAAAACAAAGCCTCTATTAAGTGGATTTTATTTAATGATATGATGATGAAGTGTTTTTTATGATTTGTAAGACAACTTGAGGGGGACTTGTCCATTAACACTAGGGTTAGTCTTTCTTAACCAATTAAGGAAGAATTAGAACCCTAATGCAAGGCCCAAGTTACAAGTGTGATGTCTTGATGATTATTAAGTGAATTGATTAAGAGATTTAAACACCTTAAGGGTTTAATACTTAGGATTAAAGTTATACACTCCATCCTAAGAGAAGGATGCAGGCATAAGCTTAATCACAAAGTCTTAAAGCCTTTAGGGTTTAGTCCCTGATTATGAGATGAGAAGAGAAGACTCAAGAGAGACACAAAGGTAAAGACTATGGGGGAGACTAATCAAAACCCTAATTCATTGTCATGCTTGGATGATCCTAAGGTTTGTGAGGTTTGCAAGAACAAATCTTCAGAGGAGCCACCAGGAAGCAGATGAACAGGATCAAGAGAAGCAAAATGACTTGCTTCATTCAAGAAGTCAAGTCACTTGAAGAAAGAAGGTGGGAGGAACAAGAATGAGCAAGCTCAATCTCAAACACAAATAGAAATGCAGCAATGGATGCAAGAGAGATGAAAAGAAAAGTATGAGAAGTGAAGGCAAATTCACTTCCCAAGTTTACTTACCACCTGAAATGTTAGAAAGAAATGCAATGCAATGCAAGATGAGATGAAATGGTATGATGCAAAGCAAAACCAGAAGCATGTTGATGATGATTATGATATTATGAGGTGCTGCAAACATGAGACAAGGCATGGGGATGTTCATACAAGATTATGAATGCAAATGATGCAAGTTAAGGAGCATGAACAAGCATGAAATGTTATGAATCATACAAGACAAATAACATGGCAAATATGTAATGCAATGGTCAAACATGCTTTCTATATGTCTTAAGATGTCAAATGGATCACAAGAATGCACAAAATGCAATGACAAATCATGTTATGCAAGGAAATGCAAGAAAGATGCAAGAGAAATCCCAAATTAGGGTTCATGAATCAAACATCAAACAAAAACCCAAAACAGAAGCAAACCTTAAGATAAAAAATGGAAAATGGCACCCAAAGAAACCCTAAACCTATAATAAACCACTGCCCAAAGGGGAACTCTCAACTCCTAACCAAACTCAAGATATGATTTTTACAAGTTATTAGGGTTTTTTAGGGTTCTAAACAAAAGAAATGCCAAACAAATGGAAAATGCAAGATCAAATCATGGCCATTTTATCTTAGAAACTACATGCTAAACATAAAACAATGCAAGAAGAATCAATGTCTCAACCTTCTCCAATAGGCAGAAATGAATTTTTGAACTTGTGATCAAAATAATGCACAAAATATGATTTAATTCAATGAAAAATTCTTAAAGTGCATCAAGATCAAAAAAGAAATTTGGTTTGAAGGTTGGACAATGTTTCTAAATGTCTTAGAACATTTCATGAATTTTTTTGTAATTTTTAAATACCTAAAAGTATTTTTAATTAATTAATTTCCATTAATCAATTAAAAATAATCTTTTAAATATTTAAAAATACTTTTTTAATGATGAAAAATAAGATAAAAATATTTTTGTGTCATAAAAATTATTAAAACTCAGAGGAAAAAGTTTCATAATTTTTAGGAATTTTTAACTATTTTTAATAAATTAAACAAAACAAAATAAAAAGAAAATGAAATAAAAAACAAAGTATGCAGTATGAGTGGCTGTGATGGAGGGTTGAATGATCAAAGGGCCCTGCACGCAAGTCAACAAGACTGGGGGTCAGCTCAATCTAAGGCCCAGGTTCAAAATTTCAAAACGCGCGTGATCTAATGGCTGTGGTTGCAAGTTAACTTAATTAAACAAAATTAATTTAATTAAACAAAATTAGGGTTTAATGACCCATCTGATCCGTCCATGAGCGCGCGGGAAACAGCATCCAAGGGACCACATTTGAAGTTTGCTAATTAATGATACTTAGCCCTAATTACACTCAGGCGACCGGAGATGAGCTCCGGTCGTCTTCTCCGGCCATACCAAAACCCTAGCTTCTTATCTAGGCCACCCCAAGCCAAATTAAATGCCCAGAAACAACCCCCACACTTCCTACAACTCAAATCCATGATCAAACATCATTTTACTGGCAAGAACAGCTTGAATCGAAACAAAACAAAAATGGGGCCAAACTTTCAGACACCTGTAAAATGCTCATTTTTCCACCATTTTTGATTCTAAACATATCACCATGATCCTCAAAGCATGCACTTTCACTTTACAACAAAAAATCAAAGCTTTGAGAAAGAAGTTTCATGGCCATACCTGAGGTGACAACTCCTGTTTCTGGGCTTTCAGAGCAATTTCTTGATGCAAGCTAGCTCCAATGACTCCCCTGGTTCTAATGGCAAGCTTGAAATGAGCTTTAGCAAGCTATTTCAAGAGGTACCAAACTGATATAGCAGAAAGTGAGCTTTGTGTACAGGCTGTTTTAAGTCAATGTGATGGGTGGTTTGGACTCCTTTGAGTGTTTCTGATTTGTTGGTGAAGAGAAATGATGTGTTTGCTGGCTGGATAGTGAGATTCGAAGAGAACTGGTTCTGAGGGTGGGGAATGGTGAAGCTCAGGTCAGGCTTGTTTCAGGCTTGAACTTTGGTGGTTTCAGGTCTATGAAGTGTGGTGAGATGATTGGTGAAGATGGTTCTTGTGTTTTTATGTTGTGGAGGCAGATTCGAAAGCTTATGCAAAATGGAGTGTTTTTGTGAATGTGATGGTGTGAGATGTTTCAGGCTTGCATAGTGTTATGTTTAGCTTGCAAATGGATAGTATAAACTAATCCAATTGGTCAGAGGATGTGACTTGTGCTTTTTGGATAGGTGTAGCCACTTTTGCAAATATGTCAACTTCTTGTAAGATAGGGCATGGGCAACTTCTAGCCAAGTACAAAGGGCATGGTCTGCGCAGCAAAGTGAAGGGAAAGGCTAGGCTTGGTCCAGCATTCAAGGCAGCAAGTTGGTGAAATGTTATGAGTGGTTTTGCAAGTTGTTGTAACTTTGGTTCACATGTGATTCTTTTGCCTAACCAAGCATAAACCATAGGCATTCTTGGTCCAAATCTGATTTTTAGGACTTAGAGAATGTTTATGTGCTGGTTTGAAATGAATTAGAGGCTGCAATATGCATTGGTCCAAGACTTTGCAAAATTTCCACTTAGGGCATGCCTTGAAAATCAATGATTTTAGCCAACTTTGCATTGCCATAACTTTTGATTCAAGAAGAGTTTGATCATGTTCTTGTACTTTTTGAAAAGGGAAAGATGAGATCTACAACTTTCATGACCAAAGTTTTTCCATTTGAAGCCTTTTTGGATCAAGAATCAAGGCTTGAAAATTGACCTAAAATGAAGCATTCTTGAAAAGTCAACTATGCCCAAAAAGTCAACATTTGCAAAAACCCTAAATTCTTGATTTCTATGAACCTCAACCTTCTTCCATGATCAAATAAAGATCATATACACTCAAAATGATGAAGATCACCCCTTGGTTGGGTCATTGGGGGCCTCAGATGCCCTGATTTTGCACTGACTTGTCTGAAAAGTCAACTCTTGATCAGATGACTTCCCCATGGAATTTCTTCATGAAAATTCCCTATACCATATAGAGATCAATGGAAACAAGAATGACCAAAAAATTTGGGGTTATGGCCTCTGAAACCAAAACCCTAATTTTCAGTCAACTGTGCAGTTCATCCTGGCTCTGCATCCACTCAAACCCTAGTTCTTGTGATTCCTATGCAATTTTGACTTTGAGGAGATGAAACATGATATAAGAACACATATGGACCCCTTTGAGTTAATTAGTGGCCTTTGGAATGGCTCAAGATGCCTTGGGATTGCTCAGATCACAAACCCTAGGTGCAGATGACTTAGCAACTATCCAGTGAATCAAAAATGTATTATGAGATGATATGTTTGTGTTTATGCATATGAGGATGATCACAAGCCATGGTGTGAATGAGTGAGGGCAAATTTGGGGTGTTTACAGATGTCCCCATAATATATTCTGATTGGGCAGAGGGTTGGTAATGTCACAGTTTGATTGGTATGGGCAAAGATGCAAAAAGTCAAGATTTTGTGTACCATAGGTATGGCTCGGGTCAGAGGAGATCTTGGGGATTGTCCTGCTTCAGCTTGAGTCAAGTAAGGCCTTTGGATCTGATTTTGTGAGCTGGAGGGTCTTGATCAAGAGTTTTCAAGGTTCTTGCATATTTCCCTCTTTGGAATTCTTTGTGAACCAAGGCAATGAAACCTATGAACTCTTGGGCAATTTGCAGAAAAATGGACCACATGAAGTTGTTATGATGCTTTGAAATCACTTAGCAACTAATCCAATCATTAGAAGTCCCTTTTGCAAAAATATTCCATTCTTGAAGATTTATGAGAAACGCCTTATGGTGACTTGTAATTCAAGGCATGAAGCTTTGTGAATTGCTGCAAAATTCTGAATTTTAGGTCATATGCTATGTTTGTGTAATGGTTAGAAGTGTGTTTGAAGTCACAAAATGCTTTGGCAAGTAGTTTTGCAAGTTTCCCTCTTTGGTACATAAGTGAAATTTTGTGATTTTTCCCAACTTTGCAAAGCCATAACTTGAGTTCTATGATGAATTAGATCAAGTTCTTGTACTTTTTGAAAAAGGAATGATCCAATCTACAACTTTCATGACCAAGAATTTTTCATTTGAAACATTTTTGAATCAAAAAGAGGAGGTTGAAAAACTTTCCCAAAATGGCAAGTTTGCATTACAAGTCACTTTCCCAAAATAGCAACTTTGCAAATGGCTTGAAATTCTTCAATTTTGTGAACTTATAACTTATTCTAAGACGAAATAAAGATCATAGACACCCAAAATGATGGAGAAGACCCTTTGGTTGGGAGATTGGGGGCCTCAGATGCCCTGATTTTGC
This sequence comes from Lathyrus aphaca, assembly GCA_963966055.1. Taxonomy (NCBI): domain Eukaryota; kingdom Viridiplantae; phylum Streptophyta; class Magnoliopsida; order Fabales; family Fabaceae; genus Lathyrus; species Lathyrus aphaca. The sequence goes on from OZ014523.1 coordinate 146,594,851, forward strand.
ACTGACTTGTTCAAGAAGTTATCTATTGATCATATGCCTTCCCCATTGAATTTCTTCATGAAAATTGGTATTCATGAACTTTATATCATATAGAGACCAATAGAAACAAGAATGACCAAAATTTTTGGATTTATGACCTCTGAAACCAAAACCCTAATTTTAGGTCATCTGTGTAGTTAAACCTGGCTCTACTTCCATGCCTTTCTTAGTTCTTGTGATTCTCTGACTTTATTGGTCTTGGGAGGATATAATATGATGCTTGATCATACATGGACCCTCTTAAGATGATTAGAGACCTTTGGAAATGCTCAGATAGCTCAGGGATGGCTTAGATCACAAACCCTAGATGCAGATGACTTTGAACCAATGCAGTGAAGCAAAATTGCAATATGAGATGATATGATTGAAATTATGCAAATGAAAAAAATCACAAGCCATGGTGAAATGAGTGAGGGATAATTTGGGGTGTTTACAGCTTCCCCTATTCAAACATGAGTTAGCTGTGCAGGATGTAAGCGCCTGGCTTAACAGACAAACAAGATAACTTGTGGTTGAATACCAAAGACAGTCTGAAATTTGCACTCACTGGGGAGAAGAAGAAAATGGATATAGATTGTAAAAGAAAATAAAGTATGATTATAAAGTGCGAGCGAAGGAGGACGACCATAGGGCAGAGGACGACTGCTGGGGATAAAGCAATGACGGGGACGATCGGCATGCTGGGAAAATAAAGAGACCATGATGGGGACGGTCATCAGGCAAAGTAATAAGACTCTCTGGAGATTAAAGGTAAAGGAAATGATGGGGACGACCATCGGGTTGAAGAAATAAATGATGAGGGACGGTCATTAAAGGTGAAGGACGATCACCTAGCAGGGGACGACTGCTCCGTTGGGGATAAGGATGAGGGACGGTCATCCAAGGTGAAGAACGATCACCTGGAAGGGTACGGATGTCAGATAGAAAGAGTCGACGATGGGGACTACCATCGGATAAGCATGATGAAGGACAATCATCAAAAGGTGAAGGACGATCACCTAGCAGGGTACAGCTACTCTCGGGGTTTGTCATGACATAGGACGAATGTCAGATAACAAGATCAACGATGGGGATGACCATCGGATAAAATGATGAAGGACGATCATCAAAAGGGTGAAGGACGATCACCTAGAAGGGTACGACTGCTAAAATATCACGACCTAGGACGAATGTCGGATAGGGAAGGGTTCCAATAATGGAGACTTCGCTGGGGGATGATGAAGGATGATAATCAAAGGTGAAGGATGATCACCTGGCAGGGTACGGCTGCCGAGAGTATCATGACATAGGACGAATTTCAGATAGAAATAAAATAATTTTGCTGGAGAATCTTCTAGGGAATGGTAGATACAGACGAGTGTCTACATTCAAGAAAGGAAAGGTATAGGTGTTCGACGCTGTGTATAGATTAAAGATGTGGACGAGCATCCTTAAGACTACGATACGGACAAGTAACGGTAGGAACCAACGCTGACACATGTTCAGAGATGATGGTACGGACGAGTACCAACTGGTTAACAAAAAACACGGACGAGTGTCGACTCTGAGGGGAAAAAGGTGTGTATGCAAGATACAGACGAGTATCTGTATGAGTGAAAATAAACATGAGTGAGACACAGACGAGTGTTCAACATGCTGGGGAGAGTATGATACAGACGAGTATCATAAAAGGAAGTGTATAAGTTATGAGTGTAAAAGATATTCTGAAGATCTGTGGGGATAAGATGACACAGACGGGTGTCGGAAGAAGAGTACTATAAACAAGTGTTTGAGTTTCCAATAAGTGTTTAGGCAACCATGTTGGGGAAAGGTGACACGGACGAGTGTCCAAAGAGTGTATAGATATCTGTTTGTGGAGAATGTTCTGGCGACTTTACTGGGGAATGATGTCACGGACGAGTGCCAAAAGGAGCTTGTATCTGCATTTTGAGATTGCAAAGGGGATGCTTTGGCTTTCTGCTTTGACTGTGAGTCTTTGTATATATATATATATATATATATATATATATATATATATATATATATATATATATATATATATATATTGTTGATGGAAAGTAGGTATATACAGGTATTTTGATTCAAAACATGGCTTATGATTATGCAATATGTTTGATTTTTGCCGTAATGCTCCATATTAGATGGAATGCTACGCTATGAGGGGGAAATATGATGCGAATGCTATGATTATGCAAAAGATATCGATCCGGGGTTCGGATCGCATTGCTGTGAAGATCTCTGGCTGATCTTCTTTGAAAGAATGTCCCAGCTGGGGGCAAAGATCATTGGTAGATCTGATAAGATGTATGACTGCTTGGGGAAATAGGTCATTGATAGACCTATCCTAATGATGAGGAGCCCTGCTGTGGCTGTGGAAACTTTCGTCACTTTGTTGTGAGATCTTCAGACATTGCTCTTCTGGATAGAGGCTGAAACTCTGTGGGGAGAAGGTTCCCTGTCTTTGCACTTGGCGGGGGAGGAAAGATCACTGAACGATCTTCCTAGTGATTTCTGTAGAAGCCCTGCTGAGGATGATGGATTTAGCTGGGGAAATGAGCCCCTCCTGATGTTGTCCTGGAGAAAGTGCTGGAGAAATTATGTCTGGCTACTCTGATGGGGAGAAAGCAGCTCTGGTGCTGTTTGGAAGATGTGCCGAGGAAATAATGATCGGGCAGCTTGCTGGGGAGAAGCTTTCATGCCCCATGTTGCGTTTTGAATACCTGCAATCCTGTTATGACAAAGAAACATACAAGTACCCCGAGGTATCCCTTACTGGATTCCATCATAGGAGTTTAGACACTCCTAGGAATAATATATTTCCTGTTAAGCATGTAATTTTTTAGAAAAGACGTATCTGTATTTATGCAAAAATTATATCAAGGATATCAGACATTTTTGCAAATAAAGTGTACGAGACGAAATATGACTGAAAATCCAATTTTATTAATTTGTGTGCCCTGAATTGGAAAATACAGTTGAGGAAACAGATCCCCTGAAATGAGGAGATTGTTACAAATTGAGAAACAAAAAGGTGCTGGAAATGTTGATGACGCTTCAGTGTGCTTCCCATTTGCTATGACCCGTATGACTTTTGACGTTCTTCTCATCCTGCTTTCTGAAAAAGGCTGATTCTGACCGACGCTTGAACCTTCCGAAGCTTGCCATGTAGTAAGTGATACAGACGAATTCAGAATGCAGTTGTTCCCTTATTCCCTGATTTTGCGTGGATCGCCCTTTTGGGTTTTCAATCCACCAGGATACCCATTTTTGCCTGAGCTGTCCAATGTGGCTTTTCAACTCAGCGGGTGTACAAATTTTTTATTCATTTTCCCTTATTTTTTCCCGAGTCTTTTATTCTGTTTTTGACTCGCCGGGATGCCCTATTTTTGCCTAGACTTACATTCTGTTTTTATGACCAGCGGGTCATTTTATGCGAAGGGGACAGGAAGTCTTCACCATCCATAGTACTGAGCATCAGTGCTCCACCAGAGAAAACTTTCTTTACTATGAACGGACCATCGTAATTCGGAGTCCACTTGCCCCTGTGGTCCGCATGAGGAGGAAGGAGCCTTTTCAATACAAGATCTCCTACTTGGTATTCTCGAAGCTTGACTTTCTGATCGAAGGCTTTCTTCATTCTCTTCTGATATAGCTGCCCATGACAGATTGCAGCTAACCTCTTCTTTTCAATCAAATTCAGTTGTTCGTATCGGGATCGGACCCATTCTGCTTCATTCAGTTTAACATCCAATAGTACCCGCAAAGAGGGTAATTCAACTTCAACAGGTAGGACTACCTCCATACCATACACAAGCTGATACGGTGTTGCCCCAGTGGATGTTCTGATTGACGTACGGTACCCATGCAAGGCAAATGGTAGCATTTCATGCCAATCTTTATAGGTGACCACCATCTTCTGCACAATCTTCTTGATATTCTTGTTAGCCGCCTCAACAGCGCCATTCATCTTTGGCCTGTAAGGAGAAAAGTTGTGGTGTTGGATCTTGAAGTCCCGGCACAGTTCTGCCATCATTTTATTGTTCAAATTAGAACCATTATGAGTAATGATTCGCTCGGGAACTCCATACCGACAGATAATTTCCCTTTTCAGGAATCGGGCTACCACTTGCCTGGTGACATTTGCATACGAAGCTGCTTCAACCCACTTGGTAAAATAGTCAATGGTTACTGTAAACACCCCAAATTTGCCCTCACCCAATCACACCATGGCTTGTGATCATTTCATATACATAAACACAATCATATCACCTCATATCTCATTTTTGATTCACTGCATAGATTCAAAGTCATCTGCATCTAGGGTTTGTGATCTGAACAATCCAAGAGCCTCTTGAGCCACTCCAAAGGCTACCAATCACTTCAAAGGGATCTATGTGGGTTCAATCATCATAATACATCCTCTCAAATCCAAAAATTCCAAAGAATCACAAGAACTGAGGTTTGTATGGAAGCAGAGCCAGGCTAGACTGCACAGTTGACCTAAAATTAGGGTTTTGGTTTCAGAGGCTATAACTCCAAATTTTTTGGTCATTCTTGTTTCCATTGGTCTCTATATGGTATAGGGAGTATGCATATCAATTTTCATGAAGAAATTCCATGGGGAAGTCATCTGATCAAGAGTTGACTTTTCAGACAAGTCAGTGTAAAATCAGGGCATCTGAGGCCCCCAATGACCCAATCAATGGGTGATCTTCATCATTTTGAGTGTATATGATCTTTATTTGATCATGGAAGAAGGTTGAAGCTCACAAAAATCAAGAATTTGGAGTTTTTGCAAGTGTTGACTTTTTGGGCATAGTTGACTTTTCAAGAATGCTCCATTTTAGGTCATTTTTCAAGCCTTGATTCTTGACCCAAAAATGCTTCAAATGGAAAAACTTTGGTCATGAAAGTTGTAGAATACATCTTTCCCTTTTCAAAAAGTACAAGAACATGATCAAATTCTTCTTGGATCAAAAGTTATGGTGTGACAAAGTTGGCGAAAATCATTGATTTTCAAGGCATGTTTCAAATGTGAATTTTGCAAAATCATGAACCAAGGCTTTTTGTAACCTCTAGTTGACATCAAACCATGACACAAACATCACATAAACTCTAAAAGTCAGAATTGAACCAAGAATGCTCATGTTTCGTGGCTTGTGGAATGAGAAAATCACATGTGAACCAAAGTTGCACCAACTTGCAAAACTCATGATCACACTCCCTACCACTTGCCACATTGGATGCTGAGCTTTGCTAGCCCTTCCCCTCACCCTTGCTGCGCCAGCCCATGCTTTGTACTATCCTAGAACCAAGCCATACCTCTCTTACACAAAAAGTGGACTTTTGGCAAAAGCAAACTTACCAATCAATAGAGGCCATGTCAAATCATCTGACCTATAGGATTAAAATATACTATCCAAATGCAGGCCATAACACTCAAGAAGCAAGGCTGAAACAACACACAACAACACATTCACAAAAACACTCTCTCAAGCAAAAGCCTTCGAATCATCTTCCACAAGACACAAACACACAAACCATTTCCATAGATCAAATCACCTTGCTTCACTGAGCCTAAACCAACAAGACTTGGGCCTGAATCAAGCAAGAACACCACCTCTCCATTTTCACCTCCAAGAGCAAAACCATTCGAATCTCTCTGCTCAACTCACAAACATCCAAACAAGTTTCACCAATCAACTCACCTTGCTTCATGGACCAGAAACCAACCTTTGTTTTGGCCTAAGACCCTCCATATCACAAATACGATTTTCACACTCCCTTGGTCAGAGCTTCTGCAAACTCACTCAGGAGGCTGTTTAAACTCCAACCAAGCATCCAAAGCTTCAAAGGGGGATCATTGGGACCTGTTTGAGCCAAAGAACTAGCCAGAAGGTGCCAGAGATCAAAGCTCCAGTTCAGGTGAGCTTCATGAACTTTTTTTCCAGGAACTCATTTTTAAGTTCTTAATTGGTTCTCTATGTTCCACTGGTCATGATGATATGTTTGGTTTCGAAAATCATTGAGTTTTGAGCATGTATGGTGTTTCTGAAATTTTTTGACCTAAACCCCTTTTGCTTCGATTCAGCTTTGTTATGTAAAATAAATTTGTTTTGGCTGTGGATTCTTGTTCTATGATGTGTGGGGATGATTTCTGGGCAAGAAAACTAGGTTTTAGAGAGTTGGCATTTTTCAGGGAGGATGCTGGCCGGAGAAGACGACCGGAAGTCTTCTCCGGCAGCCTGAAAGTCATTAACTGCTAATTAGGGTTAGGGCACCAGGTTTGAATGTGAGTCACTGGATCTTGTTTCCCGCGCGTGTTTGTAAGGCTGAGATCATGTCATTAGTTTTAATTAGGTTTAATTTATTTAATTAAATCAGATTAACCAAGTTTGAATATGGGCCTTTGATCTGCGCGCGCAGTCAACCCATTCTTTGCCAGACTCAATCTCAACCCTCCATTGTGCATACTTCCATTTAAATTCATTTAAATTCATTTTCTTTTCATTTATTTTGCATAATTTATTTAAAATAGTAAAAAATGTCTAAAAATTATGAAACTTTTTCTCATGAGTTTTACTAATTTTTAAGACCCAAAAATATTTTTATTTTTATTTTTATCATTAAAAAAGTATTTTTAAATATTTAAAAGATTATTTTTAATTGATTAATGGAAATTAATTTATTAAAAATACTTTTAGGTATTTAAAAATCACCAAAAAATTCATGAAATGTTCTAAGACATTTAGAAACATTGTCCAACCTTCAAACCAAATTTCTTTTTGGATCTTGATGCACTTTGAGAATTTTTCTTTGAATTAAAATCATTTTTGTGCATTATTTTGATCCTAAGTTCAAAAAATCATTTCTGTTTTTGAGGTTAAATGGCCATGGTTTGATTCCTCATTTTCAATTTGTTTGGCATTTCTTTTGTTTAGGAACCCTAAAAACCCTAATAACTTGTAAAAATCATAACTTGAATTTGGTTAAGAGTTGTGACCTCTCCTTTGGGCATTGGTTTAGTATAAGATTAGGGGTCCTTTGTGTGGCATTTTCCATTTTTTATCTTAGGGTTTGCTTCTGTTTTTGGTTTTTGTTTGATGTTTGGTTCATAAACCCTAATTTGGGCTTCCATATGCATCCATCTTGCATTCTTTTGCATAACATGACTTGCCATGACATTTCAAACATCCATGTGATTCATTTGACATCATAAGACATATAGAAAGCATGTTTGATCATTGCATCATGTGTTTGCCATATTGTATGCCATGTGCACTTCATAACTTTTCATGTATGTCCATGCTTCTAAACTTGCTTCATTTGCATTCATAAACTTGTATGATCATTCTCATGCCTTGATTCATGTTTGTAGCACTTCATAGCATCATTATCATCATCAACATGCTTCTGGTTTTGTTTCTCATCATGTCATCTCATCTCATGTTGCATTGCATTGCATTTCTTTTCTAACATTTCAGGTGGTAAGGGATGTTGAGAAGTGAATTTGCCTTCACTTCTCATGACTTTTCTTCTCATCTCTCTTGCATCCATTGCTGCATTTTTATATGTGTTTGAGTTTGAGCTTGCTCATTCTTGTTCCTTTTACTTTCTCTCCTCAAGTGACTTGACTTCTTGAATGAAGCAAGTCACTTTGCTTCTCTTGATCCTGTTCATCTGCATCCTGGTGGTTCTCTTTGAAGATTGCTCTTGAAAACCTCACAAACCTTAGGAACAACCAAGCATGACAATGATTAGGGTTTTGATTAGTCTCCCCTCATAGTTTTACCTTTGTGTCTCTTTTGAGTCTTCTCTTCTCATCTTATAATCAGGGACTAAACCCTAAAGGCTTTAAGGCTTTGTGATTAAGCTTATGCCTGCATCCTTCTCTTAGGATGGAGTGTATAACTTTAATCCTAAGTGTTGAACCCTTAATGTTTTTAACTCTCTTAATCAATTCACTTAATAATCATCAAGACATCACACTTGTAACTTGGGCCTTGCATTAGGGTTCTAATTCTTCCTTAACTGGTTAAGAAGGACTAACCCTAGTGTTAATGGACAAGTCCCCCTCAAGTTGTCTTACAAATCATAAAAATCACTTCATCATCATACCATTAAATAAAATCCATTCAATAAAGGCTTGTTTTGTCATGAGCTTAATCCCTAATCATGGATTAAGTTGAGGAGCTTTCCTCAGCTTAAACATTCTCATTTATTATCCTTCTATTAGGATGGTGTAATGAGTCTGTTTAATCCCTGATTATGGCTTAATCTCATTACTCAACACTAAACAAAAACAACAAAAACATCTAAATAATCACAAGTAGGTTAATGATCTTAATCCTGCATCAAAGGTGATTAAGTGTGAGAATCTGACTTCACACTTAAGGTATTCTCATTACCCCTAATCAGAGGGAAGATGTGATGAGTTTACTAAATCCATTGGTTTAGGCTTAAGCTCATTAACTTATGACAAATCCAAAAGCAATAAAAGATTGAAAACACAAAAACAAACAATAATCGTCTCCTCCGGGATTCTTTTCTCATCTCATTCATTCACAAACGAGAGCTCGCTTCTTCTGTCTGATGCAAGACAGTTTGCATCTGTGCCAGACAGATCATACACTTGAGCATAGACAAGTAAGCAGTTCACAAGTCAATTTATCTTTCAGTCTCTTTGGGTCGAACTACGGTGTTCTGACTTCCTCATTGCACGAGAGGATACGTAGGCATAACTTAACAGTTATCGAACAAAAAAAGTCTCTGTATATTCCCCCTCTTTCCAGCATCATTCTTTTAGCCTTATGATCTTGAGCAATTCATTCTCATTCCTACACTGACACATCATTTATACACTTTGCACTCCTTACACTGACACCTGTACACCTTTTCCAGCACTTTTATACACAAATTGCACTGACACTACCCCTTTAAAACACAAATCTTTCAAGCGTGGATCCCGTCGAGTACGGCGGACAATCTGGGTGCTAATACCTTCCCAGGTTGTAACGAACCCCCTTTCTCAGTCTCTCTGGTTCGCGACCGTCTTATCTATCTTTTTCTAGGTCTATGCAGCATTACCTTTCCTCCGGGATAAAAATGCCTAGCTGGCGACTCTATTCATCTCCAGTGAGTTCACGGATGTGTGTTCTCATTGTTCCCTTCGCCGACCGTTCGCGTCTGTACCCCATTTGACCCGGCTTCATTTGGCGGGAGCGACAGTTACCAGGATGAATCTGTGGCCATTTGAAGCAGTCGGTTCGATTTTGCCAATCATATCAATTCCCCACATGGCAAAGGGCCTAGGTAAAGACATCACATTCAAAGGATTGGGAGGCACATGCACTTTATCTGCATAAATCTGGCATTTATGACATTTTCTAGCATAAGCACAACAGTCTGCATCCATTGTGATCCAGTAGTAGCCTAATCTTAACAACTTTTTAGCCATTGCATGCCCTCCAACATGGGTACCAAAAGATCCTTCGTGCACCTCGTGCATCATCAAGTCTGCTTTTGTTTTATCAACACATCTGAGAAGTACCATATCAAAGTTTCTTTTGTACAAGGAACCATCAGCATTCAGGAAGAAACCACCAGTTAGCCTTCTTAATGTCTTCTTATCATTGGAAGATGCCCCAGGTGGGTATGTTTGATCCTCCAAGAAGCATTTGATGTCATAGAACCAAGGCTTATCATCTTTAGCGAGGTCTGCAGAGAATACGTACGCTGGTCTATCAAGTATGGATACTGAAATCGGAGGCACAAAGTTGGAAGCTTGAACTTTGATCATGGAAGAAATGGTAGCCAGAGCATCTGCAAACTGATTTTCATCTCGAGGGATATAAACAAGCTTGACTATTGTGAAGAATGTGAGTAACCTCCTTGTATAGTCCCGGTAAGGTATCAGATGCTCTTGGTGAGTGTACCATTTGCCGTTGGTTTGATTGATTACCAGAGCTGAATCTCCGAATACAGTTAAAGTCTTGATCCTGAGGTAAATGGCTTCCTCAAGACCCATAATGCAAGCTTCGTATTCATCTTCGTTGTTAGTGCAGTTAAAAGTGAGTTTTGTCGAGAAAGGCATGTGAACTCCCTTAGGCGTAATGAGTATTGCACCTACATCACGACCATTCATATTAACAGCCCCATCAAACATCATAGTCCATTCTTCCTCTGGGTCAGGCCCTTCAGTGTGAATAGGCTCTTCATGATCTTTTGCTTTTATGAACATGATGTCTTCATCAGGGAAGTCAAATCTCATAGGCTGGTAATCATCAATGGGTTGCTCAGCGAGATAATCAGACAATACACTGCCTTTGATGGCTTTCTGAGATGTGTACTGAATGTCATATTCTGTGAGAATCATTTGCCATCTTGCAACCCGTCCGATAAGTGCTGGCTTCTAAAAAATGTACTTGACTGGGTCCATCTTTGAGATCAATAAAGTAGTGTGGGTCAACATATACTGTCTCAGTTGGCGAGCAGCCCACGCTAAAGCACAACAAGTTTTCTCGAGCAGTGAATAACGTTGTTCACAGTCGGTAAACTTTTTGCTTAGGTAGTATATTGCATACTCTTTTCGACCAGACTCGTCATGCTAGCCCAACACACACCCCATTGACTCTTTTAATACTATCAAGTACATGATTAGAGGTCTTCCTTCAACTGGAGGCATAAGGATAGGAGGCTCTTGTAAGTATTCCTTGATTTTGTCAAAAGCCCTCTAGCAGTCTTCATTCCACCTGACCGTTTGCTCTTTCCTTAACAACTTGAACAAGGGCTCACAGGTTGCTGTAAGATGAGATATGAACCTTGAAATGTTGTTCAATCTACCCAGAAACCCCCGAACTTCTTTTTCAGTCTTCGGTGCAAGCATTTCTTGAATGGCTTTAACTTTGTCAGGGTCAACTTCAATCCCTTTCTCACTTACAATAAATCCCAGCAGCTTACCAGATCGCACCCCGAATGTGCATTTGTTGGGGTTTAACTTCAATTGGTACTTCCTCAGACGCTTGAATAACTTCATCAGATTCACCAGGTGTTCGTCTTCTGTGAGGGACTTGGCAATCATGTCATCCACATAACATTCAATTTCTTTGTGGATCATGTCATGGAATAATGTTACCATGGCCCGTTGATAAGTGGCACCAGCATTCTTTAGTCCGAATGGCATTACCTTATAACAGAATGTGCCCCAGGGTGTGATGAAAGTTGTCTTCTCCATGTCTTCAGGTGACATCTTGATCTGATTATATCCTGAAAATCCATCCATGAAGGAGAACACCGAGAACTGAGCCGTATTGTCAACCAACACATTAATGTGAGGTAAAGGGAAGTCATCTTTCGGGCTGGCTCTATTCAGATCCCGGTAATCCACGCACATCCTCACTTTGCCATCTTTCTTAGGCACAGGTACGATGTTAGCAACCCACGGCGGGTAACTAGTCACAGCAAGGAAACCGGCGTCCCACTGTTTTTGTACCTCTTCTTTTATCTTCATTGCCATATCTGGACGAGTACGACGCAACTTCTGTTTTACTGGCGGACAGTCTTCTTTCAGAGACAGTTTGTGCATAACAATGTCAGTGTCCAATCCTGGCATATCCTGATAAGACCAAGCAAAATCATCCACATACTCCCGAAGCATGTTAATAAGTTGCTCTTTTACTGAATCTTGCAGACAGACCCCAATCTTAACTTCTTTCAAGTCTTCTTCTGTACCAAGATTAACCGTCTCAACTTCCTCCTAATAAGGAGTAATAACTGTCGCTCCCACCAAATGACACCTAGGTCAGAAGGGGTACAGACGCGAACGGTCGGCGAAAGAGGAGAAAATGAATAGAGTCGCCAGCTAGGCATTTTTATCCCGGAGGAAAGGTAATGCTGCATAAACCTAGAAAGATATGGATAAGACGGTTGCGAACCAGAGAGACTGAGAAAGGGGGTTGGTTACAACCTGGGAAGGTATTAGCACCCAGATTGTCCGCCGTACTCGACGAGATCCACGCTTAAAAGATTTGTGTTTTAAAGGGGTAGTGTCAGTGCAATTTGTGTGTCAAAGCTGGAAAGAAAGCAAGTGTCAGTGTAAAAGAAGTGTAGTGTATATAAGCGAAGTGTCAGTGTAGGGACAGAAGTGAAATGCTCATGATAATGAGGCTTAAAGAATAATGCTGGAAGGAGGGGGAATATACAGAAACTTTTGTTCGATAACTGTTAAGTTATGCCTACGTATCCTCTCGTGCAATGAGGAAGTCAGAACACCGTAGTTCGACCCAAAGAGACTGAAAGATGAAATTGACTGATGAACTGCTTACTTGTCTATGCTCAAGTGTATGACCTGTCTGGCTCAGGTGCTTACTGTCTTGCATTAGACGGAAGAAGCGAGTTCTCGTTTATGAATGAGTGAGATGAGAAAAGAATCCCGGAGGAGACGATTATTGTTTGTTTTTGAGTTTTCAGTCTTTTATTGCTTTTTGAAGTTTGTCATAAGTTAATGAGCTTAAGCCTAAACCAATGGGTTAGTAAACTCATCACATCCTCCCTCTGATTAGGGGTAATGAGAGTACCTTAAGTGTGAAGTCAGCATCTCACACTTAATCACCATTTGATGTAGGATTAAGATCATTAACCTACTTGTGATTATTTAGATGTTTTTGTTGTTTTTGTTTAGTGTTAAGTAATGAGACTAAGCCATAATCAGGGATTAAACAGACTCATTATACCATCCTAATAGAAGGATAATAGATGAGAATGCTTAAGCTGAGGAAGACTCCTCAACTTAATCCATGATTAGGGATTAACCTCATGACAAAACAAAGCCTTTATTAGATGGATTTTAGTTAATGATAAGATGAAGAAATGATTTTTATGGTTTGTAAGACAACTTGAGGGGGACTTGTCCATTAACACTAGGGTTAGTCCTTCTTAACCAATTAAGGAAGAATTAGAACCCTAATGCAAGGCCCAAGTTACAAGCTTGATGTCTTGATGATTATTAAATGAATTGATTAAAGGATTTAAACACATTAAGGGTTTAACACTTAGGATTAAAGTTATACACTCCATCCTAATAGAAGGATGCAGGCATAAGCTTAATCACAAAGCCTTAAAGCCTTTAGGGTTTAGTCCCTGATTATGAGATGAGAAGAGAAGACTCAAAGAGACACAACGGTAAAAACTAAGTGGGGAACTAATCAAACCCTAATTATTATCATGCTTGGTAATTCCTAGGGTTTGTGAGGTTTAAGAAAGAAATCTTCAAGGAACCACCAAGGAGGAGCAAGATGAAAGGAGCAAAGAGAAGCAAAACAACTTGCTTCACTTAAGAAGACAAGTTGCTTGAAGAAAGAAGGTGAGATGAACAAGAATGAGCAAGCTCAATCCAAACACATACAAAAGTGCAGCCATGATGCATAAGAGAGATGAAAAGAGATTGTGAGAAGTGAAGGCAAATTCACTTCTCAAAACAACTTACCACCTGAAAAGTTAGCAAAAGAAATGATATGCAATGCAAATGAGATGAAATGTGATGATGCAAACCAAAACCTGAAGCATAAGTATGATGTAAATGATGCTAAGAGATGATGCAAACATGAGGCAAGGCAAGGGAATGATCATACAATTATATGGATGCAAGAGAAGCATGCTTAGAACCATGGATGTTCATGAAAAGTTATGAAATACAAGTGACATACAACATGGAAAATGAAAGATGTAATGATCAAACATGATTCTAATATGTCCTAAGATGTATTATGAATCAAATGAATGCACAAAATGTCATGGCAAGTCATGGTATGCAAGCAAATGGAAGATGGATGCAAAGAAAGGCATGAATTAGGGTTTATATGCAACATACAAAGCAAAAATCCAAAACCAGAAGCAAATGATATGATAAAAATTTGAAAGTGCAATCAAAGGAACCCTAAACCTACGCAAACTCACTGCCCAAAGGAGGGGATCCAACTCTTAACCTAGTGAAAGTTATGAATTTCCTAAGATTGCTAGGGTTTTAAGGTACCTTGACAAGAAAAATTCAAAACAAAATGAAAATGCAAGATCAATTCATGCCAATTTAATCCTATAAACTACATGCTATACAAGATGCAATGCAAAAAGAATCATTGTCCAACTCTCAATGGTTAGGCAGAAATGAATTTTTGAAGATTGAACAAAAATATTACCTCAAAATGAATTTAATTCCATTGAAAATTATCAAAAGGTATCAAGAACCAAAAATAAATTTGGTTTGAGAGTTGGACAATGTTTCTAAATGTCTTTGAATGTTACATGAATTTTTTTGTGATTTTTAAATACCTAAAAGTCTTTTTAATTAATTAATTTTCATTAACTAATTAAAAATAAACTTTTAAATGTTTTAAAAATGATTTTTAATGCAAAAAATAAAAATAAAAATATTTTTGTGTTATGAAAAATAATGAAAATCTTGACAAAAATTTTCATAATTTTTAAACATTTTTTGCTATTTTAAATTAAATGTACAAAACAAATGAAATAAAATGAAAATAAAAAGAAATTAAATGGAAGTATGCAGGATGGACGAACCAGATTGATTCTGGACAAGGAAAGGTTGACTTGGCGCCACATCCAATGGCCCAAGTTCAAACCTGGTTAAATCTGATTTTATAATTAATTAATTTGGATTAATTAAGTTAATTATGGATTAGGGCAAAATGGAGAGATCCTGGCCATCAAAACGCGCGCGGGTCAAAGGAAGTCAGCCCATCCTACGCTCCACATTCAAACCAACATTAATGACATAATTAGGGTTAATGATATTCAGGTGGCCGGAGAAGACTTCCGGTCGTCTTCTCCGGCGAACTCAAAACCCTAGATCATGCTAAACGCGACCCCACTTCAAATTAAACACAGGGAAATGATCCTCTAACATCATGGAACATGAATCAATCATCAAACAACATTTAAACTACATGAATCAAGCAAATCGAAGCAAACATTTTTCACGGGAAAAACTTCAGAACATCAATACATACTCATTTTCCACTCATTTTCAATTTTAAACACATCATGATGATCGGGATAACATGTAGAATCAATTTATAACAAGTAAATGAAGTTCTGGAAAATTTGTTCTTGATGGATACCTGAACTGAAGTTCTTCAAACTGGAGCTTTCTGAGCCTTTCTCTTATGCAAACTGACTCCAATGATCCCCTGTGCTAATGGCAAACTTGAATGGAGTTTAAATTGGCTATTTTGAGAGGTTCAGTTCTGGTGTATCAGAAAATGAGGTTCTTGTGTGGGCTGTTTCAGATCATTGTGAGGGGTGGGATTTGTTCTATGGATGATTTCTGGTTGATTGGTGAAGGAATTGTTGAAGTTTGATGGCTGTGGAAGGAGATTCGAAGAGAGGAAAGTTTTGACAGTTTTAGGAGTGTGCTGCAATGTGTGTGTTCCAGGCTTGTGTGAAGCTTGTTTTATGATCCATATACAAGTCCTAAACTATTGGAATGAGTCAGAAGACTTGACATGTACTGTGGTAATGGTATGGAGAAATTGGCCAAAAAGTCAATAGTTGGTGTACTTCAAGCATGGGCTGTGGCAGAGGTGATCTAAAGGCTTGTCCTGCCTCAGCTTGAGTCAAGGATGACCCTTGGATGGTTCATGAGAGGCTGCTGCATTTGGATCATGAGCTAGAAGGGTTTTTGCAACTTGACAACTTGTGACATTTCATGACTTTTGGCTATGTAAATGTGATAAACCTTGCTGAATTTCTGATGTGGGATGCCTCATTAGGTCATGACAATGTATTAAAACCAGCTAGAGATCATACAACTCCTTTGAGAATGATTTTTCCAAAAATCCCTCTTTGCACTTTCATGAAAAATGACTTATGGTTATGTGAAAATCAAGGCATAGAAATGGAAAATTCTTTGGGCCAAACTGATTTTTAGACATTGGTTCATGTTTGTATGAAGATTAGAAGTCCATTTGATAGCACAATTTGCCTTGTCAAGTGGTTTTGCAACTTTGCCTCTTTGGTAGAAAACTTGAAATTATGTGATTTTTCCCAACTTTGACAAGCCATAACTTTTGATCCAAAATGAATTAGAATGAGTTCTTGTACTTTTTGAAAAGGGAATGATCCATTATACAACTTTCATGACCAAAGTTTTTTCATTTGAAGCATTTTTTAATCAAAAAGTAAGGGTTGAAAAAGTTTCCCAAAATGGCAAGTTTCCATTACAAGTCATTCTCCCAAAAAGTCAACTTTGCAAATGGCTTGAAATTCTTCAATTTTGTGAACTTTTAACATCTTATATGATCAAATAAAGATCATACATAATCAAAATGATGAATAACACCCATTGTTTGGGTCATTGGGTGCCTCAGATGCCCTGATTTTGCACTGACTTGCTCAAAAATTCAACTCTTGATCAGATGACTTCCCCATGGAATTTCTTCATGAAAATTGATATGCATGATCCCTATACCATATAGAGACCAATAGAAAGAATAATGACCAAAAAATTTGGAGTTATGGCCTTTGAAACCAAAACCCTAATTCTAGGTTAACTGTGCAGTCAAACCTGGCTCTGCTTCCATGCCAATCTCAGTTCTTGTGATTTTTTGATATTCTTGACTTTGAGAGGATATAATATGATGCTTGAACATACATGGACCCCTTTGAAGTGATTGATGACCTTTGGAGTGGTTCAAGAAGCTCTTGGATTGCTCAGATCACAAACCCTAGATGCATATGACTTAGAAGCAGTGCAGTGAATCAAAAATGTGGTATGAGATGCTATGATTGAAATTATGCATATGAGAAGACCACAAGCCATGGTGTGAAAGGGTGAGGGCAAATTTGGGGTGTTTACAATAACCTTCTCCTCTTGCCTCAACAACCTGGCTAGCTCTTCAGGTAGCTCATAATCTTCTTCAACCCCTTCATCGGCTTAATTAATCGGATTGTCAAAGTCATACGAAGTCATAGCGGTGTTGTTGTCGGTGCAGTCTGGAGGGAACTCTCTGCAAGGGTTTAGATTTGTTCATTTTAGTGATCAGTTTTATCTTGCTTTAGAAAAAGTGGAAATGAAGTTATCATTTTGAAAAACATTGCCATTTTATTTTTGTACAAAAAATGAAAAATGAAAAACAGTGAGCGGAAAAAGAAGAGACTCATTTGCAAAAGAACTGCACCCTTACACTCCAAGGTAATGTGCAAAGCCTTGTTGTGATTGTGACCTTCCGTTGTCAAATCAGCGTTGGTAAATCCTAACCCATGACTAGTGTTGACATTTCCAACCACAGCCTCTAACTGATTGACAGTAATCTCCTCCGGCACATAAGTTGTGTGCAGGACTTTTAATAGTGCGTTCCGATGAGCCTCTGAGCACATTAGCAATGATAGTATGGAGATTTTGGAAGGTGTCTGGTGAAGCTGGTCCACCACCTTATAATCACTCCTCTTGATTATCCGCATGAATTCATCAACCTCTTGATCAAAAGGAGTCTTCAAAGTTTCTTTAGCAACTGGTTCTTCTTGCACCACGCTCTTCCCTTTTGCCTTAGCAGCAGCTTCTACTTCAGCAATGGGTCTTGGTATTTGCGAGGCAAAGAGACGTCCGCTTCTAGTGAAGCCTCCGCCTCCTCCCACATTGTCTATCTGAGGTGAAGAAGTTGATGACTCTAAAGTGATTTTCTGCCCCTCGCAGTATAGATCGGAGCCATAATGCCAAGGGATGGCATTATTTCTTTCGTAAGGAACTGGCCCAGGCACTGTGATAGTGACTGGACTGATTGCAGCTGCAGAGGGGACCACAATGGTGTGTGGATCATAATATATGGTAACCGGAGCTCTGAAAGGAGTAGTATTTTGTTGTGAATTGTTGGAAGGAACATTTGCGAGATCGTAGTATATCGTAAATGTTGAGACACTTTCATTCACTGTTGCTGATGTTGTAGACGGTACTGGTGTTGAAGTTGTAGCAGGAACTGATGGAGTAATGGGTGTTGTCGTTGTAGAAGGAATTATGACTGAATCTGTATCCGTTGAAATGATTGATTGAGTAGTTGTTGGAGTTGTAGCAGAATCTGTTGGAACAATGGTTGCTGACGTTGTAGGAGTATCTGTGATTGTTGATGAAGGAATTGTTGGAGTTGTAGTCGCTGTTGTCATAATCTGAAGAATGCCATCTCTAATGAGGCCATCTATGCCGTTTCTCAGTCTCTCACATCCATTAACGACAATATTGGAATATCCACAGCCGACCTTACATCCGGGGAACACTTGGCATTCTAGTAGCTGAGCTTTGATTTCAACCAAGGGTGTTCGGATTTATGCAACACTGCTGATTAATGTGGATGGTTTGCCCTCCTTAATAGCATTAATCCTAGGCCCGTTGTGATTAGACGTTGGATTTCTTGTGACATTCGGAGGAGGTGCAAAATTGAGAGCTTTTGAGTCCACCAGATCCTGGACTTTCATCTGTAGGGCCCTGCATTTTTCAGTATTATGCCCCGGTGCGTTAAAGTGGAATGCACACCTGGCATTTGCATCATAGTTCTTTGGCATATTGAGAGGATCTGGAGGTGCCAACGTCCTCAACTCAACTAGGTTGAGCTTTAGGAGTTGTGGCAAGAGTGCAACATACGGCATTGGGATTGGGTCAATTACCATGTTTGCTTGTGATGGCCTTTGTTGGAAAGGACGCTTCTGTTGGTTGCTATTGTTGTTGTTGTACGACCTTTGTTACGGATAATGAGCTTGTTGTTGATACTGTGGTTGATGTTGTTGAGGATATGATGATTGTTGTGGAATCGGTGTTGGGATAGTAACAGCTGCTACTGACCGGTGAGCATACTGAGGCCTGCCCCTGCTTGTATGAATAGAATTTGTTTCACCTGCCCTTCGGGGTCCCGCAAAAGGTTTTCTGGGATTGCCGGAGGAACTTGCACCACTGTCGGAGATTTTTCCCATCTTCAAGAGACTTTCAATCCTTTCACCAGCTATGACCACATCAGCAAAACTGGTAGAGGAGAAAGCAGTCAGTCTATCAATATAAGTCCCTTGCAATGTGTTCATGAACATGTCAGCCATTTCCCTTTCTGACATGGGTGGTTGGACAGTAGCAGCAAGCTGTCTCCACCTTTGAGCATAATCCCGGAAGCTCTCTCTAGAAGACTGAGACATGCCCATTAGAAGAGTTCTATTGGGAGCCATGTCCAAGTTGTACTGATATTGACGGATGAAAGCCTCGGCCAAATCCTTCCAACATCTTATGGTGGACCTAGACAAATGCGAATACCATTCTCTTGAAGCCCCAGTCAGACTGTCCTCAAAGTAGAACATCCAAAGCTTTTCATCCATGGTATACGCTTTGAGCCTTCCCAAGAAAGACTGCAGATGAGTGCGAGGACAGGAGGTACCATTGTACTTTTCAAAGCATGAGGGTTTGAATTTGTGGGGAATTCTCACCCCATCCACTAGTCCCATGTCCATCACATCGAATCCCAAAGAATTCGAAGTTTCCAAAGATCTTAACTTTTCAGCAATCTCGTCTAATCTTTTGTCATATACCTCATCTCCAGCCCCAATGACAGTAAATTGTTCTCCCTGGGGATCCTCTTGCAGGATTTGGCCCCCAATAGCATTACCTTGACCATTCCTCAGGATGTTAACTTCTGGATCCAGATGAGGTCCATATACTGGTGGGTCGATACGAGGCTGGCCCCGTTCATTGTTCCTAGTTCCTCCTATTCTAAGATGAGGTTCCTCAGGAGTTTGTCTTTCCACCAACTCTCTTAACCTTTCTTGACTCTGGGCTAAGCCAGTCATCACTGCCATGAACTGAGACATCTGATTTCTCATCTCTACTCTCTCATTGGCCATCTGATTTCTGACCTCAGTCAGATCCTGCTATACTTGTTCCATTTGAATGTTGGGAAGATTGTTACGAGTCGGGTACCGGTGCGTGCGATTGACAGGGAACACTCGGCGACGAGCAATGTTTCCTGAGATCACAACAAAGTTATAAACAAAAATAATAACAAAACCTACAAAAAAAACAAATTTAGTATGCAATGCAGTATGCTTATTTGTTTTCCAAGGTATCCGGTTTGGTTCTTGGTTTTGACCTTTCCAGACCTCGAGGAAGATGCTTGATGTTGTTGAGAGAAAAGCCCAAATGAAGACAAACCAAAATATATTACAAATGATGAACAATACATAGTTTGTCTTACAATACATGCCCATGGAGGGTCAAAATACAACAAAAGGAAAAAACATCAAATGGAAACAAACAACTAGCAAAGAATCAGACATCCAGTCCAAACTCATCCTCTCTGACCTCCTTCAGGAGTGCCTCAGTCACTGGACCAGCTGGGTGCTCTGTAATGGTCCTAATGAGGAGGTTCCTGGTAGTAATGGCAGTGGTCAGCTTCTTGTGCCTGTCCTGGTCTTTTGATCTCTTCAACCCTGCTCTGAGCTTCAACTCTGATATCTCTTTCTGAGCTGCCAACAAAGCTTCCTGCTGCTTCTTCTCATTGGCCTCTAGCTGTTCAATCTTGGCTTGAGTCTTCTGGTCTTCTTGTGTACGGGCTTCAGTGATCCTGACCCACCTAGCCTGACTCTCTTGTAGATAATGTTCAGCCCTAGCTTTCTAAATCTTGGCCTCTTTGCAGGCATTCTTCAATATCTGCTCCCCATCCCTTGCTTTCCTTATGTAGTCTCCTGTCCTCTCAATTTTGGCAAGATGTTCAACCCTGAGCTTTTCCAACCTCTCAATGTCCATACGACCATCACTTCTTTCCCAAAGAGTCTTCTTCAAGGCTTGAGATAGCTGCTCATTCCTTTCCTTCAACTTTTCAAATTCCTCCAGGCTAACTGTTGCTGCAGGTTGTACTGTGGATGGCCCAGGTATGTCTTCCAAGGTGAAAGGCGTTCTGGTAAACTGAGCTCTAGTACGGGACCAGTCTGAGTACTGAGCTGAAGCAACATTGTTACATCTTCCAAGAATAGCTACCCCTTTTGTCTGGATGTTGTCCCTAGCCCAGGATGCTTGTCTGACAGCAGCTGAATTAGGTTGTACTTCACAATATATGGTCTCAGCTAAATCCTGTCCTCTGGGAGGGTGAACCAAGGCATATCCCAATTGTCTCTTAAACAGTAAAGGATTGTAGTTGATGCAACCCTTCACTCCTATCAGAGGCACATTTGGGTATTGTCCACAGCTGGTGATAATGTCCTTGTCTTTGGTGCTCTGGGTGCACCATCTGATATCATCTGAAGTCAAGGCAATGAACCTCTTGGCCCAATTCTTCTGCTGGTGGGGATTCAAGAAAGTATCTGACTTAGGCAGGTGTCTGAGCAGCCACGTGTAAAACAAAGGAGCACAACATCTTACCAACTTCCCTCTTTGCTTCTCATTCCTCTGATGAATGGAGTAGTAAAAATCTCCTAGCAATGTGGGTACTGGGTTCTTCAGAAGAAATAGATGGATGGCATTCTTGTTGACAAATTTGGGCTCATCTGCAAACAGTATAGACCCATATATGCTGAGGGCTAACAGTGCACAGACTTCCCTCCACTCTCCCAATGAAGCCTTCAGGATGGCCTGAGAAATCAAGAAGTCCAAATGCAAACCAGGAATCCCAGCCTTTGTTGTCATACTTTGCTCAATAAGGGCAGGCTCCAAGTACAATGCCCTTGCTATCTCTTCATTTCTGGGAGCAGTCATCTCTGGGTTGAAAGGGATTCCACCTCTGATAGGTACTCCAATCAATGAAGAAAACTCTTCCAGTAGAGGCCCTAGCTGGAAGTCTGGAAATGTGAAGCATCTCAATGGAAGGTCATAAAACTGCAAGCATGTGTGGATCATGCTCCTCTGAGAAGGGTCAAGGTCCATAACCATGTCCAGGATACCTCCATAGTGTTCTCTTAATAGTGGGATATGGTCAGGTGTGATAAGTGACTACACCTGCCTGATACCAGTCAACACAGGCTCAAAAAAGTGGTAGGATATGTTGCTCTTCCTGGGAGTAGCCATAAGTGCTTGTTGAAGAAGCTGGAGATAAGTGCTGATGAAGATTCATAGACTGATGTGCTGAAGGTGAACCACTGACAGACTGGTGCTGGAGATAACTGAAGCAGATAAATGATGAAGACAGTTGAAGCAGAGGTCTATGCAGAAGAAGGGGTCAAAACCAAAACCAAGATACAATGAAGTGGATACCCTGAAAAGCAAATAAGCAAATGTCAAATGATGCAATGATGATATATGCAAATGATATGCAAGGGTTTGTGATCAAGCTGGATCTGATTATCTGTCTTGCTGCAAGGCCCATATATGTTTAAAAGTCCAGATGAAGGCTCAGAAATCCAGTAACCAGGGTGGGGGACTCAAATAAAGAGTCACATGTCTGGGGTTAATCACAAGAACTGTCCAAAGTAAAGTATTCTAAAATAGAACAGTAATAGGGTATGATGTGGCCAAAGGGCTCCTGCAAACAGCCCAACCCCCTCACAGGTAGTGTTCTAGAACAAGGATCCTCAGACTTGGATCAGTTATGAGAAGTGTAAACACTTCTAACCCGGAGGTGCAGTGTTTACAATAACCATAAAAGATCCCCCTCTAATTCACCTCAGCTTCTGAAGGTCATAATAAAGGTCATCCAGACTTTGCAGGCTTCCCAGATAGCCCTAGTACTACAGGAAATCTGTAGCACATAGTTCTCAAGAAGAAACCCACATCTGAACCGTGTTTCATATTCCCGCACCAGACCTAAATGGAATGGGAAATAACATGAACCACTCTAGCCTAGGTTTCACTCAGGTCCCGGGTATAGGACCTTAAACTCTCAATGGGACCCCACCCACCAAAACAGCAAACCAGATCCAGCAATGACAGTGACAGTATGATGTATAAAAACTGTAAAGAAAGCAGTAAATAAAGCTATACATAAAGCAATAAATAAAGCAAAAATAAATAGACACACATAGCACATAACACCCCAGTAAACACAAATCAAACAAGCGCTAGGAGGAACCCACAAAATGAACCAGAAGCCCTGGTTGCAGTATAAGTATCCCCAGCAGAGTCGCCAAGCTGTCGCTCCCATCAAATGACACCAGGCCAAGAGGGGTACAGACGCGAACGGTCGGCGAAAGGAGGAAATGAAAAGAGTCGCCAGCTAGGCATTTTTATCCCGAAGGAAAGGTAATGCTGCATAAACCTAGAAAATATGGATAAGACGGTTGCGAACAAGAGAAACTGAGAAAGGGGGTTGGTTACAACCTGGGAAGGTATTAGCACCCAGATTGTCCGTCGTACTCGACGGGATCCACGCTTGAAAGTTTGAGCTAAAGGGGTAGTGTTAGTGCTATTTTGTGTGCAAAAGCTGGAAACGAATGCAAGTTTAAGTGTAAAAGAAATGTGAAGTGAAGTGGAGAAGTGTTAGTGTAAGGAAAGAATGTGAAGCTCAAGACTATGAGGCTTAAAGAATGATGCTGGAAAAGGGGGAATATACAGAGACTTTTGTTCGATAACTATTAAGTTATGCCTACGTATCCTGTCGTGCAATGAGGAAGTCAGAACACCATAGTTTGACTCAAAGAGACTAAAAGATAAATTGACAGATGAACTGCTTACTTGCCTATGCTCAAGTGTATGACCTGTCTGGCTCAGGTGCAAACTGTCTTGCATTAGACGGAAGAAGCAAGTTCTCGTTTATGAGTGAATAAGATGAGAAAAGAATCCCAGAGGAGACGATTATTGTTGGTTTTCAGTGTTTTCAATCTTTCATTGCTTTTTGTGGTTTGCCATAAGAAAATAAGTTAAAGCCTAAACCAAAGGTTAGTAACCAAGGGTTAGTAAACTCATCACATCTTCCCTCTGATTAGGGGTAATGAGAATACCTTAAGTATGAAGTAAACACCTCACACTTAATCACCATGATGTAGGATTAAGATCATTAACCTACTTGTATTTATTTAGATGTTTTTGTTGTTTTTGTTTAGTGTTAAGTAATGAGTTTAAGCCATAATCAAGGATTTAATGGACCCATTACACCATCCTAATAGAAGGGTAATAGATGAGAACATTTAAGCTGAGGAAGGCTCCTAAACTTAATCCATGATTAGGGATTAACCTCATGACATAATAAGGCCTTTGTTAAATGGATTTTAGTTAATGGTAAGATTAAGAAGTGGATTTTATGGTATGTAAGACAACTTGAGGGGGACTTGTCCATTAACACTAGGGTTAGTCCTTCTTAACCAATTAAGGAAGAATTAGAACCCTAATGCAAGGCCCAAGTTACAAGCTTGATGTCTTAGTGATTATTAGGTGGATTGATTAAAGGATTTAAACACATTAAGGGTTTAACACTTAGGATTAAAGTTATACACTCCATCCTAATAGAAGGATACAGGCATAACCCTAATCACAAAGCCTTAAAACCTTTAAGGTTTAGTCCTTGATTAAGAGAT
Organism: Lathyrus aphaca; assembly: GCA_963966055.1. Taxonomy (NCBI): domain Eukaryota; kingdom Viridiplantae; phylum Streptophyta; class Magnoliopsida; order Fabales; family Fabaceae; genus Lathyrus; species Lathyrus aphaca. The sequence goes on from OZ014523.1 coordinate 146,619,370, forward strand.
GAGAAGAGAAGACACAAAGATGACACAAAGGTAAAACTAATGGGGGGACTAATCAAACCCCAATTGTGATCATGCTTGGTTGTTCCTAGGTTTTATGAGGCTTACAAGAAGATCTTCAGAGAAGCCAACAAGGAAGAAGCAGGATGGAAGGAAAAGAAGCAGCAAGAAGCAAGACAAATCACTTCACTTAAGAAGATAAGTTGCTTGAAGAAAGAAAGAGGATAAGGAGCATGAATGAGCAAGCTCACTCTAATTCACAAGAAAAAATTCAGCATAGAATGCATAAAAGAGATGAGAAGAGGTTATGATAAGTGAAGGCAAATTCACCTCTCAAACAACTTACCACCTGAAAAGTTAGTAAAAGGAAATGAAATGAAATGAAAATGAGATGAAATGCAAAGATGAAAACCAAAATCAGAAGCATATTAAGATGTAAATGATGCTAAGATATGATACAAATGATTGTCATGAGATGTGGATGATCATACAAGTAATGAAGATGCAAATGAGACATGAAAGGAAGCATGAAAGTTCATGAATACATATGGAATGTAATGAAAGCATAACATGGAAAATGAATGATGCAATGATCAAACATGATTTAAATGTGTCCTAAGATGTCTTATATGTCATGTGGATGCACAAAATATCATGGCAAGTTCATGTATGCAAGCATATGAAGAATGAATGCAAATGAAGGCAAAGATTAGGGTTTATGTACAAGATGTAATGCAAAATTCAAAATCAGAAGCAAACCATAAGATAAAAAATTGAAAATGAAATCAAAGGAACCTTAACCCCATATGATACCACACCCCAAAGGAGGAGACCTAACTCTTAACCCTAAGGAAGTTATGATTTTTCTAAGATTGTTAGGGCTTTAAGGTACCTCACAAGGAAAAATGCAACACAAATAAAAAATGAAAGATAAATTCATGCCAATTTTACCCTAGAAACTACATGATATGTGAAATGCAATGCAAAAAGAACCATTATCAAACTCTTCATGGTTAGGCAGAAAAGATTTTTCTAAGTTAGGGTCAAAATATTGATTTTTAAGAACCCTAAATCCAAAGAAAAATGTCAAAATGGATCAAGAACCAAAAAGAAATTTGTATGAATGGTTTGATAATGTCTCTAAATGTATCAAGATGCAATGTGATTTTTTTGGTGATTTTTAGAAACTTAAATGGTATTTTAATTAATTAATTTCCATTAATTAATTAAAATAAACATTTAAATATTCTAAAAATACAAATTTTATGCAAAAAATGAAATAAAAATTATTTTCAGGATGAGAAAAATATTTAGAACTATGATGCAAAAAATAAAATTTTTTAGATGAGTTTTGCTATTTTTAATAAAATTATAAAGAAAATGCAAGAAAAATAAAAGAAAATCAATTTTAATGAAAAAGTAAACCAATCTGAAGGCCAGGGTTTAAATGAAACGCGCGGGAGTTGACTGACGCGTGTTTGGAGGGCTGGGATTCACTCTGAGATTTTTGAATTTTAAAATATAATTAATTAAATTAATGACTGGATTAGGGTTTTAACACGTAATCTGGACCACTCATCTCACGCGGGAAAGACAAATCCAAGGGCCATCATTCAAAGTTCACTAATTACGCAGATTAGGGCTAATGAGTTTCAGGTGACCGGAACAGTGTTCCGGTCATCTTCTCCGGCGAACCAAAAACCTAAAATCTTCTACAGGTTTCTAAACTCCAAATTTCTAGCCCAAAGATGATCCCCACACATCACTGATCCTAAATCCCCAAACAAAATCCATTTTTCATCCATCAAAAAGCCAAATCGAAGCAAAACGTATCTAGGGTTAAAACTTTCAGAGACTCCATACATGCTCAATATCCCACCATTTTGAAAAGTAAATACATCAACATCATCAGCACAACATAAGGATTTGATTAAGAACTTAAAAATAAGCTTCTAGGAAAAAAGTTCTTGAGCTATACCTGAGATTGAACCTCCTAATGTTGAGCTTTCTGGACCCTTCTTTGGTGCAAATCCCCTCCTATGAACCTCCTAATGATGAAATGAAGCTTAGAACAAGCTTGTATGGCCTGGTTTGAAGGTTTTGGCTCTGGTGTAGCAGATTTAGAGGGTTGTGTATGTGGTGTTTTAGGCTATTTCAGTGCTTGATTCTTGATCCATAGATGGTATATGACTTGTTGGTGAAGAAAAGTTTTAGGTTTGATGGTTGTGGGAAGAGTTTCGAAGAGATGAAGAAATTTGCAGTTTTTATGAATACTGGCTTATGGGAGGATGCTGGCTTGTGTGTGTGTGTGTGTTTCAAGTCCTTGATGTCCCCATAATATGTTCTGATTAGGTAGAGGGTTGGTAATGTCACAGTTTGATTGGTATGGGCAAAGATGCAAAAAGTCAAGATTTTGTGTACCATAGGTATGGCTTGGGTCAGAGGAGATCTTGGGGCTTGTCCTGCTTCAACTTGAGTCAAGGAAGGCCTTTGGATCTGATTTTGTGAGCTGGAGGGTCTTGATCAAGAGTTTTCAAGGTTCTTGCATATTTCCCTCTTTGGAATTCTTTGTGAACCAAGGCAATGAAACATATGAACTCTTGGGAAATTTTCAGCAAAATGGACCACATGAAGTTGTTATGATGCTTTGAGATCACTTAGCAACTAATCCAATCATTAGAAGTCCCTTTTGCAAAAATTCCATTCTTGAAGATTTATGAGAAATGCCTTATGGTGACTTGTAATTCAAGGCATGAAGCTTTGTGAATTGGTGCAATATTCAGATTTTTAGGTCATATGCTATGTTTGTGTAATGGTTAGAAGTGTGTTTGAAGTCACAAAATGCTTTGGCAAGTGGTTTTGTAAGCTTCCCTCTTTGGTACATAAGTGAAATTTTGTGATTTTTCCCAACTTTGCAAAGCCATAACTTGAGTTCTATGATGAATTAGATCTAGTTCTTGTACTTTTTGAAAATGGAATGATCCAATCTACAACTTTCATGACCAAGAATTTTTCATTTGAAGCATTTTTGAATCAAAAAGAGGAGGTTGAAAAACTTTCCCAAAATGGCAAGTTTGCATTACAAGTCACTTTCCCAAAATGGCAACTTTGCAAATGGCTTGAAATTCTTCAATTTTGTGAACTTCTAACTTCTTCTAAGACCAAATAAAGATCATAGACACCCAAAATGATGGAGAAGACCCTTTGGTTGGGTGATTGGGGGCCTCAGATGCCCTGATTTTGCACTGACTTGTTCAAGAAGTTATCTATTGATCAGATGCCTTCCCCATTGAATTTCTTCATGAAAATTGGTATGCATGAACTTTATATCATATAGAGACCAATAGAAACAAGAATGACCAAAAATTTTGGATTTATGGCCTCTGAAACCAAAACCCTAATTTTAGGTCATCTATGTAGTTAAACTTGGCTCTACTTCCATGCCTTTCTTAGTTCTTGTGATTCTCTGACTTTATTGATCTTGGGAGGATATAATATGATGCTTGAACATACATGGACCCTCTTGAGATGATTAGAGACCTTTGGAATAGCTCAGATAGCTCAGGGATGGCTCAGATCACAAACCTTAGATGCAGATGACTTTGAACCAATGCAGTGAAGCAAAAATGCAATATGAGATGATATGATTGAACTTATGCAAATGAAAAAAATCACAAGCCATGGTGAAATGAGTGAGGGAAAATTTGGGGTGTTTACAAGTATTACCTTGGGTATTCCTGATAGCATTAACTTCAGGGTTAAGATGAGGTCCAAACTCCGGGGGTCAGTACGTGGCTGTCCATGATCATTGTTTTTGGTACCCCATGTACCTAGGTGATTTTCTTCAGGAGTTTGCCACTCGACCAACTCTCTTAATCTTTCTTGGCTTTGGGCCAACCCAGTCATTACTGCCATGAATTAGCTCATCTGAGCCCTTATTTCAGTTCTTTCATTAGCCATCTGGTTTCTTACGTTAGTCAGATCCTGTTGAACTTGGTCCATCTGTAAGCTCGGAAGGTTGTTTCTTGTAGGATACCGGTGAACTCTGTTGATGGGGAAGCCTCTCCTACGACCAATGTTTCCTGAAACCACAGCAAAGTGAGAAAACAACAACAAAAATACCTACAAAACAAAGAATGAGGTTAGTATGCAATGCAATATGTCTATTTGTCTTCCAAGGGTATCCAGTTTGGTTCTTTGGTTTTGACCTTCCAGACCTCGAGGAATGATGATGTTGAAGAGAAATGAAGCCCAAAGGTTAACACACAAACCATATATTACAAAATGTAAAGATACATAGTTTATGATTACAACAAGTCCCCATGGTGGGTCAAAATACAACAAAATCAACAAAAGTACAAACAAAATGAAGTACAAATACAACAAAATCAGACATCCAGCCCATAATCATCTTCTTTGACTTCCTTCAGGAGAGCATCAGTCATTGGTCCAACTGGATGCTCTGTGATGATCTTGATAAGAAGGTTCCTGGTGGCAATAACATTTGTCAACTTCTTATACTTGTCTTGGTCTTTTGATCTCTTCAACCCCGCCCGAAGTTTCAACTCGGAGATTTCCTTCTGTGCTACTAACAAGGCTTCTTGACTCTTCTTCTCATTAGCTTCCAACTGCTCTATCCTAGCCTGGGTCTTCTGATCTTCCTGTGAACGAGCCTCAGTAATTTTGATCCATCTAGCCTAACTCTCTTCCAAGTAGTGCTCAGCTCTGGCTTTCTGAATCTTAGCTTCTTTGCAAGCATTCTTCAATACCAACTCCCATTCCCGGGTTCTTCTGATGTAATCATGTGTCTTCTCAATCTTGGTCATATGCTTGATCTGGACCTTCTCTAACCTTTCATTGTCCAAACGACTATCATTTCTCTCCCAGAGGGTCTTCTTTAGAGCTTCAAAAAGCTGAGTATTCCTCTCTTTCAACTTCTCAAACTCCTATAAACTGACTGTAGCTACAGGCTCTACTGCTGATGGTCCAGGCACATCCTCCAGGGTGAATGGCATACGGGTGATATGTCCTCTGATACGAGACCAATCAATATACTGAGTTGAAGTTATTTTGTTGCACTTACCAAGTATGGCAGTCCCTTTTGTCTGAATGTTATCCCAAGCCCAGGCTGCTTGTCTGATGATAACATGATTATTCTGAATGTCACAGTAAAGGGTTTCTGATAAGTCTTACTCTCTTGGTTGATGTACTAAGTCATACCCTAATTTCCTTTTGAATAGCAAAGGATTGTAGTTGATGCAACCCTTCACTCTAATAAGAGGTACATTGGGATACTGCCCACAGCTTGTAATTATATCTCTGCCCTTGGTGCTATAAGTGCACCACCTGATGTCTTCTGAAGTGAGAGAAATCATTCTTTTAGCCCAATTTCTTGAGTGATGAGGATTCAAGAAAGCTTTTGTATTACAATAGAAGAGAGGTGCATAGCATCTGACTAATCTTCCCCTCTGCTTCTCATTTCTCTGATGCACTGAGTAATAGAAATCCCCGAGCAAGGTAGGAACTGGATTCTTCAGCAGGAAGATATGTATAGCATTTTTTCTTACAAACTTAGGCTCGTCTACAAACAAGATGATACCATATATGCTAAGGGCTTAGAGAGCACAAACAGTGTCCCATTTCCCTGCTGCAGCATGACTCGTGGCCTGAGTAACCAAGAAGTCAAAATGGAGGCCTGGGATTCTAGCCTTGGTAGTCATATGCTGATAAATGATGGTGGCTTCCAAATGTAGAGCCTTAGCTATGTCTTCATTCCTAGGAGTAGTCATCTCAGGGTTGAAAGGAATCCCTCTCCTGATGGGGACACCCAAGAACATGGAAAACTCCTCTAACAAAGGGCCCAACTGAAATTATAGAAAGGTAAAACATCTGAGATGAGGGTCATAAAACTTCAAGCAAGTGTGGATCATGCTCCTCTGTGATGCATCCAAGTCCATGATCAAGTCCATGATACCACCATAGTGTTCCCTGAATAAAGGGACATGATCAGGAGTGATGAGTGTCTGGATCTGCCTGATGCCTGCTAGGGAGGGCTCAAAGAAATGGTATGTGATGTTGCTCTTCCTGGATGTGTCTATACTGATAATGGATGCTGATGAAGATAACTGAGGAGAAACACTGATGAAGGTAACTGATGAAGGTGCTGAAGAGAATCTCTAATGAAGATAGCTGGTGAATATATCTGATGAAGCTGTCTGAGCAAAAGAACAGTCAAAACCAAACCAAATAAGACGTGGATACCCTGTAAAACAAATAGTCAAATGTTATAATGATGCACAATGATGTATGAAGAATGCTATGCAAGGGTTTGTGATCAAGTGTTGGATCTGTTATCTACCTTGATAAAGGTCCATGTGTGTTCATAAGTCCAGATGAAGGCTAGAGAACCAGTAACCAGGTGGGGGACTCAAATAAAGAGTCACAAGTCCAGGGTTTCATAGAATCAGTCCAAAATGATTTAACCTTAAAAAAAATCTAGTAACAGGGTATGATGAAGCCAAGGGTTCCTGCAAACCTGTAAACATCTCAACCCCCTCACAGGTATTGTTCTAGAACAAAGATCCTCAGACTTGGATCAGTTATGAGAAGTGTAAACACTTATAACCCGGAGGTACAGTGTTTACATTAATCATAAAGGATCCTCCTTTAATTCACTTCAGATGTTGAAGGTCATCTAAAAAGGTCATCCAGACTTAGAAGGCTTCCCAGATAGCCCTAGTACTACAGGAAATCCGTAGCACAGAGTTCTCAAGAAGAAACCAAGGTCTGAACCGTGTTTCATATTCCCGCACCAGACCGAAATGGAATTGGAAAGAATATGAAGCCACTCTATACTATGTGTTACTCAGGCTCCCGGTATGGAACCTTACTCACTGAATATCCCTCCCACCAAGGTAAATAATAGATCCAGCACAATGATATGATGATAGTAATATGGAATGCATAAAAATAGTAAATGAAAACAATAAATAAAGTTGTACAAAAAGCGATAAATAAAGCAATAAATAAAAGCACACATAACACCCCCATAAACACAAATCAAACAAGCGTTAGGAGAAACCCACAAAAAGAACCAGAACCCCTGGTTGCAAGATAGGTTCCTCAACAGAGTCGCTAACATGTCGCTCCCCTGAAAAGAAACTAGGTCCCAAGGTGCAGACGCAAACGGTCGGCGAAAGAGAAAATGAAAAATGAACTGAATAGAGTCGCCAGCTAGGCATTTTTATCCCGAAGGAAAGGTAATGCTGCATAAACCTAGAAAAAGATGGATAAGACGGTTGCGACCAAAGAAACTGAGAAAGGGGTTGGTTACAACCTGGGAAGGTATTAGCACCCAGATTGTCCGTCGTACTCGACGAGATCCACGCTTTACAAGATTATGTTTAAAGGGGTAGTGTGTGTGCTATCTGTGTGCAAAAGCTAGGAATGAATGTACAGGTGTCAGTACAAAAGGTGAATTTCTCAGGAACTGAGGCTTTGAAAAGAATGCTGAAAAAGAGGGGGAAGACACATAGACTTTTGTTCGATAACTGTTAAGTTATCCCTACGTATCCTCTCGTGCAATGAGGAAGTCAGAACACCGTAGTTCGACTCAAAGAGACTAAAAGATAAATTGACTATGAACTTCTAGCCTGCCCATGCTCAAGTGTATGACTCGTCTGGCTCGAGTGCTAACTGTCTTGCATTAGACGGAAGAAGCAAGTTCTCATTTATGAATGAGTGTGATGAGAAAAGAATCCCGAAGGAGACGATTATTGTTTGTTTTTTGTTTTCAGTTTTGTTATTTTTTTTTGGTGTTTTGCATAAGTTAATGAGCTTAAGCCTAAACCAAGGGTTTGTAAACTCATTATATCCTCTCTGATTAGGGATAATGAGCCTACTTAAGTATGAGATAAGCATCTCAACTTAATTACCATGATGATGTAGGATTAAGATCATTAACCTACTTGTGATTAATTAGATGTTTTTGGGTTTTTGTTTAGTGTTATGTAATGAGTTTAATCTCTAATCACAGAATAGGGAACTCATTACACCATCCTAATAGAAGGATAATAGATGAGAACACTTAAGCTGAGGAAGATACCTCAACTTAATTTATGGTTAGGGATTAAATTCATTATATAACAAGCCTTTATTAAATGGATTTTAATTAAATGGATGAGATTAAGAAGTGTATTTTAAGTTTTTAAGACAACTTGAGGGGGGCTTGTCCATTAAACACTAGGGTTAGTCCCTCTTAACCATAAGGAAGAGATAGAACCCTAATGTAAGGCCCAAGTTACAAGATAAAGTCTTGGTGATTATTAGTGTAATTTTATTAAGAGGTGTAAACAAATTAAAGGTTTAACACTTAGAATTAAAGTTATACACTCCATCCTAAGAGAAGGATGTAGGCATAACCCTAATTCCAAAGTCCTAAAACTTTAAGAGTTTAGTCTTTTATTATTGAGATGAGAAGAGAGACCCAAGGAGTCTCAAAGGTAAAAGACTAAGGGAGATTATACACAACCCTAAAAGTTATCATGCTTGGATATCCTATGGTTTGTTAGGCTTAAGAGGAAAGATCTTCAAGGCCACCAATGGAAGAAGCAGATGAAAAAAGAAGGAGAAAGAAGAACAAGTTACTTACTTCCCGAAGAAGATAAGTAACCTGAAAGAAAGAAAGTGAGAAGGAGGGAACATAAGTGAATTAGATTCACTTCAAAGACATGTAAAAATTCATATGAATGAGATAATAAGAGGTGGGAGGTGAAGGCAAATCCACCTCCCAGATAACTTACCAAAAGTTCCTGAAAATGTTAGTATGAATGCATAAGACATAAAGCATGAAGAAATGAATTGAAATGAGATGTCAATACCAAAGTCAGAAGTGATTATGCAATGCAAATGGCATATAAGATGATTCAAAGCCATACAAGATGCATATGGATGATCATACAAAGATGAGATGCAATGAAAGCATGTTTAGAAGTTTGAAAACACATGGATGTTTATGAAATGTAATGAATGCAAGACATAACAAATGAATGAAGAAATGATCAAGCAATGTTCAAGAATGTCTTAAGATATCTAAGATGTCATACAAATCCTTGGAATGTCATGGAAAGTTTACATGATGATGATATACAAAGATGAATGCAAATGAACATGAGAAATTAGGGTTTTATGAATTTATGAGATGCAAATGACCAAAACAGAAGCATACATCATGATAAAAAATTGAAATAAAGCTCACTCAAACCCTAATCCCATATAAGATCACACCCCAAAGGAGAAGGTCAAAAGATAATCCTATTGAAAGTTATGAATTTTCTAAGTTTGCTAGGTTTTTTGGGTGACTCTTAAGGGAAAAATGCAAATCAAATTGAAAATGCAAGATAAATTCATGAGAAAAATAACCTAGAAACTACATGAAATATGTGAAACAAAGCAAAAAGAATCGAGTTCAAACTCATCATGGTTAGGCAGAAGTGAATTTTTCAAGTTAGGGTTAAAAAATATGATTTTAAAGAACCCTAATTCAAAGAAAATTGTGAAATTATGATCAAACCTAAAACAAAATTTGTATGATGAGTTTGAAAATGTTTCGAAATGTATTGGAATGGTTCATGAATTTTTTGGTGATTTTTATAAACCTAAATGTATTTTTAGTTAATTAAAATCCATTAATTAATTAAAAATAACATTTAAATATTTTAAAAATACTTTTTTAATGCAAAAAATAAAATAAAAATCATTTTTGGATTGAGAAAAATATTTGGATCAGAAATGCAAAAGACTATATTTTTGTGATGTTTTTAACTATTTTTAATAAAATGTGCAAAAGAAATAAAGAAAAATGAAATAAAATGCAATAAAATGGAAGTAATCAAGATCTATGGTCCAGGTTCAAACTAAGGTTGACTGCACGCGCAAATGGGTGGATGAGATTCACTCTGATTAATTTAATTTAATTAAACTTAATTAAACTAACTAATTAAAAGATTAAAGTTAATGAGGCATCTGGGCCGTCCACACGCGCGGGAAGCTAAATCCTATGGCCTAAATTCAAACTAACCTAATTAATTAAAGATTTTCCCTAATGACTTTCAGGTGGTCGGAGAAGACCTCCGGTCATCTTCTCCGGCCAGACCCCCTCCCTGAATCTCTCAAAACAGCACAAAAACTCACCAAAAACTCCAGAATTAATCTTTAAACATCAATAAACTCAAATCCAGCAACAAAAACAATTAATCGTGCATATATAGAGAGAATCGAAGAAGAACAAAATTTAGGTCAAAGTTTCAGAGATACGGTTCATGCTTGTTTGGTCATCATTTTCAAAACCAACAAGTGCAGTGTGATCAGGAGAGCATGGGGAACATTTCTAGAACATGAAATAAATATTTTGGAAAAAAAGTTCTAAGGAGCTACCTGAGATGAAGCTTTCACTCCCTGAGCTTTCTGGCCTCTTTCTTGGTTCAATCCACCTCCAATGAACCCCCCTGATGATGTTGCAATGCTTAGAACAAGTTTATGTGGTTTGGTTTGAGAGGTACAACTCCTCTGCACTAGGAATCGTGTTTTGTTTTGGCTGTGTTTTAAGGCTTTTCAGAGGGTGCTTTGTGTTCTATGGACCATTTGAAGATGATTGGTGAAGTTTGTTTTGAGGTTTGATGGCTGGTTTATGCAATTCGAAGAGAGGAAGTTCTATGGTGATTTTTGGGATTCTGAGTTGTGGGAGCTTGCAAACTTGCTTCTTGTGTCAAATGAGTTCCATAATATTTGTATGTAATGTCTTAATTGGTCAGAGAGTGGTTAGATGCATGGTTTGATTGGTATGGGCAAGTTGCAAATAGTCAAAAGTTCTTGTACCTTAGGCATAGGCCATGGCAGAGCTGGCTTCAAGGGGTGTCTGGCCTCAGCTTGCATCAAGGAGGGCCATAGAATTGGTGTTATGCAGCTGGCACAAATGGATGGAAGGTTCCAATGCATTTTGCAAAGTTTGTGTGTTTTGGCCCTTTTGAGATTTCTTAAAGATCAAGTCATGAAAACTATGCAATCTTGGGCCAATTCTGATCTTTGGAAGTTGCCTTGACATGTTATGATGCATAGACGTTGATTAGAGGTCATGAAATGGCTTGGAACTTGAATTTGCAAAAAAACCTCTTTGGCATGAACTTGAAAATTATAGGATTTTTGCCAACTTTGAAAGGCCATATCTTGAGTTCTAGGATGAATCGAGACATGTTCTAGTACTTTTTGAAAAGGGAAAAACCTAATCTACAACTTTCATGCCCAAGAATTTTTCATTTGAAGCATTTTTGGTCATGAAAGAATAGGTTGAAAACCTTTCCCAAAATGGAAAGTTTCCATTACAAGTCATTTCCAAAAATGGAAAGTTTGCATTTGGCTCAAAATTCTTCAACTTCGTGAACTTCCCACCACTTATAAGATCTAATAAAGATCATAGAGACTCAAAATGATGATGATGACCCTTTGGTACCCTTGTTGGGGGCCTCAGATGCCCTGATTTTGACTTTACTTGCTCAAGAAGTTACCCAATGATCAAATGACTTACACAATGAATTTCTTCATCAAACTTTGGTCACATGATCCTTATAACATATTAAGAACATTAGAAACAATAATGACCAAAAAATTTGGAGTTAAGGCCTCAGAAACCAAAACCCTAATTTTGGTCATCTGTACAGGAAAACCCTAGCTCTGCTTCCATTCATTTGCCATTCTTTGTGATTTCTTGACTTTCATGAACTTTGGGGAACATGTTATGATCATAGAACAAAAATTGAACCTCTTGGAAAACTTCAAGACCTTTGGGATGGCTCATATCACTTCTTGGATTGCTCACAAACCCTAGATGCAGATGAAATGGAACTATGCAGTGAAACAAATATGCAATATGAGATGGTATGCTTATACTAAGACAAAAATGAAAGATCACAAGACAAGGTGTGAGAAAAAGTGAGGGAAAATTTGGGGTGTTTACATATGCATATGCTTATGCAAAAATGAAAGATCACAAGCCAAGGTGTAAGAAAAAGTGAGGGAAAATTTGGGGTGTTTACAACTGCCCCTATTCAAGCATGAGTTAGTTGTGCAGGATGTAAACGCCTGGCTTAATAGACAAACAAGATAACTTGTGGTTGAATACCAAAGACAGTCCGAAATTTGCACTCATTGGGGAGAAGAAGAGAAGGGATATAAATTTTAAAAGATAGTATAGTATTAGTATCAAATGAAAGCGATGAAGGACGACCATCGAGGAGAGGACGACTGCTGGGGGGTAAAATAGTAACCGGAGCAATGACGGGGACGACCATCATGCTGGGGAATAAAGAAACCACGACGGGGACGACCATCGGGTAAGGAAATAAAATTCTCTAGGGATCCAAGGAATGATGGAAACACTGACGGGGACGGCCATCAGGTAAAAGGGTAAAGTAAACAATGATGGGGACGACCATCGGGTAAAAGCTGATGAAGGACGATCATCAGGAAAAGGAAAAGGGGCCACGACGGGGACGACCATCGGGTTAAAGAATAAATAAAATGTTTGATGAGGGACGGTCATCAAAAGGTGAAGGACAATCACCTAGCAGGGGACGACTGCTCTTTATCTCGACATAGGAAGAATGTCGGATAGAAAAGGTCAACGATGGGGACGACCATCAGATAAGCATGATGTAGGACGATCATCAAGAGGTGAAGGATGATCACCTAGCAGGGTACAACTTCCCTTGGGGACAAGATTAACGACAGGGACGACCATCGGATAAATGATGAGGGACGGTCATCAAAGGTGAAGGACGATCACCTAGCAAGGGACGGCTGCTGAAAAATATCACGACATAGGACAAATGCCGGATAGAAAGTTCAAACAATGGGGATTCCAATGGGGAAAAGGATGAGGGACAGTCATCCAATGGTGAAGGACGATCACCTGGCAGGGGACGGCTGCCGAAATTATCACGACATAGGACGAATGCCGGATAGGAGAAAATTGTTTTGTTGGCGACTTACTGGGGAATGGTAAACACGGAGGAGTGCCTACGTCTTTTAAAGGTATTCGTGTCTGATAGTGTGTATAGATCAAAGATGCGGACGAGCATCCTTAGTACCACGATACGGATGAGTATCGGTAGAAACAAACGCTGACACATGTTTAAGGATGATGATACGGACGAGTATCAATTGGTTAAGCAAGGAACACAGATGAGTGTTGAATCTGCTGAGGGGTGATATATACAAGATACTGACGAGTATCGAATACTTCTGTACCAGTATGCATAAGTATCAATCTGTTGGGGATATATGTGCGAGACACAGACGAGTGTCGAAAGACTGAGCAAGGGACATGGACGAGTGTTTTGACTTGTTGGGGAAGTATGGCACGGTAGAAAAAAACGCTGACACATGTATTAGACGGAATGCTACGCTTATTTTGGGAAAAAATGATGTGAAATGCAATGATTATGCAAATGAGAAACCCGATCCGAGATCCGGGTCCTGTGGGGAGAAAGATCTCTGGGCAATCTGTCTGGAGGGAGAACTCAGCCGGGGAAAGAGATCATTGGTTGATCTGTCCAGAGGGAGAACTTCGTTGGGGATGAGGAAGTTTCAGCAACCCTTCTAGGGAAGTATTTCAGGCATTGCTCTGTTGGGGAGAGAATGGCAACTCTGTGGGGAAGCAATTCCACCGACTCTGCTGAGGACGAGAGAAATTCTGGCAACTCTGATGGGGAATAGAAAGTTTCCTGACCACTTTGCTGGGGAAAAATCGTCATGCATTGCTCAGGAGGTCCTGCTTGGGGAGGAGCTAACTTCTGGGAAATAATACGCTGGGGATTGATGAATTCCTCAAGGGATCCTCTGAGGGGATAAAAACTTTGCGAGGAAATACTTCTTGTCTAGGAGTCCTGCTGATGATGTGATTATTGGCTTGGCTGGGGATATAAGGCCTGATATGCCCCATGTTGTGAAACAGTCTGCCTTAAGTACTTGCAACCTGTTAAACAAAGGAAACGCACAAGTGTCCTGAGGTATCCTTAACCGGATTCCGTCATAGGAGTTAGATTTGTATGAAAGCAACATATTTCCTGCAAGCATTGTGTTATGAACTTTGGACATTTTGCAAACGAAACAAAAATGTACAAAACAAAGTGTGACTGAAAATTATGATTTTATTGATGTGTATGCCCTGAATAGGCAAGTACAGTCAAAGAAGTGAATCCCCTGAAAGGAGGAGATTGTTGTAAATTGAGAAAATAAAAAGTATTGGCAATGTTTGAAGTTGACTCTCCGGTGAGCTCCCTTTGCTATGACCTGTATGACCTTGACGTTCTTCTTATCTTGCTTTCTGAAGAAGGTTGATTCTGACCGACGCTTTATCCTTTCAAAGCTTTCCATGTTGTGAGTGATACAGACGAATTCAGAATACAGTTGTTCGCTTATTCCCTGATTTTGCGTGGATCGCCCTTTCGGGTTTTCAATCCACCGGGATACCCATTTTTGCCTGAGTTGTCCGATGTGGCTTTTCAACTCAACGGGTGTACATTTTTTTGGATTTTCCCTTAATTTTGCCCGAGTCTTTTATTTTGTTTTTTGACTCGCCGGGATGCCCTATTTTTTCCTGGACTTACAGTCTGTTTTTATGTCCAGCGAGTCATTTATGCGAAGTATTTTTTTAACTGCATCTGAATTCACAGGAGATAAGAAATCCTCGCCATCCATAGTAGTGAGCATCAGTGCTCCACCAGAGAAGACTTTCTTTACTATGAATGGGCCTTCGTAGTTTGGCGTCCATTTGCCCCTGTGGTCTGTATGAGGAGGAAGAAGTCTTTTCAAAACAAGCTCTCCCACTTGGTATTCCCGAGGTCTGACTTTCTGATCAAAGCCTTTCTTCATTCGCTTCTGATATAACTGCCCATGATAGATAGCTGCTAATCATTTCTCTTCAATCAGATTCAGTTGATTGTATCGAGACCGGACACATTCTGCTTCATCCAGTTTCACATCCATCATTACCCGTAAGGAGGGTAGTTCAACTTCAACAGGTAGGACAACTTCCATGCCATACACAAGCTGATAGGGTGTTGCACTAGTAGATGTTCTGATAGAGGTTTGGTACCCATGCAAGGCAAATGGTAGCATTTCGTGCCAGTCTTTGTAACTGACTACCATCTTCTGCACAATCTTCTTGATATTCTTGTTAGCGGCCTCAACAACGCCGTTCATCTTTGGCTTGTAAGGAGAAGAGTTGTGATGTTGAATTTTGAAGTCCTGGCATAACTCAGCCATCATCTTGTTGTTCAAATTGGAACCATTATCAGTAATGATCGAGCTACCACTTGTCTGGTGACATTTCCATACGAAGTTGCTTCAACCCATTTGGTGAAGTAATCAATGGCTACTAGGATGAATCTGTGACCATTTGAAGCATTCGGTTAAATATTTCCAATCATATCAATGCCCCACATGGCTAAGGGCCAAGGTGAAGACATTATATTCAAAGGATTCAGAGGCACATGCACTTTGTCCGCGTAGATCTGGCATTTGTGGCATTTTCTGGCATATGCACAACAGTCTGGATCCATCGTGATCCAATAGAAACCCGATCTTAACAACTTCTTTTCCATTGCATGTCCTCCGACATGGGTACCGAAAGAACCTTCATATACTTCGTGCATTAGTAGGTCTGCTTCCTTCTTGTCAACACACCTGAGCAAGACCATGTCGAATTTTTGCTTGTACAAAGAACCATCAGTGTTGAGGAAGAAACTACCGGCTAGCCTTCTTAATGTCTTCTTATCATTAGACGATGCCCCAGGTGGGTATGTCTGAGTTTCCAAGAAGCATTTGATGTCATGGTACCAAGGCTTGTTATCAGTGACAGTGTCCACAGAGAATACATATGTCGGTCTGTCTAGTCTGGATACCAAAATCTGAGGCACATAATTGGCAGCTTGTACTTTGATCATGGATGAAACGGTAGCCAAAGCGTCTGCAAACTGATTCTCATATCGAGGGATGTATTCAAGCTTAACTGTTGTCAAGAAGGTCAACAATCTCCTCGTATAGTCACGGTAGGGAATCAGATGCTCCTGATGAGTGTACCACTTGCCATTTGTCTGATTGATTACCAAAGCTAAATCTTCGAATACATTCAAGGTTTTGATCTTGAGGTCAATGGCTTCCTCAAGACCCATGATACAAGCTTTGTATTCTGCTTCGTTGTTAGTGCAAGCAAAGGTGAGTTTTGCTAAGAAAGTTATATGGACTCCTTTAGGCGTGATAAGCACTACAACAACCCCACAACCGTTGCAATTAACTGCCCCATCAAACATCATAGTCCATGCTTCTTCTGGATCAGGCCCTTCAGTGTGAATAGGCTCTACAAAATCTTTTTCTTTCAAAAACATGATGTCTTCGTCAAGGAAGTCAAATCTCATAGGCTGGTAATCATCAATGGGTTGCTCAGCCATATACTCAGACAATACACTACCCTTGATGGCTTTCTGAGAGGTGTATTGAATGTCATATTCTGTTAGAATCATTTACCATCTTGCAACCCTTCCAGTAAGTGATGGCTTCTCAAATATGTACTTGACTAGATCCATCTTTGAGATCAATATGGTAGTATGAGTCAACATATACTGTCTTAGTTGGCGAGCAGCCTACGCTAAAGCACAATAAGTTTTCTCGAGCAGTGAATAACGTTGTTCATAGTCGGTAAACGTTTTGCTTAGGTAGTATATTGCATACTCTTTTCGACCAGACTCGTCATGCTGGCCCAACACACACCCCATTGATTCTTCTAATATTGTCTGATACATGATTAGAGGTCTTCCTTCAATTGGAGGCATGAGAATTGGAGGTTCTTGCAGATATTCTTTGATCTTGTCGAAAGCTCTTTGATAATCATCGTTCCACCTCACTGTTTGTTCCTTTCTTAACAATTTGAACAAGGGTTCGTAGGTTGTAGTGAGATGAGATATGAACCTCGAGATGTAGCTCAATCTACCTAGGAACCCTCAAACTTCTTTCTCAGTCTTAGGTGCATGCATCTCCTGAATAGCTTTGACTTTATCGGGATCAACCTCAATTCCTTTTTCACTTACAATAAAACCCAACAACTTACCAGAACGCACCCCGAATGTGCACTTGTTGGGGTTAAACTTCAACTGATACTTCCTCAGACGGTTAAACAATTTCAGCAGATTCACCAGATGATCTTCTTCTGTAAGGGACTTGACACTCATATCATCCGCATAGCATTTGATTTCCTTATGGATCATATCGTGGAATAGCGTTACCATATCCCGTTGATATGTTGCACCGGCGTTCTTCAGACCAAATGGCATTACCTTGTAACAAAACGTGCCCTAAGGTGTGATGAAAGTTGTCTTCTCCATGTCTTCAGGTAACATCTTAATCTGATTATATCTCGAAAATCCATCCATGAAAGAAAATACTGAGAATTGAGTTGTGTTATCCACCAATACATCAATGTGAGGTAATGGGAAATCATCTTTCGGAGTTGCTCTATTCAAATCCCAGTAATACATACACATACGCACCTTGCCATCCTTCTTAGGTACGGGTACAATGTTAGAAACCCACGGCGGGTAACTAGTTACAGCAAGAAAACCGGCGTCCCACTGCTTTTGTACTTCCTCTTTGATCTTCATGGCCATGTCTGGGCGAGTACGACGTAATTTCTGTTTGACCGATGGACAATCTCCTTTCAGTGGCAATCAATGCATGACAATATTCGTATCTAGACCTGGCATACCTTGATAGGACCAAGCAAAGACGTCAACATATTCCTGAAGCATACTGATGAGTTGTTCTTTCACTAGAGCTTGCAGTCTAGCCCCGATCTTCACCTCTTTCACATCTTCCTCAGTACCAAGATTGATGGTCTCAACCTCCTCCTGATGAGGAGCAATCACTTTTTCCTCTTGTCTCAACAACCTAGCCAACTCTTTAGGCAACTCATAGTCTTCATAAACCCCTTCATATGTTTGATTAATCGGATTGTCAAAGTCATACGAAGTCATAGCAGTGTTGTTGTCAGTGCAATCTGGAGGATTATCTCTGCAAGGGTTGATATTTGTTAATTTTAGTGATTGATTTTAATCTTGTTTATGAAAAAAGTGAATGAAGTTATTATTTTGAAAAACATTGCCATTTATTGCTTTGTGCGAAAATAACAAAAATGAAAGACAGTGAGCGAAAAAAAAAGATCGTTTGCAAAAGATGTCCATTTGTTCATTAATCATTCATTTGCACAAAATACAAATATGGCCCTATTACAAAATGAGTCCTGACACCTTGAGCAAGATGCAGGACTTGATGCATGCTTAAACAGGAAATAATAATTACTCTGCAGAAGTAATCCTTATAATTTCCTGGGAAGACCAGTTGAGGACTTGCTGGCCTGGGACTCTTGGACGAATCCATCTCTCCAGGTTGAAGTCACTTTCAGCCTCGTCTTCCACATTGTTGATTGCATCCGGGGTCAGCATTCCCCCCCTGACAAATTTGGGAGCTTTAGCAGCCTCCGCTTGGACCTGTCGGGATGGTTTGTAACCCAACCCGAACTTGTCTTCCTTTGACCTGAACTTGCAGCAACTTGCCCCAACCCCGGGCATTCCCGTCTTCAACAACCTTACGAGCTTGCTTACAAGAGGAGATTGAAGTACCAGGCACTTCAGCTATTTCCTCATTGACATTGAGGGCCTCAAACACTTGGCTCATTGTCTCATGAATTTCTCCGTCCATCTCAATATACTTATAAGTAGCTAGATGACTGACGAAGATATCCTCTTCCCCGCAGATTGTGATGACTTGGCCATCCCATTTGTTTTTTAACTTCTGGTGAAGGGTCGACGTTTCAGTGCCAGCAGCATGAATCCATGGCCGACCCAACAAACATCTATAGGCAGGCTGAATGTCCATCACGTAGAAGATAGTCTTGAAGATCTGTGGGCCAATCACCACAGGTAACTCAATTTCCCCAAGAACCGATCTTTTTGAGCTGTCAAAGGCTCTCACTACCAGGTTACTTGGACGCAGTGCAAGACCGTCATATTCCATCTTGACCAAGGCTTTCTTTGGAAGAACATTGAGTGAGGACCCAGTGTCAACCAAGACATGAAAGAGAACAACACCTTTACACTCCAAGGTGATATGTAAAGCTTTATTATGGTTACGGCCCTCCGTAGTTAGATCAGCATAAGTAAAACCTAGCCTATGGCAAGTATTGACATTTGAAACCACTGTTTCTAGATGATTAACTGTAATCTCTTCTGGCACGTAAGCTGCGTGCAAGACTTTGAGAAGTGCATTTCTGTAAGCTTCGGAACATATTAGCAATGATATAATAGAGATTTTGGAGGGTGTCTGATGGAGCTGTTCCACAACCTTATAGTCACTCTTCTTGATTATTCTCATGAACTCGTCTACATCCTGGTCAAAGGACGTCTTCTGAGTTTCCTTGGTAATAGGTTCTTCAGGTACCACACTCTTGCCTTTAGCCTTGGCAGCAACTTCTGCTTCAGCATTAGTTCTTTGGAATTGTGAGGCGAAGAGACGTTCTCTTCGAGTGAAGCCTCCGCCTCCCCCCACATTATCAATCTGTGGTGTAGAAGTGTCAAGAGTGACTTTCTTTCTGTTGCAATACAAATCTGAGCCATAATGCCAAGGCACGACACTGCTTCTATCATATGGAACTGGTCCTGGTACCGTGATAGTAACCAGACTGATTATTATGGAAGAAGGAATTGAGACTGTCTGAGGTTCTTAATAAATTGTGACAGGAGGTCTGACTGGAGATGGTGCTGGTGATGAAGGTTGCTGATGTTGATGGATGTGTTACTGTGAGTTGTTGAAAGAATCTGGAATGTGGATCGTTGCAGGATTATAGTAAATAGTAACTGTGGAAATGTCTTCATTGATGGTTGTTGTTGTTGTAGAAGGATATGTTGAATTGATGTCTATTAAAGTGGAAGAAGGAATGGTTGTTGATGTTGTAGAAGAGTCCATTGGA
Source organism: Lathyrus aphaca (assembly GCA_963966055.1). Classification (NCBI taxonomy): domain Eukaryota; kingdom Viridiplantae; phylum Streptophyta; class Magnoliopsida; order Fabales; family Fabaceae; genus Lathyrus; species Lathyrus aphaca. The sequence goes on from OZ014523.1 coordinate 146,639,441, forward strand.
ATGATTGTTGTTGAAGTTGTAGGAGTGACATCTGATGGAATGACATGTGCTGGAGTTGTAGGAGGAATGGTTGTTGATGTTGTAGGAGCTATGACTGTTGAAGTGATCTGTAAAGTTCCTTCCTTAATAAGATTATTGATACCGGTCATCAAATATGCACAACCATTGATAGAAGTCTCGCAAGCTTTGCAGTGGGCCTCACAACCCGGGAACACTTGGCATTTCAAAAGTTGGACACTAACCTCAGCCAGAGGTGTTCTAATGCTTGCAACACTGTCAATTAGGTTCACTGGTTGATCCTCCTCAATGGCATTTATCCTAGGCCCACCATGGCTAGGCATAGGATTCTTGGTAACACTTGGAGGGGGTGCAAAGTTAAGTGCCTTGGAATCAATCAAATCCTGAACCTTCATATGCAAGACTCTGCACTTCTCTGTTGTATGGCCAGGTGCATTTGAATAGAAAGCACATCGGGCATTAACATCATAGTTTCTTGGAAGGTTATGGGGATCTGGTGGAGCCAGAGTCCTCAATTCAATCAAGTTAAGCTTCAGTAATTGTGGAAGTAAGGCAGAATAGGGCATCAGAATGGGATCAATAACCCTGTTGATTTGTAAAGACCTTTGTTGAAACGGATGTTGTTGCTGATTGTTATTGTTGTAAGATCTCTGTTGAGGAAATTGTTGTTGTTGTGGGAAGTGTTGTGGTTGTGGAGGATACTGTTGTTGAGGCACTAGAGCTGGAATTATGATAGCAGCTACTAATCTTAGCATGTATTGAGGTCTTCCTCTGCCCATATGCACTGAGTTGGTCCCACCTGTCCTACGAGGTCCTGCAAAAGGTTTCCTTGTATTGCTAAAACTAGCAACATTGTCTGAAAGTTTGCCCATCTTTAGAAGACTCTCAATTCTCTCCCCAGCTATAACTACATCCGCGAAGCTGGTGGACGAGAAAGCAGCAAGTCTGTCAATGTATGCCCCCTGTAGGGTGTTCATAAACATGTCGGCCATTTCTCTCTCAGACATCAGAGGTTGGACAACAGCAGCCAGCTGTCTCCACCTTTGGGCATGCTCCCTGAAGCTTTCTCTTGAAGAGTTAGACATGCCCATTAAGAGTGTCCTGTTGGGAGCCATGTCCAAGTTATACTGATACTGGCGTATGAAAGCTTCGGCCAAATCCTTCCAGTTTCTAACTGTTGCTCTGGACAGGTGAGAATACCATTCACGGGATGCCCTGGTAAGACTATCTTCGAAGTAGAACATCCACAACCTTTCGTCCATGGTATAAGCTTTTAGTCTCCCGAGAAAGGAATGCATGTGAGTACGTGGACAAGAGGTACCATTATATTTTTCAAAGCATGGGGGCTTGAATTTGTGAGGAATCCTGACTCCCTCAACTAGACCCATGTCCATTACATCGAAACCTAGAGAGTTTTGGGACTTCAAAGATCTTAACTTCTCTGTTATTTCGTCCAGACGACGATCATAGGCTTCATCCCCAACACCAATTACTATAAATTGTTCCTCTTGAGGGTCCTCCTGCAAGGCACGATCTCAAGTGTTTCCTTGGGTATTCTTGATAGCATTGACTTCAGGATTAAGGTGAGGCCCAAACTCTGGCGTATCTGTTTGTGGCTGCCCGTGATCATTTTTACTAGTACCTCTTGTACCTGAATGATTCTCTTCTGGAGTTTGCCGCTCGACTAACTCTCTTAATCTTTCTTGGCTTTGGGCCAACCCAGTCATTACTGCCATGAACTGGTTCATCTGAGCCCTCATCTCAGTCCTCTCATTAGCCATCTAAGTTCTCACGTCAGTCAAATCTTGCTGAACTTGGTCCATTTATAAGCTCGGAAGGTTGTTTCTGATTGGATACCGGTGAACTCTATTGATGGGGAAAACCCTCCTACGAGCAATGTTTCCTGAAACCATAACAAAGTGAGAAAACAACAACAAAAACCTACAAAACAAAGAATGAGATTAGTATGCAATGCAATATGTCTCTTTGTCTTCCAAGGGTATCCGGTTTGGTTCTTTGGTTTTGACCTTCCAGACCTCTGGGAATGAAGATGTTGAAGAGAAATCAAAGCCTATCAGTAAATCCAAGTAATACATAAACCATATATTACAAATGCAAAAGATACATAGTTTATGATTACAACAAGTTCCCATGGAGGGTCAAAATACAACAAAGTCGAGCAATACAACCAAATTATCATGAGAAATAAGGTACAAATAAAATACAAGTACAAAGAAATCAAACATCCAACCCAAAGTCATCCTCTATGATTTCCTTCAGGAGAGCATCAGTCACTGGTCCAACTGGGTGCTCTGTGATGGTCCTGATAAGAAGGTTCCTGGTGGAGATGGCACTTGTCAACTTCTGGTACTTGTCTTGGTCCTTTGATCTCTTCAACCCTGCCCGGAGTTTTAACTCGGAGATTTCGTTATGTGCTTCTAACAAGGCTTCCTGACTCTTCTTCTCATTAGCTTCCAGCTGCTCTATCCTAGCCTGGGTCCTCTGATCTTCTTGCAAATGAGCCTCAGTGATCCTGATCCACCTAGCCTGACATTCCTCAAAGTAGTGCTCAGCTATGGCCTTCTGAATCTTGGCTTCTTTGTAAGCATTCTTCAATACCAACTCTCCTGCTCGGGCTTTTATGATGTAATCATCTGTCTTCTCAATCTTGGTCATATGCTTGATCTGGAGCTTCTCTAACCTCTCATTGTCCTGACGACTATCATTCCTCTCCCAGAGGGTCTTCTTTAGATCTTTAGAAAGCTGATTATTCCTCTCTTTCAGCTTCTCAAACTCCTCTAAACTGATTGTAGCTACAGGTTCTACTGTTGATGGCCCTGGCACATCTTCCAGGGTGAAGGGCCTGCGGGTGATCTGTCCTCTGATATGAGACCAATCAATGTACTGAGCTGAAGCTATGTTATTGCACTTGCCAAGAATAGCAGTCCCTTTTGTCTGAATGTTATCCCAAGCCCAGGTTGCTTGTCCTATGATGTCATGATTATTCTGAATATCACAGTAAATGGTCTCTACTAAATCCTGTTCTCTTGGTGGATGTACTAAGGCATACCCTAGTTGCCTTTTGAAAAGCAAAGGATTGTAGTTGATTCAACCCATCACTCCAATAAGAGGTACATTGGGATACTTTCCACAGTTTGTACTTAAGTCCCTGCCCTTGGTGCTCTGAGTGCACCACCTGATGTCTTCTGAAGTGAGAGCAATCATTCTCTTAGCCCAGTTTCTTGACTGATGAGGATTCAAGAAAGATTTTGACTTTGGCAAGTATCTCAATAACCAACAGTAGAAGAGAGGTGCACAACATCTGACTAATCTTCCCCTCTGCTTCTCATTTCTCTGATGCACTGAATAGTAGAAATCCCCTAGCAAGTTAGGAACTTGATTCTTTAGAAGGAAGAGGTGGATATCATTCTTGCTTACAGACTTAGGCTCGTCTGCAAACAAGATGATTCCAGATATACTAAGAGCCAGGAGAGCACAAACAGTTTCCCACTTTCCTGCTGCAGCATGACTGGTGGCCTGAGTGATCAAGAAGTCCAAATGGAGGTATGGAATTAAATCCTTGATGGTCATATGCTGATCAATGATGATGGCTTCCAAATAAAGAGCCTTAGCTATGTCTTCATTCCTAGGATCAGTCATCTCAGGGTTGAAAGGGATTCCTCTCCTGATAGGGACACCCAACAACATGTAAAATCTTCCAACAGGGAACCTATCTGAAAGTCTGGGAAAGTAAAGCACCTGAGAGGAGGGTCATAGAACTGAAGGAAAGTGTGAATCATGCTCCTCTGTGATGCATCCAAGTCCATGATCATGTCCATAATACCACCATAATGTTCTCTGAATAGAGGGACATGATTAGGAGTGATAAATGTCTGAATCTACCTGATGCTTGCTAGGGAGGGCTCAAAGAAATGATAAGTAATGTTGCTCTTCCTGGATTGGTCCATGCTGATAATGGATGCTGATGAAGATAACTGAAGGAAATAACTGATGAAGGTAACTGATGCAGATAGCTGAAGAAGGAAATTGAAGAAGAAGATCTCTGAGGAAGATAATTGATGAAGATGGCTGAGCAGAAGAACAATCAAAACCAAACCAAAGATGATGTGGATACCCTGTAAAACAAATAGAAAAATGTTAAAATTATGCAAAATGATGTATGCAAAAGGATATGCAAAGGTTTGTGATCAAGTGCTGGATTTGTCATTTGCTTTGATAGGGTCCATGAGTGTTTAGAAATCCAGATGAAGGATAGAGAACCAGTAACCAGGTGGGGGACTCAAATAAAGAGTCACAAGTCCAGGGTTTCATAAGATCAGTCCAAAATAGTCTAACCTTAAAACAATATCAGTAACAGGGTATGTTAAGGACAAGGGTTCCTGCAAACCTGTAAAACATCCCAACCCACTCACAGGTATTGTTCTAGAACAAGGATCCTCAGACTTGGATATATTATGAGAAGTGTAAACACTTCTAACTCGGAGGTACGATGTTTACATTAATCATAAAGGATTCTCCTCTAATTCACCTCAGATGCTGAAGGTCATCTAAAAAGGTCATCGAGACTTAGCAGGCTTACTAGATAGCCCTAGCACTATAGGAAATCCGTAGCATAGAGTTCTCAAGAAGAAACCCATGTCTGAACCGTGTTTCATATTCGCAACCCAGACCGAATTGGAATGGGAAAGAATATGAAGCCACTCTAATGTTATGTGTCAATCAGACTCCCGGTGTGGAACCTTACTCACTGAGATACCCCTCTCACCAAGGCAAAACAACAAATCCAGCACATGATATGATAATGATAAATGAAATGCATAATACAGTAAATTAAAGCAATAAATAAAGTTGTACAGAAAGCAATAAATAAAGCAATAAACAAAAGCACACATAACACATAACACCCCCATAAACACAAATCAAACAAGAACTAGGAGAAATTGTCGCTCCCCCGAAAAGACACCAGGGTCCCCAGGGTGCAGACGCGAACGGTCGGCGAAAAGAGAAAATGAAGGTGAAGATGAATAGAGTCGCAAACTAGGCATTTTTATCCCGAAGGAAAGGTAATGCTGCATAAACCTAGAAAGAGATGGATACGACGGTTGCGGACCAGAGAAACTGAGAAAGGGGGTTGGTTACAACCTGGGAAGGTATTAGCACCCAGATTGCCCTTCGTACTCGACGGGATCCACGCTTACAAGATTATGTTTAAAGGGGCAGTGTACGTGTTATCTGTGTGCAAAAGCTAAGAAAAAAGGTACAGGTGTCAGTGCAAAAAGAGAATTGCTCAGGAACTGAGGCTTTATAAAGAATGCTGAAAGAGGGGGAAGACACAAAGACTTTTGTTTGATAACAGTTAAGTTATGCCTACGTATCCTCTCGTGCAATGAGGAAGTCAGAACACCGTAGTTTGACTCAAAAAGACTGAAAATAAATTGACTGTGAACTGCTTACTTGTCTATGCTCAAGTGTATGACTCGTCTGGCTCGAGTGCTAAATGTCTTGCATTAGACGGAAGAAGCAAGTTCTCGTTTATGAATGAGTGTGATGAGAAAAGAATCTCGGAGGAGACGATTATTGTTTGTTTTTGTGTTTTCAGTTTTGTTATTGTTTTTGGTGTTTTGCATTAGTTAATGAGCTTAAGCCTAAATCAAGGGCTTGCAAACTCATTATATCCTCCCTGATTAGGGATAATGAGCCTACTTAAGTATGAGATAAGCATCTCAACTTAATTACCATGATTATGTAGGATTAATATCATTAGCCTACTTGTGATTAATTTGATGTTTTTGGGTTTTTGTTTAGTGTTAAGTATTGAGTTTAATCTCTAATCACAGATTAGTGAACTCATTACACCATCCTAATAGAAGGATAACATATGAGAACACTTAAGCTGAGGAAGATACCTCAACTTAATTCATGGTTAGGGATTAAATTCATTATATAACAAGCCTTTATTGAAAGGATTTTAATTAAAGGATGAGATTAAGAAGTGGATTTTAAGTTTGTAAGACAACTTGAGGGGGACTTGTCCATTAAACGCTAGGGTTAGTCCTTCTTAACCATAAGGAAGAATTAGAACCCTAATGTAAGGCCCAAGTTACAAGATAAAGTCTTGGTGGTTATTGAGTGATTTAATTAAGAGGTTTAAAAAAATTAAAGTTTTAACACTTCGGATTAAAGTTATACACTCCATCCTAAGAGAAGGATGCAGGCATAACCCTAATTCCAAAGTCCTAAAATTTTAAGAGTTCAGTCCCTGATTATTGAGATGAGAAGAGAGAATCAAGGAGAATCAAAGGTAAAAGGACTAAGGGGGACTAATTACAACCCTAATCATCATCATGCTTGGATTTCCTATGGTTTGTGAGGCTTAAGAAATATCTTCAAGGAAGCCACCAATGGAAGAAGCAGATGAAAGGAAGAGGAAGCAAAAGAATAAGTTACTTACTTCCTAAGAAGATAAGTAACTTAAGGGGAGAATGTGAAAGATATGGAACATAATTGAATCAAATTCACTTCAAATATAAGTTAAAATGCATATGAAAGAGGTAAGAAGAAGTGATAGGTGAAGGCAAATCCACCTCCCAAAATATCTTACCAAACCTGAAACTGTTAGTATGAATACATAAAGTATAAATCATGAAGAAATGAATTGAAATGAGATGCAATGATCAAAGTCAGAAGTGTTTATGCTATGAAAATTTCATGTAAGATGATTCAATGTCATACAAGATGCACATGAATGATCATATAAGAATGAGATGTTATGAAAACATACTTTGAAGTTTGAAAGCACATGAAAGTTCATGAAATGAAATGAATGCTAAACATGGCAAATGAATGAAGAAATGATCAAACCAGGTTCTAACATGTCTTAAGATGTCTAAGATGACATATTAATGCATTAAATGTCATGGCAAGTTCATGTGATAATGCATGTTCAAGGTGAATGCAAATGAACATGAGAAATTAGGGTTACATGGATATGTGAGATGCAAATGGATAAAACAGAAGCATATGTCATGATAAAAATTTGAAATCAATCTCAAACAAACCGTAATCCCATACTAGGTCACACCCCAAAGGAGAAAGTCAGAAGCCTAACCTATCAAAAGTTATGATTTTCCTAAGTTTCCTATGGTTTTTGGGTGGTTCAAAAGGAAAAATGCAAATCAAATTGCAAATTCAAGATAAATTCATGAGGAAAATTACCTATAAACTACATGCAATATGTAACACAATTCAAAAAGAATCAAGTTCAAACTCTTCTTGGTTAGGCATAAATGATTTTTCAAAGTTAGGGTTCAAAAATGTGATTTTAATGACCCTTAATTCAAAGAAAATTGGCAAACTATGATCAAACCTAAAAAGAAATTTTTGTGAAGAGTTTGAAAATGTTTCTAAATGCATTGGAATGGTTCATGATTTTTTTGGTTATTTTTAGAAACCTAAATGTATTTTTAATTAATTAAAATACTTTAATTAATTAAAAATAACATTTAAATATTTTAAAAATACATTTTTAATGAAAAAAAATGGATTAAGAAAAATATTTAAAGTCATAATGCAAAAGGAAATATTTTTGTGATGGTTTTTGATATTTTAAAATAATTGTGCAAAAGAAATGAAAATAAATGAAATAAAAAATGAACAAAATGAGAAGTATGCAGATCCTAAGGATGAGATTCAAACTGGGGAAGGAGGGAATTGACCACGCGCGCATCTTAATGGCTGAGACTCAAACTTGGTTAATTATTATTAATTAATTAAATAATCAGAATTAATCTTAAGTGAACTAATCCTGACCATCGTTCCTAATCAAAACAAGATCCAATGGCCCAAAACGCGTCTGACAACTAAACCCTAATTAGAACCCTAATTACATTCAGGTGACCGGAGCTAAGCTCCGATAATCTTCTCCGGCCAACCTCTCACCTGAGTTTGCTCAAAACACCACCCCAAGCCCCCAAAACCTTCAGAATCAATCTACTAACCACCCTAAACATTAATTCAGCCCCAAAAATCATTTATCATGCATCATTAACAAGAATCGAACAAGAACATCAAAACGGAAAAAATTTCAGAACAAGCATACATACTCATCTCTCAACCATTTTCGAAAATAATCACATCACAATGATCAATGAAGCATACAAAATCATTTAGAAACTTAAAAAAAGAGTTCTGGAAAAAAAGTTCATCATGGCTACCTGAGTTGAAGCTTTGCAAACTGAAGCTTTTTGATCTCTTCCTTTGTGCAAAATGCCTCCAATGATCCCTCTGATGCTTCTAGAAAGCTTGAATGGAGTTTAAATGGCCTCCTTTGTGAGTTTCAGTTCTGAGGAGTGAGAAATCGTGTTTGAGTTTGAGAGTGTTTCAGGCTATGGTGATAGGTGAGAAATGATCTTGAGGTAATGCTGAGTTGAATGGTGAAGAAAGTTTGAAGTTTGAGTGATTGTGCTATGAAATTCGAAGAGGTGAAGGTTTCTTGAGGTTTTTGTTAATCTGAGTGTTGAGAGGCTTTCAGGCTTGTGTGTTGTATGAAATGAGTTGCTTAATGTCCACATAAACAATGTTGATTGGCTAGAGATTTGTTGTGGCACAGGCTGATTGGTATGGGAGGTTTTGCACAAAGTCAAGATTGTGTACTATGTGGTATGGGCACGGGTCAGAGGTTGTTTGGAGGGGTTTCTGGCCTCAGCTTGCATCAAGGATGGCCATGGGATTGAATTTGATGTGCTAGAAGGCTTGGATGAAGAGTTCTCATGGATTTTGCAATTTTCCCTCTTTGGTGTTTCTTGGATCACAAGCCATGAAAACCCTAGGTTCAATGGCAAATTCTGGTCTCTTGAAGTTGTTTTGACATGTTGTGAAGTGTTTGTTCACATTAGAGATCATTAGAGTGCTTGGCAAGTGAAATTGCAAAATTCCCTCTTTGGCATGAACTTGAAAATTATGTGATTTTTGCCAACTTTGAAAGGCCATATCTTAAGTTCTAAGATGAATCAAGACATGTTCTTGTACTTTTTGGAAAGGGAAAGACCTAATCTACAACTTTCATGCCCAAGAATTTTTCATTTGAAGCATTTTTGGTCATGAAAGAGGAGGTTGAAAAACTTTCCCAAAATGGAAAGTTTGCATTTCAAGTCATTTCCAAAAATGGAAAGTTTGCAATTGGCTCAAAATTCTTCAATCTTGTGAACTTATAAACACTTCTAAGATCAAATAAAGATCATTGAACTTCAATTTGATGAAAATACCCCTTTGGTTCCATTGTTGGGGGCCTCAGATGCCCTGATTTTGACTTAACTTGCTCAAGAAGTTACCCAGTAAACAGATGACTTCCATAATGAGTTTCTTCATCAAACTTGGTACACATGATACTTATAACATATTAAGACCATTAGAAACAAGCATGACACAAAAATTTGGAGTTAAGGCCTCTAAAACCAAAACCCTAATCTTGGTCATCTGTGTAGTGAAAACCCTAGCTCTGCTTCCATGCCTTTGCCAGTTCTTGTGATCTCTTGACTTTCATGAACTTTGAGGAGCATAATATGATGGTAGAACACACATGGACCCTCTTGGAAAGCTTTGAGGCCTTTGGGATGGCTCAGATGGATTCCTGGATTGCTTAGATCACAAACCCTAGATGCAGATGAACTTGAACTATGCAGTGAAACAAAAATGCAACTTGAGATGTAATGCTTATGCTTATGCAAAAAATAAAGATCACAAGGCATGATGTGATAAAGAGTGAGGGCAAATTTGGGGTGTTTACAGCTGCCCCTATTCAAACATGAGTTAGTTGTGCAGGGTGTAAGCGCCTGGCTTAATAGACAAACAAGATAACTTGTGGTTGAATACCAAAGACAGTCTGAAATTTGCACTCGCTGGATAGAAGAAGAAAAGGGATATAAATTGTAAAAGGTAGTATAGTATGATTATCAAATGAAGGCGATGGAGGAAGACCATCGAGCAGAGGACGACTGTTGTGGTAAGTAAAAAAATGATGGGGACGACCGACAAGCTGGGGAAATAAAGAGATCACGATGGGGATGACCATCGAATAAAGAAATAAGATTCTCTAGGGGGTTAAAGTAAACAACAACGGGGATGTACATTGATTTAAAGAATATGAAAAAAACTAAGGAAGATCACCTAGCAGGGGACGGCTGCCGAAAATATCACGACATATGACGAATGTCAGATAGAAAAAGGTCAACGATGGGGACGGCCATCGGATAAGCATGATGAAGGATGATCATCAAGAGGTGAAGGAAGATCACCTAGCAGGATACGGCTGCTCTCGGGGTTTATCACGACATAGGATGAATGTCGGATAACAAGGTCAACGATGGGGACAGCCATCGGATAAATGATGAGGGACAATCATCAAGAGGTGAAGGACGATCACCTAGCAGGGGACGGCTGCTAAAAATTATCACGACATAGGACGAATGTCGGGTAGAAGGTTCCAGTAATGGAGATTCCACTGGGGAAAGGATGAGGGATGGTCATCCAGAGGTGAAGGACGATCACCTGGCAGGGGACGGCTGCCGAAAGTATCACGACATAGGACGAATGTCAGATAGGAGAAAGTTGTTTTGTTGACGACTTACTGGGGAATGGTAAACACGAACGAGTGCTTACGCTCAAGAATAAAAGGTATAAAGTGTTTGACGACGTGTATAGATTAAAGACGCGGACGAGCATCCTTAGAACCAATATACAGACGAGTATCGGTAAAAACAAACGCTGACGCGTGTTCAAAGATGATGATACGGACGAGTAACAACTGGTTAACAAAGAAGAACGGACGAGTGTCGGATCTGTTGAGGAGTGATATAAACAAGATACAGACGAGTATCAAAGACTTATGTATAAGTGTGAGTGAGTATTAATTTGTTGGTGAAGTATGTGCAAGACATGAACGAGTGTTCAACTTGCTGGGGAATGTATGACACTGACGAGTGTCAAGTATGTATAAGTATAGACAGGCATCTGTTTTGAGAGTGCAAAGGAGATGCTTTGGCTTTCTTTGGGGAGATTAAGATGACACGGACGAGTTTCGAGAAGAAAATGTTATGGAAAAGTATCTGCTTGTAGAAAGTGTTCGGGCGACCTGCGGGGATAGGATGACACGAACGGGTGTCAAAAAAGAGTGTGTTATGAACAAGTATTCGTACTTGAGAGTGCAAAGGGGATGCTTTGGCTTTTATGTGTAAGGGGTGTATTTTGTATATTGCTGATGACATATTTATGGTAATTGCAGGTGATCGGCTCGAACCTGGCTTGTGATCATGCAAATGTTTGATTTTTTCCATAATGCTCCGTATTAGACGGAATGCTACGCTTATTTGGTGAATATGATGCAAATGATATGATTATGCAAAAGATAAAATGATCCGAGACTCGGATCCTGCTGGGATGAAGATCTTTGGATGATCTGTTTGGAAGAATAACCCGGCTGGGGGAGAGATCATTGGTAGGTCTGTCAAGAGGGAGAACTCTGCTTGGGGGAGTAGATTGTTGGTAGATCTATCCATAAGGAGAACTCAGCTGGGGAGAAGGAGACTTCAACCATTTTGTTGGGGATGGGTTTCAGGCATTGCTCTTCTGGGGAGAGAATGGAAACTCTGTGGGGAGGCAGCTCCATTAACTTTGCTGAGGATGGGAGAGATCTGGCACTCTGGTGGGGAATAGGAAATTCCTCACTCACCTTGCTGTGAAACAGTTTTCGGGCACTGCTTGGGGAAGAGATAACCTCTGGGAAGTATTATGCTGGGGATTCAATGCTTGGCATGCCCCATGCTGTGAAAGATAGTCTGCAACCTGTTAAGACAGAAGAAAACGCACAAGTATCCTGAGGTATCCCTAACCGGATTCCATCATAGGAGTTAGACTTATCTGAAAGTAATACATTTCCTGCAAGCATTTTATCAAAAATGGCCCATTTGTTTTATGCAAGTGTTGTATTATGAATATTGGACATTTTGCAAACGAAACAAAAATGTACAAAACAAGGTGTGATTGAGAACTCTGATTTTATTAATCTGGGTGCCCTGAATTGGAAAATACAATCAAAGAAACAAATCCCCTGAAATGAGGAGATTGTTATAAATTGAGAAAAAATAAAAGTGTTGGCAATGTTGACGACGACGTTCTAGTGAACTTCCTTTGCTATGACCTGTATGACCTTGACGTTCTTCTTATCTTGCTTTCTAAAGAAGGTTGATTTTGACTGATGTTTTACCCTTTTGAAACTTGTCGTGTTGCGAGTGATACAGACGAATTCAGAATGTAGCTGTTCGCTTATTCCCTGATTTTGTGTGGATCGCCTTTTCGGGTTTTCAATCCACTGGGATACCCATTTTTGCTTGAGCTGTCCAATGCGGCTTTTCAACTCAGCGGGTGTACTTTTTTTATATTTTCCCTTACATTTGCCCGAGTCTTTTATTCTGTTTTTGACTCGCCGGGATGCCCTATTTTTGGCTGGACGTACATTATGTTTTTATGTCCAGCGGGTCATTTTATGCGAAGTATTTTTTAACTGCATCTGAATTCACAGGGGATAAGAAATCCTCGCCATCCATAGTAGTGAGCATTAGTGCTCTGCCAGAGAAAACACTCTTTACTATGAATAGGCCATCGTAGTTCGGCGTCCATTTTCCCATGTGGTCTGTATGAGGAGGAAGGAGTCTTTTCAGAACAAGATCTCCCACTTGGTATTCCCGAAGCCTGACCTTCTGATCGAAGGCTTTCTTCATCCGTTTTTTATATAACTGCCCATGACATATGGCAGCTAGCCTCTTCTCTTCGATCAAATTCAATTGATTGTACCAAGACCGGACCCTTTCTGCTTCATCCAGCTTCACATCCATCATTACCCGTAAGGAGGGTAGCTCAACTTCAACAGGTAGGACTGCCTCCATACCATACACAAGCTGATAAGGTGTTTCCCCAGTAGATGTTTTGATTGAGGTTCGATACCCATGCAATGCAAATGGTAGCATTTCATGCCAGTCTTTGTAAGTGACCACCATCTTCTGCACAATCTTCTTGATGTTTTTGTTAGCCGCCTCAACAGCGCCATTCATCTTTGTCCTATAAGGAGAAGAATTGTGATGTTGGATTTTGAAGTCCCGACATAGTTCTGCCATCATTTTGTTGTTCAAATTGGAACCAATATCAGTAATGATTCGCTCAGGAACTCCATATCGACAGATGATATCTCTTTTCAGGAATCTGGCTACCACTTGTCTGGTGACGTTTGTATACGAAGCTGCTTCGACCCATTTGGTGAAGTAATCAATGGCTACCAGGATGAATCTATGGCCATTTGAAGTAGTCGGTTCAATCTTTCCAATCATGTCAATGCCCCACATGGAAAAGGACCAAGGTGAAGACATCACGTTCAAAGGATTTGGAGGCACATGCACTTTATCAGCGTAGATCTGGCATTTATGGAATTTTCTGGCACAGGCACAACAGTTTGCATCCATTGTGATCCAGTAGTAACCTGATCTTAACAATTTCTTTGTCATTGCATGCCCTTCGGCATGGGTACCGAAAGAACCCTCACGCACCTTGTGCATCAGTAGGTTTGCTTCTTTCTTGTCAACACATTTGAGCAGGACCATGTCAAAGTTTCGCTTGCATAATGAACCATCAGCATTAAGGAAGAATCTACCGGACAACCTTCTTAATGTCTTCTTATCATTAGATGATACCCCAGGTGGGTATGTCTGATCTTCCAAGAAGCATTTGATGTCATGGAACCAAGGCTTGTCATCTTTAGCAGTGTCCACAGAGAATACGTATGCTAGTCGGTCTAGTCTGGATACCAAAATCCGGGGTACATAATTTGCAGTTTGAACCTTAATCATGGAGGAAATGGTAGCTAAAGCGTTTGCAAACTGATTCTCGTCTCGAGGGATGTACTCAAGTTTGACTGTTGTGAAGAAAGTCAATAATCTCCTCGTATAATCACGGTATGGAATCAGGTGCTCCTGATGAGTGTACCATTTGTCGTTGGTCTGATTGATTATCAAAGCTGAATCTCCGAATACATTCAATGTCTTGATCCCGATGAGCTTCGGAACACAACAGCAAGGATAAGATGGAGATCTTGGAAGGAGTTTGGTAGAGCTGATCCAAAACCTTGTAGTTGCTTCTTTTGATTATCCTCATGAATTCATCCACATCTTGATCAAAGGATGTTTTATGGGCTTCTTTTGGTACAGATTCTTCAGGTGCCACACTTTTACCTTTGGCTTTGGCAGCAGCCTCTCCCATAGTATTAGCTCTTAGAACTTGTGACGCGAAGAGGCGTCCGCTTCGGGTGAAGCCTCCGCCTCCCCGGACATTATCCACTTGTGGTGTATGAACTGAAGAATCAAGAAGGACTCTCTCTCCGTTGCAGTAAAGGTCTGAACCATAGTGCCATGGTACAACATTGTCTTTTTCGTATGGAATAGGCCCTGACACCATGATGGTGACTGGACTGACTGCAGCAGAGGTAGGAACTGTTATTGTTTGTGGATCATAAAATATGGTAACAAGACTTCTGGTTGATGGTGGTGGTGATTGACTGAAGCTTGGTTATTGCTGAAATTGTTGTTGAGATTGTTGCTGAAAGTTGTTGGAATCAGGCACCGTTGCAGGGTCGTAATATATGGTGACTGTTGAGACGTCGTTGTTAATGGTTGTTGTAGTTGTAGAAGCGGATGCAATTGAACTGGCGTTTGTTGAAGTGATGGAAAGGGTGGTTGCAGATTTTGTAGACGAGTCTGTAGGAACAATTGTCTTTGCAATTGTAGGAGGAGTACTGGTTGTTGCTGAAAAAGGAGTTGTAGATGTTGTAGAAGTCGTTGTTGTTATTTGCAGGATACCTTCTCTGATCAGGCCATTGATGCCACTTCTCAAGCTTACATACCCATTGACGGAAATTTTACAAGATTCACAGTAGACCTCACAACCTGGAAACACCTGGCACTTTAAAAGCTGAGCTTTAACCTCTGCCAGAGTGTCGTACCCCGAAAAATACGACCTCACGCGATCCGAACGGACGGAGTCACGCGCCGGACGAACTGAAGAGTCGCCACCTAATTCTATTTATTCCCGAAAAGGGAAAGGGAAGATATAGATACAACCCGGGAGGAAAAGGATGAGGACAAAGGTCAACGGAACCATTGCCTGGGTTCGGGAGTCGGTTATGCAGGGGGAAGGTTTGTGAGTTTGGGTTATTTAACACGGTGGAGATGAAATGAGAGAGGATGGTGGGTTTTGGGATTTCTGCTTTGGTCTCAGTTTTCACGGTTTTCACAGTTGGTTTCGCTCGGTTCGTTTTCGGAGGTGGCCTGTTTATGGTTTATGTTTGGATGCGGTTTGAAGGTATGAGATTCAAATCTATTTTGCGATTTAATGTTCTTTTCGCCTCATCTTTCTGTGTGTAATGGATTCTGGTTATTTGAAGGATGTTCAGTGAGTTTTGCGTGTGATTGTGGTGTTTCGAATTTTCAGCGGTGAAGGATGGCGTTAACAGGTTTCGATGATGGTGGTTTCGTGAAGAAGAGGGGCTTTGCGGCTTTTCTGGGTTTGAGGTTGGTCGATACAAGGCTGGGATGGTGTTTGTTCTGTGTTTGGTAGGAAGAAAAAGATGTGATGAAAACGAGTGGTTTGAATTCTCTGGTTTATTTTGTTTGAATATTTTTGAAGGATTTTTTTTTATTTTTGAAACTTGGTTTGGTATCAATTTTGCAGGATATTTCTAAGGTCTTCCAAGCTTGCTTATTGTGATGAATGATGATTGATTTTATATGTGAGATTGATAAGGGGTATAATGGAAATTGGATTAGAAATGAGAGGATAAGGATTGTGAAAATTCTGTTGAGCTGTTTTTGTGGGTGGAATCTTGCACAATGGGGTGTGTTGCTGCGGACAGTGGCCAGGCTGGGCATTGGTGAGTGGAAAAAAGTGGGAATTTGTTGGTTAGTGGGATTTGTGGTGGAAAAAGTGTATTGTGAGGTAATGAAATTGGAGTGAGTCTACTGACTATATTGTGAATGACAT
Organism: Lathyrus aphaca; assembly: GCA_963966055.1. Lineage (NCBI taxonomy): Eukaryota > Viridiplantae > Streptophyta > Magnoliopsida > Fabales > Fabaceae > Lathyrus > Lathyrus aphaca. Next base: position 146,655,557 of record OZ014523.1, read on the forward strand.
AAAAAAAGAAAAAAGTTGTTATTGTGGTGAATGAAAAATCTCTAAGCATGTGACTATAAAATTTATAATAATAATAAAACTAAAACTTATAGTAAAACTAATAACAGTAATAATAATAATAGAAAAATAATGTCAATAATAATAATAATAATAATAATAATAATAGAAATACTAAAAATAATACTAATTAATAATAATAAAATGTATAATAATAAGTAAGAATTATAAAAATAAAAGTAAATAGAGATAGTAATAGAATAATAATAGTTACAAAATAAAATAGAATGTTTTCTTTTCTTTTGTGATTTTGTTACAATAAATAAATTTTTAAAAAGATAATGGGCCTAAGAAAAATGGTTTTGATAGAAATAAAAAGAGACACATTTTTTTATATTTTATGAATGATGACTAAATAACAAACCTAGGATAATATAAAAAGGGGAATTAAAATTTTAGAAAATAATGAATGTATATTTTTTACTTTTTGGTAATTGATTTTTTGTGACTTTTGTACATATATAAGAAAACGGTAAACGGGCTAATAGGCTTGAATCAACAAAAACAACACTGATTTTTATTCTGAAAATAAATGACATATTTTTTGGATTTTTGAAATAACAATTAGACAGAAAAATAAAAGAGTACGCGTTTTTTGGAATTTCTAAAAATGACACAGTAAAATAAAATAGCGCGGGTAGGACAAATTTGGGGTATGACACAGAGGTGTTTGAATGTCTGTAGTATCTTCAATTAAGCTTATGGGTTGACCCTCCTCAATTGCATTTATCTTTGGCCCACCATGGTTGGGCATAAGGTTCTTCGTGACATTAGGAGGTGGTGTAAAATTTAGGGCCTTTGAATCAACCAGATCCTGGACCTTCATGTGCAAAGCTCTGCACTTTTCTGTGGCGTGACCAGGTGCATTAGAATGAAAGGCACATCTGGCGTTGACGTCGTAATTTCTCGGAAGGTTTTGAGGATCTGGTGGACCCAAAGTCCTTAACTCGATAAGATTAAGCTTCAGGAGTTGTGGCAACAAGGTGGCATATGGCATTTGTATAGGGTTAATTACCCTATTAATTTGAGATGGCCTTTGCTGGAAAGGGCGTTGTTGTTGGTTATTGTTGTTGTTGTAGGACCTTTGTTGAGGAAATTGTTGTTGTTGAGGAAAATTTTGTGGTTTTTGAGTGTATTGAGGAGGTGGAGTAGGAATAGTGACAGCGGTAATTGATCTTGGCAGATACTGGGGTCTTCCTCTGCCCATGTGTACAGAATTTGTTTCACCGGATCTGCAAGGCCCTGCAAATGGTTTCCTTGCACTGCTTGAACTGGCGCCGTTGTCAGAAATCTTTCCCATTTTCAGTAGGCTCTCAATTCTTTCTCCAGGTATAACTACATCTGCAAAGCTAGTTGAAGAGAATGCAGCCAACCTATCAATGTATGTCCCCTGGAGGGTGTTCATAAACATATCTTCCATTTCCCTTTCTGACATTGGGGGTTTAACGACAGCAGCTAATTACCTCCATCTTTGAGTGTACTCTCTAAAGCTTTCCCAGGAAGACTGTGACATTCCCATTAGAAGTGTTCTGTTTGGAGCCATGTCCATATTATACTGATATTGGTGAATGAAAGCTTCGGCCAAATCTTTCCAATTCCTTACTATGGCCCTGGTCATATGAGAGTACCACTCACGGGATGCCCCTATTAAGCTATCCTCAAAATAGAACATTCATAGTTTTTCATCCATGGTGCAGGCTTTTAATCTTCCCAGGAAAGATTGGAGATGGGTGCGAGGGCAGGATGTACCATTGTATCTTTCAAAGCAGGGAGGTTTTAACTTGTGAGGAATTCTAACCCCCTCCACTAGTCCCATATCCATGACATCAAAACCCACGGAGTTTTGAGACTCCAAGGACCTCAGCTTCTCTGCTATCTCGTCCAGCCGACGATCATAGACTTCATCTCCTGCACCAACTATAGTAAATTATTCTTCCTGAGGGTCCTCCTGCAAGACACGCCCTCCGGTGTTACCCTGGGTATTTCTTATGGCATTAATGTCTGGGATCATATGAGGTTCAAACTCTGGGGGATCAGTACGAGGCTGTACATGATCATTGTTGTTGGTACCCCCTATACCTGGGTAGTTTTCTTCGGGAGTTTGCCGCTCGACCAACTCTCTCAGTCTTTCTTGGCTTTGGGCCAAACCAGTCATCACTGCCATGAACTGGTTCATCTGGTCCCTCATCTCAGTCTTTTCATTGGCCATCTGGGTTCTCACGTCATTCATATCTTGCTGAACCTGGTCCATTTGTAAGCCCGGAAGGTTGTTTCTTGTCGGATACCGGTGAACTCTATTGATGGGGAAGACTCTTCTACGAGCAATGTTTCCTGAAACCACAACAAAGTGAGAAACAACAAAAAAAAACCTACAAAATAAAGAAATGAGGTTAGTATGCAATGCAGGATGTCTATTTGTCTTCCAAGGGTATCCGGTTTGGTTCTTTGGTTTTGACCTTCCAGACCTCGAGGATTAATGATGATATTGGAGAGAGATGAAGCCCACAAAATAACACAAACCATATATTACAAAGTGTAAAGATACATAGTATGATTACAACAAAGTTCCCATGGTGGGTCAAAATACAACAACAAAAATACAATCAAAATGAAGTACAAGTGCAAAGAAATCAAACATTCAATCCATAATCATCCTCTTTGACTTCTTTCAGGAGAGCCTCAGTCACTAGGCCAACTGGATGCTCTATGATGGTCCTGATAAGAAGGTTCCTGGTGGCAATGGCACTTGTTAACTTCTTATGCTTGTCCTGGTCCTTTAATCTCTTCAACCCCGCCGGAAGCTTCAACTCAGAGATCTCCTTCTGTGCTGCCAACAAGGCCTCTTGATTCTTCTTCTCACTAGCTTCTAGCTGCTCTATCCTAGCATGGGTCCTCTGATCTTCCTATGAACGAGCTTCAGTGATTCTGATCCATCTAGCCTGACTCTCCTCCAAGTAGTTCTCAACTCTGGCCTTCTGAATCTTGGCTTCCTTGCAAGCATTCTTCAATACCAACTCCCCTGCTCTAGCACTTCTGATTTAATCATTTGTCTTCTCAATCTTGGTCATATGCTCGATCCGGAGCTTCTCTAACCTTTCATTGTCCAGACGACTATCATTCCTCTCCCAGAGGGTCTTCTTCAGAGCTTCAGAGAGTTGAGTATTCCTTTCCTTCAACTTCTCAAACTCCTTTAAACTGACTGTAGTTGCAGGCTCCACTGCTGATAGTCCAGGCACATCCTCCAGGGTGAATGGCATACGGGTGATTTTTCCCTTGATACGAGAGCAATCAAGATACTGAGCTGAAGCTATGTTGTTGCAATTACCCAGAATGGCAATCCCTTTTGTCTGGATGTTGTCCCAAGCCCAGGCTGTTTGTCTGGTGTAACACCCCAAAATTTGCCCTCTTATTTATTATCAACCTCGAGCGGTTTACGTTTCATTCCCGCATCATTCCGCATATCATTGCATCGCATTTGAAAAATTAAATAAATAAATCATCATCCTTTGCATATACATGAGGTGTGTGGCCGATCGAGGCTTGCCAAACATTGGAGTTCAAGAGAAAAATAATATCCCAAAAAATAATCCAAACTAACCAACCAAAAAGGGAAAAATCCACCTTTCTCTCCCTTTTCTTTCCCTTTTCCTTCCACTTTCTTTCCATATTTCCTTTCATTCTTTCCCTCTTGTTTTTCCACTTCAATTCCACTCCATTTCCCTTGGATGCTTCTACCATGTTCTACAACATTCTAGAGTATCCCAAGGAATATTCCCTTCTCCAACCCTAACCCTAACTAACTACCGAACCATAATTTTGGATCCCAAGCCTAATTTTTGGGCCCCAAACCTAATTCCATTCCCAAACCTAGCTCCAAGCCTAGCCTCTTTATATTCATTAATCACTTCAATGCAAGAGGTTCCCACAATTTTCCAAATTTTTCACTCTTTCACAATCACTTTTTCTCTATCACTTTTGCTCCATTTCCATTTTCACCAAAGCTTTTTTTGAATAAGCTCTTCAAGTTTCACATTGAAACTTGAAGATCTTGAAGCTTAAGCCTCCAACCTCCATTGATTGTGGATTGTAGAAGAAGAAGCTAGTGATTTTTGTGAGGATTTCGTCTTATCGGAAGCATACGAAGGTTCAAGCATCAAGAACGCATTTATTTTGTGGTTTCACGGTTTTCTTGGTTTTCTCTTCGATCAAGCTCCGATTCTTGCAACAATTAACGAAGCACTTCTCCGCTTCGTAGGTTGGTGATCTAAATAACTTCTTCTTTAAGTTATTCTCTTCATCTTGCCGCTTTTGGCGTTCTTTAATTGCTTTTGGTGTTGCTTGCGATCGATTTCGTTTTCGTTACGTTTTGCTTGCAATTTGTGGAGTTTAATGGATTAGAAGCTAGGTTGTAGCTTGTTATAGATTCTATCATGTGTAAATAAGCCCCAATTAAGTAGAAATTAGTGTTAGCATGTTCCTAGGTATGTTAGGGATCATTAGAAGTAAGATTGTTGCTAAAAGCACTTATTTCAAAAGCTTTTTTCACTTTCTGTTCAGCCTTAACCGGTTAACACATTTGGTTAACCGGTTAACACATGCGTTTTTGACCATTTTTAGTGTTATCCAGGTTGCGTTAACGGGTTAACCAAATTGGTTAACCGGTTAACGCTGTTCATTTTTGGATTTCTAGCTTATTTTCTTGCTCAATCTTGCTTCCTAGTTCTTCTAAGGTTCATGTATGTTTAGGTAGTGATTTTAGGGAATTTTTGCGTCCATTTCCAGTAGCTCATTCCCCCATTTCGAGTCGTTTCGACGCGTTTCCGTTCATGTTGTGTATTATGCGTTTTTGTATTCCTTTGTGCATAGCCTGGTTTCTTACATTTCGTTGCTATGTTCATGTATCATTAGGTATGTAATAATCATGTTGCATTCTGTTTTTACATGTTTGCATTGCATTAAATCATTTTGCATTTCATTGTATCAATGCATGTTGCATTTTACATAATCATGAATGTATGTGCATTTGGTTGCATTTTGTTGCATACTTGATCACATCATCCATATCAATTCAATTCTGAATTTTGTATTGAGTTTGACATTCTTGTTGAGCTATCATATTGCATGTTCATAATCAATAATCATCATGTCCATATGCCATGTTCATGTGCCACATATTTTGCATGCTTGTTGCATAATCAACCATGTGATGCATTCTTGCCTAATCCCCAAAAATGTTCATTGATCTTTCATTTGTGTAGGTTGATTTAGGTTCAAATGCATGTTCATGTAGAATTTAGTGCATTTTTCATTGAGTTTGTGCATTAAAAAATGAAAATAATCAAATCTGGATTTTGCATTTCATAGCTGTTTTTGCATATAGGTGCTGTAAAATGTATGTTGTTTGTTTGTTTGCATGCTATATATGACCTTTTACACCTACCTTTTCATGTTGCATGCTGGCTGTAAAAAAGTTGATTTGTGTTGTGCATTATTTTCATAGTTGTTTGTACTTTAGGGGCTGTAATAGGTGCTGGATTTTTGTTTTAGCATTCTTTTAGTTCTCTAGAATTAAGATAGAGTCATTAGGATTTAATTGTTGTGTTTTTGCCTTATTATTTTAATAAAATGCAACACTAATCTTTGTTTTGTAGAGGGGAAGATTGAGGTATGTTTCATTCACCTTATCCTTTTCTTTTATGCATTTCTTTTATGCATTTAATTCATTTTTCCTTCCATATTTGTGTTTGGTAGGATTTCCCCCTTTGTTAGGACCAACTTACCTTCCTTAGGAAGTAAGTTGCATCCTTTTTATTCTTTCTTTTCCTTTTGCTCCTTAGGATTAGAAAACCTCACAAACCATTAGGATCTCCCTTTTGTGCATAATAAATAACTTAGGGTTGGTCTTAGTCCCCCTTAGTTTTTGTCTTTTCCCGATTTGAGTCTTCTTCCATCATCTTCAAACAAAATCTAAAAGACACTTAATAAAAGATTGAAATAGTCTCTTGCGCATAGCCTTATTCCATGGGGCACTCATATTCATTCCATCTTGGAATAGTATGGGCTTGTCTAGCATGATGTACAAGTCTAATCACGAGACTATTTTCACAAACAATAAACTCCAAAACACTTCTTCTAAAATACAATCAACAAAGACATCGCGTCTTCTCTTCTCATCTCCTAATCTTTGCGGACAAATGCGACTTGCCTCGACAGTTCAAACAGTGATACAGTAAACACCCTCGAGTCAGAGCCGGTAACACCTGAGCTAGAGCAATGGCAACGTCATCCTAAAAAACACAAAATTCCTGCCTTAGTTAGGCGAACTACGTCGACTCTGGTCCTCATTATCCCGATGAGGTACGTAGGCAGCGGGGTAGGGCCCGTTCGAGCGCATTCTTTATTTTTCCTACATTTCCCCCCGTTCTTTTCGATCTTTTTTTCCAATTCCCTTTCTCCTTTTCCATTCCCATTCCAATTCCAGTCATCCGTTTTATTCAGCAGCACTCGTATTTTCTCACCCTTTGAAACAAGCAAGCAAGTGTGGATCCCGTCGGGTACGACGGACGATTTGGGGTGCTAATACCTTCCCAGGTCGTAACCGACTCCCGAACCCAGATCTTTGGTTCACAGTACCTTGCCCTTTCCTTCTTCCTCAGGTTTGTGCAACATTACCTTTCCCGTTCCTTTGGGATAAAAATGTATGGCTGGCGACTCTACCTTTTCCGCGCCACTTTCGCGTTTATACTAGGATGAAAATCCCGGGAGCGACAGCTGGCGACTCTGCTGGGGATCGAACCCAGAATCTCTGGTTTCCTTTGTAGAGTCAATCCTAGCGCTTGTCTGTTTTTGTTTCTTTCGGTGTTTATCTATTTGCTGCTGTGTGCTTTAGTTTAGCTTTACTGTTTTCATTTTACAGTTTTACTTTACAGCTTTACTTTACGACATTTATTTACTGCTTTCAGTATTTATTTTTCCATGCATCATATTATATTGGACTGCCTGGCTGTGTTGGTTTTCATTTTTTCTGCGGGATGGAGTTACTGTGAGATGAGCTCGTAACCGGGGCTCGAGTGCACCCTAGGAATTAGAGTGGTTCCACTTTGACTTCATGGCATCTTGCTATGTTGGTAGTAGTGAGTTCCACACCTTGACTTGCGACCTTCTCAGGAATGTATTGATACCGGAATCTTTATGGGTTAATACGCTACCTTGATAGTTATGTGTAGTCAGGGGACCGATCATTGAGAACCTTTGTGGAAACATCCCTCTCCAGTGATGACAGTGGCAGACCACATTTGTTGGCAAACCCACTCGCATCTGAGGGCCCACTTGGAACTCGCATAGGATGGCCTGGTTCTCTCATAGGAATCCAGTTAAGGAAAATTGTTCGTATGAAGATAGTATTGTACCCTTCAGGATGAATGTACTATTGTTTCTCGATTCAGTTCTTGAAGCTGAGGACTTGTGAGGGATGCTTGTTTTCCCCGTACTCAGCTGAGACCTCCCTGGTTAGTACATAATGCCAAACCGATTCCCTGATTTTGTCATGAGCCATTTCTCGGAAATGGTGAATGTATTATTGCTATCCGGCTTTGAGAGTCCGTGATGTTGACTCGGAGTAGCATACCCATGAGACGGGAGGGGTTTACAGGTTTGCAGGAACCCTGAAGCTTCCAACATACCCACTTTGCCAGCATTGTTCAGTATTATGATCAGGTTCTACATGGTCCTTTGGTTTTGAATCCGGGATTTCGGTGGTACTGTTATTACGACTCTTCACCAGTACATGGTTGTCTTCTCGACACCAACGTTAGACCAATGATCGATAGACCTTTGATCACATGCCAGTGCATTGCATAACATCCTCTGCATGCTTGCATTAATAACACATGCTTACTCATTTGCAGGGTCGCATGTCGCATCCTCATGAACATATCATACACATTTACTGCATGATTTGCATATTTTTCATTTTTACAGGTCATTCGGACTTCCTAACTTATTCAACTTTAGGTAATATAGTTGGTCAACACGTTCATCGGTATCCAACAAAAAGAAACCGAGTTTGAATGGCTGAACGAATGCAGACTGATCTTAATGACCGACATTTCTCAGAATCAAGAGCGTCTTAGGTTGATGGTTGAGCAACCCCATTGTAATGCTAATGCTGGAACACCGACTGAGAATGTGGATCCTAACACTGCCCGTAACGGAGGGCCAAATCTAAATGGGACCGCAGCCCGTAATGAAGACACTCAGGAAGACTAGTTCACTCTACTGGATGCTGATATGGGTAATATGAATAAGGTCAACAATCGAAGGTATGAAGAGCTGGCGGAGAAGATTAAGGCCATGGAATGTCAGAATTCCCTGGGCATCGATGTAACCAATCTTGGGTTAGTGCCATGAGTCAGAATCCCTCCTAAGTTCAAGGTGCCATCATTTGACAAGTACAACGGCAGCACGTGCCCTAGAACTCACATTCATGCATACTTTCGAAGAATCTCGGCTCACACTGATGACAAGAAACTTTGGATACATTTCTTCCAAGATAGTCTATCTGGAGCTTCATTAAGCTGGTACATGAAGCTGAGCAGGGTCTCTATCCGATGCTGGAAAGATTTAGCTGAAGCTTTTCTCAAGCAGTATCAATACAATATTGATATGGCTCCAAACCGCACTCAGTTGCAGAACTTGTCTCAAGGACCTAAGGAATGTTTTAAGCAGTATGCCCAGAGGTGGCGCGAGCTGGCCGCATAGGTTCAACCTCCATTACTCGATCGGGAAATGGCCGATATGTTTATGGGCACCTTGCAAGGTGTTTACTTGGATCGTCTGGCCACCTGCCTGTCTATTGGTTTTTCTGATATTGTCTACGCTGGAGAAAGGATAGAAAACTTCCTGAAATTAGGAAAGATCCAGGATGCAAGCAGTGCTAGTTCTTCTAGTGTTAAGAAACCTTTTGGCAATGGCCAAAGACGAAGAGAAGGCGAGACCAATGATGTGTATAGGGGCCGAGACAGAGGTCGTTCTCAAGGTTACTACCAAACAGCTGCAGTGACTATTACTCCTCAGGCTCAACCACAACCTCAAGATCAGCAATATCAGGCACCAAGACCAAATCAGGAAAGAACAAGGACAAGAAATTGCAGACTTGATCCCATCCCATGCCCATATGCTGTATTGCTTCCAGAGCTTCTAAAGTTGAACATGGTCGAGCTTCGTACCATGAGAGCTCATTCTCCTGATAATCTGCCTCCAAACTTTGATGTAAATGCCAGATGTGAATTCCATTCGGGTGCCCAGGGGCACATTATTGAGAAATGTTGGGCTTTTCAGAACAAGTTACAAGACCTAATTGACTCCAAGGTGTCGCTCCCGATAGATGGGACTGGCCCAAATAAAGGTACAAACGCGAACGGTCGGCGAGAGGGACAATGAGAACACACAGCAGTGAGCTCACTGGGAATGAATAGAGTCGCCAGCTAGGCATTTTTATCCCGGAGGAAAGGCAATGCTGCATAGACCTAGAAAAGATGGATAAGACGGTTTGCGAACCAGAGAGACTGAGAAAGGGGGTTGGTTACAACCTGGGAAGGTGTTAGCACCCAGATTGTCCGTCGTACTCGACGGGATCCACGCTTAAAAGATTTGTGTTTTAAAGGGGTAGTGTCAGTGCAATTTATGTATAAAAATAGCTGGAAGAGGATGTACAGGTGTCAGTGTAAAGAAATGTGATGTGTATAAATGTACAGTGTCAGTGTAAGGACAAGAGTGAAATTCTCATGATAATGAGGCTAAGAGAATGATGCTGGAAGAGGGGGAATATACAGAGACTTTTGTTCGATAACTGTTAAGTTATGCCTACGTATCCTCTCGTGCAATGAGGAAGTCAGAACACCGTAGTTCGACCCAAAGAGACTGAAAGATGAATTGACTTGCGAACTGCTTACTTGTCTATGCTCAAGTGTATGACCTGTCTGGCTCAGGTGCAAACTGTCTTGCATTAGACGGAAGAAGCAAGTTCTTGTGATTGAATTAGGTGAGAAAAGAATCCCAGAGGAGACGATTATTGTTTGTTTTTGAGTTTTCAGTCTTTTATTGCTTTTGAAAGTTTGTCATAAGTTAATGAGCTTAAGCCTAAACCAATGGATTTAGTAAACTCATCACATCTTCCCTCTGATTAGGGGTAATGAGAATACCTTAAGTGTGAAGTCAGCTTCTCACACTTAATCACCATGATGTAGGATTAAGATCATTAACCTACTTGTGATTATTTAGATGTTTTTATTGTTTTTGTTTAGTGTTAAGTAATGAGATTAAGCCATAATCAGGGATTAAACAGACTCATTACACCATCCTAATAGAAGGATAATAGATGAGAATGTTTAAGCTGAGGAAGACTCCTCAACTTAATCCATGATTAGGGATTAAACTCATGACAAAACAAAGCCTTTATTAAGTGGATTTTAGATTAATGGTAAGATGATGAAGTGAGTTTTATTATTTGTAAGACAACTTGAGGGGGACTTGTCCATTAACACTAGGGTTAGTCCTTCTTAACCAATTAAGGAAGAATTAGAACCCTAATGCAAGGCCCAAGTTACAAGTGTGATGTCTTGATACTTATTAAGTGATTTGATTAAAGGAGTTAAACACATTAAGGGTTTAACACTTAGGATTAAAGTTATACACTCCATCCTAATAGAAGGATGCAGGCATAAGCTTAATCACAAAGCCTTAAAGCCTTTATGGTTTAGTCTTTGATTATGAGGTGAGAAGAGAAGACTCAAAGAGACTCAAAGGTAGAATCTAAATGGGGGACTAATCAAAACCCTAATCATTGTCATGCTTGGTTGTTCCTAAGTTTTGTGAAGTTTACAAGAGAAGTCTTCAATGGAACCACCAGGAAGCAGATGAAAGGATCAGGAGAAGCAAAGTAACTTGCTTCATTCAAGAAGTCAAGTTACTTGAAGAGAGAAAGTAAGAAGAAGAAGAATGAGCAAGCTCAATCTCAAACACATAACAAAATGCATCAAGGATGCATGAAGGAGATAAGAAAGAAGTATGAGAAGTGAAGGCAAATCCACTTCTCAAAGTTACTTACCACCTGAAAAGTTAGTGAGAAAGATGCAATGCAATGTCAAATGGAATGTAATTACATGATGAGAAACAAAACCAGAAGCACATACATGATGCTAATGATGCTATGAGATGCTACAAACATGAAACAACACATGGGGATGATCATACAAGCTTATGAATGCAAATGAAGCAAGTTAAGACACATGAACATACATGAAAAGTCATGAAGTGCAAATGGCATACAACATGGGAAATGCAAGATGCAATGATCAAACATGCTTTCAATATGTCTTATGGTGTCAAATGAATCACAAGAATGCATAAAATGCTATGGCAAATCAAGTTATGCAAGCAAATGCAAAATGGATGCATATGGAAGCCCAAATTAGGGTTTATGAACAATACATCAAACAAAAACCAAAATCAGAAGCAAACAACATTACAAAAAATTGAAAATGCACTCAAAGGATCCCTAAACCTATACTAACTCACTGCCCAAAGGAGAGGTCTCAACTCTTAAAAATCCCAAAAATCCCAAAAATCCCATCTCCCTCCCCAGGCCGTTTTAGGAGCTCTAACTCTCCAGAAATCATCTACTAACCACCCTAAACACGAATCCAGCACAAAATCATGTTTAAACTCAAACACAAACACGAATCGAATCAAAGAAGTTTTTAGGTCAAACTTTCAGAACACCATAACATGCTTATTTCTTGCTCATTTTCAAAAGTAAATAGATCCCAATGATCACTGCAACATACAAAACAAGATTCTAACAAGAAAATAGAGTTCTGGAAAAAAAGTTCATGAAGCTACCTGAGATTGAGCTTTCGATTCAGGTGCTTTCTGGCTGCTTCTTTGGCTCAAACAAGTCCCAATGATCCTCCTTAGAAGCTTTTGACCCTTGGTTAGAGTTTATGTAGCCTCTAGAGAAAGTTGGCAGAAGCTCAGGCCAAGGGAATGTGAAATTCGTATTTGTGATATGGGAGGTTTCAGGCCAAAACAATGGTGGGTTTGTGATCAGTGAAGTGAGTTGAGAAGGTTTATGAAGTTTGTTTATGTGTTTGTGGCTTGTATGCTGAGTTTCGAAGGGTTTTGCTCTTGAGAGTGAAAGTGAGGAAGTGATGTTCTTGCTGGTTTCAGGCTCTTGTGTTATGTTGTTTGGCTTGCCATTTGTTTGTATAAACAATGCTGATTGGTCAGAGGATGTGACCTGCCCTTTTTTGATAGGTGTAGTAGCTTTTGCCAAATGTCAACTTCTTGTAAGAGAGGCATGGGTCATGTTCCAGCCAAGTACAGAAGGTGTGGGATGCGCAGCAAGGTGAGGGAGAAAGGCTAGGATTGGTCAGCAGGCTAGGCACCAAGTGGATGAAGTGTTATGATGGTTTTTGCAACTTGGTTCCTTTTAGTTCTCATGGAAAAATCTTGTTCCAAACACTCTAAAACATGTGATATTTTTGGTTCAATCTGAACTTTAGGACTTGTATGATGCTTGTGTCATGGTTTGATATCAATTTAGAAGTCACAAATGCCTTTGGTACAAGATTTTGCAAATTTCTCATTTGGTGCATAATTTAAAATTTAATGATTTTAGCCAACTTTGATGCACCATAACTTTTGATCCAAAATGAATTAGGTCATGTTCTTGTACTTTTTGAAAAGGGAAAGATCCAATCTACAACTTTCATGACCAAAGTTTTTCCATTTGAAGCATTTTTGGATCAAAAAGTAAGGGTTGAAAAAGTTGCATAAAATGACATTTCATTAAAAGTCAACCTTGCCCAAAAAAGTCAACTTTGCAAAACTTCAAATTCTTGAATTTTGGTGAACTTCAAACTTCTTCCATGATCAAATAAAGATCATATACACTCAAAATGATGAAGATCACCCCTTGGTTGGGTCATTGGGGGCCTCAGATGCCCTGATTTTGCACTGACTTGTCCAGAAAGTCAACCTTTGATCAGATGACTTCCCCATGGAATTTCTTCATGAAAATTGATATGAACACTCCCTATACCATATAGAGACCAATAGAAACAAGAATGACCAAAAAATTTGAAGTTATGGCCTCTGAAACCAAAACCCTAATTTCAGGTCATCTGTGCAGTCAAGCCTGGCTCTGCTTCCATACCAAACCCAGTCCTTGTGATTCTTTGGCATTCTTGACTTTGAGAGGATATAATATGATGCTTGAACACATATGGATCCCTTTGAAGTGATTGATGGCCTTTGGAGTGGCTCAAAAAGCTCTTGGATTGTTCAGATCACAAACCCTAGATGCAGATGACTTTGAATCTATGCAGTGAATCAAAACTGTGATATGAGATGCTATGATTGATTTTATGCATATGAAATGATCACAAGCCATGGTGTGAATGGGTGAGGGCAAATTTGGGGTGTTTACAGCTGCCCCTATTCAAACATGAGTTAGCTGTGCAGGATGTAAGCGAAGGCTTATCAGGCAAACAAGATACCTTGTGGTTGAATACCAAAGACAGTCCAAAATTTGCACTCACAGAATGAAGAAGAAAAGGGATATAGATTGTAAAGGAAAATAAAGTATATTGTAAAGTGTGGGCGACGGAGGACGACCGTCGAGCAGAGGACGACTGTTGGGTAAAGAGCAATGACGGGGACGGCCGACATGCTGGGAAAAGTGCGGAAAATAAAGCAATGATGGGGACGGCCGACATGCTGGGGATAAAAGAATTATGATGGGGACGGCCATCAAGATAAAGCTGTAAAATTCTCTAGGGATTAATGAAACATGACGGGGACGGCCATCAAGTTCATAAAGTAAAGTAACCAACGATGGGGACGGCCATCGGGCTAAACTGATGAAGGACGATCATCAGGAAAAAAGAAAAAGGGACCACGACGGGGACGGCCATCGTGTTAAAGAATAAATGAAATAAACAGATGATGAGGTACGGTCATTAAAGGTGAAGGACGATCACCTAGCAGGGGACGGCTGCTCTGTTGGGGATAAGATGAGGGACGGTCATCTAAGGTGGAGGACGACCACCTAGCAGGGTACGGCTGCCGAAAATATCGCGACATAGGACGAATGTCGGATAGAAAAGGTCAACGATGGGGACGGCCATCGGATGAGCATGATGGAGGACGACCATCAAGAGGTGGAGGACGACCACCTAGCAGGGTACGGCTGCTCTCAAGGTTTACCGTGACATATGACGAATGTCAGATAACCAAAATCAACAATGGGGACGGCCATTGGATAAAATGATGAAGGACGATCATCAAATGGTGGAGGACGACCACCTAGCAGGGGACGGCTGCTAAATATCACGACATAGGACGAATGTCGGATAGAAAAGGTCAACGATGGGGACGGCCATCGGATGAGCATGATGGAGGACGACCATCAAGAGGTGGAGGACGACCACCTAGCAGGGTACGGCTGCTCTCAGGGTTTATCATGACACAGGACGAATGTCAGATAAAAGGGAAAATTTGCTTTGTGGGCGATCACTGGGGAATAGTAAACACGGACGAGTGTTTACATCCAAGAAACAAGAGGTATAAGTGTTTAGATATTTGTGTATAGATTAAAGATGCGGACGAGCATCTCTAAAACTTACGATACGGACGAGTATCGGGTAGAAACGAATACTGACACGTGTTCAGAGATGATGATACAGACGAGTACCAACTGGTTAACAGAGAACACGGGCGAGTGTTGAATCTGAGAGGACTCTTCTGGGAGAATAGTAGACATAGACGAGTGTCTAAATTCAAGAAGACGGAAGTGTTTGACACGGTGTATGGATTAAAGATGCGGACGAGCATCCTTAAGACTATGATACAGACGAGTATCATGTAGAAACAAACGCTTGACGCATGTTCTGAGATGATGGTACGGACGAGTACCAACTGGTTAACAAAGAACATGGACCAGTGTCGAATCTGTGGGGATATAAATGGTATATACAAAATACGGACGAGTATCAGTATGAGTGTGAGTGGTGTATAGATGAGTGTTTAACTGCTGGGGAGAGTGACACGGACGGGTGTCAAAGGTTTGTCATATGTAAGTATATGTGAGTGCAATGAGGATGTCTTTGGCTTTCTGCTGGGGATATGACACAGACGGGTGTCAAAAAGTATCTGTAATACAGAGTGTTCAGGTGACTCTACTGGGGAGTGATGACACGGGTGGGTGTCAAAGAGAGTATATATACTGATGGTTGTGAATGCGAGGCAACTGATTTTGCTGGGGGATCTCCGCTGAGGATTTTGGGGGAAGTATTCTGTATATCAGTGTTGATTCAAAACATGACTTATGATTATGCTATATGTTTGATTTTTGCCGTAATGCTCCGTACTAGACAGAATGCTACGCTTTGCGGGTGAATGTGATGTGAATGCTATGCTTATGCAAAGATACCAAACCGGGATCCGGGTCCCGTCGCTGCGAAGATCTCCGGTCGAACTTTTTGAAATGGACGTCCCAGCTGGGGATGATATCATTGGTAGATCTGATGAGAAGCATTGGTTTGGGGATATAGGTCACTGATAGACCTATCTCAGTAATGAGGGACCCAGCTGGGGTCCGTAGCAGCTTTCTCTACTCTGTTGTGATTCCTTCGTATGCTGCTCTTCTGGATAGAGACTGGAGCTCTGTGGGGAGATGGCTCCCTGACTTTTGTACTCGACTGAGGAAGGAATGGCAACTCGGCTGGGGAGAAAACACTTCGAGTGTTAAGACTGAGTGCTGATTTGTCAGCTTGCTGGGATGAAGCTTTCATATCCCAAGCTGCGTTCTGGATACCTGCAATCCTGAAAAGATAAAGAAACGCACAAGTAATCCCGAGGTATCCTTTACTGGATTCCGTTTTAGGAGTTTAGACACTTCTGAGAGTAAGTATATTTCCTGCGAGCACGCGGCTTTTATTATATTTTTGAAGATAAGCATCTGTATTCATGCAATCAGTTTTTTCTTTAAGACATCAGACATTTTTTGCAAATAAAAAATGTAAAGACGAGACATGACTGAAAATATGATTTTATTAATTCATATGCCCTGAATTGGCGAGATACAGTCAAAGAAACATATCCCCTGAAATGAGGAGATTGTTACAAATTGAGAAACAAAATGCTGGCAATGTTGATGACGCTTTAAGGAGCTTCCTCTTTTGCTATGACTCGTATGACTTTTGACGTTCTTCTCGTCTTGCTTTCTGAAGAAGGCTGATTCTGAAAGAAGCTTGATCCTTTTGAAGCTTATCAAGTTGTAAACTATACAGACGAATTCAGAATGCAGTTGTTCACTTATTCCCTTATTTTGCATGGATTGCCCTTTCGGGTTTTCAATCCATCGGGATACCCATTTTTGCCTGAGCTGTCCAATGCGGCTTTTCAACTCAGCGGGTGTACTCGTTTTTTTTCTTTATTTTTCCCTTATTTTTGCCCGAGTCTTTTATTCTGTTTTTGACTCGCCGGGATGCCCTATTTTTGCCTGGACTTACATTCTGTTTTTGTGTCCAGCGGGTCATTTTTTATGCGAAGTATTTTTTAACTGCATCTGAATTCACAGGGGTCGGGAAATCTTCACCATCCATGGTGTTGAGCATCAGTGCTCCACCAGAAAAAACTTTCTTTACTACAAATGGTCCTTCATAATTTGGGGTCCATTTTCCCCTGTGATCTGTATGAGGAGGGAGGATTCTCTTCAGCACAAGATCTCCTACTTGGTATTCTCGGTGCCTGACTTACTGATCGAAGGCTTTCTTCATTCTTTTCTGATACAACTGCCCATGAAAAATTGCAGCCAATCTTTTCTCTTCAATCAGACTCAGTTGTTCGTATCGGGATCCGACCCATTCTGCTTCGTTCAGCTTAACATCCATCAATACCCGTAGGGAGGGTAATTCAACTTCAACAGGTAGGACTGCTTCCATACCATAGACAAGTTGATACGGTGTTGCCCCAGTGGATGTTCTGATTGACGTGCGGTACCCATGCAAGGCAAACGGTAGAATCTCATGCCAGTCCTTGTAGGTGACTACCATCTTCTGCACAATCTTCTTGATATTCTTATTCGCTGCCTCAACAGCGCCGTTCATCTTTGGCCTGTAAGGAGAAGAATTGTGATGCTGAATCTTGAAGTCCCGGCACAGCTCTGCCATCATTTTGTTGTTTAGATTGGAACCATTATCAGTAATGATTCGCTCGGGCACTCCATACCGACAGATGATATCTCTCTTCAGAAATCTGGCTACCACTTGTCTTGTAACATTGGCATAGGAGGCTGCTTCGACCCACTTGGTGAAATAGTCAATGGCAACCAGGATGAATCTGTGGCCATTCGAAGCAGTTGGCTCAATCTTACCAATCATGTCAATGCCCCACATAGCAAAGGGCCAGGGTGAAGACATTACATTCAAAGGATTGGGAGGCACATGCACCTTATCTGCATAAATCTGGCATTTATGGCATTTTCTGGCATAGGTACAACAGTCGGCATCCATTGTGATCCAATAATAACCAGATCGTAGCAATTTCTTAGCCATTGCATGTCCTCCAGCATGGGTTCCACAGGATCCTTCGTGCACTTCATGCATTAACAAGTCTGCTTCTGTCTTGTCGACGCATCTGAGGAGTACCATATCAAAGTTTCTCTTATACAGGGAACCATCAGTGTTCAGAAAGAAACTACTAGCAAGCCTTCTTAATGTCTTCTTATCATTGGATGATGCCCCAGGTGGGTATGTTTGATCCTCTAAGAAGCACTTAATGTCATGGAACCAAGGCTTATTATCTTTAACAACATCTGCTGCGAACACATATGCTGGTCTGTCATGTCTGGACACTGAAATTTGAGGTACAAAGTTGGCAGCTTGAACTTTGATCATGGATGAAATGGTAGCCAGAGCATCTGCAAACTGATTCTCGTCCCGAGGGATATACTCAAGCTTGACTGTTGTAAAGAAAGTCAATAACCTCCTTGTATAATCCCTGTAAGGTATTAGATGATCCTGGTGGGTGTACCATTTACCGTTGGTTTGATTGACTACCAGAGCTGAATCTCCGAACACAGTTAAAGTCTTGATCCTGAGGTCAATGACTACCTCAAGACCCATAATGCAAGCTTCGTATTCAGCTTCGTTGTTAGTGCAGTTGAAAGTGAGTTTTGCCGAGAAAGGCATGTGAACTCTCTTAGGTGTAACGAGTACTGCACCAACACCACGACCATTCATATTAACAGCCCCATCAAACATCATAGTCCACTCTTCTTCCGGGTCAGGCCCTTCAGTGTGAACAGGCTCTTCATGATCTTTTGCTTTTATGAACATGATGTCTTCATCAGGGAAGTCAAATCTCATAGGCTGGTAATCATCAATGGGTTGCTCAGCAAGATATTCAGACAATACACTGCCCTTGATGGCTTTCTGATAAGTGTACTGGATGTCATATTCTGTGAGGATCATTTGCCATCTTGCAACCCGCCCGGTAAGCGCTGGCTTCTCAAATATGTACTTAACTGGGTCCATTTTTGAGATCAACAAGGTAGTGTGAGTCAACATATACTGTCTCAGTCGGCGAGCAGCCCACGCTAAAGCACAACAAGTTTTCTCGAGCAGTGAATAACGTTGTTCACAGTCGGTAAACTTTTTGCTTAGGTAGTATATTGCATACTCTTTTCGACCAGACTCGTCATGCTGGCCCAGTACACACTCCATTGACTCTTCTAATACTGTCAAGTACATTATCAGAGGTCTTCCTTCAACTGGAGGCATAAGGATTGGAGGCTCTTGTAAGTATTCTTTGATCTTGTCAAAAGCCCTTTGGCAGTCTTCGTTCCACCTGACCGTTTGTTCTTTTCTCAACAATTTGAACAAGGGTTCACAGGTTGCTGTAAGGTGAGATATGAACCGTGAGATGTAGTTCAATCGACCTAAGAACCCTCTAACTTCCTTCTCTGTCTTCGGTGCAGGCATCTCTTGAATAGCTTTGACTTTATCAGGGTCAACTTCAATCCCTTTCTCGCTCACAATAAAACCCAGCAGCTTACCAGATCGCACCCCGAATGTGCACTTGTTGGGGTTCAACTTCAATTGGTACTTCCTCAGACGTTTGAACAGCTTTAACAGATTTACCAGATGGTCTTCTTCAGTGAGGGACTTGGCAATCATGTCATCCACATAACATTCGATTTCCTTATGGATCATGTCGTGGAATAATGTTACCATAGCCCGTTGATACGTCGCACCGGCGTTCTTGAGCCCAAATGGCATTACCTTGTAGCAGAACGTGCCCCAGGGTGTGATGAAGGTTGTCTTCTCCATGTCTTCAGGTGACATTTTAATCTGATTGTATCCTGAAAATCCATCCATGAAGGAGAATACCGAGAACTGAGCCGTATTATCCACCAATACATCAATGTGAGGTAAAGGGAAATCGTCTTTCGGGATGGCTCTGTTCAGATCCCGGTAGTCAACACACATTCTTACTTTTCCGTCTTTCTTAGGCACAGGTACTATATTAGCCACCCATGGCGGATAGCTGGTCACAGCAAGGAACCCGGCATCCCATTGCTTTTGTACTTCTTCCTTGATTTTCATTGCCATGTCTGGGCGAGTACGGCGCAGTTTCTGTTTAACCGGTGGGCATTCCTCTCTTAAGGGCAGCTTGTGTACCACAATGTCGGTGTCCAACCCTGGCATATCTTGATAAGACCAAGCAAACACGTCCACATACTCTTGCAGCAGTTCAATCCGTTGTCTCTTCACTGAGTCTTGTAAGCAGGCCCCGATTTTAACTTCTTTCACGTCTTCGTCTGTGCCAAGATTGATCGTTTCAACCTCCTCCTGGTGAGGAGTAATAACCTTTTTGTCTTGTCTTAACAACCTGGCTAGCTCTTCAGGAAGCTCATATTCTTCTTCAACCCCTTCATCAGCTTGATTGATCGGATTGTCAAAGTCATACGAAGTCATAGCCGTGCTGTTGTCGGTGCGGTCTGGAAGGCACACTCTGCAAGGGTTCAGTTTGTTCATTTTAGTGATTCGATTTTAATCTTGTTTAGAAAAAGTGAAATAAAGTTGTCATTTTGAAAACATTGCCATTTATTTTTTGTACAAAAAGAAAAATGGAAAAACAGTGAGCGGAAAAGAAAAAGACTCATTTGCAAAAGATGTTTGATATTTCATTGATTAATCTTGTTGCACAAAAATTACAGATGGCCCGATTACAAAATGAGTCTTGTCATCTTGGGCAAGATGCAAGACTTTGATGCATGCTATAAAAATACAGGAAATAATAATTACTCTGCATGAGTAACCCTTATAATTTCCTGGGAAGACCAGTTCGAGATACTGCTCCCCGGGATCTTTGGACGGATCCAACTCTCCAGGTTGCGGTCGCTTTCATCCTCGTCTTCCAAATTGTTGACAGCATCGGGGGAGAGCATCCCCCCACTAACAAAGTTGGGCTCTTTAGCAGCCTCTGCTTGATCTTGCTGAGTTGGTTTGTAACCCAACCCAAATCTATCCTCTTTCTTCTCCACCGGTAACAGTTTGCCCCAGCCTTGGGCAGTTCCTTCTTCAACAACCTTCCGGGCTTGTTGATATGATGTCATTGAGGTTCCAGGTACAGCAGAAGTTTCATTTATGTTCAAGGCCTCAAACCCTTGACTCATAGTTTCGTGGATCTCCCCATCCATCTCAATGTACTTATAGGTAGCCAGGTGGATGACAAAAATATCCTCCTCTCCACAGATAGTAACGACTTGACCCTCCCACTCGAATTTTAACTTCTGGTGAAGGGTTGAGGTCACGACGCCAGCGGCGTGAATCCATGGCCTACCCAATAGACAGCTGTAGGCAGGCTGTATATCCATCACGTAGAAGGTCGTTTTGAAAGTTTGTGGGCCAATCGTTATAGGCAACTCAATTTCTCCCAGAACCGATCTCTTAGAACCATCAAAGGCTCTCACTACCAGGTTGCTGGGCCGTAATGCCAATCCGTCATACTCTAGCTTCACAAGGGCTTTTTTAGGTAAGACATTGAGGGATGACCCTGTGTCTACCAGCACATGGGAAAGAACTGCACCTTTACACTCCATGGTAATGTGCAAAGCCTTGTTATGATTGCGGCCTTCTGTAGTCAAATCAGTGTTGGTGAACCCTAGTCCATGACTAGCATTAACATTTCCGACCACAGTTTCCAACTGATTGACGGTGATCTCTTCGGGCATATAAGCTGCGTGCAAGACTTTTAGTAGTGCGTTCCGATGAGCTTCGGAGCACATGAGCAATGATAGGATTGAGATCTTGGAAGGCGTCTGATGAAGCTGATCCACTATTTTGTAATCACTTTTCTTGATGATTCTCATGAATTCATCAACTTCTTGATCAAAGGGTGTTTTCAAAGCTTCTTTAACAATCTGCTCTTCCTGCACCAAGCCTTTTCCTTTTGCCTTGGCAGCAGCTTCTGCTTCGGCAGTGGGTCTTTGAGTTTGTGGAGCGAAGAGACGTCCGCTTCGAGTGAAGCCTCTGCCTCCTCCCACATTGTCTATTTGTGGTGCAGGGGTTGATGATTCAACAGTGATTTTCTGTCCTTCGCAGTATAGATCAGAGCCGTAATGCCAGGGGATGGCTTTACTACTTTCATAAGGTACTGGCCCAGGCACCGTGATGGTGACTGGACTGATGGCAGCTGCAGAAGGGACTGTGACAATCTGTGGATCGTAGTATATTGTGACTGGTGCTCTGATGGGAGTAGCACTTTGTGAGTTGTAGGCAGAATTATTTTCAGGATCGTAATAAATTGTAACGGTTGAGACATCTTCATTGTTTGCTGCTGGTGTTGTAGGAGACATTGTTGGAAGGATGGGTGTTGTTGTTGTAGGTGTTTCAAAATAAAGTGGCGCTGAAGTTGTAGCAGGAATGTCGGTTGATATCTGGTCAGTTGAAATGACAGATGAAGCATTTGTTGATGAAGCTGAAGAGTTGTCGGGAACAATGGTTGTTGCAGTTGTAGGAGATACTGGAATTGTTGCTGATGAGATTGCTGGATTTGTAGGAAATGATGTGGTGATTTGAAGCTGGCCACTCTGGATGAGACCATCTATGCCATCCCTCAAGTTATCACACCCATTTACTGAAATGTTGCAGTAAGCACACCCTAACTCACATCCCGGGAACATTTGACATTCGAGGAGTTGAGCCTTAATCTCTACCAACGGTGTCCGAATCTGACCCACACTGGTTATTAAATAAGACGGCTTGTCTTCTTCAATAGCATTGATTCTGGGACCACCATGGTTTGGCATAGGGTTTTTGTTAACATTGGGTGGTGGTGCGAAGTTCAGAGCTTTAGAGTCTACTAGGTCTTGTACCTTCATGTGCAAGGCTCTGCACTTTTCTGTACTGTGGCCAGGTGCATTTGAGTGAAAAGCACATCTGGCGTTGGAGTCATAATTCCTGGGTAGACTATTAGGATCTGGAGGTGCCAACGTCCTTAGCTCAACTAGGTTGAGTTTCAGGAGTTGTGGCAATAATGTTGCATAGGGCATAGGGATCGGATCGATCACCCTATTGGCCTGAGAAGGTCTCTGTTGGAATGGTCTTTGCTGATTGTTGTTGTTGGTGTTGTTGTAGCTTCTCGGAGGATACTGAGCTTGTTGCTGGTACTGAGGTTGTTGCTGATAGTTTTGTTGCGGTGGTTGATAAGTTGGTTGTGGATGAGCTGGAGCGGGAATGGTTACTGCTGCCACAGACCTGTGAACATATTGGGGTCTGCCCCTGTTGGTGTGGATAGCATTGGTCTCACCAGTTCTTCTTGGGCCCACAAAAGGCTTCCTTGTGTTGCTGGATGAGCTGGCACCATTGTCAAAAATCTTGCCCATCTTTAATAGGCTCTCAATTCTCTCTCCAGCTATAACGACATCTGCAAAGCTGGTAGAAGAGAAAGCAGCCAGCCTGTCAATGTATGTTCCCTGGAGGGTATTTATAAACATATCTGCCATCTCCCTCTCTAACATAGGTGGCTGAACAGCAGCAGCCAATTGCCTCCATCTCTGGGCATACTCTCAGAAACTTTCTCTAGACGACTGAGACATTCCCATTAGGAGGGTCCTGTTGGGTGCCATATCCAAATTGTACTGGTATTGTCTGATGAAGGCCTCTGCCAAGTCCTTCCAACACCTGATGGTCGCTCTAGTCAGATGGGAGTACCATTCCCTTGACGCTCCAGTTAAGCTATCCTCAAAATAAAACATCCATAGCTTCTCGTCCATGGTATATGCTTTTAACCTTCCCAGAAAGGATTGTAAGTGGGTCCGTGGGCAAGAAGTCTCGTTGTACTTTTCAAAACAGGGAGGCTTAAACATATGGGGAATCCTGACCCCGTCTACCAAGCCCATGTCCATAACATCAAAACCCAAAGAGTTCTGAGACTCCAAGGATCTTAATTTCTCAGCTATCTCATCCAGCCTTCTGTCATAAGCTTCCTCCCCAGCACCCATTATTGTGAACTGATCCTCCTGGGGGTCTTCTTGCAGCACTCTACCTGCAGTGGCAGTCCCTTGAACATTAGCAGGAATGTTGACCTCTGGATGAAGGTGGGGGCCAAATACAGGGGGATTGACATGAGGTTGGACCCTCTCATTGTTGCTTGTGCCAGCAGTCCCTATATGGGGATCTTCTTGATTCTGCCTTTCCACCATTGCTCTCAATCTTTCTTGGCTCTGAGCCATGTTGTTCATCACTTCCATAAACTGCGTCATCTGAGTTCTCATTTCCAATCTTTCGTTTGCCATTTGGTTTCTGACCTCTGCAAGGTCCTGTTGTACCTGATCCATTTGTATGCCCAGAAGGTTGTTACGGGTTGGATATCGGTGCGGACGGTTGAGTGGAAATACCCGGCGTCGAGCAATAGTTCCTGAATATCACAACAGAGTTAGTAACAATAAAACAAAAGCCTACAAAACAAAACAAAAGGTTAGCGTGCAATGCAGTATGCTTATTTGTTTTCAAGGTATCCGGCTTAGCATTCAGTTTTGACCCTTCCAGACCCTTGAAGATGCTGTTGATGTTGCTTTTGAAGTAAACTCGGATGGAACGAACTGATACATATATTACAAAAGGCAAATGGTACATAGTTTGTTTACAAATACAAGCCCTCTGAGGGGTCAAAATACATTACAAGAAAACAAAAATACATAAAATGAAAGCAACAACAAGCAAAAAGTCAAACACCAAGACCAAACTCATCCTCCTGAACTTCCTTGAGAAGTGCTTCAGTCACAGGATCAGCTGGACGCTCCGTGAGATTCCTGATAAGGAGGTTCCGGGTAGTAACAGCTGCAGTTAGCTTCTTGTGTTGACTTTGGTCCTTTGACCTCTTCACTCCAGCTCTGATCTTTAGCTCTGATATCTCCCTCTGGGCTGCTGCCAGGGCTTCCTGCTGCTCTTTTGCATTAGCTTCCAGCTGCTCTATCTTGTCCTGAGTCCTCTTATCTTCCAGAGTGCGAGCTTCGGTGATCCTGACCCACCTAGCTTGACTCTCCTTCAGATACAAATCTATCCTGGCTTTCTGGAATTGGGTTTCTTTGCAAGCATTCTTCAGAATCTGCTCTCCAGCCCTAGACTTCTTGATGTAATCCTCAGACTTCTCAATTTTGGCCAGATGCTCTACTCTCAACTTTTCCAACCTTTCAATATCCAACCTACCGTCACTCCTCTCCCAGAGGGTCTTCTACAAAGCCTGAGTCAACTTCTCATTCCTCTCTTTTAAGCTCTCAAACTCCTCTAAGTTGACAGTGGCAGGAGGTGGTGCTGAGGATGGTCCAGGCGTATCCTCCATGGTAAAGGGCATCCCAGAAAATTGAGCCCTGGCATGGGACCATTCATAGTACTGTGCTGATGCTACATTGTTGCACTTCCCCAGAATGGTTACTCCCTTAGTTTGAACATTGTCCCAGGCCCAGGCTGCCTGCCTAACAATAGCCAGATTAGGCTTGTTCTCACAGTAAAGAGTCTCAGCCAAGTCTTGTGCCTTAGGAGTGTGGACCAGTGCATAGCCCAGTTGTCTTTTGAACAGCAGAGGGTTGTAATTAATGCAACCCTTAACTCCTATCAGGGGCACATTGGGAAATTGCCCACAGCTGGTAATGACATCCCTGCCTTTTGTGCTTTGGGTGCACCACCTGATATCAGCTGAAGTCAAAGCAGTGAGTCTTCTAGCCCAGTTTCTCTGCTGATGAGGATTCAAAAATGCATTTGTCTTGGGCAAATGCTTGAGAAGCCAAGTATGGAACAAAGGAGCACAGCACCTCACTAATCTTCCCCTCTGCTTGTCATTCCTCTGGTGCACTGAGTAGTAAAAATCCCCCAATAAAATGGGCGCTGGGTTCCTTAGAATGAAAAGATGGATTGCATTCTTGCTAATGAATCTAGGCTCATCTGCAAATAATATGATCCCATATATGCTCAGGGCCAATAAAGCACAGACTGCTTTCCACTCTCCCAAAGAAGCCTTCAAAGTAGCCTGAGAGATCAAGAAATCCAGATGCAAGCCAGAGATTCCAGCCTTAATAGTCATATGCTACCCAATCAGAACTGATTCCAGATGCAATGCCTTTGCTACTTCTTCATTACCAGGAAAGACCATCTCAGGGTTGAAAGGGATTCCACCCCTGATAGGTATACCAACCAATGATGAGTATTCTTCCAATAAAGGGCCCAACTGAAAGTTCTGAAAAGTGAAACACCTCAGTGGGGGATCATAAAACTGCAGGCAAGTGTGAATCAGGCTCCTCTGTGAAGGGTCCAAATCCATAACCACATCAAGTATGTCTCCGTAGTGTTCCCTGAAGAGTGGTATATGGTCTGGAGTGATCAGGGTCTGAATCCTCCTGATGTCAGCTAGCTCAGGATGGAAGAAGTGGTAGGAGATGTTACTCTTTTTAGGTGTCATGCTGTTGAAGAAGAATTGAGACAGGTGCTGATGATAATACTGAAAGATGGGCCACTGATTGGCTGGTGCAGGTGACTGAAGCAGGTAGCTGATAACTGAAGCAGATGCTGATGAAGATAGGTCTATACTGATGATGGGGTCAAAACCAAGCCAAAAATGAAGATGGATACCCTGAAACACAAATAAGCAAATGTCAAAATGATGCGATGATTATGTATGCAAATGATATGCAAGGGTTTGTGACTGAGCTGAATCTGATCAAGTGCTCTGATATAAGTCCAGCTATGTTCAAGATATCCAGATGGAGGTCTATAAATCCAGTAACCAAGGTGGGGGATTCAAATAAAGAGCCATATATCCAGGGTTTAGAATCACAAGAACTGTTCCAACATGGAGTATTCTTAATCAAAGCAACATGGTATGCTGAGGTCAAGGGTACCTGCAAACCTGTAAACAGCCCAACCCCCTCACAGGTGGTGTTCTAAAACAAGGATCCTCAGACTTGGATCAGTTATGAGAAGTGTAAACACTTCTAACCCGGAGGTACAGCGTTTACAATAACCATAAAAGTTCCTCCTCTAATTCAACTCAGTTTCTGAAGGTCAAAACTAAAGGTCATCCAGACTTAGCAGGCTTCCCAGATAGCCCTAGCATTGCAGGAAATCTGCAACACAGAGTTCTCAAGAAGAAACCCATATCTGAACCGTGTTTCATATTCCCGCACCAGACCGAGATGGAATGGGAAAGAATATGAACCACTCTAGCCTAGGTGTCACTCAGGTCCCAGGTATAGGACCTCAACTCTCAATAGAACACCCACCCACCAAAGCAAACAAACAGATCCAGCCAGCAGCATAGTATGACAAAATGATATAATGCAAAGCTATAAAGGAAGCAGTAAAGCAACTGTACATAAAGCAAAAATAAATACAAATATACAAACACAAATAAACACATAACACCCCAGTAAACACAAATCAAACAAGCGCTAGGAGGAACCCACAAAAAGAACCAGAAGCCCTGGTTACAGTATAAGGGTCCCCAGCAGAGTCGCCAAGCTGTCGCTCCCGATAGATGGGACTGGCCCAAATAAAGGTACAAACGCGAACGGTCGGCGAGAGGGACAATGAGAACACACAGCAGTGAGCTCACTGGGAATGAATAGAGTCGCCAGCTAGGCATTTTTATCCCGGAGGAAAGGCAATGCTGCATAGACCTAGAAAAGATGGATAAGACGGTTTGCGAACCAGAGAGACTGAGAAAGGGGGTTGGTTACAACCTGGGAAGGTGTTAGCACCCAGATTGTCCGTCGTACTCGACGGGATCCACGCTTAAAAGATTTGTGTTTTAAAGGGGTAGTGTCAGTGCAATTTATGTATAAAAATAGTTGGAAGAGGATGTACAGGTGTCAGTGTAAAGAAATGTGATGTGTATAAATGTACAGTGTCAGTGTAAGGACAAGAGTGAAATGCTCATGATAATGAGGCTAAGAGAATGATGCTGGAAGAGGGGGAATATACAGAGACTTTTGTTCGATAACTGTTAAGTTATGCCTACGTATCCTCTCGTGCAATGAGGAAGTCAGAACACCGTAGTTCGACCCAAAGAGACTGAAAGATGAATTGACTTGCGAACTGCTTACTTGTCTATGCTCAAGTGTATGACCTGTCTGGCTCAGGTGCAAACTGTCTTGCATTAGACGGAAGAAGCAAGTTCTTGTGATTGAATGAGGTGAGAAAAGAATCCCGGAGGAGACGATTATTGTTTGTTTTTGAGTTTTCAGTCTTTTATTGCTTTTGAAAGTTTGTCATAAGTTAATGACCTTAAGCCTAAACCAATGGGTTAGTAAACTCATCACATCTTCCCTCTGATTAGGGGTAATGAGAATACCTTAAGTGTGAAGTCAGCTTCTCACACTTAATCACCATGATGTAGGATTAAGATCATTAACCTACTTGTGATTATTTAGATGTTTTTGTTGTTTTTGTTTAGTGTTAAGTAATGAGATTAAGCCATAATCAGGGATTAAACAGACTCATTATACCATCCTAATAGAAGGATAATAGATGAGAATGTTTAAGCTGAGGAAGACTCCTCAACTTAATCCATGATTAGGGATTAAACTCATGACAAAACAAAGCCTTTATTAAGTGGATTTTAGATTAATGGTAAGATGATGAAGTGAGTTTTATTATTTGTAAGACAACTTGAGGGGGACTTGTCCATTAACACTAGGGTTAGTCCTTCTTAACCAATTAAGGAAGAATTAGAACCCTAATGCAAGGCCCAAGTTACAAGTGTGATGTCTTGATACTTATTAAGTGATTTGATTAAAGGAGTTAAACACATTAAGGGTTTAACACTTAGGATTAAAGTTATACACTCCATCCTAATAGAAGGATGCAGGCATAAGCTTAATCACAAAGCCTTAAAGCCTTTATGGTTTAGTCTTTGATTATGAGGTGAGAAGAGAAGACTCAAATAGACTCAAAGGTAGAATCTAAATGGGGGACTAATCAAAACCCTAATCATTGTCATGCTTGGTTGTTCCTAAGGTTTGTGAAGTTTACAAGAGAAGTCTTCAATGGAACCACCAGGAAGCAGATGAAAGGATCAGGAGAAGCAAAGTAACTTGCTTCATTCAAGAAGTCAAGTTACTTGAAGAGAGAAAGTAAGAAGAAGAAGAATGAGCAAGCTCAATCTCAAACACATAACAAAATGCAGCAAGGATGCATGAAGGAGATGAGAAAGAAGTATGAGAAGTGAAGGCAAATCCACTTCTCAAAGTTACTTACCACCTGAAAAGTTAGTGAGAAAGATGCAATGCAATGTCAAATGGAATGTAATTACATGATGAGAAACAAAACCAGAAGCACATACATGATGCTAATGATGCTATGAGATGCTACAAACATGAAACAACACATGGGGATGATCATACAAGCTTATGAATGCAAATGAAGCAAGTTAAGACACATGAACATACATGAAAAGTCATGAAGTGCAAATGGCATACAACATGGGAAATGCAAGATGCAATGATCAAACATGCTTTGAATATGTCTTATGGTGTCAAATGAATCACAAGAATGCATAAAATGCTATGGCAAATCAAGTTATGCAAGCAAATGCAAAATGGATGCATATGGAAGCCCAAATTAGGGTTTATGAACAATACATCAAACAAAAACCAAAATCAGAAGCAAACAACATTACAAAAAATTGAAAATGCACTCAAAGGATCCCTAAACCTATACTAACTCACTGCCCAAAGGAGAGGTCTCAACTCTTAACCTAATTCAAGATATGATTTTTCTAAGTTTTCTAGGGTTTTAGGGTTCCTTAACAAGAAAATTACCAAACAAATTGAAAATGAAAGATCAAATCATGGCCATTTAATTTTACAAACTACGTGCTAGACACAATGCAATGCAAAAAGAATCAAGGTCCAACTCTTTAGGGTTAGGCAGAAATGATTTTTGGAAGTTTGGATCAAAATAATGCATAAAAATGATTTAAATTCCATGGAAAATTCTCAAAATGCACCAAGATCAAAAAATAAATTTGGTTTGAGGGTTGGACAATGTTTCTAAATGTTTTTAAATGTTTCATGAATTTTTTGGTGATTTTTAAATACTTAAAAGTATTTTTAATTAATTAATTCTCATTAATTAATTAAAAAGAAACTTTTAAATATTTAAAAATACTTTTTTAATGCTAAAAATAAAAATAAAAATATTTTTGTGTTCTGAAATTAAATAATAACTTGTACAAAATATTTCAGATTTTTTAAATAAGTTTTGCTATTTTAAATAAAATATAGAAAACAAATGGATTAATATGAAAATAAAATGAATTTTAAACTGAAAAAGGAAAAGTAATCAGATCCAATGGCCCTCATTCAAACTGAAACACGCGCGCATTGACTTGGCGCCAGATCTCACGGCCAGCATTCAAATTCAGCTAATTAATGATTAAGCCCTAATCCCACCGTTAATGACCCTCAGGTGACCGGAACGGTGTTCCGGTCATCTTCTCCGTTCACCCAAAAATCCCATCTCCCTCCCCAGGCCGTTTTAGGAGCTCTAACTCTCCAGAAATCATCTACTAACCACCCTAAACATGAATCCAGCACAAAATCATGTTTAAACTCAAACACAAACACGAATCGAATCAAAGAAGTTTTTAGGTCAAACTTTCAGAACACCATAACATGCTTATTTCTTGCTCATTTTCAAAAGTAAATAGATCCCAATGATCACTGCAACATACAAAACAAGATTCTAACAAGAAAATAGAGTTCTGGAAAAAAAGTTCATGAAGCTACCTGAGATTGAGCTTTCGATTCAGGTGCTTTCTGGCTGCTTCTTTGGCTCAAACAAGTCCCAATGATCCTCCTTAGAAGCTTTTGACCCTTGGTTAGAGTTTATGTAGCCTCTAGAGAAAGTTGGCAGAAGCTCAGGCCAAGGGAATGTGAAATTCGTATTTGTGATATGGGAGGTTTCAGGCCAAAACAATGGTGGGTTTGTGATCAGTGAAGTGAGTTGAGAAGGTTTATGAAGTTTGTTTATGTGTTTGTGGCTTGTATGTTGAGTTTCGAAGGGTTTTGCTCTTGAGAGTGAAAGTGAGGAAGTGATGTTCTTGCTGGTTTCAGGCTCTTGTGTCATGTTGTTTGGCTTGCCATTTGTTTGTATAAACAATGCTGATTGGTCAGAGGATGTGACCTGCCCTTTTTTGATAGGTGTAGTAGCTTTTGCCAAAATGTCAACTTCTTGTAAGAGAGGCATGGGTCATGTTCCAGCCAAGTACAGAAGGTGTGGGCTGCGCAGCAAGGTGAGGGAGAAAGGCTAGGATTGGTCATCAGGCTAGGCACCAAGTGGATGAAAGGTTATGATGGTTTTTGCAACTTGGTTCCTTTTAGTTCTCATGGAAAAATCTTGTTCCAAACACTCTAAAACATGTGATCTTTTTGGTTCAATATGAACTTTAGGACTTGTATGATGCTTGTGTCATGGTTTGATATCAATTTAGAAGTCACAAATGCCTTTGGTACAAGATTTTGCAAATTTCTCATTTGGTGCATAACTTAAAATTTAATGATTTTAGCCAACTTTGATGCACCATAACTTTTGATCCAAAATGAATTAGGTCATGTTCTTGTACTTTTTGAAAAGGGAAAGATCCAATCTACAACTTTCATGACCAAAGTTTTTCCATTTGAAGCATTTTTGGATCAAAAAGTAAGGGTTGAAAAAGTTGCATAAAATGACATTTCATTAAAAGTCAACCTTGCCCAAAAAAGTCAACTTTGCAAAACTTCAAATTCTTGAATTTTGGTGAACTTCAAACTTCTTCCATGATCAAATAAAGATCATATACACTCAAAATGATGAAGATCACCCCTTGGTTGGGTCATTGGGGGCCTCAGATGCCCTGATTTTGCACTGACTTGTCCAGAAAGTCAACCTTTGATCAGATGACTTCCCCATGGAATTTATTCATGAAAATTGATATGAACACTCCCTATACCATATAGAGACCAATAGAAACAAGAATGACCAAAAAATTTGAAGTTATGGCCTCTGAAACCAAAACCCTAATTTCAGGTCATCTGTGCAGTCAAGCCTGGCTCTGCTTCCATACCAAACCCAGTCCTTGTGATTCTTTGGAATTCTTGACTTTGAGAGGATATAATATGATGCTTGAACACATATGGATCCCTTTGAAGTGATTGATGGCCTTTGGAGTGGCTCAAAAAGCTCTTGGATTGTTCAGATCACAAACCCTAGATGCAGATGACTTTGAATCTATGCAGTGAATCAAAACTGTGATATGAGATGCTATGATTGAGTTTATGCATATGAAATGATCACAAGCCATGGTGTGAATGTGTGAGGGCAAATTTGGGGTGTTTACACAAGGCGATCAATTTTGCACCTCACCCAAATGTACTCCAGAATCCAATGCCTAATCACAACAGAGCCGGTGTCACGGTTGTTTTACTAGATGGTCCACGTTAAACTGGAATCTTCAGGAAGCAAATAAAGCCATCAGTATCCAGATACTCTCAGCAATGGCAATTGTTTGTTTGTGTTTCTTCAATGCTTTTTTCATCCCTATTGAGGGGAACTATGTCGCTCTGATTCCTCATTGGTCATTGGTCAATGGAGATACGTAGGCAGAAGATCGTCAGGTCTTTCCGAGCAACCTTATGGGGAAACTTTACTCCCCATCTTCACTTTTTTCTTTCAGATTTCTCGTGTCAGAGTCAGAATAACTAGAAGAAGAGGTATGATTGCCATGGTTGAGTATACGGTTGCAAATTGAAGATTACAAGTCTGTGAAAGAGCTATTGATCACTGAAAGTATCCAAGATTTATAGGTCCAGACAGAGTCAAGCCTCCTCAACGACGACAATATTCAGCTTCTTTACTGCATTTCCATTTGTAGTTCTTTTATTTGCTAAACATTTGTGTACATGTATGAAAGTTGTTTGCTTTTGAATGTTATCAATAATAAAACTCACATGTTTTTCTTGAAGTAATTCATTTGTCAAGTTAATTTTTCATGTTCACATTGCAATACCAATTGTCGTGCTTAAACTCTATGAGGGAGAATGACGAAGAAATAACGCAAGAATCTCTAATTGTGTGCTCTCAAATAAAACCCTATTGACGATGTACAGGCTTTGTTTCGAATCCCTAAACACTAGAGATATAAGGGAGATAGACCCTCGCTAACCCCCTTGAGCCTTGAAGTAGGAGTTTCTTTTCGCATGAAAAAACCCTTATGCTTAACCCAGGGGCAGGGTAGATGTTAGCTAGTTGGACCAAGCGTTCAGTCTTTCATAAAGGAGTGTATTTGAGGATCCATTACATTTCACTATGCCAATCAAGAGGTCCAAAGACTCGAAACCACAATGGTTATCCAAATCAAGAGGTCCAAAGATTGAAAACCACAATGGTTATCCTTCATCGACCAAAGAATGAGGCAGTCACAACCCTCGCAAAGCGATCAAGACAAACAGTGTTACACGATTTGTTCAAAAAAAACGAAATGAAAAGCCCGCTAAGTCGAGACTTGAAAACAAGCGACTTAGGCAAAAATTAGGGCATCCCGCTGGACTTCACAACCAAAGATTCACAAGAATCAGTTCAGGCAAAAGTTAGGGATAATTAAAATAACGCAAAAGCGAAAGACGAAAAGGATTACACAAGAAAGATCCTCAAACAAGAACAAAGTTGTGTGGCACAGACACGAAAGACAAAGGGGTGACTGACTCCCAACGACAACCTGATTGGTGCTTGAAACGATAGTAGCAATGGGTTTTCAACCAACACGAAACCCTTGTGAAAGGTGAATGCTTGCGAAAATTAGCTGAACATAGGAATGGAGAACATCACGAAGAATGGGTGGGCACAAATAATTTCGAGCTTATGTCCTTTGTTTCTATAACCGTAAACCAGGCCACGATATAACCCTTAAAAGTCCTAACTGAAACAGGGTTAATTTGAGAGCGTACTACTACGAGACTGCGTTCCTGACTCCTATGAGTTATGCTAAAAGAAATTTGTTGGTATTGCATGTACATACTTTCATACAAAAATAATGTCGTATCTTAACCAGTGATTTTCTCACAAGGGTTCACGACACCTTTTCAAATCTTCAAGATTAACATGTGTGTTGCATTAGAATTTTCATTCTAAGAATAAACATTTCTTGCTTGCATACATTTGTTTGGCATCATAAATGGTTCACATGCGGAAATTCAGTCCAGAAGCTTAAGCTTGCTAAGTTGAGAAGTCCAGAACTTCTGAAAGACAGTCACGTCGAGGTGCATTTTTCCGAGAAAGCTCCATTGAGTAAGGACGTTCCCAACCAGTCATAGTAAGAGCCAACCAATCTGGAGCAGTTATGTCAAGCAATATCCTTGAGAGTCAGCCAAACTGGGGCAATCACCTCTAGATTCAAATCTCTCCCAGAGCAACTGGTCAAAGATTCATACTGGGGCAAGTCACCCCAATTGCATGAGGATTCATTCTTTCCCGAAGATAGATAATCGGAAGTTCAGAATACCTGGGCAATTATACTCCTGAAGAGTTTAAAGACACCAGGACTTTTGTAAAATCCTCTTAAGGTAAAGCCCGAATCAAAGCAAATGATCCTTAGCACAAGAGTACTTGAAATCTTTCCTCCTCAGCAGGATGCGGTTCAATTTCGTTATCCCTAACAAACGCATGTAAGTTATCCCTAGTAAAGTCGTCAAACTTTTCTCCATTAGGTTTCCTTGATCTTATTTCCCAGCGGATCTCAAACTAAATCCTTCTCTTCCCCAGCAGAGCAATAAGGATCATCCCTAGCAAGAGTCGTCTTCCCGTAGTGAAGCACTTCTTATAAGAATTTAGAAATTTCCGGAAGTTAGCTGAACGATTCCCTTCCCCACAGAGGTTTGGAAAATTCAGGTACACAAGAGAGTTTTCCTCAGCAGAGCCCCAGCTAAGTCGAAAAGTTGTCGATTCCTCAGCAAAATCTGTGGGGTGAGATTCAACCCCCGCAGTTGAGGCATCCCTTAGCAGGCCTTCAAATCTAAAGTCCAATTTATTTTTGGCAAAAGTGATAAGTCGAGACAGACTAGTTACACTCTTCTCCAACAGAAATATCGACAATCATCTGTATTCCCCACAGAGTCAGCAAGGGTTTGTTATTTCCGTGTTAGGAATTCCCTTTGTACCTATCCCCCAGTGTCATGGGGCATCATGTCATACAATTCAGCATGTGTGTATTAAATCCAAGGTTGAAATCCAAAGTCCATCTGCAGTGTGGCAATTTATTCAAAGTCCAACCGCAGATTGGCCAAAGTCCATCCTCTGGGTGGCAAATTCCAAAGTCCAACCACAGATTGGCCAAAGTCCATCCTCTGGATGGCAAATTCTTAAAGTACAACCGCAGACTGGCCAAAGTCCATCCTCCGGGTGGCGAATTATTAAAGTCTCCCGTAGCGAGCAACAGCCCCCGTAGTGTGGCAAAACATTGAAGTCTCCCGTAGTGAGCAAAAGTCTCCTATAGTGAGCAAAAGTCTCCTGTAGCGAGCAGCAGCCCCCGTAGTGTGGCAAAACATTGAAGTCTCCTGTAGTGAGCCAAAGTCTCCCATAGCGAGCAGCATCCCCCGTAGTGTGGCAAAACATTGAAGTCTCCTGTAGTGAGCAAAAGTCTCCTGTAGTGAGCCAAAGTCTCCCGTAGCGAGCAGCAGCCCTCGTAGTGTGGCAAGAAATCAAAGACTCCCGTAGTGAGCAGAAGTCTCCTGTAGTGAGCAAAAGTCTCCCGTAGTGAGCAAAAGTCTCCTGTAGTGAGCCAAAGTCTCCCGTAGCGAGCAGCAGCCCCCGTAGTGTGGCAAGAAATCAAAGTCTCCCGTAGTGAGCAGAAATCTCCCGTTGTGAGCAAAAGTCTCCCGTAGCTGAGCAATGTGCCCCCGTAGTGTGGCAAGAAATCAAAGTCTCCCGTAGTGAGCAGAAATCTCCCGTTGTGAGCAAAAGTCTCCCGTAGCTGAGCAATGTGCCCCCGTAGTGTGGCAAAGTTTCTGAAAGTCTCCCGTAGCTGAGCAATGTGCCCCCGTAGTGTGGCAAATTTTCTGAAAGTCTCCCGTAGCTGAGCAATGTGCCACCGTAGTGTGGAAAATTTTCTAAAAGTCTCCCGTAGCGAGCGATGTGCCTCCGTAGTGTGGCAAAGTTTCTGAAAGTCTCCCATAGCGAGCAATGTGCCTCGTAGTGTGGCAAGATTTCCAAAGCACCCGCAGTATGGTAGAGTATCCCCGCAGAGTGAGCAAAAGTACATTTGTAGAGTGGTAAGGCATCAAAGGTCTCCCGTAGCTGAGCAATGTATCCCTGTAAAGTGGCAAAGTATTGAAATCCCCCATAGTGTGGCAAATCATTCAGAAGACCACCTGTTGTGTGGCATGTCATTATATCCCAACAAAAGTCCACCCGTAGCGTGGCAAATCAACAATCTCCTAGTTCTCCACAAGCAGAGTTCAGATGGTTGGGTTTATTTCCCTTTTCTCTTCCACTAAGTCCAAATTTTCTTGTTGTTTTTAGTATTCAATCCCTGCATACTTTAAACGTCTGAAAGCGATTGCTATCATCCATTCAAGTCTACAATGATTGAATAGGGGCAGTTGTAACACCCCAAAATTTGCCCTCTTATTTATTATCAACCTCGAGCGGTTTATGTTTCATTCCCGCATCATTCCGCATATCATTGCATTGCATTTGAAAAATTAAATAAATAAATCATCATCCTTTGCATACGCATGAGGTTTGTGGCCGATCGAGGCTTGCCAAACATTGGAGTTCAAGAGAAAAATAATATCCCAAAAAATAATCCAACCTAACCAACCAAAAAGGGAAAAATCCACCTTTCTCTCCCTTTTCTTTCCCTTTTCCTTCCACTTTCTTTCCGCACTTCCTTTCATTTTTTCCCTCTTGTTTTTCCACTTCAATTCCACTTCATTTCCCTTGGATGCTTCTACCATGTTCTACAACATTCTAGAGTATTCCAAGGAATATTCCAAGGAAAATTCCCTTCTCCAACCCTAACCCTAACTAACTACCAAACCATAATTTTGGATCCCAAGCCTAATTTTTGGGCCCCAAACCTAATTCCATTCCCAAACCTAGCTCCAAGCCTAGCCTCTATATATTCATTAATCACTTCAATGCAAGAGGTTCCCACAATTTTCCAAATTTTTCACTCTTTCACAATCACTTTTTCTCTATCACTTTTCCTCCATTTCCATTTTCACCAAAGCTTTTTTTGAATAAGCTTTTCAAGTTTCACATTGAAACTTGAAGATCTTGAAGCTTAAGCCTCCAACCTCCATTGATTGTGGATTGTAGAAGAAGAAGCTAGTGATTTTTGTGAGGATTTCAGCTTATCGGAAGCATACGAAGGTTCAAGCATCAAGAACGTATTTATTTTGCGGTTTCACGGTTTTCTTGGTTTTCTCTTCGATCAAGCTCCGATTCTTGCCACAATTACCGAAGCACTTCTCCGCTTCATAGGTTGGTGATCTAAATCACTTCTTCTTTAAGTTATTCTCTTCATCTTGCCGCTTTTGGCGTTCTTTAATTGCTTTTCGTGTTGCTTGCGATCGATTTCGTTTTCGTTACGTTTTGCTTGCAATTTGTGGAGTTTAATGGATTAGAAGCTAGGTTGTAGCTTGTTATAGATTCTATCATGTGTAAATAAGCCCCAATTAAGCAGAAATTAGTGTTAGCATGTTCCTAGGTATGTTAGGGATCATTAGAAGTAAGATTGTGGCCAAAAGCACTTATTTCAAAAGCTTTTTTCACTTTCTGTTCAGCGTTAACCGGTTAACGCATTTGGTTAACCGGTTAACGCATGCGTTTTTGGCCATTTTTAGTGTTGTCCAGGGTCCGTTAACGGGTTAACCAATTTGGTTAACCGGTTAACGCTATTCATTTTTGGATTTTTAGCTTATTTTCTTGCTCAATCTTGCTTCCTAGTGCTTCTAAGGTTCATGTATGTTTAGGTAGTGATTTTAGGGAATTTTTGGGTCCATTTCCAGTAGCTCATTCTCCTATTTCGAGTTGTTTCAACGTGTTTTCATTCATGTTGTGTATTATGCGTTTTGGTATTCCTTTGTGCATAGCTTGGTTTCTTGCATTTTGTTGCTATGTTTATGCATCATTATGTATGTAATAATCATGTTGCATTCTGTTTTTACATGTTTGCATTGCATTAAATCATTTTGCATTTCATTGTATCAATGCATGTTGCATTTCACATAATCATGTATGTATGTGCATTTGGTTGCATTTTGTTGCATACTTGATCACATCATCCATATCAATTCAATTCTGAATTTTGTATTGAGTTTGGCATTCTTGTTGAGCTATCATATTGCATGTTCATAATCAATAATCATCATGTCCATATGCCATGTTCATGTGCCATATATTTTGCATGCTTGTTGCATAATCAACCATGTGATGAATTTTTGCCTAATCCCCAAAAATGTTCATTGATCTTTCATTTGTGTAGGTTGATTTAGGTTCAAATGCATGTTCATGTAGAATTTAGTGCATTTTTCATTGAGTTTGTGCATTAAAAAATGAAAATAATCAAATCTAGATTTTGCATTTCATAGCTGTTTTTGCATATAGGTGATGTAAAATGTATGTTGTTTGTTTGTTTGCATGTTGTATTTGACCTTTTACACCTACCTTTTCATGTTGCATGCTGGCTGTAAAAAAGTTGATTTGTGTTATGCATTATATTCATAGTTGTTTGTACTTTAGGGGCTGTAATAGGTGCTGGATTTTTGTTTTAGCATTCTTTTAGTTCTCTAGAATTAAGATAGAGTCATTAGGATTTAATTGTTGTGTGTTTGCCTTATTATTTTAATAAAATGCAACACTAATCTTTGTTTTGTAGAGGGGAAGATTGAGGTATGTTTCCTTCACCTTATCCTTTTCTTTTATGCATTTCTTTTATGCATTTAATTCATTTTTCCTTCCATATTTGTGTTTGGTAGGATTTCCCCCTTTGTTAGGACCAACTTACCTTCCTTAGGATGTAAGTTGCATCCTTTTTCTTCTTTCTTTTCCTTTTGCTCCTTAGGATTAGAAAACCACACAAACCATTAGGATATCCCTTTTGTGCATAATAAATAACTTAGGGTTGGTCTTAGTCCCCCTTAGTTTTTGTCCTTTCCCGATTTGAGTCTTCTTCTCTCATCTTCAAACAAAATCTAAAAGACACTTAATAAAAGATTGAAATAGTCTCTTGCGCATAGCCTTATTCCATGGGGCACTCATATTCATTCCATCTTGGAATTATATGGGCTTGTCTAGCATGATGTACAAGTCTAATCATGAGACTTTCTTCACAAACAATAAACTCCAAAACACTTCTTCTAAAAGACAATCAACAAAGACATCGCGTCTTCTCTTCTTATCTCTTAATCTTTGCGGACGAATGCGACTTACCTCGACAATTCAAACAGCGATACGGTAAACACCCTCGAGTCAGAGTCGGTAACACCTGAGCTAGAGCTATGGCAACGTCATCCTAAAAAACACAAAATTCTCGCCTTAGTTAGGCGAACTACGTCGACTATGATCCTCATTATCCCGATGAGGTACGTAGGCAGCGGGGTAGGGCCCGTTCGAGCGCATTCTTTATTTTCCCAACATTTCCCCCCGTTCTTTTAGATCTTTTTTTCCAATTCCCTTTCTCCTTTTCCATTCCCATTCCAATTCCAGTCAGCCGTTTTATTCAGCAGCACTCGTATTTTCTCACCCTTTGAAACAAGCAAGCAAGCGTGGATCCCGTCGGGTACGGTGGACGATTTGGGGTGCTAATACCTTCCCATGTCATAACCGACTCTCGAACCCAGATCTTTGGTTCGCAGGACCTTGTCCTTTCCTTCTTCCTCAGGTTTGTGCAACATTACCTTTCCCGTTCCTTCGGGATAAAAATGTCTGGTTGGCGACTCTACCTTTTCCGCGCCACTTTCGCGTTTGTACTAGGATGAAAATTCCGGGAGCGACAGCTGGCAATGGCAAGGTTGTGCTGAATCTCACAATAAAGGGTTTCTGACAAATCTTGCTCTCTTGGTGGATGTACCAAAGCATACCCTAATTGTCTTTTGAATAGCAAAGGATTGTAGTTGATGCAACCCTTCACTCGAATCAGGGGTACATTGGGATATTGCCCATAGCTAGTGATGATATCTCTGCCCTTGGTGCTATGAGTGCACCATCTGATGTCTTCTGAAGTAAGGGCAATCATTCTCTTAGCCCAGTTTCTTGACTGATGAGGATTCAAGAAAGCTTCTGACTTTGGCAATTGCCTCAATAACCAACGATAGAAGAGAGGTGCACATCATCTGACTAATCTTCCCCTCTGCTTCTCATTCCTTTGATGCATTGAGTAGTAAAAGTCTCCAAGCAAGGTAGGGACTAGATTCCTGAACAAGAAAAGGTGGATAGCACTCTTGCTTACAATCTTAGGCTCGTCTGCAAACAGGATGATTCCATATATGCTAAGGGCCAGAAGAGCACAAACAGTGTCCCACTTTCCTGCTGCAGCATGAATGGTGGCCTGAGTAACCAAGAAGTCCAAATGAAGGCCTGGGATTCCAGCCTTGGTGGTCATATTCTGGTTAATAAGGGTGGATTCCAAATGCAAAGCCTTAGCTATATCTTCATTCCTGGGAGCAGTCATCTAAGGGTTGAAAGGAATCCCTCTCCTGATGGGGATACCCAACGACATGGAGAACTCCTCTAGCAAAGGGCCCAACTGGAAATCTGGGAAAGTGAAACATCTGAGAGGAGGGTCATAGAACTGAAGACAAGTGTGGATCATACTCCTCTGGGAGGCATCCAAGTCCATGATCATGTCCGTAATGCCACCATAATGTTCCCTGAATAAAGGGACATGATCAGGAGTGATAAGGGTCTGAATCTGTCTGATGCCTGTCAGGGTGGGCTCAAAAAAGTGATAAGTAATGTTGCTCTTCCTGGATGGGTGCATGTTGACAATGGACGCTGATGAAGAAGACTGAGGAGAAATACTGGAGAAAACTGCTGAAGATAGCTGGAGAAGATACTTGAGAGGATCTCTGATGAAGATAACTGATGAAGATGACTGATGCAGATAGGTGAAGAAATCTGAGTAGCAGAACAGGTAAAAACCAAAGCAAAGATAAAATGTGGATACCCTGTAAAACAAATAGATAAATGTTAAATGATGCAAAATGATGTATGCAGAATGATATGCAAGGGTTTGTGATGAAGTGTTGGATCTGTTATTTGCCTTGATAGGGTCCATGTGTGTTCATAAGTCCGGATGAAGGCTTAGAAAACCAGTAACCAGGTGGGGGACTCAAATAAAGAGTCACAAGTCCAGGGTTTCACAAGAACAGTCCAAAATGATGCAATATTAACAATAAAACTGGTATTAGGGTATGATGAGGCCAAGGGTTCCTGCAAACCTGTAAACATCCCAACCCCCTCACATGTATTGTTCTAGGACAAGGATCCTCAGACTTGGATCAGTTATGAGAAGTGTAAACACTTCTAACCCGGAGGTACAATGTTTACAATAAACATAAAGGATCCTCCTCTAATTCACCTCAGATGCTGAAGGTCATAAAATGGTCATCCAGACATAGCAGGCTACCTAGATAGCCCTAGTACTACAGGAAATCCATAGCACAGAGTTCTCAAGAAGAAACCCATGTCTGAACTGTGTTTCATAATCCCGCACCAGACCGAAATGGAATGGGAAAGAATATGAAGCCACTCTATCCTATATGTCACTCAGGCTCCTAGTATGGAACCTTACTCACTCAATATCCCTCCCACCAAAACAGACAGGAGATCCATCACAAATGATATGATGATAACAGTATGAAATGCATATAAACAGTAAATGAAAGTAATAAACAAAGCTGTACAGAAAGCAATAAATAAAGCAATAATCAACAAGCACAAGTAGCACATAACACCCCCATAAACACAAATCAAACAAGCGCTAGGAGAAACCCACAAAAAGAACCAGAAGCCTTGGTTGCAAAATAATTCCCCAGCAGAGTCGCCAAGCTGTCGCTCCCCCGAAAAGACACCAGGGTCCCCAGGGTGCAGACGCGAACGGTCGGTGAAAAGAGAAAATGAAGGTGAAGATGAATAGAGTCACCAGCTAGGCATTTTTATCCCGAAGGAAAGGTAATGATGCATAAACCTAGAAAGAGATGGATAAGACAGTTGCGGACTAGAGAAACTGAGAAAAAGGGTTGGTTACAACATGGGAAGGTATTAGCACCCAGATTGTTCGTCGTACTCAACGGGATCCACGCTTACAAGATTATGTTTAAACGGGTAGTGTATGTGCTATCTGCGTGCAAAAGCTAAGAGAAAAAGGTACAAGTGTCAGTGAAAAAAGTTAATTTCTCAGGAACTGAGGTTTTATAAAGAATGCTGAAAGAGGGGGAAGACACAGAGACTTTTGTTCGATAACAGTTAAGTTATTCCTACGTATCCTCTTGTGCAATGAGGAAGTCAGAACACCGTAGTTCGACTCAAAGAGACTGAAAATAAATTGACTGTGAACTGCTTACTTGTCTATGCTCAAGTGTATGACTCGTCTGGCTCGAGTGCTAAATGTCTTGCATTAGACGGAAGAAGCAAGTTCTCGTTTATGAATGAGTGTGATGAGAAAAGAATCCTGGAGGAGACGATTATTGTTTGTTTTTGTGTTTTCAGTTTTGTTATTGTTTTTGGTGTTTTGCATTAGTTAATGAGCTTAAGCCTAAATCAAGGTCTTGCAAACTCATTATATCCTCCCTGATTAGGGATAATGAGCCTACTTAAGTATGAGATAAGCATCTCAACTTAATTACCATGATGATGTAGGATTAAGATCATTAGCCTACTTGTGATTAATTAGATGTTTTTGGGTTTTTGTTTAGTATTAAGTAATGAGTTTAATCCCTAATCACAGATTAGTGAACTCATTACACCATCCTAATAGAAGGATAACAGATGAGAACACTTAAGCTGAGGAAGATACCTCAACTTAATCCATGGTTAGGGATTAAATTCATTATATAACAATCCTTTATTAAATGATTTTAATTAAAGGATGAGATTAAGAAGTGGATTTTAAGTTTGTAAGACAACTTGAGGGGGACTTGTCCATTAAACACTAGGGTTAGTCCTTTTTAACCATAAGGAAGAATTAGAACCCCTAATGTAAGGCCCAAGTTACAAGATAAAGTCTTGGTGATTATTGAGTGATTTGATTAAGAGGTTTAAACAAATTAAAGGTTTAACACTTAGGATTAAAGTTATACACTCCATCCTAAGAGAAGGATGCAGGCATAACCCTAATTCCAAAGTCCTAAAACTTTAAGAGTTTAGTCTCTGATTATTGAGATGAGAAGAGAGACTCAATGAGACTCAAAGGTAAAAAGACTAAGGGGGACTAATTACAACCCTAATCATCATCATGCTTGGATGTCCTATGGTTTATGAGGCTTAAGAAAGATCTTCAAGGAATCCACCAATGGAAGAAGCAGATGAAAGGAAGAGGAAGTAGAAGAATAAGTTACTTACTTCCTAAGAAGATAAGTAACTTAAGGGGAGAAAGTGAGAGAGATGGAACATAAGTGAATCAAATTCACTTTAAAGACAAGTTAAAATGCATATGAAAGAGGTAAGAAGAAGTGATAGGTGAAGGCAAATCCACCTCCCAAAATAACTTACCAAACCTGAAACTGTTAGTATGAATGCATAAAGTATAAAGCATGAAGAAATGAATTGAAATGAGATGCAATGATCAAATTCAGAAGTTTTTATGCTATGCAAATGTCATGTAAGATGATGCAATGTCATACAAGATGCACATGAATGATCATATAAGAATGAGATGTTATGAAAGCATACTTTGAAGTTTGAAAGCACATGAAAGTTCATGAAATGAAATGAATGCTAAACATGGCAAATGAATGAAGAAATGATCAAACCAGGTTATAACATGTCTTAATATGTCTAAGATGACATATGAATGCATGAAATGTCATGGCAAGCACATGTGGTGATGCATGTGCAAGGTGAATTCAAATGAACATGAGAAATTAGGGTTACATGGATATGTGAGATGCAAATGGATAAAACAGAAGCA
Source organism: Lathyrus aphaca (assembly GCA_963966055.1). Classification (NCBI taxonomy): domain Eukaryota; kingdom Viridiplantae; phylum Streptophyta; class Magnoliopsida; order Fabales; family Fabaceae; genus Lathyrus; species Lathyrus aphaca. Next base: position 146,699,345 of record OZ014523.1, read on the forward strand.
TATGTCATGATAAAAATTTGAAATCAATCTCAAACAAACCCTAATCCCATACTAGGTCACACCCCAAAGGAGAAAGTCAGAAGCCTAACCTATCAAAAGTTATGATTTTCCTAAGTTTCCTAGGGTTTTTGGGTGGTTCAAAAGGAAAAATGCAAATCAAATTGAAAATGAAAGATAAATTCATTAGGAAAATTACCTATAGACTACATGCAATATGTAACACAATGCAAAAAGAATCAAGTTAAAACTCTTCTTGGTTAGGCAGAAATGATTTTTCAAAGTTAGGGTTCAAAAATGTGATTTTAATGACCCTTAATTCAAAGAAAATTGGCAAACTATGATCAAACCTAAAAAGAAATTTGTGTGAAGAGTTTGAAAATGTTTCTAAATGCATTGGAATGGTTCATTATGTTTTTGGTGATTTTTAGAAACCTAAATGTATTTTTAATTAATTAAAATACTTTAATTAATTAAAAATAACATTTAAATATTTTAAAAATACTTTTTTAATGCAAAAAAATAAAATAAAAATTTTTTTTTGGATTAAGAAAAATATTTAAAGTCATAATGCAAAAGGAAATATTTTTGTGATGGTTTTTGATATTTTAAAATAATTGTGCAAAGGAAATGAAAATAAATGAAATAAAAAATGAACAAAATGAGAAGTATGCAGATCCTAAGGATGAGATTCAAATTGGGGAAGGAGGGAATTGACCACGCGCGCATCTTAATGGCTGAGACTCAAACTTGGTTAATTATTATTAATTAATTAAATTATCAGAATTAATCTTAAGTGAACTAATCCTGACCATTCGTTCCTAATCAAAACAAGATCCAAGGGCCCAAAACGCGTCTGGCAACTAAACCTTAATTAGAACCCTAATTACATTCAGGTTATCGGAGCTAAGCTCCGATCATCTTCTTCGGCCAACCTCTCACCTGAGTTTGCTCAAAACACCACCCCAAGCCCCCAAAACCTCCAGAATCAATCTATTAACCACCCTAAACATTAATCCAGCCCCAAAATTCATTTATCATGCATCATTAACAAGATTCGAACAAGAACATCAAAACGGAAAAAATTTCAGAACAAGCATACATACTCATCTCTCGACCATTTTCGAAAATAATCACATCATAATGATCAGTGAAGCATAAAGAATCATTTAGAAACTTAAAAAAGAGTTCTGGAAAAAACGTTCATCATGGCTACCTGAGTTGAAGCTTTGCAAACTGGAGCTTTTTCATCTCTTCCTTTGTGCAAAATGCCTCCAATGATCCCTCTGATGCTTCTGGAAAGCTTGAATGGAGTTTAAATGGCCTCCTTTGTGAGTTTCAGTTCTGAGTAGTGAGAAATCGTGTTTGAGTTTGAGAGTGTTTCAGGCTATGGTGATAGGTGGGAAATGATCATGAGGTGATGCTGAGTTGAATGGTGAAGAAAGTTTGAAGTTTGAGTGATTGTGCTCTGAAATTCGAAGAGGTGAAGGTTTCTTGAGGTTTTTGTCAATATGAGTGTTGATAGGCTTTCAGGCTTGTGTGTTGTATGAAATGAGTTGCTCAATGTCCACATAAACAATGTTGATTGGCCGGAGAGTTGTTGTGGCACAGGCTGATTGGTATGGGAGGTTTTGCAAAAAGTCAAGATTGTGTACTATGAGGTATGGGCACGGGTCAGAGGGTGTTTGGAGGGGTGTCTGGCCTCAGCTTGCATCAAGGATGGCCATGGGATTGAATTTGATGTGCTGGAAGGCTTGGATGAATAGTTCTCATGGATTTTGCAATTTTCCCTCTTTGGTGTTTCTTGGATCATAAGCCATGAAAACCCTAGGTTCAATGGCAAATTCTGGTCTCTTGAAGTTTTTTTGACATGTTGTGAAGTGTTTGTGCACATTAGAGATCATTAGAGTGCTTGGCAAGTGAAATTTCAAAATTCCCTCTTTGGCATGAACTTGAAAATTATGTGATTTTTTTGCCAACTTTGAAAGGCCATATCTTGAGTTATAAGATGAATCAAGACATGTTCTTGTACTTTTTGAAAAGGGAAAGACCTAATCTACAAATTTCATGCCCAAGAATTTTTCATTTGAAGCATTTTTGGTCATGAAAGAGGAGGTTGAAAAACATTCCCAAAATGGAAAGTTTGCATTTCAAGTCATTTCCAAAAATGGCAAGTTTGCAATTGGTTCAAAATTATTCAATATTGTGAAATTCTAACCACTTCTAAGATCAAATAAAGATCATTGAACTTAAATTTGATGAAAATACCCCTTTGGTTCCATTGTTGGGGTCCTCATATGCCCTAATTTTGACTTAACTTGCTCAAGAAGTTACTCAGTAAATAGATGACTTCCACAATGAGTTTCTTCATAAAACTTGGTACACATGATCCTTATAACATATTAAGACCATTAGAAACAAGAATCACCCAAAAAATTGGAGTTAAGGCCTCTGAAACCAAAACCCTAATCTTGGTCATTTGTGTCGTGAAAACCCTAGCTCTACTTCCATGCCTTTGCCAGTTCTTGTGATATCTTGACTTTCATGAACTTTGAGGAGCATAATATGATGGTAGAACACACATGGACCCTCTTGGAAAGATTTGAGGCCTTTGGGATGGCTCAGATGGATTCCTGGATTGCTCAGATCACAAACCCCAAATGCAGATGAACTTGAACTATGCAGTGAAACAAAAATGCAACTTGAGATGTAATGCTTATGCTTATGCAAAAAACAAAGATCACAAGCCATGGTGAGATAAAGAGTGAGGGAAAATTTGGGGTGTTTACAGAAACCCACAAAAAGAAACCAGAAGCCTTGGTTACAAGATAAGCAATCCCCAACAGAGTCGCCAAGTTGTCGCTCCCCTGAAAAGACACCTGGTCCCAAGGTGCAGACGCGAACGGTCGGCGAAAGAAAAATGAGGTTTAATTGAATAGAGTCGCTAGCTAGGCATTTTTATCCCGAAGTAAAGGTAATGCTGCATAAACCTGGAAAGAGATGGATAAGACGGTTGTGAACCAGAGGAACTGAGAAAGGGGGTTGGTTATGACCTGGGAAGGTATTAGCACCCAGATCGTCCGTCATACTCGACGGGATCCACGCTTACAATATTGTGTTTAAAGGGGTAGGTATATGTGTTATCCGTGTGCAAATGTTAGGAAAGAAATTACATGTGTCATTGCAAAAGGTGAATTGCTCAGGAACTGAGGCTTTAGAAAGAATGCTGAAAGAGGGGGACGATAAAGAGACTTTTGTTCGATAATTGTTAAGTTATGCCTACGTATCCTCTCGTGCAATGAGGAAGTCAGAACACCGTAGTTCGACTCAAAGAGACTGAAAATGAATTGACTGTGAACTGCTTACTTGTGAATGAGTGTGATGAGAAAAGAATCCCGAAGGAGACGATTATTGTTTGTAATTATGTTTTCAGTTTTTCATTGTTTTTAGTGTTTTGCATAGGATTATGAGCTTAAGCCTAAATCAAGGGCTTGTAAACTCATTATATCCTCCCTGATTAGGGATAATGAGCCTACTTAAGTATGAGATAAGCATCTCAACTTAATTACCATGATGATGTAGGATTAAGATCATTAACCTACTTGTGATTATTAAGATGTTTTTGGTTTTTTTGTTTAGTGTTAAGTAATGAGTTTAATCTCTAATCACAAATTAGTGAACTCATTACACCATCCTAATAGAAGGATGATAGATGAGAACACTTAAGCTCAGAAAGACTCCTCAACTTAATCCATGGTTAGGGACTAAATTCATTATATAACAAGCCTTTATTAAATGGATTTTAATTGAAGGGTAAGATTAAGAAGTGGATTTTATGGTTTGTAAAACAACTTGAAGGGAACTTGTCCGATAAACACTAGGGTTAGTCCCTCTTAACCATAAGGAAGAGATAGAACCCTAATGTAAGGCCCAAGTTACAAGATAAAGTCTTAGTTATTTTCAGTGAGTTTTGATTAAGAGGTGTAAACAAATTAAAGGTTTAACACTAAGGATTAAAGTTATACACTCCATCCTAAGATAAGGATGCAGGCATAACCCTAATTCTAAAGTCCTAAAGCTTTAAGAGTTTAGTCTTTGATTATTGGGATGAGAAGAGAGACTCAAGGAGACTCAAAGGTAAAATACTAGGGGGGGACTATATAAAACTCTAAAATTTATCATGCTTGGATATCCTATGGCTTATGAGGCTTAAGAGGATAGTGTAAACACCCCAAATTTGCCCTCACCCATTCACCATGGCTTGTGATCATCTGCATAAACACAATCATAACATCTCATATTCCATTTTTGATCCACTGCATAGATTCAAAGTCATCTGCATCTAGGGTTTGTGATCTGAGCAATCCAGGAGCCACTTGAGTTACTCCAAAGGTCAACAATCACTTCAAAGGGGTCCATATGTGTTCAAGTATCATATTATATCTTCTCAAAGTCAAAAATGCCAAAGAATCACAAGAACTGGGATTGGTGTGGAGGCAGAGCCAGGCTTGACTGCACAGTTGACCTAAAATTAGGGTTTTGGTTTCAGAGGCCATAACTCCAAATTTTTTGGTCATTCTTGTTTCTATTGGTCTCTATATGGTATAGGGAGTATGCATATCAATTTTCATGAAGAAATTCCTTGAGGAAGTCATCTGATCAAGGGTTGACTTTCTGGACAAGTCAGTGCAAAATCAGGGCATCTGAGGCCCCCAATGACCCAACCAAGGGGTGATCTTCATCATTTTGAGTGTATATGATCTTTATTTGATCATGGAAGAAGGTTGAAGTTCACAAAAATCAAGAATTTGAAGTTTTTGCAAAGTTGACTTTTTAGGGCATGGTTGACTTTTAAGGAATTTGTCAATTTAGGTCACTTTTCAAACCTTACTTTTTGATCCAAAAATGCTTCAAATGGAAAAAATTTGGTCATGAAAGTTGTAGAATACATTTTTCCCTTTTCAAAAAGTACAAGAACATGACCTAATTCATTTTGGACCAAAAGTTATGGTGTGACAAAGTTGGCAAAAATCACTAATTTTCAAGATATGCACCAATTGGAAAATTTGCAAAATCATGTATCAAGGCCATTTGTGACTTCTAGTTCACATCAAACCAATGCACAAACATTACATGTGACATAAAAATCAGATTTGAACCAAAGTTTCTCATGTTTCATGGCTTGTATGGCAAGATAGTTTCATATGAACCAAAGTTGATCAAGTTGCAAAACCACTCATCACACTTCACCAACTTGTTGCCTTGGTTGCTGAACCAACCTAGCCCTCTTCCCTCACCATGCTGCGCCAGCCCACATGCTTGTACTAGCCTAGAACCAAGCCCATGCTTTCCTTACACCAAAGTTGACATTTTGCAAAAGTGAACTTATCAATCAATAAAGGCCAGGTCACATCATCTGACCTATGAGAGTTTTTTATGCAAAGAAAATGCTAGCCATTTCACTTATCAAGCAAGGCTGAAACACATAGACACAACACATTCACAAACTCACCCTCACTTGCATTTTCCTTCGAATCTGTTTCCACAAGCCATAAACACTCAAACAAACTTCACTACTCATCTCACCATACTTCATTGACCCCAAACCAACAAGACCTAAGCCTGAAACCAGCAAGAACATCACTCTTCCATTTTTCACTCTCAAAGCCAAAGCTTTCGAATCTCTCTACACAGCTCACAAACACTTGAACAAGCTGCACAAACCTTCTCAAAACATCACCCTGATCACCAAGAACCCTTCACCTTTGCCTGAAACAGCCTGAATCACAAACACCATTTTCACCTGAGCTTGAGCAGAAGCTGTGCAAACTCCTTAACCAGCCAACTTAAACTCCTTCTAAGCATTCAAGCATCATCAGGGGATCAAGTAGAGTGGATTGCATCAAGAGGGGAAGTCAGAAAGTTGCAGGATTGAAAGCTTCGAAACTCAGGTAGCTCAAGAACATTTTTTCCAGAAATCATTTTTTAAGTTCTTAAGTTGTTGTTCATGCTTCCCTGATCACATATATGTCTTTAGTTTTGAAAATGGTGGAAAAATAAGGATGTAATCGTGTTCTGAAACTCCCTGACCTAAAAAATGTTTTGTTCGATTCATGAGTTTGAGGGAATATAAATGATGTTAGTGATGGGGTTTTGATTCAGTGGGTTATGGGAATCATTTATGTATGCTTGGTTTTCATTTTGGTTGCGTTTTGAGGTTTTTAGGGATTTTCAGGTGGGGTTCCCACCGGAGAAGACGACCGGAGGTCTTCTCCGGCCACCTGAAAATCATTAGGGCATAATCCCAGTCATTAAGTCCATTTGAATCTGGAACGTTGGATGCGTTGAAAAAGTTGACTTCGCGCGCGTGTGTATGGCTGAGATGCAGTCATTAAACCCTAATCACCATTATTTATTTAATTAATTGAGATTAATTCAGTTTGAATATGGGCCATCAGATGGCGCGCGCAGTCAACCATTTCAAATCCAGACTCAATCCCAGCCATCCATCCAGCATACTTCAGTTTATTTTGATTTTTATTTCATTTTTTCTCATTTAATTTGCATAATTTATTTAAAATAGCAAAAATGTTTTAAAAATTATGAAACTTTTTGTCAAGAGTTTCATTAATTTTTAAAACACAAAAATATTTTTATTTTCATTTTTAGCATTAAAAAAGTATTTTTAAATATTTAAAAGTTTATTTTTAATTGATTAATGAGAATTAATTTATTAAAAATACTTTTAGGTATTTACAAATCACCAAAAAATTCATGAAATGTTCTAAGACATTTAGAAACATTGTCCAACCTTCAAACCAAATTTATTTTTTGATCTTGATGCATTTTGAGAATTTTTCATTGAATTAAAATCATTTTTATGCATTAATTTGATCCAAGGTTCTAAAAATCATTTCTACCTATCCATGAGGAGTTGGACATTGATTCTTTTTGCATTGCATTGTGTTTAGCATGTAGTTTGTGAGATTAAATGGCCATGATTTGATCTTTCATTTTCCATTTGTTTGATGATTTTCTTGTTTAGGAACCCTAAAACCCTAGAAATCTTAAGAAAACCATAACTTGAGTTTGGTTAGGAGTGGGAACTTCTCCTTTGGGTAGTGAGTTAGTATAGGATTAGGGGTCCTTTGAGTGGCATTTTCAATTTTTTATCTTAGGGTTTGCTTCTGATTTTGATTTTTGTTTGATGCATGGTTCATAAACCCTAATTTAGGTTTCCATATGCATCCATCTTGCATTCCTTTGCATAACATGACTTGCCATGACATTTCAAGCATCCATGTGATTCATTTAACATCATAAGACATATTGAAAGCATGTTTGATCATTGCATCTTGCATTTGTCATGTTTTATGCCATATGCATTCCATAACTTTTCATGTATGTTCATGTGTCTTAACTTGCTCCATTTGCATTCATGAACTTGTATGATCATTTCCATGTGCTGCCTCATGTTTGTAGCATCTCATAACATCATTAGCATCATGTAAATGCTTCTGGTTTTGCTTCTCATCATGTCATCTCATCCCATTTTGCATTGCATTGCATTTCTTTTCTAACTTTTCAGGTGGTAAGTAACTTTGAGAAGTGAATTTGCCTTCACTTCTCATAACTTCTCTTCATCTCTTTTCATGCATCCTTGCTGCATTTTTGTATGTGTTTGAGATTGAGCTTGCTCATTCTTCTTCTTCTCACTTTCTTTCTTCAAGTGACTTGACTTCTTGAATGAAGCAAGTTGCTTTGCTTCTCTTGATCCTTTCATCTGCTTCCTGGTGGTTCCATTGAAGACTTCTCTTGTAAACCTCACAAACCTTAGGAACTACCAAGCATGACAATGATTAGGGCTTTGATTAGTCTCCCCTCTTAGTTTTACCTTTGTGTCTCTTTTGAGTCGTCTCTCCTCATCTCATAATCAGGGACTAAACCCTAAAGGCTTTAAGGCTTTGTGATTAAGCTTATGCCTGCATCCTTCTCTTAGGATGGAGTGTATAACTTTAACCTAAGTGTTGAACCCTTAATGTGTTTAACTCCCTTAATCAATTCACTTAATAATCATCAAGACATCACTTGTAACTTGGGCCTTGCATTAGGGTTCTAATTCTTCCTTAATTGGTTAAGAAGGACTAACCCTAGTGTTAATGGACAAGTCCCCCTCAAATTGTCTTACAAACCCTAAAATTCACTTCATCATCATACCATTAACTAAAATCCACTTAATAAAGGCTTGTTTTGTCATGAGTTTAATCCCTAATCATGGATTAAGTTGAGGAGCCTTCCTCAGCTTAAACATTCTCATCTATTATCCTTCTATTAGGATGGTGTAATGAGTCTGTTTAATCCTTGATTATGGCTTAACCTCATTACTTAACACTAAACAAAAACACCAAAAACATCTAAGTTAATCACAAGTAGGTTAATGATCTTAATCCTACACCGAAGGTGATTAAGTGTGAGAATCTGACTTCACACTTAAGGTATTCTCATTACCCCTAATCAGAGGGAAGATGTGATGAGTTTACTAACCCATTGGTTTAGGCTTAAGCTCATTAACTTATGACAAACTCTCAAAAGCAATAAAAGACTGAAAACACAAAAAACAAAACAATAATCGTCTCCTTCGGGATTCTTTTCTCATCTCATTCACTCACAAACGAGAACTTGTTTCTTCCGTCTAATGCAAGACAGTTTGCACCTGAGCCAGACAGGTCATACACTTGAGCATAGACAAGCAAGCAGTTCACAAGTCAATTCATCTCTCAGTCTCTTTGGGTCGAACTACGGTGTTCTGACTTCCTCATTGCACGAGAGGATACGTAGGCATAACTTAACAGTTATCGAACAAAATTCTCTGTATATTCCCCCTCTTCCAGCTTCATTCTTTTAGCCTCATTATCATGAGCATTTCATCTTTGTCCCTGCACTGACACTGTATATATTACACTTCACACTGGTTTTACACTGACACTTGTACATCTTTCCAGCTCTTTTACACACAAATTGCACTGACACTACCCCTTTAAAACACAAATCTTGCAAGCGTGGATCCCGTCGAGTACGGCGGACAATCTGGGTGCTAATACCTTCCCAGGTTGTAACCAACCCCCTTTCTCAGTCTCTCTGGTCCGTAACCGTCTTATCCATCTTTTTCTAGGTCTATGCAGCATTACCTTTCCTCCGGGATAAAAATGCCTAGCTGCGACTCTTTTCTTCTCCAGTGAGTTCACTGCTGTGTGTTCTCATTGTCCCTCTCGCCGACCGTTCGCGTCTGTACCTTTATCTGGGCCTGGTCCCATTTTATCGGGAGAGACAGCTTGGCGACTCTGCTGGGGACCCTTATACTGCAACCAGGGCTTCTGGTTCTTTTTGTGGGTTCCTCCTAGCGCTTGATTGATTTGTGTTTACTGGGGTGTTATGTGCTTATTTGTGCTTATATTTGTATTTATTTTTGCTTTATGTGCAGTTGCTTTATTGCTTTCTTTACTGCTTTACATATATCATACTGTCATGCTGTCTGGCTGGATCTGGTTTTGATTTGGTGGGTGGGGTTCTATTGAGAGTTAAGATCCTATACCTGGGACCTGAGTGACACCTAGGCTAGAGTGGTTCATATTCTTTCCCATTCCATCTCGGTCTGGTGCGGGAATATGAAACACGGTTCAGATATGGGTTTCTTCTTGAGAACTCTGTGTTGCAGATTTCCTGCAATACTAGGGCTATCTGGGAAGCCTGCTAAGTCTGGATGACCTTTAGTATCGACCTTCAGAAACTGAGGTGAATTAGAGGAGGAACTGTTATGGTTATTGTAAACACTGTACCTCCGGGTTAGAAGTGTTTACACTTCTCATAACTGATCCAAGTCTGAGGACCCTTGTTTTAGAACACCACCTGTGAGGGGGTTGGGTTGTTTACAGGTTTGCAGGTACCTTGGCCTCAGAATACCCTATTACTTTGTTTATTTAAGAGTACTTCATATTGGGACAGTTCTTGTGATTCTAAAACCCTGGACATGTGGCTCTTTATTTGAGTCCCCCACCTTGGCTACTAGATTTATAGACCTCCATCTGGAATTCTTGAACATACTTGGACCTATATCAGAGCACTTGATCAGATCCAGCTCAGTCACAAACCCTTGCATATCATTTGCATACATAACCATTGCATCATATTGACATTTGCTTATTTGTGTTTCAGGGTATCCACCTTCATTTTTGGTTTGGTTTTGACCCTATCTTCAGTATTGACCTATCTTCATCAGCATCTGCTTCTGCTATCAGGTATCCACTTCAGTCACCTGCACCAGCCAATCAGTGGCCCATTTCTTTCAGCATCATCATCAGCACTTGTCTCTACTCATCTTCAGCATCATGGCTCCTAAAAAGAGCAACATCACCTACCACTTCTTCCAGCCAGAGTTATCTGACATCAGGAGGATTCAGACCCTGATCACTCCAGACCATATACCATTGTTCAGGGAACACTATGGAGATATACTTGATATGGTTATGGATCTGGACCCTTCCCAGAGAAGCCTGATCCACACTTGCATTCAGTTTTATGATCCCCCACTGAGATGTTTCACTTTTCAGGACTTTCAGTTGGGCCCTCTACTAGAAGAATACTCATCATTAGTTGGTATGCCTATCAGGGGTGGAATCCCTTTCAACCCTGAGATGGTCTTTCCTGGCAATGGAGAAGTAGCAAAGGCTTTGCATCTGGAACCTGTTCTGATTGAGCAGCATATGACTTCTAAGGCTGGAATCCCTAGCCTGCATCTGGATCTCTTAATCTCTCAAGCTACCCTGAAAGCTTCTCTAAGAGAGTGGAAAGCAGTTTGTGCTTTATTGGCCCTGAGCATATATGGAATTGTATTGTTTACAGATGAGCCTCGATTCATTAGCAAGAATGCAATCCATCTTTTCATCCTGAAGAACCCAATGCCCACTTTATTGGGGGATCTCTATTACTCAGTGCATCAGAGGAATGAAAAGCAGAGGGGAAGATTAGTGAGGTGTTGTGCTCCATTGTTCCACACTTGGCTCCTCAGGCATTTACCCAGGACAGATGCATTTCTGAATCCTCATCAGCAGAGAAACTGGGCTAGAAGACTTACTGCTCTAACTTCAGCTGATATCAGGTGGTGCACTCAAAGCACCAAGGGCAGGGATATCATCACCAGCTGTGGGCATTTTCCCAATGTGCCCCTAATAGGAGTTAAGGGTAGTATTAATTACAATCCTCTGTTGTTCAGAAGGCAACTGGGCTATGCACTGGTCCACACTCCTAAGACACAGGACTTGGTTGAGACTCTTTATTGTGAGAATAAGCCTAATCTGGCTATTGTTAGGCAGGCTTCCTGGGCCTGGGATAATGTTCAAACCAAGGGAGTAACCATTCTGGGAAAGTGCAACAATGTGGCATCAGCACAATATTACGAGTGGTCCCATGCCAGGGCCCAATTCTCTGGAATGCCCTTTACCATGGAAGATATGCCTGGATCATCTTCAGCACCACCCCCTGCCACTGTCAGTTTAGAGGAATTTGAAAGCTTGAAAGAAAGAAATGAGAAGCTGACTCAGGCTTTGCAGAAGACCCTCCAGGAGAGGAGTGATGGCAGGTTGGATATTGAGAGGTTAGAGAAGTTGAGAGTGGAGCATCTGGCTAAGATTGAGAAGTCTGGGGATTATATCAAAAAGTCTAAGGCTGGAGAACAAATTCTGAAGAATGCTTGCAAGGAAGCCCAGTTCCAGAGAGCAAGGACAGACTTGTATCTGAAGGAGAGTCAGGCTAGGTGGGTCAGGATCACCGAAGCCCGTACCCTGGAGGATAAAAGGGTCCAGGACAAGATGGAGTAACTGGAAGCTAGTGCAAAAGAGCAGCAAGAAGCCCTGGCAGCAGCCCAGAGGGAGATATCAGAGCTGAAGATCAAGGCTGGAGTGAAGAGGTCGAAGGACCAAAGTCAGCACATGAAGCTAACTGCAGCTGTTACAACCCGGAATCTCCTTATCAGGAATCTCACGGAGCGTCCAGCTGATCCTGTGACCGAAGCACTTCTCAAGGAAGTTCGGGAGGATGAGTTTGGTCTTGGTGTTTGACCATTTGTTTGTTGTTGCTTTCATTCCATGTACTTTTGTTTTCCTGTAATATATTTTGACCCCTCAGAGGGCTTGTATTTATAAACAAACTATGTACCATTTGCCTTTTGTAATATATGTACTAGTTTGTTCCATCCGAGTTTACTTCGAAAGCAACATCAACAGCATCTTCAAGGGTCTGGAAGGGTCAAAACTGAACGCGAAGCCGGATACCTTGAAAACAAATAAGCATACTGCATTGCATGCTAACCCTTTGTTTGTTTTGTAGGTTTTTGTTTTATTGTTGCTAACTCTGTTGTGATGCTCAGGAATTATTGCTCGGCGCCGGGTATTTCCCCTCAACCGTCCGCGCCGTTATCCAACCCGTAACAACCTTCCGGGAATACAAATGGATCAGGTACAGCAGGACCTTGCAGAGGTTAGAAATCAAATGGCAAACGAAAGATTGGAAATGAGAACGCAGATGACTCAGTTTATGGAAGTGATGAACAACATGGCTCAGAGTCAGGAAAGATTTAGGGCCATGGTGGAAAGGCAAAATCAAGAGGATCCACATATAGGGACTGCCGGCACCAGCAACAATGAAAGGGTCCAACCTCATGTTAACCCCCCTGTATTTGGCCCCCATCTCCACCCAGAAATCAACATCCCTGCCAATGTTCAAGGGACTGCCACTGCAGCCAGGGTACTGCAAGAAGACCCCCAGGAGGATCAATTCACAGTAATGGGTGCTGGGGAGGAAGCTTATGATAGAAGGCTGGATGAGATAGCTGAGAAATTGAGATCCTTAGAGTCTCAAAACTCTTTGGGTTTCAACGTTATGGACATGGGCTTGGTAGACGGGGTCAGGATTCCCCATAAGTTCAAGCCTCCTTGTTTTGAAAAATACAACGGGACTTCATGCCCCCGGACTCATTTACAATCATTTCTGGGGAGGTTGAAGGCCTATACCATGGATGAGAAGCTCTGGATGTTCTATTTCGAAGACAGTTTGACAGGAGCGTCAAGGGAATGGTACTCTCATCTGACGAGAGCAACTATCAGGTGTTGGAAGGACCTGGCAGAGGCCTTCATCAGACAGTATCAGTACAACTTAGATATGGCACCCAACAGGACCCTCCTAATGGGAATGTCACAGTCGTCGAGGGAAAGTTTCCGAGAATATGCCCAGAGATGGAGGCAATTGGCTGCTGCTGTTCAGCCACCTATGTCTGAGAGGGAAATGGCAGATATGTTTATGAACACCCTCCAGGGAACATATATTGACAGGCTGGCTGCTTTCTCTTCCACTAGCTTTGCAGATGTCGTCATAGCTGGGGAGAGAATTGAGAGCCTGTTAAAAATGGGCAAAATCTCTGACAATGGTGCCAGTTCGTCCAGCAGTACAAGGAAGCCTTTTGCAGGCCCAAGAAGAACTGGCGAGACCAATGCCATCCACACCAACAGGGGCAGACCCCAGTATGTTCACAGGTCTGTGGCAGCAGTCACCATCCCCGCTCCAGCTCATCCTCAACCAGCTTATCAACCTCCGCAGCAAAACTATCAGCAACAAACTCAGTACCATCAACAAGCTCAGTATCCTCCAAGGAATTATAACAACACCAACAACAACAACCAGCAAAGGCCATTTCAGCAGAGGCCATCTCAAGCCAATAGGGTAATCGATTCGATCCCTATGCCATATGCAACGTTGCTGCCACAACTCCTGAAACTCAACCTAGTTGAGCTAAGGACATTGGCACCTCCAGATCCCAACAGTCTACCCAGAAACTATGACTCCAACGCCAGATGTGCTTTCCATTCAAATGCACCTGGCCACAGTATAGAAAAGTGCAGAGCCTTTCACATGAAGGTACAAGACCTGGTAGACTCAAAAGCTCTGAATTTCGCACCACCACCTAATGTCAACAAAAATCCTATGCCAAACCACGGGGGTCCCAGAATTAACGCTATTGAAGAAGACAAGCCGTCTTATTTAATAACCAGTGTGGGCCAGATCCAGACACCGTTGGTGGAAATTAAGGCTCAACTCCTCGAATGTCAAATGTTCCCGGGGTGTGAGTTGGGGTGTGCTTACTGCAATATCTCAGTAAATGGGTGCGATAACCTGAGGAACGGCATAGATGGCCTCATTCAGAGTAGCCAGCTTCAAATCACCACATCATTTCCTACAAATCCAGCAATCTCATCAGCAACGGTTCCAGAACCTCCTACAACTACAACAACCATAGTTCCCGACAACTCTTCAGCTTCATCAACAAGTGTTTCATCTGTCATTTCAACTGATCAGCTATCAACAAATGTTCCTTCTACAACTTCAGCACCACTCCAGTTTGAATCTCCTACAACAACAACGTCCATCCTTCCGACAATATTTCCTACAACATCAGCGACAAATCATGAAGATGTCTCAACCGTCACAATATTTTATGATCCTGAAAGCAACTCTGCCTACAACTCAGAAAGTGCCGCTCCCATCAGAGCACCAGTTACAATCTATTATGATCCACAGACTATCACAGTCCCTTCTGCAGCCGCCATCAGTCCAGTCACTGTCACGGTGCCTGGACCGGTACCTTATGAAAGCAATAGGGCCATCCCTTGGCACTACGGCTCTGATGTATACTGCGAAGGAAAGAAAATCACCCTTGAACCATCAATACCTGCACCACAGATAGACAATGTGGGAGGAGGCAGAGGCTTCACCCGAAGTGGGCGTCTCTTTGCTCCACAAATTCAAAGACCCACTGCCGAAGCAGAAGCTGCTGCCAAGGCAAAAGGAAAAAGCCCGGTGCAGGAAGATCAAGCTGTTAAGGAAGCCTTGAAAACACCATTCGATCAGGAAGTTGATAAGTTCATGAGAATCATCAAAAAGAGTGATTACAAAATAGTGGATCAGCTTCACCAGACGCCATCCAAGATCTCTATCCTATCACTGCTTATGTGTTCCGAAGCCCATCGGAATGCGCTACTCAAAGTCTTGCACGCAGCTTACGTGCCTGAAGAGATCACCGTCAATCAGTTGGAAACCGTGGTTGGAAATGTTACTGCTAGCAATGGGCTAGGGTTCACCAATACTGACTTGACAACGGAAGGCCGCAACCATAACAAAGCCTTGCACATAACCATGGAATGTAAAGGTGCAGTCCTTTCCCATGTGCTGGTAGACACGGGGTCATCTCTCAATGTCTTACCTAAAAAGGCCTTGGTGAAGCTAGAATATGACGGATTGGCGTTGAGACCCAGCAACCTGGTAGTAAGAGCCTTTGATGGTTCTAAGAGATCGGTTCTGGGAGAGATTGAGCTGCCTGTAACGATTGGCCCACAAACCTTTAAAACGATCTTCTACGTGATGGACATTCAGCCCGCCTACAGCTGTCTATTGGGTAGGCCATGGATTCACGCCGCTGGCGCCGTGACCTCAACCCTTCACCAGAAGTTAAAATTCGAGTGGGAGGGTCAAGTCGTTACAATCTGTGGAGAGGAGGATATTTTTGTCAGCCACCTGGCTACCTATAAGTACATTGAGATGGATGGGGAGATCCATGAAACGATGAGTCAAGGGTTCGAGACCTTGAACATAAATGAGACATCTGCTGTACCTGGAACCTCGATGACATCTTACCAACAAGCCCGGAAGGTTGTTGAAGAAGGAAGTGCCCAAGGCTGGGGCAAACTACTACCGGTGGAGAAGAAAGAGGATAGATTTGGGTTGGGTTACAAACCAACTCAACAAGATCAAGCAGAGGCTGCGAAAGAGCCCAACTTTGTTAGTGGGGGGATGCTCACCCCTGATGCTATCAACAATTTGGAAGACGAGCTGGAAGAGGAGCGCAATCTGGAGAATTGGATTCGTCCAAAGATCCCGGGGAGCAGTATCTCAAACTGGTCTTCCCAGGAAATTATAAGAGTTACTCATGCAGAGTAATTATTATTTCCTGTATTTTTATAGCATGCATCAAAGTCTTGCATCTTGCCCAAGATGACAAGACTCATTTTGTAATCGGGCCATCTGTACTTTTTGTGCAACAAGATTAATCAATGAAATATCAGACATCTTTTTGCAAATGAGTCTTTTTCTTTTCCGCTCACTGTTTTTCCATTTTTCTTTTTGTACAAAAAAATAAATGGCAGTGTTTTCAAAATGACAACTTTATTTCACTTTTCTAAACAAGATTAAAATCAATCACTAAAATGAACAAACTGAACCCTTGCAGAGAGTGCCTTCCAGACAGCACCGACAACAGCATGGCTATGACTTCGTATGACTTTGACAATCCGATCAATCAAGCTGATGAAGGGGTTGAAGAAGAATATGAGCTTCCTGAAGAGCTAGACAGATTGTTGAGACAGGAGGAAAAGGTTATTACTCCTCACCAGGAGGAGGTTGAAGTGATCAATCTTGGTACAGATGAAGACGTGAAAGAGGTTAAAATCGGGGCCTGCCTGCAAGACTCAGTGAAGAGACAACTGATTGATCTGCTTCAAGAATATGTGGACGTGTTTGCTTGGTCTTATCAGGATATGCCAGGGTTGGACACCGACATTGTTGTGCACAAGCTGCCTTTGAGAGAAGATTGCCCGCCGGTCAAACAGAAATTACGCCGCACTCTCCCAGACATGGCAATGAAGATCAAAGAAGAGGTACAGAAGCAATGGGACGCCGGGTTCCTTGCTGTAACTAGCTATCCACCGTGGGTTGCTAATATAGTACATGTGCCTAAGAAAGACGGCAAAGTAAGAATGTGTGTTGACTACAGGGATATGAACAGAGCTAGCCCAAAAGATGACTTCCCATTACCTCACATTGATGTATTGGTGGATAACACGACTCAGTTCTCGGTATTCTCCTTCATGGATGGATTCTCAGGATACAATCAGATTAAAATGTCACCTGAAGACATGGAGAAGACAACCTTCATCACACCCTGGGGCACGTTCTGCTACAAGGTAATGCCATTTGGGCTCAAGAATGTCGGTGCAACATATCAACGGGCTATGGTAACATTATTCCACGATATGATCCATAAAGAAATTGAATGCTATGTGGATGATATGATTGCCAAGTCCCTTACTGAAGAAGATCACCTGGTGAATCTGCTGAAGCTATTCAAGCGTCTGAGGAAGTACCAACTGAAGTTGAACCCCAACAAATGCACATTCGGGGTGCGATCTGGTAAGCTGCTGGGATTTATTGTAAGCGAGAAAGGGATTGAAGTCGACCCTGATAAAGTCAAAGCTATTCAAGAGATGCCTGCACCGAAGACAGAGAAAGAAGTTCGAGGGTTCTTAGGTCGATTGAACTACATTTCGAGGTTCATATCTCACCTTACAGCAACCTGCGAACCCTTGTTCAAATTGTTGAGAAAAGAACAAACGGTCAGGTGGAATGAAGACTGCCAGAAGGCTTTTGACAAAATCAAAGAATACCTGCAAGAACCTCCAATCCTTATACCTCCAGTTGAAGGAAGACCTCTGATAATGTACTTGACAGTATTAAAAGAGTCAATGGGATGTGTGCTGGGCCAGCATGACGAGTCTGGTCGAAAAGAGTATGCAATATACTACCTAAGCAAAAAGTTTACCGACTGTGAACAACGTTATTCACTGCTCGAGAAAACTTGCTGTGCTTTAGCGTGGGCTGCTCGCCGACTGAGACAGTATATGTTAACCCACACTACTTTGTTGATCTCAAAGATGGACCCAGTTAAGTACATATTTGAGAAGCCAGCTCTTACCGGACGGGTTGCAAGATGGAAAATGATCCTTACAGAGTATGACATCCAGTACACTTCTCAGAAAGCCATTAAGGGCAGTGTATTGTCTGAATATCTTGCTGAGCAACCCATTGATGATTACCAGCCTATGAGATTTGACTTCCCTGATGAAGACATCATGTTCATAAAAGCAAAAGATCATGAAGAGCCTGTTCACACTGAAGGGCCTGACCCGGAAGAAGAATGGACTATGATGTTTGATGGGGCTGTTAACATGAATGGTCGTGGTGTTGGTGCAGTACTCATTACACCTAAAGGAGTTCACATGCCTTTCTCGGCAAAGCTCACTTTCAACTGCACTAACAACGAAGCTGAATACGAAGCTTGCATTATGGGTCTTGAGGAAGCCATTGACCTCATGATCAAGACATTGACTATATTCGGAGATTCAGCTTTGGTAATCAATCAAACCAACGGCAAATGGTATACCCATCAGGATCATCTGGTACCTTACAGGGATTATACAAGGAGGTTATTGACTTTCTTCACAACAGTTAAGCTTGAGTATATCCCTCGGGACGAGAA
This sequence comes from Lathyrus aphaca, assembly GCA_963966055.1. Taxonomy (NCBI): domain Eukaryota; kingdom Viridiplantae; phylum Streptophyta; class Magnoliopsida; order Fabales; family Fabaceae; genus Lathyrus; species Lathyrus aphaca. Next base: position 146,717,757 of record OZ014523.1, read on the forward strand.
TCAGTTTGCAGATGCTTTGGCTACCATTTCATCTATGATCAAAGTTCAGACTGCCAACTTTGTACCTCAGATAACAGTATCTAGACTTGACAGACCAGCGTATGTATTTGCAGCAGATGTTGTCAAAGATGATAAGCCGTGGTTCCATGACATTAAGTGCTTCTTGGAGGATCAAACATACCCGCCTGGGGCATCTTCCAATAATAAGAAGACTTTAAGAAGGCTTGCTGGTAGTTTCTTTCTGAACACTGATGGTTCTTTGTACAAAAGGAACTTTGATATGGTACTCCTCAGATGCGTTGACAAAACAGAAGCAGACTTGTTGATGCATGAAGTGCATGAAGGATCCTTTGGTACCCATGCTGGAGGACATGAAATGGCTAAGAAGTTGCTAAGATCAGGCTATTACTGGATCACAATGGATACAGACTGTTGTGCCTACGCCAGAAGATGCCATAAATGCCAGATTTATGCAGACAAAGTGCATGTGCCTCCAAATCCTTTGAATGTGATGTCTTCACCCTGGCCCTTTTCTATGTGGGGCATTGACATGATTGGCAAGATCGAGCCAACTGCTTCAAATGGCCACAGATTCATCTTGGTCGCCATTGATTATTTCACCAAGTGGGTTGAAGCAGCGTCATATGCAAATGTGACAAGACAAGTGGTAGCCAGATTTCTGAAGAGAGATATCATCTGTTGATACGGAGTTCCCGAGCGAATCATTACGGATAATGGTTCCAATCTAAACAACAAAATGATGGCAGAATTGTGTCGGGACTTCAAAATTCAACATCACAATTCTTATCCTTACAGGCCAAAGATGAACGGCGCTGTTGAGGCAGCTAACAAGAATATCAAGAAGATTGTGCAGAAGATGGTAGTCACTTACAAAGACTGGCATGAAATGCTACCGTTTGCCTTGCATGGGTACCGCACGTCAATCAGAACATCCACTGGGGCAACACCGTATCAGCTTGTATATGGTATGGAGGCAGTCTTACCTGTTGAAGTTGAATTACCCTCTCTACGGGTACTGATGGATGTTAAGTTGAACGAAGCAGAGTGGGTCCGATCCCGATACGAGCAACTGAGTCTGATTGAGGAAAAGAGATTGGCTGTAATCTGTCATGGGCAGTTGTATCAGAAAAGAATGAAGAAAGCCTTCGATCAGAAAGTCAGGCACCGAGAATACCAAGTAGGAGATCTTGTGCTGAAAAGAATCCTCCCTCCTCATACAGACCACAGGGGCAAGTGGACTCCGAACTATGAAGGACCGTTTGTGGTAAAGAAAGTCTTTTCCGGTGGAGCACTGATGCTCAGCACCATGGATGGTGAAGATTTCCCGTCCCCTGTGAATTCAGATGCAGTTAAAAAATACTTCGCATAAACTGACCCGCTGGACATAAAAACAGAATGTAAGTCCAGGCAAAAATAGGGCATCCCGGCGAGTCGAAAACAGAGAATTTTACAGCTTTACCTTGGTGGCCGTCCCCATCATAATCCTTTTCTTCCCCAGCTAGTCGGCCGTCCCCGTCTTTGCTTTGTATCCCCAGCATGTCGGCCGTCCCTGTCATCGCTTTATTTTATACACCCTTTTTCAGCATGTCGGCCGTCCCCGTCATCGCTTTATTTTATACACCCTTTTTCAGCATGTCGGTCGTCCCCGTCATTGCTCTTTACCTAGCAGTCGTCCTCTGCTCGACGGTCGTCCTCCGTCGCCCATACTTTACAATATACTTTATTTCCTTTTACAATCTATATCCCTTTTCTTTTTCATTCCGTGAGTGCAAATTTTGGACTGTCTTTGGTATTCAACCATAAGTTATCTCGCTTGCCTGTTAAGCCGTTGCTTACAACCTGCACAGCTAACTCATGCTTGAATTGGGGCAGCTGTAAACACCCCAAATTTGCCCTCACCCATTCACCATGGCTTGTGATCGTCTGCATAAACACAACCATAACATCTCATATTCCATTTTTGATCCACTGCATAGATTCAAAGTCATCTGCATCTAGGGTTTGTGATCTGAGCAATCCAGGAGCCACTTGAGTTACTCCAAAGGTCAAAAATCACTTCAAAGGGGTCCATATGTGTTCAAGTATCATATTCTATCTTCTCAAAGTCAAAAATGCCAAAGAATCACAAGAACTGGGATTGGTGTGGAGGCAGAGCCAGGCTTGACTGCACAGTTGACCTAAAATTAGGGTTTTGGTTTCAGAGGCCATAACTCCAAATTTTTTGGTCATTCTTGTTTCTATTGGTCTCTATATGGTATAGGGAGTATGCATATCAATTTTCATGAAGAAATTCCTTGAGGAAGTCATCTGATCAAGGGTTGACTTTCTGGACAAGTCAGTGCAAAATCAGGGCATCTGAGGCCCCCAATGACCCAACCAAGGGGTAATCTTCATCATTTTGAGTTTATATGATCTTTATTTGATCATGGAAGAAGGTTGAAGTTCACAAAAATCAAGAATTTGAAGTTTTTGCAAAGTTGACTTTTTAGGGCATGGTTGACTTTTAAGGAATTTGTCAATTTAGGTCACTTTTCAAACCTTACTTTTTGATCCAAAAATGCTTCAAATGGAAAAAATTTGGTCATGAAAGTTGTAGAATACATTTTTCCCTTTTCAAAAAGTACAAGAACATGACCTAATTCATTTTGGACCAAAAGTTATGGTGTGACAAAGTTGGCAAAAATCACTAATTTTCAAGATATGCACCAATTGGAAAATTTGCAAAATCATGTATCAAGGCCATTTGTGACTTCTAGTTCACATCAAACCAATGCACAAACATTACATGTGACATAAAAATCAGATTTGAACCAAAGTTTCTCATGTTTCATGGCTTGTATGGCAAGATAGTTTCATATGAACCAAAGTTGATCAAGTTGCAAAACCACTCATCACACTTCACCAACTTGTTGCCTTGGTTGCTGAACCAACCTAGCCCTCTTCCCTCACCATGCTGCGCCAGCCCACATGCTTGTACTAGCCTAGAACCAAGCCCATGCTTTCCTTACACCAAAGTTGACATTTTGCAAAAGTGAACTTATCAATCAATAAAGGCCAGGTCACATCATCTGACCTATGAGAGTTTTTTATGCAAAGAAAATGCTAGCCATTTCACTTATCAAGCAAGGCTGAAACACATAGACACAACACATTCACAAACTCACCCTCACTTGCATTTTCCTTTGAATCTGTTTCCACAAGCCATAAACACTCAAACAAACTTCACTACTCATCTCACCATACTTCATTGACCCCAAACCAACAAGACCTAAGCCTGAAACCAGCAAGAACATCACTCTTCCATTTTTCACTCTCAAAGCCAAAGCTTTCGAATCTCTCTACACAGCTCACAAACACTTGAACAAGCTGCACAAACCTTCTCAAAACATCACCCTGATCACCAAGAACCCTTCACCTTTGCCTGAAACAGCCTGAATCACAAACACCATTTTCACCTGAGCTTGAGCAGAAGCTGTGCAAACTCCTTAACCAGCCAACTTAAACTCCTTCTAAGCATTCAAGCATCATCAGGGGATCAAGTAGAGTGGATTGCATCAAGAGGGGAGGTCAGAAAGTTGCAGGATTGAAAGCTTCGAAACTCAGGTAGCTCAAGAACATTTTTTCCAGAAATCATTTTTTAAGTTCTTAAGTTGTTGTTCATGCTTCCCTGATCACATATATGTCTTTAGTTTTGAAAATGGTGGAAAAATAAGGATGTAATCGTGTTCTGAAACTCCCTGACCTAAAAATGTTTTGTTCGATTCATGAGTTTGAGGGAATATAAATGATGTTAGTGATGGGGTTTTGATTCAGTGGGTTATGGGAATCATTTCTGTATGCTTGGTTTTCATTTTGGTTGCGTTTTGAGGTTTTTAGGGATTTTCAAGTGGGGTTCCCACCGGAGAAGACGACCGGAGGTCTTCTCCGGCCACCTGAAAATCATTAGGGCATAATCCCAGTCATTAAGTCCATTTGAATTTGGAACGTTGGATGCGTTGAAAAAGTTGACTTCGCGCGCGTGTGTATGGCTGAGATGCTGTCATTAAACCCTAATCACCATTATTTATTTAATTAATTGAGATTAATTCAGTTTGAATATGGGCCATCAGATGGCGCGCGCAGTCAACCATTTCAAATCCAGACTCAATCCCAGCCATCCATCCAGCATACTTCAGTTTATTTTGATTTTTATTTCATTTTTTCTCATTTAATTTGCATAATTTATTTAAAATAGCAAAAATGTTTTAAAAATTATGAAACTTTTTGTCAAGAGTTTCATTAATTTTTAAAACACAAAAATATTTTTATTTTCATTTTAAACATTAAAAAAGTATTTTTAAATATTTAAAAGTTTTTTTTTAATTGATTAATGAGAATTAATTTATTAAAAATACTTTTAGGTATTTAAAAATCACCAAAAAATTCATGAAATGTTCTAAGACATTTAGAAACATTGTCCAACCTTCAAACCAAATTTATTTTTTGATATTGATGCATTTTGAGAATTTTTCATTGAATTAAAATCATTTTTATGCATTAATTTGATCCAAGGTTCTAAAAATCATTTCTGCCTATCCATGAGGAGTTGGACATTGATTCTTTTTGCATTGCATTGTGTTTAGCATGTAGTTTGTGAGATTAAATGGCCATGATTTGATCTTTCATTTTCCATTTGTTTGATGATTTTCTTGTTTAGGAATCCTAAAACTCTAGAAATCTTAAGAAAACCATAACTTGAGTTTGGTTAGGAGTGGGAACTTCTCCTTTGGGCAGTGAGTTAGTATAGGATTAGGGGTCCTTTGAGTGGCATTTTCAATTTTTTATCTTAGGGTTTGCTTCTGATTTTGATTTTTGTTTGATGTATGGTTCATAAACCCTAATTTAGGCTTCCATATGCATCCATCTTGCATTCCTTTGCATAACATGACTTGCCATGACATTTCAAGCATCCATGTGATTCATTTAACATCATAAGACATATTGAAAGCATGTTTGATCATTGCATCTTGCATTTGTCATGTTGTATGCCATATGCATTCCATAACTTTTCATGTATGTTCATGTGTCTTAACTTGCTCCATTTGCATTCATGAACTTGTATGATCATTTCCATGTGCTGCCTCATGTTTGTAGCATCTCATAACATCATTATCATCATGTAAATGCTTCTGGTTTTGCTTCTCATCATGTCATCTCATCCCATTTTGCATTGCATTGCATTTCTTTTCTAACTTTTCAGGTGGTAAGTAACTTTGAGAAGTGAATTTGCCTTCACTTCTCATAACTTCTCTTCATCTCTTTTCATGCATCCTTGCTGCATTTTTGTATGTGTTTGAGATTGAGCTTGCTCATTCTTCTTCTTCTCACTTTCTTTCTTCAAGTGACTTGACTTCTTGAATGAAGCAAGTTGCTTTGCTTCTCTTGATCCTTTCATCTGCTTCCTGGTGGTTCCATTGAAGACTTCTCTTGTAAACCTCACAAACCTTAGGAACTACCAAGCATGACAATGATTAGGGCTTTGATTAGTCTCCCCTCTTAGTTTTACCTTTGTGTCTCTTTTGAGTCATCTCTCCTCATCTCATAATCAGGGACTAAACCCTAAAGGCTTTAAGGCTTTGTGATTAAGCTTATGCCTGCATCCTTCTCTTAGGATGGAGTGTATAACTTTAATCCTAAGTGTTGAACCCTTAATGTGTTTAACTCCCTTAATCAATTCACTTAATAATCATCAAGACATCACTTGTAACTTGGGCCTTGCATTAGGGTTCTAATTCTTCCTTAATTGGTTAAGAAGGACTAACCCTAGTGTTAATGGACAAGTCCCCCTCAAGTTGTCTTACAAACCCTAAAATTCACTTCATCATCATACCATTAACTAAAATCCACTTAATAAAGGCTTGTTTTGTCATGAGTTTAATCCCTAATCATGGATTAAGTTGAGGAGCCTTCCTCAGCTTAAACATTCTCATCTATTATCCTTCTATTAGGATGGTGTAATGAGTCTGTTTAATCCTTGATTATGGCTTAACCTCATTACTTAACACTAAACAAAAACACCAAAAACATCTAAGTTAATCACAAGTAGGTTAATGATCTTAATCCTACACCGAAGGTGATTAAGTGTGAGAATCTGACTTCACACTTAAGGTATTCTCATTACCCCTAATCAGAGGGAAGATGTGATGAGTTTACTAACCCATTGGTTTAGGCTTAAGCTCATTAACTTATGACAAACTCTCAAAAGCAATAAAAGACTGAAAACACAAAAAACAAAACAATAATCGTCTCCTTCGGGATTCTTTTCTCATCTCATTCACTCACAAACGAGAACTTGTTTCTTCCGTCTAATGCAAGACAGTTTGCACCTGAGCCAGACAGGTCATACACTTGAGCATAGACAAGCAAGCAATTCACAAGTCAATTCATCTCTCAGTCTCTTTGGGTCGAACTACGGTGTTCTGACTTCCTCATTGCACGAGAGGATACGTAGGCATAACTTAACAGTTATCGAACAAAAGTCTCTGTATATTCCCCCTCTTCCAGCTTCATTCTTTTAGCCTCATTATCATGAGCATTTCATCTTTGTCCCTGCACTGACACTGTATATATTACACTTCACACTGGTTTTACACTGACACTTGTACATCTTTCTAGCTCTTTTACACACAAATTGCACTGACACTACCCCTTTAAAACACAAATCTTGCAAGCATGGATCCCGTCGAGTACGGCTGACAATCTGGGTGCTAATACCTTCCCAGGTTGTAACCAACCCCCTTTCTCAGTCTCTCTGGTCCGCAACCGTCTTATCCATCTTTTTCTAGGTCTATGCAGCATTACCTTTCCTCCGGGATAAAAATGCCTAGCTGGCGACTCTTTTCTTCTCCAGTGAGTTCACTGCTGTGTGTTCTCATTGTCCCTCTCGCCGACCGTTCGCGTCTGTACCTTTATCTGGGCCTGGTCCCATTTTATCGGGAGCGACAGATAGATCTTCAAGGCCACCAAGGAAGAAGCAGATGAAAAGAGAAGGAAGAAGAAGAATACATTACTTACTTCCTGAAGAAGATAAGTAACTTAAAAGAAAGAAAGTAAGAAGGAGAGAACATAAGTGAAGCAAGTTCACTTCAAAGAAAAGTAAGAATGCATATGAAGAGATGAGAAGAGGTGGGAGATGAAGGCAAATCCACCTCTCATATAACTTACCAAAAGTACATGAAATGTTAGTATGAATGCATAAGACATAAAGCAAAAGGAAATGAGATGAAATGAGATGCAAAGACCAAAGTCATAAGTGAATATGCAATGTAAATGGCATATGAGATGATGCAAAGTCATAAAATATGCATATGAATGATCATACAAGGATGAGATGCAATGGAAGCATGTTTAGAAGCATGAAAACACATGAATGTTCATGAAATGTATTGGATGCGTAACATAGCAAATGAATTAAGAAATGATCAAGAAATGTTCAAGCATGTCATAAGATGTCTAATATGTCATACCAATGCTTGAAATATCATGGCAAGTTCATATGATGATGATATGCAAAGGAGAATGCAAATGAAGATGCAAGATTAAGGTTTTAAGACAACACGAGATGCATATGACCAAAACAGAAGCATACACCATGATAAAAAAATTGAAATTGAGCTCAAACAACCCCTAATCCCCTATAAGATCACACCCCTAAAGGATAAAGTCAGAAGCTTAACCTAGTGAAAGTTATGAAATTCCTAAGTTAACTAGGGTTTTTTGGGTGCTTCTAAAGAAAAAATGCAAATCAAATTGAAAATGTAAGATAAAATTATGAGATAAATAACCTAGAGACTATATGTCATCTATGAAACAATTCAAGAAGAACCAAGTTCAAACTCAGCATGGTTAGGCAGATATAAAATTTTCAAGTTGGGGTTGAAAAATGTGATTTTTAAGAACCCTAATTCAAAGAAAACTGTTAAAATATGATCAAACCTAAAAAGAAATTTGTATGGTGAGTTTGGAAATGTTTCTAAATGTATTGGAATGCTTCATGAATTTTTTGGTGATTTTTAGAAACCTAAATGCATTTTTAATTTATTAAAATCCATTAATTAATTAAAAATGACATTTAAATATTTAAAAATACTTTTTTAATGCAAAAAATAAAATAAAAAATGTTTTCAGGTTAAGAAAATTATTTGAAACAGAAATGCAAGAAAAGATATTTTTTTGATGATTTTTACTATTTTAAAATAAATGTGAACGAAAATGCAATAAAAAAGAAATAAAAATGAATTTAAATGAAAGTATGCTGATCCAAGGCTCCAGATTCAAACATGAGGGGAGGGGTTTGACTGCGCACGTGACTAAAGGGTCATGATTGCATCTGGGCTAATTAGCTAATTAACTTAATTAAATAATAATTAGGGCTAACTGAAGTGATCTGGACCACTCAAAAATACGCTAAGCAAGATCCAATGGCCTATATTCAAACTGACCTGATTAAACCCTAATCTTAACCCTAAACAATTTCAGGTGACCGGAGCAAGCTCCAGTCATCTTCTTTGGTGGCACCTTCAACCTATCTCTCTCAATACGCCATGAAAACGCATCAAACTTACCAGAATCACTAAACTAACAAGAACATTTTCACGGGCAAAATTTCAAAAAGCTATGAAATGCTCAAAACTCAACCATTTTCAAAAGTAAACATATCCCTATGATCAGCACATCACATAGAATCACATTGCAACCAAAGAAAAGAGTTCAGGAAAAAAAGTTCTAAGGAGCTACCTGAGGTGAAGCTTTACTGTTTTTAGCTTTCTAACCTTCTCTTTGATGCAAAATCACTCCAATGGATCCTCTGAAGCATATGGAAAGCTTGAAACAAGTTTGTGATGGCTGATTTGTGTGTTTCAGTTCTGCTAAGGCAGAAATCGTGTTCTTGTTCTGTGAGGTTTCAGGCCATGGCAAGGGGTGGGAAATGATCCTTGAGGTACGTGGAGTTGAATGGTGAAAGAAATTTTGAGTTTTGATGGCTGGTTTGAGAGAATCGAAGAGGGGAAGTGTTATGGAAATTTTTGGGATTTTTGAGTGTGTGAAGTTTCAGGCTCCAAGATTGTGTGAAATGAAGTCCATGATGCTTGCATAAACAATGTTGATTGGCCAGAGAGTTGGTAGTGGCATAGTTTGATTGGTATGGCCTCATTTGCAAAAAGTCAAAAGTTATGGTACCATAAGCATGGAACGAGTCAGAGTTGGCTTGGGGGTTTGTCCTGCCTCAACTTGCATCAAGGATGGCCCTTGGATGGTTTATGATGAGCTAGATGGCTTGATGCAAGAGTTACCACATGTTTTGCAAATTTCCCTCTTTGAAATTTCTTGGATCACAAGTCATGAAAACCCTAGGTCAAATGCCCAATTCTGATCAAGGCAAGTTGTGTTATCATGTAATGAAGTTTAGAAGTCAATTAGAGGTCATGAAATGGCTTGAAACTTGATTTTGCAAAAAATCCCTCTTTGGCATGAACTTGAAAATTATAGGATTTTTGCCAACTTTGTAAGGCCATATCTTGAGTTCTAGGATGAATCAAGACATGTTCTTGTACTTTTTTGAATATGGGAAGACATAATCCACAACTTTCATGCCCAATAATTTTTCATTTGAAGCATTTTTGGTCATGAAAGAATAGGTTGAATATCTTTCCCAAAATGGAAAGTTTCCATTACAAGTCATTTCCAAAAATAGAAAGTTTGCATTTGGCTCAAAATTCTTCAACTTTGTGGACTTCCAACCACTTCTAAGATCAAGTAAAGATCATAGAGACTCAAAATAATGATGATGACCCTTTGGTACCCTTGAAAGAGGCCTTAGATGCCCTGGTTTTGACTTTACTTGCTCAAGAAGTTACCCAATGATCAGATGACTTCCACAATGAATTTCTTCATCAAATTTTGTACACATGATCCTTATAACATATTAAGACCATTAGAAATAAGAATGAGCAAAAAATTTGGGATTAAGGCCTCTGAAACCAAAACCCTAATTTTAGGTCATCTGTGTAGGAAATCTTCAGTCTGCCTCTATGCCTTAGCCATGCTTTGTGATCTTTTGACTTTTATGAACTTTAGGGAGCATATTATGATCATGGAACACACATGGACCCTCTTGTTAAGCTTCAAGACCATTAGGGTGGCTCAGATCACTTCTTGGATTGCTCAGATCACAAGCCCTAGATGCAGATGAAATGAAACTATGTAGATGAAACAAATATGCAATATGAGATGGTATGCCTATGCTTATGCAAAAATGAAAGATCACAAGCCAAGGTGTGAGAAAAATTGAGGGCAAATTTGGGGTGTTTACAACCCTCATCAACAACTTCCTGCACTTGCACCATCTTCGATCAGACCTCCTGTCACCATATATTATGATCCACAAACTATCACAACTCCTTCTTTTGTTGTAATTAGTCTGATAACCGTCACGGTGCCTGGACCAATTCCTTATGATAACAATAATTTCGTGCCTTGGCATTATGGTTCGGATCTTTACTACCAAGGAAGAAAGGTCACTCTTGACTCCTCAACTTCTACGCCACAAATTGACAATGTCGGGGGAGGCGGAGGCTTCACTCGAAGCAGACGTCTCTTCGCTTAACAGTTTCCCAGAGTTAATGTTGAAGCAGAAGTTGCTGCCAAAGCAAAAGGCAAAAGTGTGGTGCCAGAAGAACCAGCTGCAAAAGAAACTCAGAAGACACCCTTTGATCAGGATGTAGACGAGTTTATGAGGATTATTAAAAGAAGTGACTACAAAGTGGTAGATCAGCTCCATCAAACACCCTCCAAGATCTCCATACTATCTCTGCTCATGTGTTCCGAGGCTCACCGGAATGCACTACTCAAGGTCTTGCACGCAGCTTATGTTCCAGAAGAGATCATGGTCACCAATGCTGACTTGACTACGGAGGGGCGTAACCATAACAAGGCTTTACGTATCACTTTGGAATGTAAAGGTGATGTTCTTTCTCATTTCCTTGTTGATACCAGATCATCACTCAATGTGTTGCCAAATAAAGCTTTAGTCAAGCTGGAGTATGATGGTCTTGCACTCCATCCGAGCAACCTAGTTGTTAGAGCTTTTGATGGTTCTAAGAGATCGGTTCTCGGAGAAATTGAGCTGCCTGTGGTAATTGGCCCACAAGTTTTCAAAACTACCTTCTACGTGATGGACATACAGCCTGCCTACAATTGTTTGTTGGGTCGACCCTGGATTCATGCTGGCGATGCAGTAACATCGTCCCTTCACCAAAAGTTAAAATATGAGTGGGAGGGCCAAATTATCGCCATCTATGGAGAAGAAAACATCTTTGTCAGACACCTGGCTATGTACAAGTACATAGAGATGGATTTGGAGATCCATGAAACCATGAGTCAGGGTTTCAAAGCTTTGAATATCAACGAAGCTACCACTGAGGTGTTTGCTACATCCCAAGAGGAAAGAATGGGCACCTCAATTGCTTCCTACAAACAAGCTTGGAAGGTTGTGGAAGAAGGGAATGCCCAAGGCTAGGGCAAGCTGCTGAAGGTTCAGATGAAAGAAGACAAATTCGGTTTGGGTTACAGACCATCCCGACAGGTTCAAGAGGAGGCTGTTGAAACTCCCAAGTTCATAAGTGGGGGAATGCTGACCCCGGATGCTGTCAACACTTTGGAAGACGAGGCTGAGAGCGACTATAACCTGGAAAGTTGGATCCGTCCAAGAGTCCCGGGCCAACAAGTCCTCAACTGGTCTTCCCAGGAAATTATAAGGGTTACTGCTGCAGAGTAATTATTATTTCCTGTTTTAAGCATGCATCAAAGTCATGCATCTTGCCCAAGATGTTTGGACTCATTTTGTAATAGGGCCATATGTATTTTGTGCAAATTGAATATTAATGAACAATGGGCATCATTTTGCAAACAATCTTTTTCGCTCACTGTCTTTTCATTTTTGTTATTTTTGCATAAAACAATAAATGGCAATGTTTTTCTCAATAATAACTTCATTCACTTTTTCTAAATAAGATAAAATCAATCACTAAAATGAACCAAATCTCAACCCTTGCAGAGATAGCCCTCCAGATTGCCCCGACAACGACACCGCTATGACCTTGTGTGACTTCGATAATCCGATTAATCAAGCAGATGAAGGGGTTGAAGAAGACTATGATTTACCTGAAGAGCTACCAGGTTATTGAGACAAGAGGAAAAAGTGATTGCTCCTCATCAGGAGGAGGTTGAGACTATTAACCTTGGTACCGAGGAAGATGTGAAAGAGGTAAAGATCGGAGCCAGTCATCAAGCTCCAGTAAAAGAACAACTTATCAGTATGCTGCGAGAATATGTCGATGTGTTCGCTTGATCCTATCAGGATATGCCGGGTTTGGATACAAATATTGTCATGCACAAGCTGCCATTGAAAGAAGACTGTCCTCCAGTCAAACAGAAGTTGTGTCGTACTCGCCCAGACATGGCCATGAAAATCAAGGAGGAAGTACAAAAGCAGTGGGACGCCGGTTTTCTTGTTGTAACTAGTTATCCGCCTTGGGTTGCTAACATTGTACCCGTACCTAAGAAGGATGGCAAGGTGCATATGTGTATTGATTACCGGGATCTGAACAGATCAAGCCCGAAAGACGATTTCCCATTACCTCACATTGATGTATTGGTGGATAACACAACTCAATTCTCGATATTTTCCTTTAAGGACGGATTTTCTGGATACAATCAGATCAAGATGTCACCTGAAGACATGGAGAAGACAACCTTCATCACACCATGGGGCATGTTCTGCTACAAAGTAATGTCGTGTGGTTTGAAGAATGCTGGTACAACATATCAACGGGCTATGGTAACATTATTACATGACATGATCCATAAAGAAATTGAATGCTACGTGGATGACATGATTGCTAAGTCCCAAACAGAAGAAGACCATTTAGTAAACTTGTTGAAATTGTTCAAGCGTCCGAGGAAGTATCAATTAAGGTTGAACCCCAACAAATGCACATTCGGGGTACGTTCTAGTAAGCTGTTGGGTTTTATTGTAAGTGGAAAAGGAATTGAGGTTGATCCCGACAAAGTCAAAGCAATTCAGGAAATGCCTGCACCTAAGACTGAGAAAGAAGTTCGAGGGTTCTTAGGTAGATTGAACTACATTTCATGGTTCATATCTCATCTCACTGCAACCTGCGAGCCCTTGTTCAAACTGCTAAGAAAGGAACAAACAATTAGGTGGAATGATGATTGTCAGAAAGCTTTTGACAAGATCAAAGAGTATTTGCAAGAACCTCCAATTCTCATGCCTCCAGTTGAAGGAAAACCTCTAATAATGTACCTGACAATATTAGATGAATCAATGGGGTGTGTGTTGGGCCAGCATGACGAGTATGGTCGAAAAGAGTATGCAATATACTACCTAAGCAAAATGTTTACCGACTGTGAACAACGTTATTCACTGCTCGAGAAAACTTGCTATGCTTTAGCATGGGCTGCTCGCCGACTAAGACAGTATATGTTGACGTATACTACCTTGTTGATCTCAAAGATGGACCCCGTCAAGTACATATTTGAGAAGCCAACACTTACCGGAAGGGTTGCAAGGTGGCAAATGATTCTAACAGAATATGATATTCAATACACCTCTCAGAAAGCCATCAAAGGCAGTGTATTGTCTGACTATCTGGCTGAACAACCCATTGATGATTTCCAGCCCATGAGATTTGATTTTCCTAATGAAGACATCATGTTCTTAAAATCAAAAGATTGTGAAGAGCCTGTTCACACTGAAGGGCCAGATCCAGAAGAAGCATGGACTATGATGTTCGACGAGGCAGTTAATTGTAACGGTCGTGGGGTTGGTGCAGTGCTTGTTACACCCGAAGGAGTACATTTGCCTTTCTCAGCAAAGCTCACCTTTGCCTGCACTAACAACGAAGTAGAGTATGAAGCTTGTATATGGGGCTTGAAGAATCCATTTACCTCAGGATCAAAACCTTGAATGTGTTCGGAGATTCAGCTTTGGTGATCAACCAAACTAATGGCAAGTGGTATACTCATCAAGAGCATTTGGTTCTCTATCGTGACTATACGAGAAGATTGTTGACTTTCTTCACAACAGTCAAGCTTGAATACATCCCCCGAGATGAGAATCTGTTTGCAGATGCCTTGGCCACCATTTCATCTATGATCAAAGTACAAACTACCAACTATGTGCCTCGGATTTTAGTATCCAGATTAGACCGACCAGCGTATGTATTCTCTATGGACACTGTCATTGATAACAAACCTTGGTTCCACGACATCAAATACTTCTTAGAGACTCGTACATACCCACCTGGGGCATCGTCTAATGATAAGAAGACATTAAGAAGACTAGCAGACAGTTTCTTCCTCAATACTGATGGCTCCCTATACAAACGAAATTTCGACATGGTCTTGCTCAGATTTTTTGACAAGAAGGAAGCAGATCTACTGATGCACGAAGTACACGAGGGTTCTTTCGGTACCCATGCAGGAGGACATGCAATGGCAAAGAAATTGTTAAGATCAGGTTACTATTGGATCACAATGGATGTAGATTGTTGTGCATATGCCAGAAAGTGCCATAAATGCTAGATCTACGCAGACAAAGTGCATGTGCCTCCAAATTCTTTGAAAGTATTGTCTTCACCCTGGCCCTCGCCATGTGGGGCATTGATATGATTGGAAAGATTGAGCCAACTGCTTCAAACGGTCAAAGATTCATCCTGGTAGCCATTGATTACTTCACCAAATGGGTCAAAGCAGCTTCATATGCAAACGTCACCAGGCAAGTGGTAGCCCGATTTCTGAAAAGGGATATCATTTGTCGATATGGAGTTCCCAAGCGAATCATTACTGATAATGGTTCAAACCTTAACAACAAGATGATGGTAGAACTGTGTCGGGACTTCAAAATTCAACATCATAACTCTTCTCCTTACAGGCCAAAAATGAATGGCGTTGTTGAGGCAGCTAACAAGAACATTAAGAAGATTGTGCAAAAGATGGTAGTCACATACAAAGAATGGCATGAAATGTTACCATTCGCCTTGCATGGATACCGAACTTCCATCATAACATCTACTAGGGCAACACCTTATCAACTTGTGTATGGTATGGAAGCAGTCCTACCTGTTGAAGTTGAATTACCCTCCTTGCGGGTAATGATGGATGTAAAACTGGACAAAGCAGAATGGGTCTAATCTCGTTATAACCAACTGAGCCTGATTGAAGAAAAAAGATTAGAAGCTATCTGTCATGGTCAGTTATATCAGAAGCGGATGAAGAAAGCCTTCGATCAAAAAGTCAGACCTCGGGAATATCAAGTGGGAGAGCTTGTACTGAAAAGAATCCTTCCTCCTCAAACAGACCACAGGGGCAAGTGGACACCACACTATGAAGGTCCCTATGTGATAACTAAAGTTTTCTCGGGTGGAGCACTGATGCTCGCAACCATGGATGGTGAAGATTTCTCGTCTCCTGTGAATTTAGATGCAGTTAAAAAATACTTCGCATAAATGACCCGCTGGACATAAAAGAAGAATGTAAGTCCAGGCAAAAATAGGGCATCCCGGTGAGTCAAAAACAAAATAAAAGACTCGGGCAAAAATAAGGGAAAAATTAAAAAAAAATGTACACCCGCTGAGTTGAAAAGCCACATCGGACAGCTCAGGAAATAATGGGTATCCCGGTGGATTGAAAACCCGAAAGGGCGATCCACGCAAAATCAGGGAAAAAGCGAACAACTGCATTCTGAATTCGTCTGCATCATTCACATAACATGGCAAACTTCGAAAGGACAAAGCATCAATCAGAATGAACTTTCTTCAGAAAGCAAGATAAGAAGAGCATTCAGGTCATACAGGTCATAGCAAAAGGAAGATTGAAGCATCAACTTCAGCATTGCAGAAAAGGATTTTTATTTTCTCAATTTTGTAGCAATTTCCTCATTTCAGGGATTGGCTTCTTCACTGTACTCGCCTATTCAGGGCACACAAATCAATAAAATCAATATTCAATCACATTTTGTTTTGTACCTTTTTATTTTGTTTGCAAAATGTCCAAAGTTCGTAATATAACATTTGCATGAAAAACATATAAGCCATTTTCAATAAATTCTTGCAGGAAATATGTGCTCTTAAGCGAACCTAACTCCTATGACGGAATCCGGTTTGAGGATACCTCAGGGCACTCGTGTGTTTCCTTTATTTTACAGGTTGCAGGTACTCAGGGCGGACAACCTCTCACAGCATGGGGCATATCAGGCATTATATCCCCAGCCAAGACGGCAGTCACATCATCAGAAGGACTACTTGACGAAAGTATTCCCCCACGAAGCTTTTTATCCCCTCAGAGTATCCCCGCAAAGCTGATCCTCCAATAGATTACTTCCCAGAAGTTCTCTCCTCCCCAAACAAGATCTCCAAAGCAATGTCGAGATCACTTTTCCCCAGCGAGTGGCCAAATCTTCTCATCCCCAGCATTGGCTCCCCACAGAGTTCTTCCCCCAGAGTTCTTCAGAAAAGATCGTGTAGAGATCCTTTCTCCCCACAGATCGCCCAGTGATCCGTTCTCCCAGCAGATTTCAGATTGAGGATCTCGTTTCTCTCATTTGCACAATCATAGCATTCGCATCATTCATCCCCAAACAGAGCGTAGCATTCCGTCCAATACAGAGCATTACGGAAAAAATTAAACATTTGCATGATCATAAGCCAGGTTCGAGTCAGTCACCTGCAAAGACCAAAATCACTCCTCTTGCATTATGTAAAAACTTATCCCCCACAGATAAAAGCCAAAATATCCTTTTGCACTCTCAATACAAATACTTGTACATACTTATACACAATCCTTCTGATACTCATATGTATCCTACTTATACATAAATCTTTGATACTCGTCCGTATCTTACGCATCTCCCTAGCAGATCAACACTCGTCTGTATTCCTTGTTCAAACCGTTGATACTCATTCGTATCATCACTCCTTAAACGCTCGTCATTGTTTGCTTCTATCGATACTCATCCGTATCGTGGTCCTAAAGATGCTCGTTCGTATCCTTAGTCTATACACACCGCCGAAACACTTATTGGTGTTTAATTATATCAGTTTGATGCAATTCTAATACACTGCTAGTTTGATGCCAAATATTGAAATGTTGTTTACCTACTGATAAAAAAAATTGCCAATACTGATATAAGAAGTATTACCTGCTACATTATTTATTTTGTTACTTGCTACACACACCAGATGTATGAAAGTAGTGTAAAGGCACAACACGTGAATAACAGACTGAGAAGAAGCCAAAATTAGGAGTAGTTAGATTTTTTAAGTGAGACGTGCGACACAGGGGTGAGACGAGCTTCTCAGGTTTGTGACGACCGTCACAAAACCCAGACGGGCATCTCAATTCCCAGAATTGTAACGTTAACCTTGCAACAGTCGTGATGACCGTTGCATCCCCACTATCCCATTTTCCTCCAATGGAAATGTCCCCCCACCTCCTGTAAAAAGACAGTTCCTACTTCAACTTTTACACAACTCTTCAAAACACCCTTTTCGTAGCATATTTTCTCAACTACCCCACTCACCAACTCTCTGTTTCTATAAGTTTGCAACATCACAGACCAATCTCTTCACAAAAATTTTGTTCTCCTTGCTTTCTATTTCATCTTTTATTTTCCAAACCTTTCTAAAATGGCAGAGCAAACACCCACTAACCTTATTTCTAGAGAAGGTGTCTCCAGAGTTCTCCAAAGGGCACGCTTTACCGAGTTTCATGAGAGAACCATTAACATCACTAGTTACGTTGCAAAATCAAGAAAACTAATCTCACGACACTTTGCAAAATCAACATGCCCACCTACTCTACGCTTGCCTTGGAATTTATGAGTTCGTATGAGTACCACACGCCCAGCAATGCAACAAAATTCCTAGTGGGAATATTACATTCCTCCTCTTTGGAAGGGAGTATTTTTTCACTCAGGAACAGTTCAGTGAATAGTTTGGATTTCCGCAAAGCGATGATGTGCACTTAACCATTCCAAGAGATAGAGACTAGCAGATTAACACTTTTAATCTATGGGAAGAGTTAACAGGAGAAAGGCAACAGGTGTAGGATGAGTTGTATGCAACTCATATCCATAACCTCGTCATCCGCTATTTTTTAGAGGGTGGTATTCAGCATAGTCTTCGAAAGGTTCAACAACAACAAAGTAAATTAGAGGGAGCTGGTTTTAATTTATTGTGCCTTCTTCGACATCCGCGTGAACCACATAGCCTTCATCTTTCATAACATTGAGTACATATGCAATAGAGGGAAAGCACCCTTTTGTTTTGGTGGCATGATTACCGACACTGCACTTAAGCTCGGTCTAGAGGAAAACCTGAACCAGCTTTTAGCAGCACCCGCCTTGTACCTAATATGGAGTATTGCAGAGCCAGTCAGCTATTCAGGCAAAGGAGAGATGGCAGGCACAACTTGGTTGTCAAGAACAAGGTCATCTGAAGCATCATCTTACCCAGTCATACAAGGACAGATGTGAAGGTTCGAGCCAACTGGAGCTACGACCTCAACGATCCTTCACCGGGTGCGGCTACACAGGAAAAGTAGCAAGTTGTCGGGATCGATGAGGTACAACAGACTATGGATGAAGATGAAGTTGTTGATACGAGAGCTACTGATTTTTCCAGCACCAGTACTTCCACTAGACACCGGCGAAGGAATCAACAACCTACATCTATAGATGAAATTATGGGGGCCATCATTCAGAGCCAAGAGATGCAGCTGAAGCATTACGAGGAGGTGTCAGAGAGAATGGGGACGATGAAGCTCGCTCAAACAAAGCAAGGAAGACTCATCGCTGCTAACACTTAAGCTTTGGGTGGCCTGACATGCGAAGTTTATGATATGCATGATTTTATATATCATGTAGGTGTACCTAACCATATAGCAATATATGGACAGAGAGAATCCAAAGGTAGAGCCAGAGGACGAGGCCAGAGACAACCACCGCCGCAAGAGAAGTTTAGTATTTTTTAGTTTTTAGTTGTTATTGTTTTTGTTGTTTTCTTTAGAAGTGTACCTATATCTCACAACATTGAGGACAATGTTTGAGATAATATGGGAGAAGGAATTATATTTCCCTTTTCATTGTACGAAACATTATTAAATTAATCAAAGTATTCTAGTTTTAAATTGTCTCCAGTATTTTAGCATTACCAAAAAAATAATTTATTCCTTTAGAATGCTTTCATTTAACACACCCTTCAAATATATAGGTTAATAGGCTTTGTTAGAAACTGAGAAAAGACTTAACAAAATTTATACAGTCTTGACACCTTAGACCCTTTAGTAGCGATATCGATTTGGATACCTATTATACCGAAATCTGAAGCTTTAGTTCTAAATTATCCCCGAGTAGTTTATATTAGCAGACAGCACCTCCTGAAGTACAAACTACGTGAAAAGTCGATGCAAATAAGTGATTGGCCGTAAAATTTCCAAAAAGGAGAAAAAAAATCTTAAGAATATGCAAGCCATTGGTAAAACAATCAAGCTACACAAAAGGCAACGCGAAAAGACTGATGTCAGTTGGTTCAGAGGAATCTGGTTCTGAACTCGGTAGGGTGAATTACTATTCAATCCCCCACGAATTACACTCAGTGTGATAAAGGGTTACCGCACTTTTGTACCAGACCTCGTATGAAAAGAAGGATCTATGCACGTGCAAAAGGTAAAGGGCTTAATGGGATTGCATCGGAATGAAACCGGGTGAAACAGATACATGAGCATTAGGTTGAGTTATAATAGCATGATTCAGATTGGTTTATACGATAGGTTTAAGAACATCATTCGTTTTAGTGTCATTAGTGTATTTTTAGTGTTTGAGTTAATATTAGTTCTTTTAACATAAAGCCGCATAACCACGTACGGATGGGGGATGTGTTTCGTGTCTGCATATGAATCTATTTTATTCAGAACATATTTGATTGTTTGCTTGAGGACAAGCAAAGTTTCAAGTCTGGGGGAATTTGATAACTCGAATTTATATCGATTATTTAATGTGGTTTTCGATTGTTTAACATGTTAATTTATGTATTTTGGAAAATATTACGCGTGAATCGTGTTTGTTTTGTAGATATTTGATCAAACATGACTTTTGAAGGCAAAAGTATAAATGGAAGCTTATTGGATAAGAAACGAGGGAAAAACAAAAGGAAAAGAGCAAGAAAAGTCATATCTGCATAATTTACTGTGAGACGCTCGTCTCATATGTGAGATGCTTGTCTCATATCCAAAATTCTTGTCTCATATCCAAGATGCTCGTCTCACTTCCAAGTTGCTCGTCTCATTTGTAAATTGTTTTTCTCAAGCTCAAGTCAAATAACCTAGTTACGAAACAGAATCAAACGCAGAGAGAGAGAGAGAGAGAGAGAGACGTTATGAGAATTGTTTGCTTCAACAGAGAATTTACCTCCACCCTAATCAAATCATTCCAAGAAACCCAGTTCAAAGCTCAATCGAATTCCATGCCTTCAAATGCTCAACAAACCTAAGCTGCTACCTATAAATAGAAGCCACTGCAATTTGCAAATGGAGCTTCGTTCAAGTCCAAATTTTTGTCGTTCTATCTTTCGTTCGAAGTTCACAATTTTCTTTTCAGCATTCGTTTTTATTTTACTTTACCAACCCCTAGTTATAGTTTTCATCATTAGGAAACTATCGACATTTTAATTGTTTCCAATCACTGAATAATTGTTTACTTTTCAAGTTTTCTGAAGTTTGGTTGATCAAGAACATTGCAACCAGGTTTCTAATTTTAATGCTTTATTTTTTATTTATTGTTGCATTTATTTATATTATGAATTTCTTCTCCTTATATCTTTCTTTGTTTTTATTTAATATGTTTGGCTAAACCGTTAATCGGTATGTAATTATCTAACCGGAACGAATTCGATAGAATTGGGCTATTACTTTAAATTATGTTATATTCCGGTTTCGATTCCTTGTTTTAAATAACTTTCATTACGAGAGTAAGAGAGTATAAAATATTAGGATTAAAACCACGGGAGTGTAAGATCATAATCAGATAGCTAAAATCGGGCATTGTTTTAAATACAGTGTGTCGTACCCCAAATTTGTCCTACTTTTTCTCTCATATTCTAAGTAGTGTGGATAGTTTTTATGATATGATCCTTTGGCCATTGACCATGGTATGCTAGTTAGAGGTTGTGAAAGTATTGTTGGAGACTGTTCTTTTAATATAAAGCTTTCCAAATTGTCTTGACTTCACCAACTGGTCTTCACAAGTTCGTGAGTTTCATTTTAGGATAATGCAGGTTAGTGTCGTTGCTAAAAAAAATCCAAAAGGGATTTGTTGCTTGGAAGGTTTTACTTATATGGGGGAATTTAACATTGTTATCTAACCTCATTAAATAAGAGAAAATAACTCAAGAGTAGTATTGAGATTTAGAGTTTATTATTATGCTTGATGGATTGAGGTTTCATGTGTTATACTTGTTTCATTTTATTGTTCTGAATTTCTTAATTTTAGTTTGAGAAGAACGTTGTTGATTCATTTTTGAAAGTCTTGAGTGCATTCAGCTATGCGTGAGATTCTTGAGAGTAGAAGTACCATTTTAGGGTGCTTAAGGTGTGAAAAGTATTCAAAATTGGAAATTTCAGAAGAAAAGCCCAAAATTGTTTCCAAATTCAATTAATGTTTAAAGGTTCAAGAAAGAGCCCTAATCTTCATTTGATCTTACGACATGGTCAGTTTGTGGTGCTTTGTTTCAAAATGTCATCATGTAATTAATTTATATTGTTTCAAGAGCCATGTTATGTCAAAAGCCACGACAATTTGTTTCTAGGAGTTAAAGGAATTCATATTCACTTGGAGCCCACTTTGTGGTGCCTCCATACTCACACGGCTAGCCCATTGTATCATTTTGAGCTCAAGCCCTTCATGTTAATTTCATTGTGTGAGTAATTCATGCCTAATTCTTTTCAGAGTGTATCAAAGATTTAGCATCCTGATATAAATTACAAAAGGGAAAAATCCTAAAGTATCAACAAGAGATCATTAGATGATGTCCAATTGAAAAAAAAAGGATTATCAAAGCTAAAAGAACACACAGTTCATTGTGCTATTGAGTTTTGAGGTTACAAGTTTGAAATTCAGGAAAATTACATTGGTGCAAAGGTCATAACGCAGGGGCCGTCACATCTACCCTTCATCAGAAACTGAAGTTTCCTATGAAGACTCGAGTAGTAGTGATTGGAGGCGAGGAAGATATATTGGTGAGTCACTTGACTTCATTTCGGTATAATGATGTTGAAGGCGAGACAGTTGAGACACCATTTCAATCTTTTGAAATAGTGAGTATGCTAGCAGTAGAACGAGAGTCTGAGCGCCAACAGCCGTCAATGTCGATGGCATCCCTGAAGGAAGCTTTAGCTGTCTTAGAAACTGGAAACACACAGGGTTGGGGCAAAGTTGTCGAGGTGCAAGATAAAAGAGACATGTATGGCATTGGTTATCATCCATCTTCTAGCGCAACAATGGTCTCTGCATATGAAGAGCATGGTCAGTTTCCTCGGGTGAGTGAAACATTTACAAGTGCTAGATATATCTTTGAAGATCATGCCGCAATGATCTCGGACGAAGACTATCATGAAGTGACTTGTAATTGGATTCATCAAGCCAATCCCGGGGAGGAGTTAGAGAATTGGAGGACTGTCAAGATTCCTCAGTTTATTTACCCTAAAGAGTAATTCTGCTTCTTTTTCAAAACCATATGCTCTGCCAAGGCATATTGGAATGTTGTCGGGCCACCGATGTTTTAAAACTTTGATTATCAATATAATAAATCAACAATTTGCATTCAATATTTGTTCTCTTTCTTTCGTATTTTTTCTTTTACAATAAAATGGCAATGTTTTAATGCACACACTTTCTAAAATAAATGCATAAATCATAAACATGCAGAAACACCACCGAGGTCCTTGATGACGATGTTGCTATGGTCCTATATGACTTTGATTGTCCGATCAACCAAGCGGAGGAAGAAGGCGAGGAAGATTGTGAACTCCCTGGGGAGTTAGCCTGACTACTCAAACAGGAAGAGAAGGTCATCCAGCCGCACCAAGAAGACATTGAAGTTATAAACCTGGGATCTGAGGAGGATAAACGAGAAGTGAAGATAGGTGCCTCTCTGCAACCTGAAGTGAAGACAAGACTGATAGAGCTCCTTCATGAGTATGCCGATGTGTTCGCATGGTCATATCAGGATATGCCTGGGCTGAATACTAATATTGTCGTACACAAGTTGCCGCTCAAGGAAGAATGTCAGGCAGTCAAGCAGAAGTTGAGAAGAACTCGTCTGGACATGGCCCTCAAGATTCGAGAAGAAGTAAGAAAGCAATTTGATGCTGGATTTCTAGCAGTAGCTAAATACCCGCAATGGATTGCCAACATCGTACCAGTTCCAAAGAAAGATGGAAAGGTCCGCATGTGTGTCGATTACAAAGACCTGAATAAAGCTAGTCCTAAAGACGATTTCCCACTACCTCATATCGATGTATTGGTGGATAACACAACTTAATTTTCAGTGTTCTCTTTTATGGACGGTTTCTCCAGATACAACCAGATCAAAATGGATCCAAAAGACATGGAGAAGACCACGTTCATCACACCGTGGGGAACCTTTTGTTACAAGGTGATGCCATTTGGACTTAAAAATGCTGGAGCAACATATCAACGTGCCATGGTAACGCTCTTTCATGATATGATTCATAAAGAGATTGAAGTTTACGTTGACGATATGATTGTTAAATCCCAAACAGAAGAGGATCACATTGTTAACCTACAAAAGTTGTTTGTATGACTGAGAGAGTTCAAGCTCAGACTTAACCCGAATAAGTGCACATTTGGGGTTCGATCCGGAAAGTTTCTAGGATTCATTGTGAGTCAGAAGGGGATTGAGGTTGATCCTGACAAAGTCAAAGCCATTCAGAACATGCCTACGCCAAGAACTGAAAAGGAAGTAAGAGGTTTCCTTGGAAGATTGAATTACATTGCCAGATTTATTTCACATCTCACTGCTACTTGCAAACCGGTCTTCAAGCTCTTATGAAAATATCAAGCAATTGAATGGGATAATGAATGCCAAATAGCTTTCGATAGAGTTAAGGAATATTTGCAAAAACCACCAATCTTGATACCTCCCGTTCCTGGGATGCCTCTAATAATGTACATGACAGTTCTTGATGAGTCCATGGGCTGTGTGTTGGGGCAACAAGACAAGACTGGTAAGAAGGAGCACGTCATTTATTACTTAAGCAAGAAGTTCAATGATTGTGAAGCGAGGTATTCAGCACTTGAAAAGACTTGTTGTGCTCTTGCATGGGCTGCCAAACGTCTCAGACAATATATGTTGACCCATATGACATATTTGATTTCCAAGATGGATCCTCTTAAATATATATTTGAGAAACCAACTCTCACTGGCAGAATTTGCCCGATGGCAAATGCTTTTGTCAGAGTACGACATTCAATATGTCACTCAAAAGGCCATCAAAGGCAGCGTACTAGCAGATCATCTCGCCCACCATCCTGTGGAGGACTACCAACCCTTGAAGTTTGACTTTCCGGATGAGGATATCATGTTGATTAAAGATTATGAAGAACCTGGACCTGACGAAGGACCTGAACCAGGGGAGCGATGGACTCTCATGTTCGATGGGGCTGCTAATGATCGTGGTTGTGGAATTGGGGCAATATTGACATCTCCTAAGGATTTTCATATACCTTTTACAACTAAGCTTTGTTTTCCGTGCACGAATAATGTGGCTGAATATGAAGCATGCATTATGGGACTAAAAGAAGCCATTAATTTGAGGATTAAAACACTTGATGTATATGGTGACTCAGCTCTGGTGATATATCAAACTACAGGAGATTGGGAAGTAAGACGTGATCATCTGATTCCATATCGGGATTATGTATTGAAGTTACTCCCTAGGTTTAATGATATTACCTTCACCCATGTGCCTCGTAGTGAAAACCAAATGGCTGATGCTCTGGCAACTCTGGCATCTATGAACCAACTGATTTGGCCTAATCATCAGCCTTCCATTGATCTCAAGCATTTTGAAGAACCTGCTCATTGTCTGACTGTTGAAGAAGAATCAAGTGTCAAGCCGTGGTTCTATGATATCAAGCGCTACTTGGAGAAGAAAGAATACCCAGAAGGTGCTTTGAGTATGGATAAAAGAACACTAAGAAGATTGGCCTCGAATTTCTTTTTGAATGGGGAGGTTTTGTACAAGAGAAATCATGACATGAGGCAGAACAAATCATAAAAGAGATACATGAAGTATTGTTTGGTACCCATATGAGTGGGCATACCATGGAAAAGAAAATCCTTAGAGCAAGATACTATTGGCTAACGATGGAGGCTGATTGTTATGCTCATGTCCGAACATGCCACAAATGCCAAATTTATGCTGACAAGGTGCACGTACCTCCCACTCCATTGAACGTCTTGACTTCGCCATGGCCTTTCTCCGTGTGGGGAATAGATATGATTGGGATGATTGAACCAAAGGCCTCAAACAGGCATAGGTTTATACTTGTTTCCATAGACTACTTCACTAAGTGGGTCAAAGCCTCTTCTTACGCTAATGTTACCAAGAAAGTGGTTGCTCGCTTCTTGAAGAATAACATTATATGCAGATATGGGGTTCCTCACCGGATCATTACTGACAACGGGTCAAATCTCAATAAAAGACAATAGAAGAGTTATGTGTCAGTTTCAAGATTGAGCATCATAATTCAACACCATACAGACCCAAGATGAACGGGGTTGTCGAAGCTGCAAACAAGAATATCAAGAAGATCATTCAGAAAATGGTGGTCACGTATAAGGATTGGCATGAGATTCTACCTTTCGCGCTGCACGGTTACCGTACCTCAGTACGTACTTCGACAGGGGCAACCCCTTATTCTTTGGTATATGGCATGGAAGTTGTCCTCCCAATTGAAGTTGAAATCCCCTCAATGAGATTTCTGATGGAGGCTAAATTAGACGAAGCAGAATGGGTCCGAACAAGGTTTGATGAGCTCAATCTTATTGAAGAGAAGCATATGACGGCACTGTGCCATGGACAACTTTACCAGAGGCGTATGAAGAAAGCTTTTGACAAGAAAGTGCGTCCTCAGACCTACCAGGAAGGTGACTTGGTGCTCAAACGAATCACTACCATGCACAGAGAGCCCAGGGGCAAGTGGGCGCCCAATTATGAAGGTTCATTTGTGGTGGTGAGAGCTTTCTCCATAGGTTCCTTGATTCTTGCAAGTATGGACGGCGAAGAACTATCTACCCCCGTGAACGCAGATGCAGTCAAGAGACACTATGCCTAAAAGAGTGGAATAACAAGTCGCTAAGTCGAAAACCTGAAAGGGCGACTTAGGCAAAAAAATGGCTATCCCGGTGGACTGAAAACCTGAAAGGGCGGTCCAGGAAAAAATTAGGGATAAAAATATTTAAAAAAATCTAGCCCGCTGAGTTGAAAACCCGAAAGGGCGGCTCAGGCAAAAAAAGGCATCCCGGTGGATTGAAAACCCGAAAGGGCGATCCAAGCAAAAGTTAGGGACTAATTCCAAGGCAAATACTGTATTTTGTACACCCACTTGACTCTGGGGAGCTACGAAAGAGAAAGATCAATCCAATCGTCTTCCTACAAAGTTTAACTGATCAGATTTTCAGAGATATAGGGACCATAGCAGTGTCGAAACTCAATGGAACCTCATTTATTTTCGTTGCCATTGTACTTTCCTTGCACAACAATGACCTCATTAAGGAATTGCATCTGTATGTACATTCATACCCTTCATGGGTTTTAGCAATGAAAAGAGAAATTTCTCATCAAAAATTGTGCTCAATCATTTTTACTTTATCTGTTTGTTTGCAAAATGTTTTTATCATTGATAAACTTTGTTTTGAAATTTTGGTAAAAAATAATAACAATGTTTGAAAGGTAGTACAATTATCTTTTTGGTTGACAGGAGAAATTCGACAGTTTCCCATTGATTAACATTAATAGCATTGCCAGTCACCATGATTGTGTCAACACATACAGCATAACCCACTGAGGGATGTTAAACTTCAGTCGAAATTTTACCAGGGGCCCTCATGTCTTTCTCCTTATTGCTTACAGCTTTATCAAGGTGTCATGTACCAAGTGTTGGAAAGTCTAATACCCTCCACCACCCCTCGAAAGTCCAAAATTCATTGGCAACCACCAAAAGGCTTGAAGTCCATCGTGTTGGAATCCTTCATAAAACCTAAAGTCCACTATGGTGGCAACTACCAGAAAGCCAAAGGTCCAACCGTGTTTGGCACATCTCAAAAGTCCAACCATGTTTGGCACACCTCTACAAAGTCCACTTTGTTGGCAACCATGAAAAACTAAAAGTCCACCATGTTGGCATTCATACCTCCAAAGTCCAATATCCTTGGCAATTACCAACAAAAAAAACCTATCTCCAGCATATACAACCACCTGCATTGTCACAAGCATGGCATGCATAACATTCTTGTCTGAAAACAAGGATGTCATCATACACAATCATCTTAATCATCGACATAGAAAACAAAGCATTCGCATTAAAATCATTAACAATTGCATTCTCATGTGAATCATTGTGCATCATGCAATGCACGACGTCATATCAAGCATAGTATAGCAGGATCCAGGACATGCATCCCGAAGCATCCTCTTTCAAAGTCGGCGGTATTCCTCTGAAAGGAGATGATATCCCGCACGTGCTCGCGGATTTTTATATCCCCCAGCAAGTCATTCTTCAACTTTATAGCTGATAGTGATGATGCCCATCATCTTCATTTTTGTTACTCTCCAAGCAGAGAGCACCCTGAAAGATGATCGAGATACTTGTTTAGCTTTTCTCCGAAGAACCTTAGTCAAGAAGGTACTGCTTCGCAAGACCCGAAGAATCTCATGTTATGGTAGAGATATTGTTCTAGTATCACCGAAGAGCCTTGACTGTAAGGATCTGCTTTGCATGATCTAGGAAGTCTTATACCATTTGGTAGAGATGCTGCTCTAAGTATCCCTAAAGAGCCTTTATGGTTAAGGTACTGCTTTGCTTGGATTAGAGAATCTCATTTGATCGAGATACTGCTTTGACATTCTCCGAAGAGCCTTAATTGATAATGAACTACTTCACGAAATTCAAAGAGTCTCATGTTTGGTAAAGACACTATTCTAGTATCACCGAAGAACCCTTGAAAGGGACTGCTTCGCTTGACCTAGGAAATCTTGTACCATTGTTTGAGATACTGCTCTAAGTATCCTCAAAGGGCCTTTATTGTTAAGGTATTTCTTTGTTCAGATTAGAGAATCTCATGATAAGATATTGTTCTAGTGTCATTGGAGAACCTTATAAGGCACTGTTCCACTTGGTCTAGGCAATCTTATCTCCTTTGACCGAGATACTTCTTTGGTGTTCTACAAAGAGCCTTAATTGATAAGGAACTGCTTCACAAGACCTAAAGAATCTCATGTTTCGATAAATATCTCGTTCTAGTATCACCAAAGAACCTTTATAAGGGGCTGCTTTGTTTGATCTAGAAAATATTACATTTCAATTGGAGATGTTGCTATAGTATCCTTGAAGAATCTTAAGTACGATTGAGATATTGCTTAATGCGTTGTAACATATCAATCAATAAGATACTGATTCATTGGTTTATAGAATCTTACTTCCCCTAGAAGAAATAACGCTCTAAACATAGATGAAAAGCCCAATACTGTAGGGTACTGTTTCATGTAATAAGGAGAGTTTTATTTATTTGCTATTACACTTTGATTGTTGGATAACCTTAATTTATAAGGGACTGCTTCGTACGACTTGGAGAAATTCATTCAATAAACTGAGATACTGCTTTGTTAACTCAACGAATCTCAAACGTTTCGTGGAATTCACATCCAACTATCACATTTTCATGCCTCTTATTTCATTATTTTACCGCATTTTACATTTTGCTGGACAAATGTTGGGGTCTTCTTATATCTAATTGACATTTACCCAAAAATTGAACGCCATGCAGTAGTTCAATCCCTCGAGTTCAAGGCAATTAGATAGGGGCATCTGTCGTACCCCAAATTTGTCCTACTTTTTCTCTCATATTCTAAGTAGTGTGGATAGTTTTTATGATATGATCCTTTGGCCATTGGACATGGTATGCTAGTTAGAGGCTATGAAAGTATTGTTGGAGACTGATCTTTTAATCTAAAGCTTTCGACATTGTCTTGACTTCACCAACTGGTCTTCACAAGTTTGTGAGTTTCATTATAGGATAATGCAGGTTAGGGTCGTTGCTAAAAAAAATCCAAAATGGCTTTGTTGCTTGGATGGTTTTACTTATATGGGGGAATTTAACATTGTTATCTAACCTCATTAAATAAGAGAAAAGCACTCAAGACTAGTATTGAGATTTAGAGTTTATTATTATGCTTGATGGATTGAGATTTCATGTGTTATACTTGTTTCATTTTATTGTTCCGAATTTCTTAATTTTAGTTTGAGAAGAACGTTGTTGATTCATTTTTGAAAGTCTTGAGTGCATTAAGCTATGTGTGAGATTCTTGAGAGTAGAAGTACCATTTTAGGGTGCTTAAGGTGTGAAAAGTATTAAAAATTGGAAATTTCAGAAGAAAAGCCCAAAATTGTTTCCAAATTCAATTAATGTTTAAAGGTTCAAGAAAGAGCCCTAATCTTCATTTGATCTTACGACATGGTCAGTTTGTGGTGCTTTGTTTCAAAATGTCATCATGTAATTAATTTATATTGTTTCAAGAGCCATGTTATGTCAAAAGCCACGACAATTTGTTTCTAGGAGTTAAAGGAATTCATATTCACTTGGAGCCCACTTTGTGGTGCCTCCATACTCACACGGCTAGCCCATTGTATCATTTTGAGCTCAAGCCCTTCATGTTAATTTAATTGTGTGAGTAATTCATGCCTAAGTGTTTTCAGAGTGTATCAAAGACTTAGCTTCCTGATATAAATTACAAAAGGGCAAAATCCTAAAGTATCAACAAGAGATCATTAGAAGATGTCCAATTGAAAAAAAAGGATTATCAAAGCTAAAAGAACGCACAGTTTATTGTGCTATTGAGTTTTGAGGTTACAAGTTTGAAATTCAAGAAAATTACATTGGTGCAAAGATTACAAAAAGAGACCCAGATTTAAATTTCTTCAGCTAATCTAAGTCACCCCAAGTTTCAATTGGACATAGCGAGAAAAAAACAATGGCAAAAGGTAACCTTTATCATCTTCACCACTACGACAAAACTCAAAAGCAGCCTCCAGAATCTTCAGGCCAAATCAGCATTTGTGTCAAGTCGTCAATCGCGTGAATTACGCCATTGTGTCCTACCTATGATGAGCGTAATAGCGATAAAGTGTTGCAGGTATGAACAAGCAAGTTATCACAAACCTTAAAGTATACCTTGAGGTATTATCAGAAACATGATAAAGATGAGAGTGAAGTAAGCACAACACCACCTCTAAGTTTTTTCTCTTCTTTCGAACTTCTCCGTTTACACAAGCTGTGATACTCTTGTGGTTGCTGCAATAGTGTTGTCATACATCAGGCAGCAATAAGGCAGCTACCACTCAATTTGGGATTGATTATAAGTCAAACAACTCAATACACTACAAGAAAACAGCGTAGTAGCGTCGGCCTAAAGCCCTCTCTAAAAGGCATAAAACCGACGCTAATACCTTTTAGCGTCGGCTTAGCGTCGGAGTAGGGGCGGACGTTCTACCATTGGAAGCAAAGCATAATCACGAGCCGGCGCTAAACTAGCGTCGGTTACAATGAACGCTAGGCCGACGGTACAATACTAAAGTCGCCGCTAATGTGCAATATTAAAAACATATTGCGACGGCTTTTGTCGACGTAATAATCATCTAGTGGCGGTTCTAAGCGACACTTAAACAAAATTTCCTATTTATTAGCGTGGGTCTAAGCCGCCGCTACACATTTAATTTAAACATTTACGACGCTAAAAGTCGTCGCTATATAACAGATTCTGTGTTTTATAGCGTCTCAAAAAACCGCCGCTAAATGTTTTTCGCTGTTTTGTAATTCTTGTTAGTGTGGGTTTTAACCGACGCTAAATGTTTTTTTTTTTTTGAAAATTTGTTTTATTTAAATTTATTCCTGTTGAAAATCAAATCTACCTTTTACAATTTACTGAACCTGTTTTTTATTTCAAACCATTCATTGATGTATTATCACATCATAATTTCCAACACAAAATAACAAACTTTAAATCCATAATATTTCTACATTAATTAAGATGTCAAATTTACATCAAAATCAAAATATTGACACTATATTAAACTTGTGTCCATCCACTATATTACTACATAAAAATGTCAAAGACCAACACAACACAAAATATAAAATTTATGAAAATCAACAGTTTGATCCAAGTCCCAAAACAAAGAAAAAGAGCATGCATATGACACTAACATCAATCACTCATATCTTCTAGATCCAATGAGTGCTCATCCGAGTCATCATCGTAATACCCATGAGTATTAGGCTGGACACTAGAAGTATAAGCAGTGGAATGACCTGCCTGACTCGACTTCCAAGCAAGCATCTCTTTTTGAAATTCTTCAAACTTCCTTTTCAACTCTTCTGTCTCGGCTATAGCTTTATCTGCACGTGCATTAGCTAATGCAGCCTCTTCACGTGCTATGGCAGACTCAGCTCTAGCCGCCTCAATCGCTTGGCTATCCACCTCTCTATTCTGATTAACAGTCACTTGTGTCAAATAAGACACACCATATCATACGTTAACCGCCAATCGGGCAGTTCCATAGCAACGACCACGCGTCTTACCCCCGACAACTTCTTTCCAAATTTGTAACTTGTCTGACCCATCCACGTTATTATCAGTTTGAGTGGCTTGAGTCAAACGATTCACATAATCTTCCTGTAAAACATAACACACATAACATCACATGCAGTGAGCATAAACAATTCCACTAATTCATAACAGTGAGCATAAACAATTCAAACCAATAATTCATAATAGTCAGAGCATATCTCTAATAAATATTTTAATTTGATGTACTACCTAAAAAGAATCCAACACACTTTCACTTAACAACATACATACTAACCTTTTAACAAGATCCACTTAACACCATACATACTAACAACATACATACATACATTCATTATAACAAGTTCCTAACATTTTAACAAGTTCCACTTAGCAGCATACATACTAATAACAACATACATACAATTTAGCAGCATATCAATTAGCATCATAACTAATTAATTCCAAATCAAAATCTAACAAAGTTAACTAATTAATTCAACACACTTTCTAACAGAATTAATATTACAATCACGATCACGATCAATAAAGACATTTAAATAATTAATTAATTAATTATAATCACAAATATCAATACAAATATCCGACAAAGACACATACACGTAAAAAAAATGCATAAATCGCATTACCCACTATCTAAATCCTAATAAAAACTATTGGACTAGTATAGCAAATACATGGGATCTACTATTCATTTTGGTAAGTTTTTAAATTTTTGAGTGGAGGCAACTTTGTATATAGAAATACATCAATTTTCTTATGATTATATTAAAAAAATGGAAGGTGTATGTTAAAAGAACTTTTAGTATAGCTATTTAAGAATATTTATTGTTTAAAAAAAAAGAAGACATTTACTTAGTTCTGTTGTGAATTGTAGAATAGGAAATTATGTCTGTTGAATGAATTTGAATGAAAAGAACATGATCAGTTTTGGGGTATAAAGGGACCACCAGCACCCAAAATAATGAAAGAACAGGATTAAGATTTTGAGATTCTTTTGTTTGACGGTCGTTGATGTCATTTTCCTTGCCACCAACCATCATTACCAATCTACATCACATGAATTTCTTTGTATTCCAAAACTAATCTAAAACACATTGCTTGATAAAAGTTTGTTAAAATGTTAAAAACAGATTCCAATGCATTAGCACAAGAGAATTATGAAAGCAAGGAATAAGATGAAATTAGAAACCGAAGAAGTAACAAAATAATGCATCACAGTTAACGAGGCATAGATAGAAAATCAGTGACCAGTCCAGAAAATGAGGGAACGAATGAACATTTAGAGAATGAGACAGTAAGTAGTAATTTGACTAGTATATTTTCCTAGTTTTGGTTATAAAAATCAATGAAATGAATTAAAATGTCATGGTTGATATCAACTAGTAATTTGACTATTAAAATGTCATGGTCTCCAGTAATAATAAAATAGAAACCAAATATATATATAGAAGATATGGTGAAAGTTGTGTGTGGTTCCAGGCTTGCAATACCTAATTTATAACTATTAAGGTTATATTTATATACTCTTCATCATAGGTTATATTTCTAACAGAATTAATTAACTTACATGTGTTTTTTCTGCACGACGGTCTACCCACTGCCCATTCTTCTTCTTATGGGTGGCCATGAAGAGCTCGTCAGGATTTGGCGGTCGACCTAATTTCTTCTCCTACAATTTCATGAAACAACAACAACAGTTTATATAATACATTGCTTTTAGGAATATATTTATTTGGTGTGTGGTGTGATCAATTGGATTACAAATAGAATACATACCAATTCTAGAGCAATATCATGATGAGCTCTACGTCCTGTGGTATAGACCGCGCCACCTCTAGTTGATGCTCGATTAGTCTTGTTTTGTTCAGAGAGCTTTTTGAA
The DNA here is from genome assembly GCA_963966055.1 of Lathyrus aphaca. Lineage (NCBI taxonomy): Eukaryota > Viridiplantae > Streptophyta > Magnoliopsida > Fabales > Fabaceae > Lathyrus > Lathyrus aphaca. The sequence continues at coordinate 146,751,660 of OZ014523.1, forward strand.
TTCTTCAGTTTTCCACCCGTCAAGAAGATATGCATAATATTTTTCACCCAACCAAGACGACTTTTTCCCACTCTTCCTAATCTTACCAAATTTATCAACTATTATTTTACCACAAGCTTTATGAAACAAATCTCGCATTTTTCCTTCATCACACGGCTCCCACTGAAGAAGATCTTGATTAAAGAAATAGGATTAGTTTTGAATATAATTATAAGTAATCTTAAAGTATTTCGTAAACATCTTAAAGGTAAAAAAAGAAATTACGTCTTACTTTAAACATCTTAAAGTATTCCTCTCTCTCATCTCTTCTACCACGTGCTTTGAGTTTCAGCTCACTATATCTCATGAAATTTCCACAATAATTATGTATTAAAACTTTTCTAATAGCTGCAGCAACAACATCACTCGGAGCTAACCTGCAATATTAAGAAATTGAAAGATAGTAATTTGAAGTAAGACGTATTCAATAACACATATCCAATAACGTTGATACGAGTATATAATCTAATAATAAATTAATAATAATTCCAAACATGAATATTAGAGGGAAAAATCATTTTGAATACTAAATTTCTTACCCATTGCCCATAATGCTAATCATTGGCCTTTGTCCACCAGAAAATGCTTGTTCCGCGACCGCCTCTTCCTCCTCATAAACTGTTTGGTCCCTTTCCTCTTCCTCTTCCTCTGCTGCTACCGTGGTGTGATGGACAGCTGGACCTTGCAAAACTTGTAGTGTCACTCCAGGGGTAGGAACAAATGTGCATTCATCAAAACTAGGTTGTGATTCGGTTGTCTGAACCGGTGGTGGTGATGCAATAGTATAAGGCAGTGGTGGTTCTACGGTATTATGAGGTGGTGGTGGTGCTACGGTTGTATGAGGCGGTGGTGGTGCTACGGTTATATGAGGCGGTGGTGGTGATGAAGTTGTATGAGGCGGTGGTGGTGTTACGGTTGTGTGAGAAGATGGTGGTGTAGGGGTTGCCCGAATTGGTGGTGCTTGCATTCTTGGACGCGTTTGGTTCCTTGTGTCATGCTTCATGCGAGATGTGTTTATAGCAAGGGCTCCAGGTGGCATATGTCGTGTCCGACATAATCTGTCAACACTGCATTAGCAAAAATGCATCAAAGGTGGCATATGGCGTATGTTCCTGATGCATTAAATTCAAAGTGGATAAAGCATTGGAATCAAGTGTCTTAAGGAAACATTGTTTTCTCTACCGCTGTCATGAAAACTACAAAATAAGGTTGCAAGGCTGTTGCACTGGCTCTATTATATGAAGTCAAATTTGAAATGACAGAAAGGATATGAGCCGGCCATGTCATTTTCATTTAAGTCATTCAAAGGAAATTAGCAAAGAAGATAAACGACATTCATATGATAAATTAAATAAGGAAAAAAATCATGAAATAAACAATACTAACTTATATACTAACTTATACTACTAACTTATACAACTAACTTACCATCAATTATCAGTAGCATATTTTCATGTTTCACTAATTTATGTTTCTAAAAATCTTTTTTGGTACACAACAATCATAAAACAATCAAGATGCAATTAGTACACTAAACACGAAAAAAAACACATACTATGTCCTTTGTTTTTGCAGGATCATTCATGACAGTGTTAAACACATTATCAAATACATTCTTCTCTATGTGCATTACATCAAGGTTGTGCCTTAATAAGTTATCCTTCCAATATGGAAGATCCCAAAATATACTTCTTTTGATCCAATTATGTTGTTTCCCATATCCTGGAAATTTGGGGGCCCAGTCACTCGCAGTGACTTTTGGAAAATCACGAACAACTTCCCAGAGATCATGTCCTGTAAACATGTAAGATGGTCTTTTTTTCTTAATCTTGTTTTTTGTAAATCTCTTTTTACTTTTTCTAAACGGATGATCCATTGGCAAAAACCGATGATGACAATCGAACCAAGAACTTTTTCCCCCGTATCGTAAAGTGAAAGCCTCTGTACTATCCATGCAATAAGGACATGCTAATTTACCTTGTGTCCCCCATCCAGACAACATACCATATGCTGGAAAATCATTAATTGTCCACATTAAATGCGCTCTCATTACAAAATTTTGCTTCATAGAGATATCATATGTCACAATGCCATCTCTCCACAAGTGCAACAAATCATCAATCAATGGTTGCAAGTAGACATCTATTTTAACTTTTGGATTGTATGGTCCAGGTACAAGACAAGTCAAAAACATATATGGTTTGGTCATACACATTTCAGGAGGAAGATTGTAGGGTGTGACTATTATCGGCCAACACGAATACGGAGAACTAGAGGCTTGAATGTAAGGTGTAAACCCATCGGTACACAAACCCAATCTTACATTTCTTGGTTCACTAGCATAATTGGGATAAACATCATCAAAGTGTTTCCATGCTTTTCCATCAGATGGGTGATGCATAACATTTGGATTGCTTGTGTTCTCACGATGCCATCTCATTTGAGTTGCAAATTCCTTTGAAGCATAAAGTCGTTGTAACCTTGGAATGATTGGAAAATAGAACATTCTCTTCACTGCCACATCTTTGTATTTTCCCATTCCACTCTTTCGAGGAACATATCTAGCAGCTCCACAAACTCTACATTGAGTTAAAGTGATGTCTTCTTTATAATATAATAAGCATCCATTCACACAACAATCAATTTTCTTAACCTCTAATCCCAACTTAGACACCAACTTCTTCACTTGGTAATAGTTTTCATGTAAGCATTGATTTGTTGGACAAACATCCTTAAGCATTTGAGAGAAAAAATCCATGGCCTTATGAGGAACATGCCAATTAGACATGGCAACCAACAACTTAACTGAAATAGATAGTCTGGATTCAGAAGCTCCCTCATAAATAGGTTTGTTTGCAAAGGTCAATACATCATAAAATCGTTGAGCTTCTTCATTTGGTTCCTCGCCCTCACTAACTGTATTGTTTTCCATATTAGCACTCACATTGGGGACATTGACAAATTGCGTACTAGCATCATAGACCATTTCATTCATTGCATCAAGTGATGTCTAACCTCAATAGGTGTTTTCAAGGGAATGCAGACATATTTTACACAAGGACACCATATCCCTCCATCATTTAAAAATTCTGGTCGATGAATGGCTTTATTGACAAAATCTTCAACTCCACTAACAAATTCATCTTTCAAACCATACCTATTGGAGTTTACTCTATCATACATCTAACTCCGATCCATTTTCTACATAAAAAACAAACATAAATTTCTAATTGATAAAATATAGGGGAAATTTTCAAATGTGATATTTGTTGAAAAATAGGAATATATACTTGTTATAATATAATATACATTTCTATTTTCTAGAACATAAGATTATTGAAAAATAGGAATACTTATTATAATATAATATACATTTCTATTTTCTAGAACATTATTATGTTGACATTTTCAAATGGATTGAAAGCTACACATGATCTTTTTCTAATACTAGTTTCTTATTCCCACTCGGGAGTCTGACAATATGGTTGCATTAAACCATACATTGTCTATTGGAGGCATATTCTACCCCAAAAATTCAATTAGTTAGTTTCATAGCTTTGCCACTAACATTTTGCTGCCAACTGGTTGTAATGATATTTGTGAAAGATGGATCCTTTGAGGTCTAGTTAACAAATCTAAACATGTTATTCTTTCTAGGCTTATGTATCTGTAATCCTACTTAATAGGAGAGTGATCAGAAATATTAGGGGCTAAAACTTCATAAATCGCATCTTAATAGGTTTGGAACCATTCAACATTACAAATAATCTTGTCAATCCTGGAGTAAATAATATTAGTAGTGTGCTTGTTTGACCAAGTAAAGTGGTTTCCTTTCATTGTTGCTTCAAACCAACCAATATTATCCATCATGTTCTTGAGATCTCTAAATTCAGCTTCAGTTACTTTATTACCTCCTATTCTATCTTGAGTAGACAGAACATTATTGAAGTCACCAATCACTATCAATGGTCCATTATGGTTCTGCTAGTGTTCTCAATTTTTTCCCATAGTTCTTTTCTTTTCTCCAACCGGTTAAAAGCATAGACAATTACAGCTACATACATGAGGGAATGGTCCAAAGAAGAAACCCCCACTTTGATAAATTGAGCATCATCCTCTTGGAGGTTAATATTCACTTTTCTAGGATCCCACAATAACCAGATTCTACCATGCATTGTCATGTTTTTCATAGTTATCTACATAACTCCAATGACCTCATATTTTCTTTCTTATTCTCTCAGCTTTTTGATGTTTAACCCTATTCCTCTTTGTGACAGAATTCTCTTTGTTCTATTCCTCTACAATTTCTATGAAAATTATACAATCATATGCTCATTAACATCGGACCTTATTCCTTAATTAGGGTCCTGTTGTTATAGCATTTTAGGCAGCTCTCGAGCAATCCTGAGTTATATACTCTTTCATTATTTTATCACAGATGCAAAAGTAGTCTTAAAAGCTAAATCACATATAAACCCCAGGTAAGTATACCGTGGCATAACTTGAATTTGTTAGTATGCCCTAAATGCACTAGACAGAACTATATTGCTGCTTATTGCTCCTACAATATATGAATAACTTGATATCTATATTTCTCCTACAATATATGAATAACTTGATATCTATAATTGTTTACCAAATATATTTCAGGCAAAAGAAAAAGAGCAATGTGCTGCAGGCCTTTGGAGAAAATGCATGAACATAATATAAGCAGCTTCTGCTTTCCACTTTATAGAATCTAAGTTTGGCTTTAGTTTTAATTTGAATGCAATGTTTCAAACTTATTCATTTAGTTTTTGTCAACTCAAATGTAGATCTAGCTTCAATTTTAGGAGTGTGTGCAAATCTGTTTCAAACTTTAGACCAGCCAGATTTTGCAAGATTGAATAAAAATGAGTTTTTAAGCCAACTTTTTGGCTGGACCAAATTTTCAGAATAGTGAGTTTTTAACCAAATCAATTTTCATAATCTTCTTATGATTGGATTCATGAACAAATTCATAGGAAGTAATCTAACTATTTTCATAATATATGCATAAACAGAAACGACCAAAATACCTCTCCAAAATTTACTGTAAGCACATGAGTTTTGAAATTGGAACTAGGCGGACTTGTTCTATCCTCTACTAAACAAGAAGGTAATGAATCACACGACTGTGTTACTCAAGATACCATATCAGTCTGAATCCAAATACATCAGTAAAATAGATTTACCATGCCTCACTAAATGACATGCATAACGCAAAGATCAGAGAACTCATCGATGGACTTGAAAATTTTTGACATGCCTCACTAAATGACAATCAAATTAATAAAGCCTATACATGGTGCTAATGCAGTCCCTTAGATAAACTCGATTTCTGAGATCAAATAATGTCATCTTTCCCTCATAAAGGGAAACAAAAAAGAAACTACTATCATACATAGCATGTGCTCATACAATTTGAAAACCGACCTCACATAACTATGACCACACATCTTCAGTTCATGATCTGAAAGGGAATCTAATCTAACAGTCCACTTATATACAACCATATATAAATTCCAATTCATGAATCAAATCGAAAAACACAACATAACCAGAAACAACTTAGCATAACAGTAGTAAAAAACAGAACATGTGTCACAGAAGACATTGATGCATCCAAACAAACAAAACATGTGTCACAGAACAATAGCAATTGATGCATCTAAACAAATAGTATTGATGCATCTAAACAAAAAGCTGATATTGCCAGCTATAACAGTCTGTTAAAAACATGTGTCACAGAGATTGAAATTGGTACTTGCATTCAAAAAACAGTATGTTAAAAACATGTGTCACAGAGATTGAAATTGGTACTTGCATTCAAAAAATAGATATTGCCAGCTACAACAGTATGTTAAACAAACAATAGAATTTCCTAGTTTTCATTCACCAGAGATTGAAATTGGTTATTAACTGAAATGAAGTGGTTAAGTTTGTTAAAAACATGTGTCACAGAAGACATTGCCAGCTACAATAGTATGTTTTGCCTAATATATAAAACTTTAATTATGTCACTATTTTTAGAAATTTGTCTTTAAAACAGATATAAAAGTTAAAACTGAACAATAATCTTGGGTGAATTTTATGACAAAGACAAAGTTTACACTAAAAAAGAAAGAGCAAGGCACGTCATAATCCTCAATTTGTCGTGATATATACAACCAACTACCAACTTAATAATTCCTGCGAGATACCACGAGGCATTAATAATCATTTGCTCAAATACCACACAAATCACTATCAAATTGTCGACGTCGTAAAGAATAAACCAAAAAATATAAAAACGGACCAATTTTGGCAGGTTATGCTCTTAATGTCTGTTCTTTTTATTTTTTGAGTAGATATTTGTCTTATTCGTGAACATATACTAAACATAGAAAACAACAAGTTGAAATTCCCTAATTATACATAAGAACTCCAGTTCAGTTCTCCAAATCAAACAAAACAATAAACCTGTTGAAATTGCACTCCAGTTCAGTTAATTCAGTTCTCTAAAGAAACATGTTGAAATTCCCTAAATCATACCTAACACACTCAAATAAGAAGTTCTCATAACTAACATTAACAGTCCCCACTAATGCACTAACAGTCCCATTACATTGGAAGATTTAGATGGAAGCAATCAATAGATGTGGTAAAAGGAAGCAATAATTTGTTAAATCGAAAAGACGGATCAAAAAGACGCGGTAAAAGTAAACAACCATATATGGGTTAGGTTTTTCAGCTACATTAACCATTTCTTAATTTCTCATCGAAAAGACGAATCAAAACAAAAAATCTAAATAATGAACCGATTCGATAAATCGAAACCACAAATCAAAAAGATTAATAAAGGGAGAAGCAGAATCGAACCTTTAAAGTGATGAAATGCAGAAGCGATTTCTTGAACTCTTCGATGAGAAACGAGGAAGTGATTCTAGGAAATAGTGAGAAACAATGAAAACAGTGAGAAACAATGTAAACAATGCAGAATGAGAAACAAGCGAGGGTTTTTGAAGGGAGAAGCGGTATCATTACCGATGCAAAATGTGAATCAATGGAAGCGAGGGTTTTGGAAGGGGGAAGCAGCGATACAGAGAAACAATGAGAAACAAAATTCTAAGTTTTTTTTGATACATATAATTTAGATTTTATTTTATAAAATTAATTTAATGAATATAATTTAAGTTTATAGTCTTTTTTTTTTTTTATAGTTTAAAATTCTATATATTTTTATATTTATAATTATTTAATTAAAATAATAAAATATCAAATTACTTTTTTTAATTTATATATATTATATATTATATATATATATATATATATATATATATATATATATATATATATATATATATATATATATATATATATATATATATATATATATATATATATATATAAACAAATAAAATATTTTTTTTGAAGTTATGAATTTTATAAAATTTATTTTGTGAATAGAGTTTTCAGTTTATATATAGCGTCGGTCAAAGCCGCCACTGATATGAAAATAAATAATTTTCTTAAACAATTAAAAAAGGAGGGAAACGAAATTTGTGGGGGGAATGAATTATTTTCGCACCAATATTAGCGTCGCAAAAAACCTTCACTCACATTTTACACCAACAACAGTGTCGCACATGGCCGTCGCTTAAATAAATATTATTAAAAAACTTAGAAAAGGAGGCAACAATAAATATTATATACATATATAGCGTCGACTTCACCCGACGCTAATATTAATGACCTTTAAAAAATTTAAAACAAATGCTTTTTACCATTAGTGAGGGCAATTTGTGACGTTATGTTAAAACTATTAGCGTCAGAGTCGGGGCCGACGCTAATAATTTGTAGCTAAAACACATTTTTCTTGTAGTGATAAAACCTCCCCTGCAAACAGAGCCGAGATAATAGGAAAATCAGTTGTCAGATTCTGTAACATAGTAAATCAGATTCTCACTAAATCATTTTACACAACAAGATGTCCATATTTCACCAGATAAATTCAGTGAAAAATAAAACAAGTTCAAGAGTTAATTTACCTCAATCATTATTCAAAGCTTCATAAATTTTCCAAATGATGCCTTAGCCTGCCAGTCACATCGCCATGTACCTACACCGGGCTTGCAAGCAATGACACAAGATTTGTTGCATCAGTATAGAAGCAAGTTCGAACGCAAAGTTGTGATGTCACTAGAAACCTCACATGACTTGAGGAGTCGAACAGATCATGCCCTCACAACTAACTTGCCAAAGAATTGGTTATGCAGTCGTCTCAAACCTGCACAATACCGAAACAAGAGAGCTGATTGGTATGTGAGTAGAAGATTGAAAAAGTTTCATCAAAAAATATTCAAAGACTTTCAGCAAGGATAAGAATTCATTAACAATCCGCAAGGCAATGTTTAGGAGACAAGCTGTTGTGGGAAACTTAGCATTTGTCAAGGAAATTCTGAATTTAGACCAACTCATGACAATCCTATGGGAATGTTTCCAAGCCTGTCGAGTTTTGATAAAATACATGAGCAACAGGTGATGGAATGTCTGCAGTCAGATCAGACCTTCGTTGATTGTTCCTCTTTTCCAACTGTGACATAGAACGAGAATACGAGATTAAATTTCACGGCACTCATAATAACATGGCGTTAACTTAACTAGTTGCCAAGGAATCTCTTGAGAATTTAGAAGTTCAAACAAATTCAAAATTCATAAACCGTAAAAAGTGAAGCTTACCTCAGTAAAATTTCAATGCCCATTCGTAGGGGACCACCATGGTATTCTAGAAGCCAGCTTACACTCCAAAAAAAATTATGAATGAGTCACCAAAGCTGGACCCCACACAAATCCACTCTCGGCCAATCCCATAAAATCAGGGCGTATCCGCACTGGATTTCTAACGGAATCCTCACTCTCTCACAGGTACTAAGCACCTCTTAATCACTATAAAACCATGAAGCCAATCATTGGAAAAAGGAGGACCCGGAGACCTGCGAAAAAACCCTAAAAAGATCAGAAAAAGTGACGAGATTCATCAAGAAAAAAAACCTCACTCGTTACATAACACCAAATTCATAATCACATTGATGCAACCATAACGATGATGCAGAAAACCAGAAACAACAAAAGTCACGAAAATGCAAAAAGTGCAGAGTAGGAGTAGAAAAGACGAATCATTAAGAAAGGGCGAGCAAACGTTAAAGGAGAAGAGTACGAAAATCACTCATCTTGGCCATTAAAGCTTCCAAATCGGTAGATCCGTGTGACTTTGATTGTTTACTCAAACTGCTCTTTTTTCTCTTTATGCTCTTTTCTTCATTTTTTCCGTCGATCTTCCTCTGGTATAATGTAATCACTGAAAGTAAGTTGATTTGGGGCTCTAGGGTTAGCAATTTGAGCATTAGGTCTTTATTCGGTTCATCTGGCTTCATGCGATGATGGTAATGACACGATGATGTTCGCGTTTTTTTTCTGGAAAGATGGAACTGAGTTGAACAATGGAAACAAAAGAGAAAGAATTTCGAAAAAGTTTTCTTTCGTTTGAGAGAATTGGATGTGTTTTTATGAAACATGTTTAAGGTCCTTTTAATTTTAAAAATTTCTTTCTCGAAAAGGCCGGATGTTTCACTGCCCAATGCTTATGACTTTTCAAGGCACTACACTACCCCATGTTTTTTATTAATATTTATTTTCATTGAGCCTTGTGTTAACTAATTGTGAAAGGGCTTTTCTTGTGGACCAATGATGCTGACGGCTAGGTCATTTTTCTAGTGTAGCTTTTGTTTTTTTTTTGCTGACCCGGGTCCAGCAAGTTGGGCCGAACTGAGAGGGCCTGCGCCCCATTCCTAGATGCGGACAGCCCATGCTATTTCTCTTGTAGTTTCTAGTAAAAACCTTTGTGTTTTGTTAGAGTTCTTTGATAAAAAATATCTAAAAAGTATGTTAATTTTTTTTAATTAATTATCTAATGCCAATAATATAAATTGATACTAATTAGTTTAGGTGTTTACTAAATAACAATTAATTAATTATATCAAGTATAATTATTTGAAAGAAAACAATTAATTAATTATTTTAATTACGATTACTTGATAAAATTAATTAGCTAGTTAATTTACTTTGTATCTCGGATTATATTCTTATACTCGTACTTGTTATTTATTCATGTGACGATGATGTATGACTTGCATGAACTTAAGTATTATTTTCACCTATTGACAATAAATTGCTAAGTAAAATACAATTTTATTCTAAGACTAATCATTCTAGATAAAACGATTTTTGGTCCAACGCCAAATAAATATTCACAAACACTTTATCCGCACGTAAGCCGATCCTTCCACGATCACCATCAACCCTACCCTGACACTTGTACACACTGCACGACTTCTCTTGGGCCTTCTTACAATGAGCGGTAGTCGATCGATTATCTCTAATCAGTTTTCTATGAAGGCTAACATCTTTTGTTAGTACACTTAAAATTCAAAACAATTTAATTTAATATTTAATATTTACATAGTAAATTATTCGATCCCGGAATGCTTGATCCATATATCAAGTTCATTACAATCCTGGAACCTCAAAGTATAATCTTATCAAACTTCTTCTAAACGCGAATATTCGAAATCTTTTCACAATTAAAAACCGAAAGAATTGAATTCTGGAGTCTAGCATTCCTCGAATTCTTGAATGGACTCTCCTGAGGCTCGCTCCACGGGACGTAGTTCATTCGATCTTTCGCGATTAAAAAATTTAAATCTACATATCAAATAATGAAAGAATTGAATTCTGGAGTCTAGCATTCCTTGAATTCTCGAATAAACTCTCCCGAGGCTCGCCCCACAGGACGCAGTTTATTCACCCTTTCTTTCTTAAAAAAAACCTAATCAAATCAAACATCTTTTCAAAGAGAACTGTTTAAATCCTTTCTATACTCGCAAAAATAGCTAGCGCTTCAGCCTCCTATCGTGAGCATACAAGCCAACGCTTAGCAGTTAGAATGCGGTTTAAATAATCGTTTATTAAAACAAACCGACGAACTTTTGTACCACGAACTACGAGGCTCTGACTTTCCCATTGCACAAGGGAATACATAGGCACACGGATCTTAATCCATGCCGAGCACCCTAGGAGCAAAACCACCCATTCTCCATACTCGTTTATTAATAAAAAGACATTAATATAAGTTAACATTCAATCGCAGACTAGACTAAGAGGTTCCCGTTGAATACAACGGACGTAAGAGGTGCTAATACCTTCCTCTTGCGTAATCGACTCCCGAACCTAGAATTTGGTATCGATGACCAAGTTCCCTCCTTTATAGGTTTTATCTATATTTCCCTTTTCCTTTATTAGGAATAGATTAAAATTAGGTGGCTACTCTATTTGTCTGTTTTTCCGCGTCTTTTGCGAGGATCGTATTTTTCGAGGTACGACACAGCGGAAGCGCTTTAAAACCAATTAGAACCTTTAGGTTTCCAAAAAATATTTCTAATTTGAATTTACACAGCAAGAGGGCTTAATTGAACTTAGAAGTATAGTAAATGGAAAGACCACGAGAGTGTGAGTCAATGACTTTTAAACCGAGAGTTTCTACGGAGAGATAACTTAACAAACTTTAACAAGCCGACCCTCTATTGAATTCCCGAAGGCGAATCAATAATGTACCAATATTTTTACTATTAATTTAAAGTAATTAATTCGTCACCATTTAAAATTAAAAAACATCGCTCGCCTTAGATAAACATAGTAACACCCGACAACACTAGGTTGATTATCGAGTCTCTGTGGTATCGATATCTTTTATTACTGTTAGACTTAGAAAGTCGTCACCACATATTAACATGCAATATAAAATCTTTTACATGAACACCAAATCTCACCAGCTTTTGAAATCTAAACACATCATTCAAAAGAAGAAACAAGCGAGATCAAAGTGGAATAAACAAAACAAAAAATTGCAGGGATAACCATCAAAAATTACCTAGAAAGAAGAAACAAGCGAGATCAAAATTGAAGGTTGTTAACTTATTGATGATGTTTCAGACAAGCTTGCTTGTTGATGTTATCGGTTTCGAAGTAACAAAAGGGAGAGAGAAAGAAAAATGAAAGCAATGTTTGGAGAGAGCATGTCGTGTCAGGTTGGTGAAATGAAATGTGAAGAAAGTACACCTACTTTGTAACAATGCATTGGGATTATAATTCAGTTTTCTTTTTGTTTCATTTGTAGTTACTTTAAAGCAAATAGAATTAGTTTGTAACCAATATTATGCATATAACAAAACTATTAGTAACTTTTTCAGTTTCATTTGTCATATGGTTGGAAAAAGTAATATTTAGACTGAAAATACCCTTAAAGTGATGAAGTGGCATTACTTGAGAAAAACGGCAATGTTGGTATTTCCAGAATAACAAATTTTTTTATATTAGAGATAATATTTTCAATTTCTATAAACTAGCAAATTGGGCTTTACCTCCAGTTTCAATTTCATCCTTGGCACTTATTTCAAATCAAAGAATTCTTCAGTGGACTCAAGTTTACTTAAAACTACATGTTCTTCCATTACTAAGTATTCTCATTACTCATTTCATGGTCATTGCCACAATGATTTTACACCTTCCTCATGATACTCCACCTTCCACGGTTAATGTAATCCAAAGGAAAAAAATATGGGTCCAGATTATGGAGTGTTGCAGAAGAGTTTTAACCAATGCATAACAACTGGCGTGACATATGTAGTGCTTGAGAGAGATTAAAAATATATAAAAAATGGCATTCATTTAACGAATCTTAATTTCGATGTTTGTATTATTATTTAATGATAATACTATTTTGTAATTAGAATTCTTCAGATGAAACTAAATTTTTAGTTTCAAAAGAATTTAGCAAAGAGTTACTATTTTTCATCACTACTTTTACTGAAATCATGACTCATCCAAAACCACTATAAAATAATTTATTACAAATCAGTAAGTCGTAACAAGGGAATACCATCATTGAACATTAGTGTTAATAAATATGCAAATAATAAACAATTTTTGTCCAGTAAAAATATAGTGACAATTAAGTTGTAAAATAACAAGGACACAACATGGATGCACTGGGAGGCAGAAGCACCACAAAATCTAAAAAGTGCTTACTAGTGTCGAAGATAGACGTCGCAAGAAAAAATATCATTTCTCCAATTTTTATCAAGAAGAATGTTTTATATGTCCACATCGTTTGGTTAAGACTAATTTTATCCTTTATATAACTTATTCAAATGTAAATTTATGTGTAACATTGAAATTGAAATAATTGTATCCACTTGTGCCTTAAGCCCAAAATTACTCTTTTAAAATGGAATTAATTAATTCCAAATAAATTTCTAAAATATCAAATTTAACTAAAACTATTAGTTATTAATTAATATTATAAAAATATTATTAAAAATATTAAATAATAATACAATCATTAAAAATATTATTTTATTTTCCTAATCATCACAATGACATAAAAAAAATGGAAGGGGCAACTAAATCCCAAGTGATATAAAGTCTAGAGACCAAAAAATTGATTTTTTAAATGGAGAGACTAAATTTAAAAAAAACATCAAAATAGGAGGACTAAAATGCATTTAAGCCTTTTATTTTTGTAATTTATACACATTTTTTCCACCATCAGTTTCCGATCCACTAGACCATCTAATTTGGTTAGAGGGCCAACTTTAGCATCATGTGATTCTTGTTAAAACTGTAATTCCTTATGCCGAAGCAGATTGCTCGACAGAAGGAAGGGTTTTTCGAAACAGTTATTTCGCACAGATTTGATTTAGATTCTATTTAGATTTAGATTTGATTTAGTTCCAAAATAGGTATTTTGGGTTTTTATAGTTTTGGGCTTTTGCTTGGGATGTAAGCAAACCTAATTCTATAAATAGGGAGAAACCCTTATAGTTTGTAAGAATCAATCAACACATTGTATTTCATGGTTTGCAGTTGTAAGTGAATAGAAAGAAAAAATCCCACAGTTTATGGGTAACAACACTCTTCTCAAAATTCTATTAGAACCCTAATTCTTTTGTACTCAATATTTTTTCTTCTTCTTTGTTAATTGTTCCGCAAGAAACTTTCTTGTTCATAATGAAAGGGTTGGAATTCTCATAGGTTTTGAGTCAATTCCAACATCTGGTATCTAGAGCTCCGGTTTCAATGATTCATAGGAAGAAAAAGTAATGGTGATAAATCATCCGAATGGGCACTTTCCAGCAAACCTTCCAATTCTCAAGAAAGATAATTATGATAATTGGTGCAAGCAGATAAAGGTTATGCTTTGTTATCAATATTTATATGATCTTGTGAAAGAAAGAGTAACAATGCTTGCAGAGAACGCAACATATCAAGAAAAGGATGCGCACAAAAAATTGAAGATGAAAAATTATAAAGCTCTCTTTATAATCCATCAATGTGTTGATCCATATAGCTTTGAAAAGGCTAGTGATGTAGAGTCTACAAAAAAGCATGAGAGATTCTTGAAAAATCTTTTGGAGGTTCAGAAAGGGTGAAAGAAGTGAGGTTACAAACTCACAAAAGGGCTTATGAACTGCTTTAGATGGAATACAATGAAAGCATAATAGATTTCTTCACAAGAGTTATGAAACTTGTGAATCAAATCAAAGTATGTGGAGAAGTGTTGACGACGAAAGCAGTTGTTTCAAAGATTTTGAGGTCGTTGGCTCCAAAGTTCGACCATGTGTTAGTAGCCGTAGAAGAATCGAAAGATTTTTTGAATATGACTAAAGAAGAGCTTAAACGGACACTTGAATCTCATGAACAAAGAATGGCTGAAAGAGCAGCAGGCAAGTCGAAGAGTGATGTGGCTCTGCAAGCTCAATCAACAAGAGATAAGAAAGGCAAAGGAAAGGTGTTCGACAACAAAGGCATAGGAGGCTACAACAATTCAACTAGTCAAAGTCAAGCAAGAAGGAGGTTGGTCGTGTAACACCCATTTCTACCCCATCACAATTAGCATACATCTTTAGTCAATTATCAGATCTTTTCTCATAATAAGGGTATGACATTCTTCAATATAACTCAAAACATCATAAAACATCATATTGATTCCTGACCCGTAACACGGGTTAATAAAATCATGAAAACACTTAAATCTTTTTTCAACAAAATAAGAAACAGAGAATAATACATCATAATTCAACTTTAATAAAATAGATCTCATAAATTATTCCAAACATCGTTTAATCACAGTCACTCAACAGAATAACATCTTAAATTCAAGTAAAACATAAACAACTCAAGCGAAACCCATCCCGATGTTACTTGACACATAGTGGTACTCCACTTCTAACTAACTCGACAACTCACTACCTCTGAGTTAAGCATGCACTGACCTAACCTTGATTATTTGCAGGATGGCATAATAGACCATCACCAGAAGGCATGTAGGGTGAGTAAATTCACATTCAATAAAATAATATAGAAATGAGAATTTAAAAAACATAACAACAATAACAATTTATCATCACTAGCTCAATTATACATAACAACATTCACATCACATCATAATAACATTCATCATAACTCACTTATACACAACATCAAGTATATATGATTCTCACACAAAATCAATGAAACTTATGTTATGTCATTTATAATGGTATGCAACCTCTTAATAATGCATGTAGTACCGAAACATCTTCATGGATGGACACTAGGCCATCAACCTTCCCCTAAGGGAGCACATCATAACATCATATGACTTCAATCCACACAATGGGATTTAAGCTACCAATGGACCGAAGTCCCCTCATAATTCAATGCCATGAATGCAAGACGCAATATACACACATCAGCTTCAAAACATCATAACATTGCATCTACATTCATTATAAATCATCATTCCTCATACTCATTCATACCATCATATTGAATAATCATAGAACATCATACTACACACTCATCCAATATCATATTTCTACATCATATCCCACACCCGACAACACTAGGTCTATTATCGAGTCTCCGTTGGATCGATCCCACACCCGGTTGTAGTTAGTAACCGTTAGAATCAGAAAGTCGTCACCACATATTAACATGCAATATAAAATCTTTTACATGAACATCAAATCTCATAAGCTTTTGAAATCTAAACACATCTTTCAAAAGAAGAAACAAGCAAGATCAAAGTGGAATAAAAAAAACAAAAAATTTCAGGGATAGCCATCAAAAATTACCTGGAAAGAAGAAACAAGCGAGATCAAAATGGAAGGTTGTTAACTTCTTGATGATGTTTCAGACGAGCTTGCTTGTTGATGTTATGGGTTTCGAAGTAACAAAAGGGAGAGAGAAAGAAAAATGGAAGCAATGTTTGGAGAGAGCATGTCGTGTCAGGTTGGTGAAATGAAATGTGAAGAAAGTACACCTACTTTGTAACAATGCATTGGGATTATAATTCAGTTTGCTTTTTGTTTCATTTGTAGTTACTTTAAAGCAAATATAATTAGTTTGTAACCAATATTATGCATATAACAAAACTATTAGTAACTTTTTTAGTTTCATTTGTCATTTGGTTGGAAAAAGTAATATTTAGACTGAAAAATACCCTTAAAGTGATGAAGTGGCATTTTTTGAAAAAAAGGGCAATGTTGGTATTTCCAGAACAACAAATTTGTTTATATTATAGATAATATTTTCAATTTCTATAAACCAGCAAATTGGGTTTTACCTCCAGTTTCAATTTCATCCTTGGCACTTATTTCAAATCAAAGAATTCTTCAGTGGACTCAAGTTTACTTAAAACTACATGTTCTTCCATTACTAAGTATTCCCATTACTCATTTCATGGTCATTGCCACAATGATTTTACACCTTCCTCATGATACTCCACCTTCCATGGTTAATGTAAACCAAAGGAAAAAAATATGGGTCCAGATTATGAAGTGTTGCAGAAGAGTTTTAACCAATGCATAACAACTGGCGTGACATATGTAGTGCATGAGAGAGATTAAAAATATATGAAAAATGGCATGCATTTAACGAATCTCTATTTCAATGTTTGTATTATTATTTAATGATAATACTATTTTGTAATTAGAATTTTTCAGGTGAAACTAACTTTTTAGTTTCAAAAGAATTTAGCAAAGAGTTACAATTTTTCATCACTACTTTTACTGAAATCATGACTCATACAAAACCACTATAAATCAATTTATTACAAATCAGTAAGTCGTAGAAAGGGAATACCATCATTGAACATTAGTGTTAATAAATATGCAAATAATAAATAATTTTTGTCCAGTAAAAATATAGTGACAATTAAGTTGTAAAATAACAAGGACACAACATGGATGCATTGGGAGGCAAAAGCAGCACGAAATCTAAAAAGTGATTACCAGTGTCAAAGATAGATGTCGCAAGAAAAAATATTATTTCTCCAATTTTTATCAAGAAGAATGTTTTATATGTCCACATCGTTTGGTTAAGACTAATTTTAGCCTTTATATAACTTATTCAAATGTAAATTTATGTGTAACATTGAAATTGAAATAATTGTATCCACTTGTGCCTTAAGCCCAAAATTACTCTTTTAATAAAAGAATTAATTAATTTCAAATAAATTTCTAAAATATCAAATTTAACTAATATTATTAGTTATTAATTAAAATTATAAAAATATTATTAAAAATATTAAATAATAATCAACTCATTAAAGATATTATTTTATTTTCCAAATCATCACAATGACATAAAAAAAATGGAAGGGACAACTAAATCCCAAGTGATATAAAGTCTAGAGACCAAAAAATTGATTTTTTAAATGGAGAGTCTACATTTTTTTTAAGAAACATCAACATAGGAGAACTAAAATGTATTTAAGCCTTTTATTTGTGTAATTTATACACATTTTTTCCACCATCAGTATCCGATCCACTTGACCATCTAATTTGGTTAGAGGGCCAATTTTATCATCATGTGATTCTTGTTAAAACTATAATTCCTTATGCCGAAGCAGATTGCTCGACAGAAGGAATGGTGTTTCGAAACAATTATTTCGCACATATTTGATTTAGATTCTATTTAGATTTAGATTTGATTTAGTTCCAAAATAGGTATTTTGGGTTTTTATAGTTTTGGGCTTTTGTTTGGGATGTAAACAAACCTAATTCTATAAATAGGGAGCAACCCTTATAGTTTGTAAGAATCAATCAACACATTGTATTTCATGGTTTGCATTTGCAATTAAATAGAAAGAAAAAATCCCACAGTTTATGGGTAGCAACACTTTTCTCAAAATTCTCTAGGAACCCTAATTCTTTTGTACTCAATATTTTTTCTTCTTCTTTGTTAATTGTTCCGCAAGAACCTTTCTTATTCATAAAGAAAGGGTTGTAATTCTCATAGGTTTTGAGTTAATTCCAACATCTGGTATCTAGAGCTCTGGTTTAAATGATTCGTAGGAAGAAAAAGTGATGGTGATAAATCATCCGAATGGGCACTTTCCAGCAAACCTTCCGATTCTCAAGAAAGATAATTATGAGAATTGGTGCAAGGAGATAAAGGTTATGCTTTGTTATCAATATTTATGGGATCTTGTGAAGGAAAGAGTAACAATGCTTGCAGAGAACGTAACATATCACGAAAAGGATGCGCACAAAAAATTGAAGATGAAAAATTATAAAGCTCTCTTTATAATCCATCAATGTGTTGATCAATATAGCTTTGAAAAGGCTAGTGATGTAAAGTCTACAAAAGAAGCATGACAGATTCTTGAAAAGTCTTTTGGAGGTTCAGAAAAGGTGAAAGAAGTGAGGTTACAAACTCACAAAAGGGCTTATGAACTACTTTAGATGGAAGACAATGAAAGCATAACAGATTTCTTCACAAGAGTTATGAAACTTGTGAATCAAATCAAAGTATGTGGAGAAGTGTTGACAATGAAAGCAGTTGTTTCAAAGATTGTAAGGTCGTTGGGTCCAAAGTTCGACCATGTGTTAGTAGCCATAAAAGAATCGAAAGATTTTTCGAAGGTGACTAAAGAAGAGCTTAAAGGGACACTTGAATCTCATGAACAAAGAATGGTTGAAACAGCGGCAGGCAAGCCGAAGAGTGATGTGGCTCTGCAAGCTCAATCAGCAAGAGATAAGAAAGGCAAAGGAAAGGTGTTCGACAACAAAGGTAGAGGAGGCTACAACAATTCGACTTGTCAAAGTCAAGAAAGAAGGAGGTTGGTCATGTAACACCCATTTCTACCCCCATCACAATTAGCATACATCTTTAGTCAATTATCAGAGCTTTTCTCATAATAAGGGTATGGCATTCTTCAATATAACTAAAAAAATCATAAAACATCATATTGATTCCTGACCCGTAACACGGGTTAATAAACTCATGAAAACACTTAAATATTTTTTCAACAAAATAAGCAACAGAGAATAATACATCATAATTCAACTTTAATAAAATAGATCTCATAAATTATTCCAAACATCGTTTAATCATAATCACTCAACAGAATAACATCTTAAACTCAAGTAAAACATAAACAACTCAAGCGAAACCCATTCCGATGTTACTGGACACATAGCGGGACTCCACTTCTAACTAACTTGATAACTCACTACCTCTGAGTTAAGCACACACTGACCTAACCTTGATTATTTGCAGGATGGCATAATAGACCATCACCAGAAGGTATGTATGGTGAGTAAATTCACATTCAATAAAATAATATAGAAATGAGAATTTAAAAAACATAACAACAATAACAATTTATCATCACTAGCTCAATTATACATAACAACATTCACATCACATCATAATAACATTCATCATAACTCACTTATACACAACATCAAGTATATCTGATTCTCACACAAAATCAATGCAACTTATGTTATGTCATTTATAATGGTATGCAACCTCTTAATAATGCATGTAGTACCGAAACATCTTCATGGATGGACACTAGGCCATCAACCCTCCCCTAAGGGAGCATATCATAACATCATATGATTTCAATCCGCACAATGGGATTGAAGCTACCAATGGACCGAAGTCCCCTCATAATTCAATGCCATGAATGCAAGACACAATATACACACATCAGCCTCAAAACATCATAACATTGCATATACATTCATTATTAATCATCATTCCTAATACTCATTCATACCATCATATTGAATAATCATAGAACATCATACTACACACTCATCCAATATCATATTTCTACATCATATCCCACACCAGACAACACTAGGTTTATTATCGAGTCTCCGTGGGATCGATCCCACACCTGGTTGCAGTTAGTAACCGTTAGACTCAAAAAGTCGTCACCACATATTAACATACAATAGAAAATCTTTTACATGAACATCAAATCTCATCAGCTTTTGAAATCTAAACACATCTTTCAAAAGAAGAAACAAGCAAGATCAAAGTGGAATAAACAAAACAAAAAATTTCAAGGATAACCATAAAAAATTACCTGGAAAGAAGAAACAAGCGAGATCAAAATGGAAGGTTGTTAACTTCTTGATGATGTTTCAGACTAGCTTGCTTGTTGATGTTATGGGTTTCGAAGTAACAAAAGGGAGAGAGTAAGAAAAATGAAAGCAATGTTTGGAGAGAGCATGTTGTGTCAGGTTGGTGAAATGAAATGTGAAGAAAGTACACCTACTTTGTAACAATGCATTGGGATTATAATACAGTTTGCTTTTTGTTTCATTTGTAGTTACTTTAAAGAAAATAAAATTAGTTTGTAACCAATATTATGCATATAACAAAACTATTAGTAACTTTTTTAGTTTCATTTGTCATTTGGTTAGAAAAAGTAATATATAGACTGAAAATACCCTTAAAGTGATGAAGTGGCATTATTTGAGAAAAAGGGCAATGTTGGTATTTCCAGAACAACAAATTTTTTTATATTATAGATAATATTTCCAATTTCTATAAACCAGCAAATTAGGTTTTACCTCCAGTTTCAATTTCATCATTGGCACTTATTTCAAATCAAAGAATTCTTAAGTGGACTCAAGTTTACTTAAAACTACATGTTCTTCCATTACTAAGTATTCCCATTACTCATTTCATGGACATTGGCACAATGATGTTACACCTTCCTCATGATACTCCACCTTCCACAGTTAATGTAAGCCAAAGGAAAAAAATATGGGTCCAGATTATGAAGTGTTGAAGAAGAGTTTTAACCAATGCCTAACAACTGGCGTGACATATGTAGTGCATGAGAGATATTAAAAATATATAAAAAATGGCATGCATTTAACGAATCTTGATTTCGATGTTTGTATTATTATTTAATGATAATACTATTTTGTAATTAGAATTCTTCAGGTGAAACTAACTTTTTAGTTTCAAAAGAATTTAGCAAAGAGTTACTATTTTTCATCACTACTTTTACTGAAATCATGACTCATCCAAAACCACTATAAATCAATTTATTACAAATCAGTAAGTCGTAACAAGGGAATACAATCATTGAACATTAGTGTTAATAAATATGCAAATAATAAAAAAAAATTGTCCAATAAAAATATAGTGACAGTTAAGTTGTAAAATAACAAGGACACAACATGGATGCACTGGGAGGCAGAAGCAGCACAAAATCTAAAAAGTGCTTACCAGTGACAAAGATAGATGTCGCAAGAAAAAATATCATTTCTCCAATTTTTATCAAGAAGAATGTTTTATATGTCCACATCGTTTGGTTAAGACTAATTTTAGCCTTTATATAACTTATTCAAATGTAAATTTATGTGTAACATTGGAATTGAAATAATTGTATCCACTTGTGCCTTAAGCCCAAAATTACTCTTTTAATAAAGGAATTAATTAATTCCTAATAAATTTCTAAAATATCAAATTTAACTAAAATTATTTGTTATTAATTAAAATTATAAAAATATTATTAAAAATATTAAATAATAATCAACTCATTAAAAATATTATTTTATTTTCCTAATCATCACAATGACATAAAAAAAATGGAAGGGGCAACTAAATCCCAAGTGATATAAAGTCTAGAGACCAAAAAATTGATTTTTTAAATGGAGAGACTAAATTTTTAAAAAAACAAAACATCAAAATAGGAGGACTAAAATGCATTTAAGCCTTTTATTTTTGTAATTTATACACATTTTTTCCACCATTAGTATCCGATCCACTAGACCATCTAATTTGGTTAGAGGGCCAACTTTAGCATCATGTGATTCTTGTTAAAACTGTAATTCCTTATGCCGAAGCAGATTGCTCGACAGAAGGAAGGGTGTTTCGAAACAGATATTTCTCACAGATTTGATTTAGATTTAGATTTGATTTAGTTCCAAAATAGGTATTTTGGGTTTTTATAGTTTTGGGCTTTTGTTTGGGATGTAAACAAACCTAATTCTATAAATAGGGAGCAACCCTTATAGTTTGTAAGAATCAATCAACACCATGTATTTCATGGTTTGCAGTTGCAAGTGAATAGAAAGAAAAAATCCCACAGTTTATGGGTAACAACACTCTTCTCAAAATTCTCTTAGAACCCTAATTCTTTTGTACTCAATATTTTTTCTTCTTCTTTGTTAATTGTTCCGCAAGAACCTTTCTTGTTCATAAAGAAAGGGTTGTAATTCTCATAGGTTTTGAGTTAATTCCAACATTTGGTATCTAGAGCTCCAGTTTTAATTATTCGTAGGAAAAAAACGTTATGGCGATAAATCATCCGAATGGGCACTTTCCAGCAAACCATCAAATTCTCAAGAAAGATAATTATGAGAATTGGTGCAAGCAGATTAAGATTGTGTTTTTTATCAATATTTATGGGATCTTATGAAGGAGAGAGTAACAATGCTTACAGAGAACGCAACAGATCAAGAAAAGGGTGCGCACAAAAAATTGAAGAAAAATTATAAAGCTCTCTTTATAATCCATCAATATATTGATCTATATAGCTTTGAAAAGGCTAGTGATGTAGAGTCTACAAAAGAAGCATGAGAGATTCTTGAAAAGTCTTTTGGAGGTTCAGAAAAGGTGAAAGAAGTGAGGTTACAAACTCATAAAAGGGTTTATGGATTGCTTTAGATGGAAGACAATGAAAGCATAACATATTTCTTCACAAGAGTTACGAAACTTGTGAATCAAATATAAGTATGTGGAGAAGTGTTGACGGCGAAAGCAATTGTTTCAAAGGTTTTGAGGTCGTTGGCTCCAAAGTTCGACCATGTGTTAGTAGCCATAGAAGAATCGAAAGATTTTTCGAAGGTGAATAAATAAGAGCTTAAAGGGACACTTGAATCTCATGAACAAAGAAAGGCAAAGGAAAGGTGTTCGACAACAAAGGTAAAGGAGGCTACAACAATTCGACTAGTCAAAGTACAGAAAAAAGGAGGTTTGTCGCGTAACACCCATTTCCACCCTATCATAATTAGCATACATCTTTAGTCAATTATCAGAGCTTTTCTCATAATAAGGGTATCACATTCTTCAATATAACTCAAAACATCATAAAACATCATATTGATTCATGTCCCGTAACACGGGTTAATAAAATCATGAAAAAACTTAAATCCCTTTTCAACAAAATAAGCAACAGAGAATAATACATCATAATTCAACTTTAATAAATATATCTCATAAATTATTCCAAACATCGTTTAATCATAGATACTCAACATAATAACATCTTAAATTCAAGTAAAACATAAACAACTCAAATGAACTCATCCCGATGTTTCTGGACACAAAGCAAGACTCCACTTCTAACTAACTCGAAAACTCACTACCTCTGAGTTAAGCACGCACTGAACTAACCTGCAATATATGCAAGATGGCATAATAGACCATCACCAGAAGGCATGTAGGGTGAGTAAATTCACATTCAAAAAAATAATATAGAAATGAGAATTTAAAAACATAACAACAATAAAAATTTATCATCACTAGATCAATTATACATAACAACATTCACATCACATCATAATAACATTCATCATAACCCACTTATACACAACATCAAGTATATCTGATTATCACACAAAATCAATGCAACTTATGTTATGTCATTTATAATGGTATGCAACCTCTTAATAATTCATGTGGTACCGAAACATCCTCATGGATAGACATTAGGCCATCAACCCTCCCCTAAGGGAGCACATCATAACATCATATCACTTTAATCCGCACAATGGGATTGAAGCTACCAATGGACCAAAGTCCCCTCATAATTCAATGCCATGAATGCAAGATGCAATATACACACATCAGCCTCAAAACGTCATAACATTGCATCTGCATTCATTATTAATCATCATTCTTCATACTCATTCATACCATCATATTACATACTCATAGAACATCATACTACACACTCATCCAACAATTCTCCTCATAAATCCTCAAAACACATCATACAAAAACTCTATAACATCATAGCATCCTAAAACCTAAACCACCTCATGAAAACAGTCTTTGGAATACATAAAAATCATTTTTTCCAACTTTCCAGGGATCGCTTAGTGAGGAATCTTGCTCGCTAAGCACCCAACTCTATGTTTGTGGTCGCTAAGCGAGCTTCGCGAATTCTGCATATTTCTCTGTGATTTCCAGAATTCCCTTTCTGCGATAAACTCAACAAAAACCAACTTTTCACATCAACATAGCAGCAGATTCACATTTAACATCAACATTCTTTACCGTAACATCAAATACATCATATAACATCATTATATTAATCAATTATCATGTAATCATCATCAAAATACAAAATCATCAATCAAAACCCTATACCCTAAAACTACAACACAAAACCCCTAATTCTACTCCCACAATATAATACCAAAAGGAAAATACTCCTCATACCTTAAGTTCTGTAATTTTCCAATGATTTCCTCGAAAACCTCTCCAATCTTCAAGCCCTAGCTTCTCCTATTCTTCAGAGCTCTTCTCCCAAAAGTCCGACCATTCTAAAAAAATGATCGTACTCTCCAACTTTCCTTTTTTTTGTCACTCTCACCCCTAGGACCTCTTTAGTCTTTCCCCATAAAACCCTCACTTATTCTCAGCCAAAATACCACAATACCCTTATCCTCCAATTCCTCTTATATTATTTAATTTAATCTCAGATAATAAACTAAACCCACTAAACTTAATATTTATAATATTAATTATATATTAAGCCATCCCCAAACTCTACAAAACATCAAATAAAATCAAACTCGCAAGAAAACACATCAATTAAATTAAAATCAACTTTGGGGTGTTACAACTCTCCCCCACTTAAGAGTTTTCGTCCTCGAAAATGTACTAGAAGCAAACAGCATCGAATACGATTCCTTCATCTGGTCCTCTCATTCCAAAGTCCAACTATCACCAGCTGGTCCACCCCACAATACCTTCACTAAGGAAATCTCTTTACCTCTTAATCACTTCATTTTCTCTGCCATCTACTCGCACTGGTGAAACCTCTATAGTAAAATTATCTCTTAGTCGAACATCACCCGTCTGAATCACATGCGATGGATCTGCAATATATTTCCTCAGCTGGGACACATGAAACACATCATGCAAATTTGAGAGTGACGGTGGTAATGCAATAAGATATGCCACCTCTCCAACCCTCTGTAAAATCTGATATGGTCCAATGAAACGCAAAGTGAGCTTCATGGACTTCAAAGCTCTTCTGACATCGGTCACTGGAGTAACCCTCAAGAACACATGATCTCCTTCTTGAAATTCAAGTAATTTCATCCTCTTATCATGATAACTCTTCTGAAGACTTTGTGAAGTCTTCATTCTCTCTCAAATCATCTTAATCTTCCCATCTGTCTCCTGCACAATCTCAGGTCCGAGCACAACACTCTCGCCCAACTCATACCAACACAATGGAGTCCTACACCGCCTCCCATACAATGCTCCATACGGAGGCATACCAATGCTCGCATGAAAACTGTTATTATAAGTAAACTCAATCAATGGTAAATGACTATCACACGCACCTCAATGATCCAACACATAAGCCCTTAACAAATCCTCTAAAGATTGGATAATCTGTTCAGTTTGACCATCCGTCTGTGGATGATAAGCAAAAATCATCCTCAACTTGGTTCCCAAAGCATCTTGTAAACTCTTCCAAATTCTCGATGTAAACTGCGGATCTCTATCCAACATGATACTCGACGGTATCCCAAGCAACTTCACAATCTCGTCAATATACATCTCTGGTAGCTTTGACATGGAATGATTATTCTTCATTAGCAAGAAATACGCCAATTTAGTTAATCAGTCAACCATCACCCAAATGGAATCATTCCCCTTCACCGTCTTCGGCAAACCTGTCACAAAATCCATAGAAAAGCTATCCCATTTCCATTTCGGAATACTCAACATTTGCATCATACCTAAAGGCTTTTGATGTTCAACCTTCAGTTTTTGGAAAATCAAACAAGCATACACAAACTCTGCAACATCTCTCTTTATACCCGACCACCAGAACAACTTCTGCAAATCACAATACATCTTAGTAGCACCAGGGTGAATACTCAATCTAATTTGGTGTCCTTCAAGAATACTTTTCTTCAACTATGGAATATTAGAAATACACACGCGATCCCAAAACCTCATCATACCATTTTCATCATTTCGGAATTCTCCTCTGTTACCCTGGTTAATCAAAGTCATTTGATCAACCAACTTCAAATCTGATTTTTGTCCTAAACAGATCTCCTCAATAATATCATTCGCCAATTTCAGCATACGCAGCTTAACACTCTCAGGTGTAGTTTCACATAACAAACTCATGTCACTGAATTGCTCAATCATATCAAGTTCTCTTACCATTAACATTGACATATGAAACGTTTTCCTACTCAAAGCATCTGCAACCACATTAGCCTTACCAGGGTGGTAACTCAAATTGAAATCAAAGTCCTTCAATATCTCTAAACATCTCTTATACCTCATGTTTAGTTCTTTTTTATCAAACAAGTATTTCAAACTCTTATGATCGCTGAACACCTCAAACCTTGTTCCAAATAGATAGTGTCTCCAAATCTTTAACACAAAAGCCACGACTACTAACTCTAAGTCATGGGTATAATAATTCCTCTCATGAACACGTAGCTGTCTAGAAGCATAGGCAACTACTTGACGATTCTGCATCAAAACACCACCAAGATCCATCTTCGAAGCATCAGAATACACCATAAAAGATTCATTCGGATCCTGCAAAATTAAAACTTGAGTAGTAGTCAACCTCTTCTACAATTTAACAAAACTCTTCTTGCAAGCAACATCCCATACATAAGTCTGACCCTTCCGAGTCAACTGAGTCAAAGGCAATGCCAACTTAGAAAAACCCTCTATAAACTTACGGTAGTAACCGGCCCACCCAAGAAAACTTCTAATCTCCGTAGCAGACTTCAGAGTATCCCAATTCAATATGGCATCAATCTTCGAAGGATCCACAGAAATTCCACCTCTAGAAATCGCATGGCCAAGAAAACTCAATTCCTTCAACCAGAACTCGCACTTTGACAATTTAGCATAAAGCTTCTTCTCTCTAAACACCTGTAATATAATCCTTAGATGTCCCTCATGTTCTTCTTCTGACTTCGAATATATTAGGATATCATCGATAAAAACCACCATGAACTTATCCAAATACTCATGAAAAGTACGATTCATATATTCCTTGAGTACATCAGGTGCATTGGACACACCAAAAGGCATCACAGTGTGCTCATAATGACCATACCTCATTATGAATGCTATCTTCGGAATATCATCTGCTTTAACTCGAATTTGATGATAACCCGACCTCAAATCAATCTTACTAAAAACACAAGATCCCACTAACTCATCCATCAAATTATCAATCCTCAGAAGTGGGTATTTATTCTTAATTGTCATCTTATTCAATTTTCGATAATCGACGCACAACCTCATACTACCATCCTTCTTCTTAACCAACAAAACAGGATCACCCCACGGAGAAACACTTGGACGGAAAAATTTATTCTCAAGAAGTTCTTCAAGTTGTTTCTCCAACTCACTCAGCTCTGAAGCTCACATCCGATAAGGAGCCATCGACACTAGACTAGTACCCGGTAATAAATCCACAGCAAAATCTACTTCACGCTCCGGTGGTAAATCACTAATGTCATCCGGAAACACATCAAGAAATTCTTGTACAATAGGTAACTCAACACCCACTTGTTCACTGTCCACTTGTAATGCTGCAAACAAAGAAAACATATGTGCTTCATCTTCTAGAAGTTCATCCACTTGCTTCACATATAGAAACATCATTTCCCCACCATCGCCAAAATTTTGAAACTCTTCCGTCTTTGCATAATAGTAGATACGCACGAAGTTAAATTATAACTGATGAATTCCTAGTACAACATCCATATGGCACAAAGGAAAACACACTAAATCCATCAAGAAATCCTTACCATAAATGGTTAGAGGACATTTCAAACACACACGGTTAGTTGTAACTGAACGGTCAGTAGGCATCTCAATCAACATATTACCATTCATAACAGTCAAAAGCAAATTCAACTTGGTCGCACACTCAATCGAAATAAACAAATGAGTAGCACCTGTGTCAATTATAGCAACCAATTCAACATCATTTATAAAACAAGTACCTCTAATCAAGATATATTTCTTCTGAGCATCTGAGCCACTCAAAGCGAACACCCTACCAGTAGTGTGAGCCGCTCTAGCAACCTTTTTCGGTTTCTAACACTGAGTATTGATATGTCCCATTTCAACACATTTGAAACAAGTCGGTTCAGCATTCGTACACTCATTCTTCATGTGACCCTTCTTACCACATCTATAGCATCTTATCACAGTAGCAGTGCACACATCAGATTTGTGACCTGCTTCACAACACTTGTAGCACTTGAGAGGAGTAGAACTTGCTCCCCCACTTAGCTTTTTCCCATTAGTAACCTTCAGATTCCCCTTTTCATTTGGAGTTGCATAAGGCTTCCCTTGAAACTGACCATTCTCTTTATTCTCACTCACCTGATTATAGTGAGCAGATCGAGCTCGACTATCTTCATCATAGATCCTACTCTTATCCACAGGCTCAGCATACCTGTGGATCTGCTGACACCCAATCGCTTTCTTTGTCTCAGCCCATTCTCAAACTTCAAACACTTAGACACCTCAACATCGTCACGGTTGTAGTGAGTACAAAACTTCACTAACCTCTCGAATATGGAAGCATACTCTGCTACCTTCATGTTTCCCTACTTCTGTTCTAAAAACTCAACCTCATTTTTGCCACGAGCCTCTTTAGGAAAGTACTTACTCAAAAATTCCCCCTGAACACATTCCAAGTTATCGCATCCCCAGCTCCTTCCAATCTCTGACGGGTATTATCCCACCAATCCTCAGCCTCTTCATCCACCATATGGGTGCCAAACTGCACCTTCTGAGCATCGGAGCATGTCCTAGTCCTAGAAATCTTCTCAATTGCCTTCAACCACTTATATGTATTCTCTGATTCATGGGAACCCTCAAACTTAGGCGGATTGTTCCTCTGAAAAACCCCCAAGGCATGAAACTCATCACGAACATTTTTCTGTGTCATAGCCTGAGCAAGTGCATCTACCGCATTCGCAAGAGCACGATTTGAAGTCATTCTACAAATCAAACTCAATAACCGACATGACTGACAAAAACACGACACGATCGGACAGACCTACCTGCTCTGATACCACTTATGTAACACCCTTTTCTACCCCATCAAAATTAGCATACATATTTAGTCAATTATCAGAGCTTTTCTCATACAAAGGGTATCACATTCTTCAATATAACTCAAAACATCATAAAACATCACATTGAGTCCTGTCTCGTAACACAGGATAATAAAATCACGAAAACACTTAAATCTTTTTTCAACAAAATACATAGAGGAGAATAATACATCATAATTCATCTTCAATAAAATAGATCTCATAAATTATTCTAAACATTGTTTAATAACAGACACTCAACAGAATAACATCTTAAATTCAATTCAAACATAAACAACTCAAGCGAAACCCATCCCGATGTTACTAGACACAGAACAGGACTCCACTTCTAGCTAACTCGGCAACTCACTACCTATGAGTTAAGCACGCACCAAGCTATCCTTGATTATCTGCAGGATGGCACAATAGACCATCACTAGAAGGAAAGAAGGGTGAGTAAATTCACATTCAATAAAATAATATAGAAATGAGAATTTAAAAACATAACAATAACAATCTATCATCACTAGCTCAATTATACATAACAACATTCACATCACATCGCATTAACATTCATCATAACTCACTTATACACAACATCAAGTATATCTCATTATCACACGAAATCAATGCAAATCATGCTATGTCATTTATAATGGTATGCAACCTCTTAATAGTGCATGTGGTACCGAAACATCCTCATGGATGGACATTGGGCCATCAACCCTCCCCTAAGGGAGCACATCATTACAGCATATCACTTCAATCCTCACAATGGGATTAAAGCTACCACTTGACCAAAGTCCCCTCATAATTCAATGTCATGAATGTAAGACGCAATATACACACATCATCCTCAAAACATCATAACATTGCATCCATATTCATTATTAATCATCATTCCTCATTCTCATTCAAACCATCATATTACATACTCCTAGAACATCATACTACGCAATCATCCAACATCATATTTCTACATCGAATACTCATATTTCATAACTCAAGGAAAATCAAATAAATGCATACATCACATAATCACTAATTCTCCTCATCAATCCCCAAAACACATCATACAAAAAATCTATAACATCATAGGAACCTAAGTCCTAAACAACCTCAAGAAAACAGTCTTTGGAATATACAAAAATCATTTTTCAAACTTTCTAAGGCTCGCTAAGCGCCCAACTCCCTATTTGTGGTCGCTAAGAGAGCTTCAGGAATTCTGTAGATTTCTCTGCGATTTCCAGAATTCCCCTTCTGCGATAAACTCAACAAAAACCCACTTTTCACGCCAGCATAGCAGCAGTTTCACATTTAACATCAACATTCTTTACCATAACATTAAATACACCGTCTAACATCATTATGTTCATCAATTATCATGTAATCATCATCAAAACACAAAATCATCAATCAAAACCCTATACCCTAAAACTACACCATAAAACCCCCAATTTTATTCCCACATTATAATACCAAAAGTAAAATACACCCAATACCTTAAGTTCCATAATCTTTCCAATGATTTCCTCGAAAACCTCTCCAATCTTCAAGCCCTATCTTCTCCTCTTCTTCAGAGCTCTTCTCCCAAAAGTGCGATCATTCTAAAAAAATGATCGTACTCTCCAACTTTCCTTCTTTTGTCACTCTCGCCCCTAGGACCTGTTTAGTCTTTCGCCATAAAACCCTCACTTATTCTCAGCCAAAAGAACACAATACCCTTATTCACCAATTCCTCTTATATTATTTAATTTAATCTCAAATAATAAACTAAACCCACTAAACTTGATATTTCTAATATTAATAATATATTAAGCCATCCCCAAACTCTACAAAACATCAAATAACATCAAACTCGCAAGAAAAAACATTAATTAAATTAAAATCTACTTTGGGGTGTTACACGTTGAATCAAAGAAAACTCTAGAACCAAGGCAACCAAAGTAGTGGTGTTGCAGGTAAAGGAAGAGGTGGTGGTCAAAATCCAAACAAAAGTCATATTCATGTGGATTGGAAACAGATGATAGGTGTTGAAATTTGTTGCTACGAATTTTGGCACGATCCCATCATTGGAGGAAGTTTCAGGAGGTTCGAACCTCGTTTTCGTAATCAGAGAGAGGATTATGATAGAGTGATGTCAGGTTGATGATGAGACTCCGCCGCTGGTGTGTTCTTTTTGCGGCGGCGGTGAGTGGAGATGTGAGAGAAGAAGGGGGCGGTTGTATGAAGATAAGCTTTATGGTTTCAGTCTGAGTTTTATGGTGAGTTATAAGATTTGATGTTTATTAATAATGGAGAGTTTATTTGGAAATTCAAAGAGACTAAGAGGAATATTATTGGGAATAAATGAAATTAAGTTCATTAATTTCATTAATTACACCGATTTTATTCCAATGAGATAAGGATAAAATTTATTGAATTCTGGCCACACCGGCGATGACACTTGTCACCGTCCGGTAGGCTCTCCCTACGGTTAATCACATGCTTGCCTTTCACCATAAATAGTGTGTACTTGCGTGTTGTGATCTGTTTGATGAGAATATTTTGGAAAGACTTGACATCGACGGTTATCATTGAGTCAAGAAAATTGACTAAGGCTCATACTATGCTCCAGCAGGCTTTCCAGCGCATTGGGCCTAGTACACTCACTATTTGCACACCCAATCTTCGGTCCAAGCCATTTCTAACCGGAAAATTACTTCTCATGCACCCCTTGATCATTTATTTTAATTTCTTTTGTTAATTCTTTACAAAATCATTTTTAAAAATAGTTTCTTTAATAAAAAAATTCCAGGAAAATATTAATAACATTTTTAGACATAATAAAAAATAGATTTTATTTTTTAATTCCTTTTTCGATTATTTTTTGCATTTTATTTCCATTTATGCTTTATGTGCATTTTAGAAATTCTTGCAACTTTACCTTTAATTCATTTTGTCCATATTTTTGCATCCTCATCTTCATTTCATTTACTAACATCTTCTTTTTGTGCAAGGTATTTTTCGAGGATTCGCTTATGGATTCGGACTATTTTTATTATGCCTCGATTATATTTTTGTGGTTTATACTTTGTGATGTAATAGTTGGAACTTTATATGTGATACCTATAAATAAGACAGAAAAAGATAAAATGAAGCGTTTAGATGACCAATTTTCAAAAAAAAAATAAAGACAAGGAGTTATTCGACCCAAAATTGAAGAATTACAAAAAAATAAATAAATAAAGTTTCATGTGACATTAGGATCCCTTGATTATCATCGCTCCACTCCAATACACCAAAAGCAAGCCTTGTATGTCGCACACCATAAGTTGTGTGTCTCAGCACCATGCAATCGACCTACTCGATCCATCGTTTCATCCCATTTACGATTTACACACGGTTTTACCCACCATGACGTAGGTGGACCATTTTATTCATTATTACTTTTTGTACTCGCATTTCTAGTCTAATATCTGCTTAGGTAGCTTAGATCTTTCAAGCTTCACTAACCATAGGTCACCATTAAACTCAATTAATTTAGGGTAAAGTCTGGTTTCCCTTAGAGTTTTTTCCTTTTACAATTTGAGTCTCACTTCTCACCTTTAAAGAAAAATCAAAAACATTTAAAAGGAAACTAGGTACAGTACGCCACGAGCCTTAAGCCATATGGGAAATGATTAGTGGAGGTCTCCTCCACTCTTCTAGAATGCTTTACAAACGTTCCATTGGGGGAGATCTTGGAAGGTATTCGCTCATGTATCATAGTCTTTAGTGTTGTACCCACGATAAACTTAAAGTCAAAACACTTCTTCTAAAAGACAATAAACCAATAAGACAACACATCTTTTCTTCTCATCTCACATTCTTTGCAAACGAATATGACTTGTCTCGACAGTTCAAACAGTGATACGGTAAACACTCTCGAGTCAGAGCCCGTAACACCTGAGGTAGAGCTATGGCAACGTCATCCTAAAACAAAAAAAAAAGTTTCCGCCTTAGTTAGACGAACTATAGCGACTCTGGTCCTCTTTTTTTCGATGAGGTACGTAGGTAGTGAGATAGGGCCCATTTGAGCACATTATTTATTTTCCCTACATTTCCCTCTTTCTTTCCATTTTTTTTTCCAATTCCTTTTCTTATTTCAATTCCAGTTCCAGTCAAAAATTCTTTTATTCAAACAGCATCTTATTTCTCACCCTTTGAAATAGAAAAACAAGCGTGGATCCCGTTGGGTACGACGGATGATTTGGGGTGCTAATACCTTCACAACTCGTAATCGACTTCCGAACCCAGTTCTTTGGTTCGCAAGGCCTCGTCCTTTCCTTCTTCCTTCGGTTTGTGCAGCATTACTTTTCTCGTTCCTTCGGGATAAAAATTCCTGGCTAGCGACTCTACCTTTTCCGTCCCACTTTCGCGTTTGTACTATGATGAAAATCTTGGGAGCGACTCTCTGGTGCATCGACGAAGGCACAACTCATACGCCATGTATCCATTCCCTCCCTAGGAGGAGGTTATAGTTTGCTTTCGATGCTATTACCATAAACATTGTTGGTCTTGTTATTGTACCAACTGTTAAATCCACCTGGATCACTCCCATGGTAGTCCCTATCTTTCCTTCGTAATTCGACAATGCCATATTGTGTGGTTTGGAATCAGAGTCATTTTTTCCAATCTTTCTCAACATGAAATGGGGCATTAAGTTTACTGTTGCCCCTCCGTCCACTAGTATTTTGTTTACTCCAACATTCTTAATCTTCCCCTTTATAAACAAGGGCTTCAAATGTCCTTTTAGCGAGTCATCTGGTCTTTCGAAGAACGCATTATGCTCCTCCACACAGCCATTGTTCATGATGTAGTAGCATACGGGTTTGTGAGCCATTTGTTCTTCCTCGACACCATCGTCTTCTTCTTCCAACTGCATTACTCTATCATAATCCCTGGACAACACTGAGACAACATTACACACTACGTCGAAAGAGGCTTCAGAACTAGACGCGAAGTTGTCAGTCATTTCTTCATCACCTTGAACTTCCTCTTTTGGCTTTGCTCGCTCCATACTTGTACTTGGGGCTTTGTTGTCTGAAATCTCTTTCTTCTCTACCTCCTAGGCGTTGTGAGTGGGTGTAGTATCATCTTTTTGCCAATATCTTTCTTTGTCATCCTTTCTCCATATCTTCCTTTTCGACCCTCTTTTGCCTCTGGAATCTTCTCCATTGAGAGTTAGTCATAAGGTTTTTTCCTTTGTAGTTTTCTAAAGGGTAAACCCATGGTTTCTGCTTCTCAGCTCCCATTCCTTGTGCTAATGAAGAACCTCTCTGAATGTTGAAGCTGCCCCACTCTTTTCTCCCTTGAGCGTCCCTGATGGGTTGTACCCACATATCATCGACGCCTTTGTTTATTGGTTTATATGAATGTATCCTCGACCTCCAATTCCTAACTAGTGATGCTTCCGTCTTCTTGGATCATATCTTTCTGCCTTTAGGGCTGGTCTTTCCCCTCAGTTTCCTTTTCTTTTGGAATATTTTATCACCTCCAGATTGTTTGTCGCTTTCTTGTCGAAAATGGCGCTGCAGCATGGACACATCATTACCTCATCTTTCTTCCTTTGACACCTTTTCATAAAATAAATCAGACTTTCTTCCTCCTTAGGATATGCCATCCTCTGATATTCTTCTTGACAACGTTCCTCAAGAGCTATCGTTGGGTTCTTTTGAGAAGTTTCGACCATGTTGATACTAGCTGATTTACCACTAGTGATCTTCAACTTGTCCATTTTTCGATCAACTTCCTCTCATCCTCACTCATTTCTTCTGTTGAGTTGTCATCATCAGTTGGAAGTGATCCTTCGTAGGCTTTTGGGCAGCAATTTTCGACTTAACTTCCCTTGGGATCCTCCATTATTCTTCGCAGGATTCCATAGGTGGTTGGTCTCTCAGGCATTTCGTCAACCTTTACTTTCAGCATGACAATACTTTCATCCACCCCATCATTGTTAATGAAGCTTTCATCAATCTCCTTTTCAGCATCATTCAGGTTGCCAGAAATTTCTTGGTTTTTTGTCACATTAGGGTTGTCATTAATCCTCCAATCTTTTTCGACGAAGTCCTCAGTGCCTTCGTCGTTGCTTGGTTTATTGTGGCCTTCATTTTGACCATGTTGATGGGACCTTCAATGGCCTCCACTTTTGCTGGGGCAGAATCCTCAGTGACTTCGCCAGCCTTTGTTTTGTCAAGATCTTTTGTGCCTCCAATCTTAGCTAGGTCATTGAGGCCTTCAGTATCCTTCTTATTATAACCAGTTGATTCGCCTTCAAACTTGTGTTCAACATTCTGCCATTCAGTAACTTTGTCCCTGTCTGCGAGATCTTCATTAATCTCCACCATGTTGACATTGGTATCGAAGCCTTCAGTATCTCATACCATTTCGAATCCATACTCAAAAATCTCTCCTACTTCCACCATGTTAATGATTTATGGCTCAGAGTAGAGGGTGTCGACAGTCTGCATGGGATTTGAGTCAATTTTCATTTGTTGCTTTTGCTTGTCACTGAATTTCAGTCTTCCGTCACGGATAGCATTCTACACTAGGACCCTGAAAAGAAAACATTGAGATGTTTTATAACCCAAAAAACCATGTTACTTACAAAAACCTCTCTTTTTCTATTGTTCCGTAGGAGGCACTTTAGTGCCTGGTGGAACTATCATCTGACCATCTTCGACTAATTTGTCGAAAATTTCGTCACATTTGGTGACGTCGAACGTATAGGTTCTTTTAGGAAACTTATCGTTCTTTTCAGGCTCAATTGGATTTTTTCCGTTCGAAGGAAATAGCATCCTACAAGAATATGGTGGTCCTTATTTTGATTCTGCTAAGTCAATTTCTTGTTCGTCGAGACAGGATGGTTCGTCTATATTATCTACATCATTTTCGTCTTCTTGGTGCATCCCTATATAAGCCACTCTTTCCCTTTTGTTTCTATTTTCTCTGAATTTCTTAGCCTTTAATTTTTTAACTTGTCTCACCCTATCTGCCAATTGCGACATATCTCTCAAATATTGGGTGTCTAGTTTCTTCCTTACAGAGTAGTCTAGACCACCTGCGGCCATTTCGACCAGTTCACGTTCGGGTACTTGGGTGAAATATCTGGCCTTCGGTAATCTGAACCTATTCAAATAGTCATCTATTGGTTCAGAGAGTTTTCTTTTCACACTGGCCAATTCTTTCAGGCTTATTTTGGTTTGCCCCATGTAGAATTGTTCATGGAACAATCTTTCTAATTGGGTCCATGTATATATATATATATATATATATATATATATATATATATATATATATATATATATATATATATATATATATATGGAGTTTGCAGGCAAGGATGCAAACCAAGTAAAAGTGTTTCTTATCAAAGAACATGGAAAATATTTTGTCCTTAGATTTTCATTATTTGTTATTTCTCCTGCTTCTATTAGATAACGTCTGACATGCTCTATGGTTGATTCACTAGTATCCCCTGAAAATTTGGTGAACTTGGGGACTTTCCACCTTGGGGGTAATTCTTGTTGTAGAATATACTCAGACAATGGAGAGACATAATTAGGCCTTTGTAATCCTATATTTACCCCATTTTGTGCCATTATTCTTTCGACAATGGCTGCAAGGTTGTTTTCGCCAGGCATATTATTATAGTGCATCTGCTGCACAACATAATCAGCGTCTTGACCCCTTTGGACTAGAATTCTCCTAGGCTCTGGCTGGGCAGGAATTTCTACTTGAGGTTGTTCGACTTCTTCCTCTTGGTTCCTAATGTTGACTTAGGGGATTTCTACTAGCCTCTGGTTTAGGGTAGGTTCCTCTTCGACCGGTGTCCTAGGATTTGGAACTATTTGCTCTTTGGGTTGTGTTTGTGGTACGCCGAAGAAATTGGCAAAACGGGTCATTTGTTCTGCCAGCAATTGGTTGGTTTGGGTTGTGTTTCGTATCAAAGGATTAAACACTTCTCCCATTTGTTGTGTTAACATATGGACCATTTCATGATTGCTCTCATCCATTTGTTGCCTAATGGAGTTTGCCGAATTTGTGGTGATTGCTGGCGAATAATTTTGAAATCCTGGTGGGAGTTGATTTATTTTTCCCATGTTTCCACCAGATCCTGATCCTTGCAATGATGATGACCTATTCAACAAGGAGTCAGAATAGACTGAAGATGCATTTTGCAAACTTGCCATAGTAGTAGTAGGCATCCCATAAGGATGTTCCCTACCAAACAAGGGCATTGAAAAGTTCGTCAAAAAGGGCCTATGAACATTCCTTATAGGGGGAGGCGTTCTCATGCACATTTGGGGTCCCATGGAAGAAAAACTAGGCGCACTTTGAGATACTGCAAACGCAGGTGTTGACCCTGACAAAGATGGTATGCCTTCTGATACAGAAATTGACCCAGTATTTTCTCCAGTTGAAGTAGTGGGGGTAAGCACCATAGTATTTTCATTTTGACTATGTGGCGGATTCACCATTCTTTTTACTCTTGTTCGTTTAGGCCTTTCTACGTCAGTTACGGCTAACTTACCGCTTCTTAGAATCATGCAACGAATTAAAACCTTTTTGACTAAGAGTTGTTATGATATCTTTTACGCACTAATGTCCCACTGGGCGTGCCAATTTGTTCGCTAGTGTTTTCCGTCGAACAACCTCTGGTTTCCAATCCAACGTTAGACTAGTTTACTTGCAGGATCAACCATACAAATCCTAGGACATAAGTGCAAATTGACTTGGTCGAAAGTGATGATTTTTAGCCATCTTGTGTTGTTTTACTCTTACTAAGTTTTTTGTTATATTTGTATGATTCCACAAGACGAAGAACAAAACCATGGTTTCTAGACGAAAACATGAACTAAGTAAATTCTGATAATGTAAAAGGATAAATGACAAGGGAAAGTAAAGGTTGGAAAAAGTAAAGAACTTGTAAATTGTACGAATCGTAAAAATGCAAGAATGTTAAATAACATGAAATTCTATTAAACTGAATAAAAGTGGTGTTTCACACGTACATTTTTTCCGAAATCAAACTCATTTCTCTCACGCGTGTACTTTGAGTAATTTTAAACAGGAATTTGTACACAATATCACACACCCACAAATCTGACAAGACTTGCTCTATTTATATACAACTAACTGCCCCTAATAGACAAATCCTATGATTGTAACACTTGGCCTTTGGCATTTCTTTTTCTATCAAATGCTTCCACGTGTCCCTTCTGCAAAATGTCCTTCATCTTTGAATTTCAAATTTTAGCACCTGTGTTGAAACAACACGTCTCCTCAAAGTTGGGGAACCCGTCGAAGACCAGCCTTTGCCACCTTTAACTAACCTCATTGAAGTTGTTGAAACATCCTCACTTCCTATCTTTGTTGAAGACGTCAAAAATGTCCTTCACATTTCTTTAGTCAAACCAAACCCAATGAACACATTTTATTCCTTGATCGAAATGATGTTTTGGCTTCTGATCTCATGACGTCGAAAATCCCTGTCTACATCTCTTTCAATTTCTATTAATCATTTTTCATCACAAAAAACTACACACAAAAACGCAATTTATATTTTCTCTTTTATTATTTTTCATCTTTAAAAATTATATATCTTTTTTAATTTCCTTTTTATTCACATTTCAATTTTTTTATCCATAATCATCCATATTTTTACTACTATCCATTTTTAATCCATTTTAACCATTATTTTTAAATCCATCATTTTTTCATATCTAATTTCCATTTTAATATTTTTCTAATATCCATATTTTTTTCAATTATCATTTTTTAAAGCATGTTACCAAAATTCTTTAAAAAAATCAATTCTATTCAAAAGTCCATGTCTTTTTTTTTGTCATAAGTCATTTCATCAATTATTTTATTACAAACAAAATTACAAAAATTTCATTAAATCATCCTTTTTTATCATTATTATTAATTTTATTTTTTATTCCTTATTATTAGTATTACTATTATTTCTATGTTATTATTATTATTATTATAAACATTCTTTTTCAGTCATAAAAAAAGAAATGGTAATAGTTTACTTTCTTATTTTCACAGCATCCACTCTCATAACTTTTTCAGCCTATGGCCGTAGTACCCACATCAGTATCTCCAACAAACATGTCAATATCATCCAAGTGACCCCACAACAACAATTTCGACTTTCACACATACCCCATAAACTTTCAAATGCGTCTCCCATTACACTCAGGAAAAAAACGCAACACACGCTACACCAATCTGCATCAATTCCACTACAACATGAAAACGCAAAAACACACAAAAAATCACAGCTCGCAGATTCCATTTCACAGCTCATCAAATTCATCCTTATCCATTATTTCCATTCCAAATCTTCTCCATAATTCATCCTATAAATACACCCTCATTCCCTTCATAAATTCAAGCTTGGATGACCTTAATATGACCCTGCAAAAAATCAATATGAAACCAAGCTTCAAACTACACCTTTCTTCCATTTTCACTCACACCACAACACCCAAAACACAAAACCAATACTCACCTTCAAATCTTCATTCTTCAATTCATTTTCCTTCACTCACCAAAAAAACTAAAAAATCTGCAACAAAATTTCCTTCATGAAACTAAACCTTCCCTTCATCGTCCAAAAAAACAGAACAACAACAACTCAAATTCTTTCAACCACAACAACAAAATCATCTCCTCTTCACCCTTCATTAAACTGTGTCCTCAGCCTTCAACACCTTCACCCATTTACAAATCCACAAACCCTGTGCCTCTCAACTAAACACAGATTTACAAAAAATGAAAAATAGAGAGACATAGAGAGCAAACAAATCTGAAAACGCAGAACCCAAACTCTATAAACCTTAACCACTGACAAACCCAAACATTGAAATCGCGTAGAACACAAAACTGAAAAGCCGAAAAGCCAAACACAAAGTGAGATGTCATGAGAACAAGAATGAAATCATAGAGAGAAACCATAGTGAATTGAATAATTGAGAGAGAGAGCCGTTCGCGATATCAGAAAGAGAATCATCGTGAAATTTGAGACTGGCAGTGTTGAAGCGTTTTCAGAAGGGGTGTGTCTGATTTTTTCTATGAAACGTGTTTGCTGTGTTGGATCATTGTTTTATGTTTAAACCAATTTCAAAACCTGATTTCTTTCTTTTATTTTATATTTTTATTTGTTTATAATAAAAACATATTTTTGATGTTCCTTTCGGCTTAAATCTTTGGACCCATCTGATTTGTTATCATATACACCCACCGATCCATACATTTCATACAACCCTCGGTTATTATTCGCTATCATTGTTGATTGTAGGATGGGCCATGATGAACACATATCACTCTCCAGATTCAGCGCATGCCTCCCCTGTTTTATTCAGCGTTTTTATTTTTATGTTTATATTTGATTGTAGGGCTCAGCCCATAATCTCATTTATAAACACATACCCTAGATTTATACAGATCACCCCCTCTATTTTATTTTTTTTAATTTTTTTTTTAATTTTAATCTTTTGTTACTCTCTTTAATTTTATTAGTGGTCGATGATATCACAAAAGGTCAAATATGTTTGATTTCGTTAAATCGGTCAATTTTGATCAATTTGAGGCCTATTTAGTTTAGTTATTTATTTATCATTTTTTATTTCCTATTTATTTTCTATTTTTCCAAAGCAAATTATTTTATTTTATTTTTATCGTTTATTTCATTTTTATGGTCGATGAACATCTAAATAATCTTGATATTCGTCGCAAGCGTACTTGAAATCTCGATTAAATGATGAGATTATCTTATTTAATTTAACTTAATTTAATTTAATTTAATTTAGTTTATTTTCTTTTATTTTTGCATTTCAATACACAAATAGACGCTCGACTCCTCATAGAACGATTATAACATTGAATTAGTTCTAAGGTAGTTAAAGAGCTACATTTTGACGCTCTCGATTAAATTTCGAGCTCCAATGGCTCAGCATAGTTTAGGACACTTAACACACACTTCCTCTCGGGCCAATACAATAAATCCTTTTATTTCATGCAGTACCGTGTAATTTACTTTGTACCCCTCTCCCATTTCATGTATGCAATTTACTTTTCTGCATTTTATCGTTTCAATTTCTATGAGCACCCTTAGAGACTAGCTTAGATCTCGCATTAGTTCGTAAACCCTAGGTCCAACGCCAAGTGGTTTTACTCGCACACTTGAACTTATTTTCGGTTATAGTTTCGTTTGCTAGGAGCAACCCTAGGGACTAGGAATCGGATCCACCTAACCTTGTGAGTCGAGCGCATTGTGCCTCGCTAACAAACCAACAAATAAACCTCCATTTACATTTACCTGTAATGCATCACCTTCAAACCTCAATAAAAAACCAAAAAGTCTCTTTTAGACCCAAACCCTTGATTCAACGTCAAGCGGTCGTAGGTAAATAAAACACTCTAATAATATGAGAAGAATTATACGCCACGAGCCTTAAGTGGTAGAAAAGAGGATAGTGAGCATCTCGTTACTCGCTCCGATTATTTCGACGCAAGACGTTTGGCTTGTTGGGCGGAATAATCACCTTCACCCATAGTCTTTAGTACAATTCGACTCCTAAATCCTTTTTTCAAAGAAAGGTAATAAAATCAACAACCAATCACCCATAGTAGGCTGAACTACGAGGCTTTGACTTTCCCATTGCACGAGGGAGTACGTAGGCACAAGGATCTCAATCGTTGTCGATCACCTAGGATCAATCTAACTTATAATTAAACTCATTTCCCTTAGCAAGTAACTCATTAGGCATAGACATCCTTTTACGCGTGACAACTTAGATGGTTCCCATCGAGTACAATGGATGTGAGGGGTGTTAATACCTCCCCATTGCATAATCGACTTCTGAACCCAGGCAATGGTTGCGAAGAAATTTGTCTTTATCCTCTCTTTAGACGAGTTTTATCTATATCTTCCCTTTCCCCTTTTGGGAATAAATGAGAATTAGATGGCGACTCTCATGTCTGCCCAGTGCACGGTCTTTTATCTCGAGGTCGTATTTTTCAGGGTGCGACAGGTGGCGACTCTGCTAGGGCTGGTTCACGCCTATGCAAGTCAAGCCTAGTCTTGGTTGTTCAATGCTTGTTTAGATGTTTTATTTACTTGTTTATTGATTTCTTTATTGCTTTATTTATGCATTCCATATTATATATCTTGTGGCTCCTTGGTACTATAATATCGGATCGATACTTTGATCGCAAAACAAACTTGAGGGAAATGCTATATACCCGAGTCTATGAGTATAAACATAATTTAGAGAGGTTATGTAGTATGGGCTCCCGAGAAATTGGATCTCGTTGGTTGCGATAAGAAAATGTCGCTTGGAGTAGATTCTAATGAGAATGTTGATAACTGTCAAGCTTTTGGCGTGTGTGATCAATGTTTTCATTAGTTTCATCGACTCTAAGGACCTTTAGAACCTCGAACCATTTGGCCGAAACAAAATTTGATGGTTGTGTAGTATGGGCTCTCGAGAAATTTGCTCTCGTGGGTTGTCGATACGAAGATCTCACTCAAAATAGACTTTCTCAATGGAGTTGATTGACTGTCAAAAGCTGACATGTGCATCAAACAGTTGAGCAAAGTCTGTAACTCTATGACCTTTGTTTTAAACCCCATGTCGATGGTCGCATAGTATGGGATCCCGAGAAATTTTCTCTTGTGGGTTGTCGATACGAATATCTCACCCAAACGAGATTCATATGTGGGAGTCAATCAACCGTCATGTTGATGGAGTGTGTGATGAATAGCCATATGAATTGACAACTTTGGGGTTCCTAAAACTCTAGTTTCAACCTAGTATGATCCTTGTAAGGATAGCAAGCCTTATCCTTCATCCTTACCTCAGACTCATGAATTCCCGTGAGGAAAAATTCTGGATTAAACTTGATACCCTTATCTTGTGATCCTGGATTCTGACATTGCATATCATTTCATTTGCATCAATTTTTCATTTTGGCATCTTGCATTTCAAAGTTGAAAACTTATTTCATATTCCTTCATCGTGAATCATCCAGCTGATTCCTCGACACTCATACGCTGCTCAAGCCAACGTCAGAAGAGTAATGGATAAGATTCAACATATACCATATCGCCACAAATGACACGTCAACAAATGCTTTTGAAGAGTTTATCAAAGACCAAGAAAAGTGTTCTCCAACTCTGAAAAAGCCAGCAAATCAAGAGAAGTTCATTCCTCATATAAAGGACATCATATGCTCTTTATCATTTTGCATCTTTGTATTTTGTTCTTGTTTGTTTAAGTTCTTTTTGCGTTGAACATTGTCATTCGTATTTGGTTTTGTTAATATTATGTTTATGCATATTTTGAATTAGTCTATTCGCATTCGCTCATTATTTTTCATTTATCACAAAATCACAAAAATATTTCCTCACTTCACTTTAGCAAAGATTTGAGGGAGAATGATGAAAACTGAATACCCATAACTGTTGTGGTATACTTTTGGATAAAACCTCGTCAATGATGTACATGAACTTTTTCAAATCCCCAAACACTGGAGAGATAAGGAGTTAATCCCTAGTCAACCACTTCGAGCTTAGAAGTAAGAGTTTCTTTCGGATACAAACTCTTACGCTAAACCTGGGGTAGGGTAGTTGCTCAGTTAACCTGACTACAGCTTCAAATTGCAAGATGAGACATCACACCGGAGGACCATCAATAAGTGACTTGGCGGTCACAACATTCAACAAAATACAACAAAAAAACAGAAGAAAGAAAAAAGAAAAATCGCTAAGTAAAACACCCAAAGGGAGACTTAGGCGAGAAAAAAAGATAAAATCAAAGAAAAAAGTAGAATCATATCAAATCCTGGTGGACCAAAGCGCTTCATATAGCAGTCCAGGCGAATCCATATCGAAGAATCAAATAAAAAGAGGAGCTCAAATCCTCACCAAAACCAAAAAAAGG
Organism: Lathyrus aphaca; assembly: GCA_963966055.1. Lineage (NCBI taxonomy): Eukaryota > Viridiplantae > Streptophyta > Magnoliopsida > Fabales > Fabaceae > Lathyrus > Lathyrus aphaca. Next base: position 146,796,436 of record OZ014523.1, read on the forward strand.
ATCATGTGACTACCAAATCAAGAATCAAAGGGTCACCAATATCCAACATCCAACAAAATAAGATGACTGCCACTTCCAAACGAATCTTGAAGCTTCATCTTCACCTTTACAAAGACAAATCCCTTTTGGAAGACAAGTGCATGTGTAGAGTTAACTGAACGTAGGACTAGAGAATATTACGAAGAGGGGTGGGTACAAATCATTTGAGCCTTATACCTTTGTTTCTCAAACAATAAAGCAGACCACATTACAACCCTCAAAAGACCTAATTGAGGCAAAGTTTATTCTGAAAGCATACAACAGCAAGGTTACGTAAACTGACTCATAGAGATTTCCTAATCTTCAATATTGATAGCATATTATTCTTGTTGCATCTTTCAAACACTTTCAAAATTAGCACCACATTTGGACTAACGGTTCATTCGTCACACTATCACTATCATTCAAATAAATTGACTTTTTCAAAACTTGCATGAACATTGCATTAACACTACCTTTTGTGTATGAACAATTTAATTGAAAATTAGTGCTTGACATCAAAGCAATTCCAACAAGGGGCAATCAAAGAGGAACTTGAATCAAGAATTCCTCAAAATCTTATCAATCAGAGGCAAGACACTCAACAACTCAATCAGGGGCAAATCATCTTCAACAGCTCAATCAGGGGAAAATTCTTACCAAATCCAGACACTGAGGAAAATCATGTCATGATCACTCCCTAAGCTTCCTCACCAGAATTATTTCAAATACCCTACAGACAGGGGCGAGAAAACAAAGAGAAAGTCCTCCTCTCTCTACTCCCAAGCTGAACAAGCAAATCTTGCCAGATGTTAGCAACCATTCAAAGAAAATAAATTTTCATGGATGAATCAAGTCACTTCGCTCATCAGTAAGTGACCAAACTTGGAGCATCTAGATCCGTCTTTTGACCATATATTGTCGAAGTTCGAGTTTCAGGGAATCAAGCCCTTCCACCCACCCAAAGTCCAATCATTATTGGCAACTACCAAAAATCCACCAAGCTGGAATCTTTCCAATCACTCATATGCATCATTATGCATCATTTACATCAACACATCATACGCATCATTATGCATCACCTACCTCATACGCATCATTTGCATACATAAGTGAATCAAATTTTCATATCCCCAACATTTACATTTCAACTTACAACTCATTGCATAAACATTTTCATTGTATTTCCATCATTATGGAATACCATTTCAGAAAAATCAAACATGCATACATGCATAAGTCAGGATCCGGGATCAACCGAAGATTCCATGCCTCTCAGCAAATCCAGTGGGTGTTCCCCATGGAACTTTTTCCCTTCAACCTTTTGTTGATCAAGTTATTCTCCTCAGCAAATTCAGTGGCCTTCCCCCATTGAATCATTTACTTCAACCTATTATTGACCTCCTCAAGCAGTTTTATTCATTATAAAAATATTCCTCAATCAGTTTGTTTGTCTTCCTTTTGGCGATAGACATTCATTCAGTTTTGTTTACCTGCATCCTTTAGGTGCGGGGATCGCCTTATCATCCTTTTGGTGATAGCGATTTATTTAATTTCCAGCTTACCTTCATCCGTTTAGTGCGGGGATCGCCTTATCATCCTTTTTGGTGATAGCTGTCGCTCCCCGGATTTCCATCCTGGTACAAACGCGAAAGTGGCGCGGAAACGAATAGAGTCGCCAGCCAGGCATTTTTATCCCGAAGGAACGGGAATGGTAATTCTGCACGAACCAGAAGAAAAGAAAAGGAAGGACACGGGTCCTACGAACCAAAGAGACTGAGCTCGGGAGTCGGTTACGACCTGGGAAGGTATTAGCACCCAGATCGTCCGCCGTACTCGATGGGATCCACGCTTGCAAAGAAACTATTTCAAAGGGTGAAGAAATGAAAGCAGCTGCAAAGAAAATGAACCGAACTGGATAAAAGAAACGAAAAGGGAACTGAAAAAGAAATGAAAAGGAAAAATGCATGGAAAATAAAGATTGTGCTCGAATGGGCCCTACCCCGCTGCCTACGTACCTCATATGGACAATGAGGATCAGAGACGCCGTAGTTCCCCTAACTAGGGGTGGAAAAGATTGCTTGAGAATTAAGGCTTGAACTGCCTATGTCAATGCTCAGGTGTTGCAGGCTCGGACGACGAGTGTGTAACCGTCTTGAAAAGTGACAAGTAGGAGCAAGTTCGCGTACGGAGCGAATGAGATGAGAAAAGAATTCCCGAAGGAAAGACGCTTATTGTTTGTTTGTGTTTTTTAGAAGCTTTTTAGGAGTGAAGTTTGCATAGGTAAGTGTACCTAAGTCTTACTCATTGGGATGTAGACGTCTCACATCATCCCGAAATAGAATGCGCAAGAGGCACACCTATCTATGGAGGAAATCCCCAAATCTAGTCCCACAAATGAAGGCTCAGACACACTGACCTATTAACATTTATTAAGTATTTTTTGTTATTTTGATTAAAAAGTGTTTTTTATGCTTTTCTTTGTGAGGTAATCTCATGCTAAGACCTATCCACCACGAGGGATAACTTACACCTCGCTCTGAAACAGAACGCGTACAAGTATCTCATAGCAAAGTCTCATGTCACATGAGAAGACCCAACCTTTATTAGAGTGGATTAGAATTAAGTTTGAAGATGAGAAGAGAGAGAGAGCACCAAAAGGATCTCAAAAGGTGAAAAATCTAAGGGAGACTAGAATCCTAAATGTTGTCATGCATGGATGAACCTAGGTTAGTGAGGTTTGAATTCTATCCTAATGAAGAATAAGGAAAGAAAAGAATAAGAAGAAGAAGAAGAAGAGGAGGAGGAGGAGAGGTAAGGCCTAAGCCCAACAATCACAAATAATGATAAGAAGAGAAGAGATAAGATTTGGAGATGTGGGAATCTCATCCACACCTCTCACTTACCAAAGCCCCTGAAATGGTTAGTAACACAAGTATAAAAGCAATACAAGAAGAACATAATACCACACTAAAACCATACAATCAGCAGTGAACTCATACACATAAACATCAAATGTAAATACAAGGCACAAGACGGGGAAGGGAACCACACAAGTATGCACCCAAAACTTCCACAACCTTGGACAAGAAATCTTCAATCATACCAAAAAAACATGCCAAAAGAAGAGGAAGAAATTCATAGGCTATACAAGCCAAATGAGGGGTCAAACATCAACTAGGGTTAAGAAGTCTCACTCACAAGTCAAGGACCAAAGTCAATTAATCAAGATTCTAAAAATCAGAACAAAAATCAACAAGAAACTACATCCTATCCTGAGTCCAAATAGAAAAGAACCAACCAAAAATTCAAAATGATGATCAAGATAGAAAATGGACAAGTCAGCATGCTTCAAAATGAAATAAAATGAATTAATTAAAGTGAACAATTAATTTACATGTGTCAAAATAAAATAAATGGAAAATAAAAATGTCAAAAATTAAAGAAAACTAAAAATAACATTCATGAATTTTTTTAGAATTTTTAATGACATAAAACTATTTTTAAAAATTAAAATCCAAATGATATTAAAATGAAATAAAAAGAAAAAGAAATAAAAATGAAATGGCCAGGGGGTGCCAACAACAAGGGTTCTTAGTTCAATTTAGTTGGGCCTCATACACAGGGGGGTGTGGATATTAAGTCAAGCCCATCCAGAAGTCAGCGCAGCCTCACAATTTTTATGGTGGAAAATCAATAAATCAGAAAAAACAAGGACCCTAGGATCAAGTGGAGAGGCCAGATTAGTCAACTCATTAATGTAAGTCAGCAAATGATTGGTCATGGGATGAGGGAGCATGTTATTATTGTGTGGTGAAAAACAAAAATAATTAAATTAGAAACATAAACACACGTGAGGGAGAGGTGGCCTCATTAATGAGGTGGCAAGCTGGTGAACGTCCAGATGACCTGATCCAAGGGCTGTGGCATCTTCTTCTTCAATGAAACCTTAAAAACTCAAACCCAGAATCCGGTGACCGGAGCTAGGGCTCCGGCACCTGAAAATGCAAGCTACGAACAAAACTTAATAAAAATAAATGAAACTCTCCAGATCCAATAATTCAACCACGTTGATTTCAAATATGCACTTAGATTTTACAATGGATCACAAAATAAACTGGATCGAAGACAAACAACTTTCACCATGAAACTTTAAATCATCAATACATCCTCAATAATGCATCATTTTCAAATCTAAAACGTGCAGTGTAATCAGCATACTTCATAGATCAAAATGCACACATTTATTTTCACTTTCAGATCCAAAGGATTTTGAGCTTACCTGAGACTTGCAGATGCTCTAAAACTCCAAGAAAATGCTCCTACAGCTGCAGATCCACTTACTTTGACCTCCTCTTGCAAAATAAATGCAAGATGGAGCTTGAGAGAAGCTGGATCTTGGAATCCGAAAGCTCTTGCTCTTGAATGGCACTTCTATGATTCTTCACTCTCAGCTTGAAAGAGTGTGTGCAATGTGATCCTTAGAGCTCAAGGATGAAGAATATGTGAGGAGATTGTGAAGAGAGTGCTTGAGGAAAGAGTTTAGAAGGGAAATGAAATTGAGCAAGAAAGTGTGGATCTGAAAAATGGGAGAGCCTCTACACGAATTTAGGGCATGATTTTCTTTTATATGCTTAGTATTCACACCTGACTAGGGTTTTTGCACCAAGGGTGGCATGGAGAGTGTGATTGAGTTGAATTGGCCAATTTGCATGAAAAGTGTGACTGCCTCATTCACACGTGCAAATTCTCCTTCAAGTGATCAATCTGACATCAATCCATCCCTTGATTTGTTTTGAAGCAATCATGACCTTTGATCATAAGTGTAACATGCCTTTTTGGTGATTTTGATATTTTGCCTCTTATGTGGTGTGTTTCTTCTCATGCACGAAACTGGTACTATCTTTGGAGCAAATCACTTCTTATGCAATGCTTTGTAATTTTGTGATCATACTTGGCCCATACCAACACTCAAAAATAAGTTTCATGTGGTTTTGCATTTGTGGAACCTTGGAATTTCATGTCATGCCCTAGTTTTACACCAATTTTCGAGGGCCTTATCTCTTTAACCATGAGGGCTACAAAAATTCTCTTGTACTTTTTGAAAACGGGAGGCTTTAATCTTCAACTTTCATGTTTGGCTTTGGTTCATTTGAAACTTTTTTCATCAAGTTATGCTTACTTGAAAATTAGGGCAAAAACTTACTAAAAATGGAATTTTTCAAGACCAAGCATATGCCAATTTATCAAAACACCTCAAAACCTCATGATTCTTGATCTTTGACCTTGCCAAACCTCTTATAAGGTTATAAGAACATCCCTTGGCTAGAAAAATGGGGTTGGACCCCTTGAAATCTCACAGTTGACTTTCAGAATGTATAGTTGACCAATTTCTTCATTTACAAGCAACTAAAGAAATACTTGACTTCCACAAGGAATTTTCTCACCAAATTTCATCCCTAGGATCCTCTTAACATATAAGAGACTTTTCCCAAATGAAATGGCCAAAGTCATAAGGTTTTCATGCTTGAAACTCAAACCCTAATTTGGGATCATTGTGTAGGAGCTTTGACCTAGCTTAGATTCCCTGATGATCTTCCAACCTTCTGAGCTTTTGTAAATGAACTTGAACTTGTGAATGCAACATAGACTCCTCATAGGACTTGGAAAAATCCATTGGGCCCCTTGTCATAGCTTGTGATGCCTCAAAACCCTCCACAGATTATCATATGCCTGATGCTAGGTCATGAGAATGTTATGCCTCATCTTTCCATGCTAAGATGCCAAGAATATGATATGTTCATGATGAATATGATATGATATGATGCTTAAAACGAAGAGGGAAAATTTGGGGTGTTACAGCTGCCCCTATTCAAACAACTGTTAATCAGAAAAGGACGGTAGCACGGGCTATCGACCGTTCAAGATAAACTGTGGTTGAATACCAAGAAACCTGAAATTTGCACTCTGATGGAATGCAAAAACTAGGAAATAAACCCAAACAAATGACGCTTTGGTGACTGAAGTGGAGAGAAAGCAGACGAGCTCCTTGAAACTGTTATTTGGAATCAAAATACTTTGACAGACGAGTCTTCTTCAAACAATCCTGTTACGCCAGGAACTGGACATACGAGTCCTCACCTACTTTGCAAAACATATGACTTGAGACAGACGAATCTCCTTCGAATAAACCTGTTATGCCAGGATCGGTGATGCACTTAAGTCTGTGGGATAGACATGCATAAACAAGGTAGATGAACCCTCCTCATATATTATCCGTGGATATATAGTTTAAGACAGACGAGCCTTCTTTGAGCGAACCTGTTACGCCAGGTGCAACATTAATGATTGGTACTTGAGACAGACGAATCTACTTCGGATAATCCTGTTACGCCAGGAAAGGTGACCATTTTGACATTTATTCCCACAGTCAGGATTTCAAACCTCTTCAACACAGACGAGTATTGGATGATCATCAAGAGAACACAAACGAGTGCCATAAGTCAATAATACATACGAATATCAGACGATGATCTAAGAAACACAGACGAGCACTTCAAGCAATGATACAGACGAATATCAGCCACTGGTACAGACGAATACCAGAAATTCGAACACAGACGAGCATTTGGAGTAGCAATACCGACGAGTACCAGGGTAATTATCAAATCAACATATGCGGATATAAGCTAACACAGACTAGTGTAAGGGATGATACAGACGAGTATCCAATCAATGCAGACGAACTTCAAACAAATAACAAACACAGACGAGTGCTGGGGAGTGCAAACGAGCAACAAGCAAATATCAAACACAGACGAGTGTTGGGCAGTGCAGACGAGAAACAACAAATATCAAACACAGACGAGTGTTGGGAAGTGCAGACGAGCAACAGCAAATATCAAACACAGATGAGTGTTGAGAAGTGCAGACGTGCAACAACAATTACAACCACGGGCAACTGCTAGGGAAAGCAAACGAGCAATATCAAAGTGATAACACAGACGAGTGTTGAGAAATGCAGACGAGCGACAATAAAGTATGAACACAGACGAGTGTTGGAGAATACTTCCATGATGGTTGTATCTCAATCATGGAATTCTGTGGGGGAAATGACGATCTTTCAGCACGGCTGGGGAGATGCTTCTTCAAATATCCTTTGTTAGTGAAAAGAGTTTTGACAGATAAACTCTGTGGGGAATGAGCCTCCCACTGCTTTCTGGGCATACTCCACTAGGGAAAATAAACTGCTTGGGGATCCCACCTACCATGCCTTAGCTGAGGAAAATTCTATTTGAGAGAATGTGACGCCATCCTGCGAAACCTACAACAACAGAAAACATATATGTGCCCCGGGGACTTGCATGGTATGATCTGTTCATCCATCGTCACCCGACACTCAAAGAGGATTTCAAATGTTTCCATGCAGTGTCATTTTTCTTTTTATAAAACAAATCACCATGCTTTGAATGCAATGCTATTTTTGCCAAAAACTCAAGACATTTTGCAAACAAACATAAACACAACACAGCTTTTTGACTGAATATTCTTTTATTGAAAGGCCTCTGAATAGGCAAAGTTTTACATCAGGAAGCAACCACCTGGAAAGAGGTAGCTACCATAAACTTGAGAAAATAAACTATCCTAATGGCAACGGGCACGAAATCCCAATGAGTTTCCTTCTTATTATGACCAGCATGTCTTCAAAACTCTCCATTCTTGCCTTTGCTTTCTAAGAAGATGAGGGGACTGATTCCTATCCTTCTGATATTGTCAGGTTGTATGAAACGATGATTTGGCTTAGATTACTCGGATCGCAGTTGTTCGCTTATTCCCTTGTTTTGCGTGGATCGCCCTTTCGGGTTTTCAATCCACCGGGATACCCTTTTTTGCCTGAGCTGTCCGATGTGGCTTTTCAACTCAGCGGGTGTGCATTTTTTTTTTATTTTCCCTAACTTTTGCTCGAGCTTTTTATTTTGTTTTTAGCTCACTGGGATGCCATTTTCTTTCCTGGACTTTAATTCTGTTTTTGTGTCTAGCGGGTCTATTTATGCGAAGTATTTTTTAACTGCGTCCGAGTTAACAGGGGATTGGAAATCTTCTCCATCCATAGTGGTGAGCATCGGTGCTCCTCCTGAGAAAACTTTCTTCACTATGAATGGTCCTTCGTAGTTTGGGGTCCACTTGCCCCTGTGATCTAAACCTGGAGGGACAATCCTCTTGAGCACAAGCTCTCCTATTTGATACTCCCGAGTACGTACTCGTTGGTCGAATGCTCGCTTCATTCTCCTCTGATAAAGCTGACCATGACAGATAGCCGCCAATCTCTTTTCCTCAATTATATATAGCTGATTGTATCGAGCACGCACCCATTCAGCCTCATCAAGCTTCACATCCATCATCACACGCAATGAAGTAATTTCCACTTCAACAGGCAAGACTTCCTCCATACCATATACCAATGAGAAGGGAGTTTCCCCAGTTGACGTCCTGACTGACGTTCGGTATCCATGCAGCGCAAACGGTAACATCTCATGCCAATCTTTGTAAGTGACAACCATCTTTTGCACAATCTTCTTGATATTCTTATTTGCCGCCTCTACCGCACCATTCATCCTTAGTCGGTAAGGAGAAGAATTGTGATGCTGGATCTTGAAGTCTCGACACAACTCTGCCATCATCTTGTTGTTTAAGTTAGAACCATTGTCAGTGATGATTCTTTCGGGCACTCCGTATCTGCAAATGATGTCTCTTTTCAAAAATCTGGCTACCACTTGACGAGTGACATTGGCGTAAGATGATGCTTTAACCCACTTAGTGAAGTAATCAATCGCGACCAAGATGAAGCGATGACCATTTGAAGCAGTAGGTTCTATTTTCCCGATCATGTCAATGCCCCACATAGAAAAGGGCCAAGGAGATGACATGACGTTAAGCGGGCTTGGAGGAACATGCACCTTGTCTGCATGTATCTGGCACTTGTGGGACTTACGAGCGTATGAACAACAGTCTGCATCCATTGTCATCCAATAATACCCCGATCTTAACAACTTCTTTGCCATAGCATGCCCTCCTGCATGAGTACCGAAAGATCCCTCGTGAACTTCCTGCATTAACAGGCTTGCTTCGTGTCTATCCACGCATCTGAGCAAGACCATGTCAAAGTTTCTCTTGTAAAAAACCCCGTCTGTATTCAAGAAGAAACTAGCAGCAAGTCGCCTCAAGGTCTTCTTGTCATTGGAAGATGCCCCAGCTGGGTATTCTTGCTTTTCCCGGAATAGCTTGATATCAAAGTACCACGGTTTCTCATCAGACACTGCATCTACAGAGAAAACATAAGCGGGTGCGTCAAGCCTGGAAATGTCGATCCTGGGCACATAATTCCAACACAAGACTTTGATAGACGAAGAAAGAGTAGCCAATGCGTCGGAAAATTGATTCTCATCACGTGGTATGTACTGAAGTTTAACTGTTGTGAAGAACGTCAACAGTTTTCTGGCATAATCCCTGTAAGGAATTAGATGTTCTTGATGCGTATACCACTTGTCGGTAACCTGGTTAATGACGAGGGCTTAATCTCCGAATATATCGAGGGTCTTAATCCGAAGATTAATTGCCTCCTCTATTCCCATTATGCATGCCTCGTATTCCGCTTCATTGTTGGTGCAGCCAAAAGTAATTCTGGCAGCGAAGGGAAAGTGAACACCTTCGGGAATGATAAGAACAGCACCAACTCCACGTCCGTTGATATTGACTGCCCCATCAAACATCAACTTCCATTTGGATTCAGGGTCTGTCCCCTCCTCCGGAAGTGGTTCCTCGCAATCATTTGCTTTGAGGTACATGATGTCCTCATCAGGGAAATCAAACTTCATTGGCTTATAGTTGTCTTCAAGAGGTTGTTGTGCAAGGTAATCGGACAATACACTTCCCTTGATGGCTTTCTGAGAAGTATACTGTATGTCATATTCTGTTAAGATCATTTTCCACCTAGCAACCCTCCCGGTTAACGCTGGTTTCTCAAAGATATACTTGATAGGATCCATTTTGGAAATTAGCAGTGTGGTATGAGTCAACATGTACTGTCTCAGTCGGCGAGCAACCCATACCAAAGCGCAACAAGTTTTCACGAGCAGTGAGTAACGGGATTCACAGTCGGTAAAATTTTTGCTAAGGTAATAAATAGCGTACTCTTTTCGACCAGACTCGTCATGTTGGCCTAGAACACACCCCATTGACCCTTCTAGCACAGTCAAGTACATGATAAGCGGCCGTCCTGGAACTGGAGGCATTAGAATCGGAGGTGTCTGCAAATATTCTTTTATCTTGTCAAAAGCTCTTTGGCAGTTCTCATTCCACCTGACCGTTTGCTCTTTTCTTAGCAATTTGAATATTGGCTCGCACGTGGCAGTTAGATGAGATATGAACCGTGAAATGTAGTTCAACCTCCCTAAAAACCCGCACACTTCTTTTTCTGTTTTCGGTGCAGGCATATCTTGAATTGCTTTTACTTTTGCAGGATCTACCTCGATTCCTTTCTGACTAACAATGAAACCCAGCAGTTTCCTGGAACGCACTCCGAAAGTGCACTTGTTTGGGTTCAACCTCAGCTTATATTTTATCAGTCTATCAAACAGCTTCTTGAGGTTGACCAGATGCTCTTCTTCGTCTTTGGACTTAGCAATCATATCGTCCACATAGCATTCAATCTCCTTGTGTATCATGTCGTGGAACAATGTGACCATAGCCCGCTGATATGTTGCCCCGGCATTCTTCAAACCAAAGGGCATGACCTTGTAGCAAGAATGTATCCCACGGGGTAATGAACGTTGTTTTCTCCATGTCTTCCGGCGCCATTTTGATCTGATTATACCCGGAGAAGCCATCCATGAAGGAAAATACCGAGAATTGAGCAGTATTATCTACCAACACATCAATGTGAGGTAATGGAAAGTCATCTTTTGGGCTCGCTCTATTTAAATCCCGGTAATCAACGCACATCCGGACCTTGTCGTCCCTCTTTGGTACAGGTACAATGTTAGCTACCCAAGGTGGGTAACTAGTTACAACAAGGAATCCGGCATCCCATTGCTTCTAAACTTCCTCCTTGATCTTCATCGCCATGTCAGGACGAGTTCTTCTCAACTTTTGTTTCACAGGAGGACAGTCTTCTCTCAATGGTAGCTTATGCACCACAATGTCGGTATCCAACCCTGGCATATCTTGATACGACCAGGCGAAGATATCCACATATTCACGCAGCATACCAATCAACTCTTTCTTTACTTCGGCCTGCAGACTGGCCCCAATCTTGATCTCTTTCTTCACATCTTCAGTGCCGATGTTGATGATCTCAATTTCTTCCTGATGAGGCTGAATAACCCGTTCCTCTTGTTTCAACAACCTCACCAATTCTTCAGGGAGTTCACAGTCTTCCTCAACCCCTTCATCAGCTTGGTAGATAGGATTGTCAAAGTCATACGTGGTCATAGCAGGAACGTTATCAATGAAATCCAGATGATCAACACTGCACAGATGATGTGCTGATTTCAGAATCTGCTTATTTCTCAAAAGAGACGAAAACACAAAAACAAAAAGGAAAAATACATTGCCATTTTTTATATTTTTTGTGAAAAATTTAAAACGAAAGGAATAGAACACAATTTGTCTGAAAATGTCCTTTATTTCATGGTAAAATGAGTGCATAACAAACATGGTGTCCCATACAATGGATCCTTGTACCTCGGGCAAAGTGAAGGATTGACAATGCAGCGTGATAATAAAAGGAAACAAATAAATTACTCTGATTGCCAGGTAACTTGGACGATGTCTTCAGCAGACCAGTTCTTCAGCTCCTCTCCGGGCGCACACAGATGAATCCAGTTGTCCCAGTCACCATCCTTGTCTCCCTCTTCATTAGTTGCACAAATATGGTTGCAGTCGAGCATCCCAGCGCTTGTAAAAGTAATAGCTTTCCCACTCCGAGGCCAGTTAGATCCACCAGGCTGATAACCCAAACCAAACTTATCATCTTTCTTCTCTAATTCCAGTAATTTTCCCCAGCCTTGGGCGCTTCCTGACTGAACCACTTCCTTCGCCTGCTTGTAGGAGTGAATGGAAGTACCTTCTTTCTCACTGTTCTTCTCTACTGGAGTCAAAATGCTGACATTAACCGCTTCGAAGGCCTGACACAGAGTCTCATGGATCTCTCCGTCCATCTCCACATATTTGAAAGTTGATAAGTGGCTCACAAAGATGTCTTCCTCCCTGCACACGGTGATTACTTGGCCATCAACCACGTACTTGAGCTTTTGATGCAGAGTGGAAGTTACAGCTCCGGCAGCATGAATCCATGGACGTCCCAACAAGCAACTGTACGCGGGCTGAATGTCCATGACGTAGAAGGTGCTTTTGAATACTTGAGACCCTATTTTTACAGGTAACTCAACTTCTCCAAACACTGACCTTCTGGACCCATCAAAAGCTTTAACTATCAAATCACTGGGTCTTAAGACGATACCATCAACATTAAGCTTCATCAATACTTTCTTCGAGAGTACATTAAGAGAAGAGCCGGTGTCAACCACGACATGCGACAAAATAACACCCTTGCACCCCATAGTAATATGCAGTGCTTTGTTATGGTTACGGCCCTCTGAAGTAAGGTCTCTATCTGTAAAGCCCAACCTGTGGCTTGCATTCACACTGCCCACTACAGCTTCCAATTGATTAACATTTATTTCTTGAGGAACATAGGCCATCTGCAACACTTTCAACAAGGCTTCTCTATGTGCTGGAAAACACATCAGCAAAGACAGAATTGATATTTTGGACGGCGTCTGGTTCAACTGTTCGACCACCTTATAATCACTCTTTTTAATTATTCGCATAAATTCCTCCACTTCCTTCTCAAAGGTCCCCTGTCCAGCAGCAGGAGTTGTCGTTTCTTCAGTCGCTGTTTGCTTTCCTTTAGCCTTTGCCGAAGCCTCAGCCTCAGGATCTCCTCTCAGAACTGGGGGAGCGAATAGACGACCACTTCTCGTAAAACCTCCAACCCCTCCGACGTTCACTACAGTCGGGTCAATAGCTACTGACTTACTCTCCACTTTCTGTCCTTCCATGTACACATCTGAGCCGTAATGCCATGAGATGGCTTTATCATCTGTATAAGGAACAGGCCCAGGAACAGTGATATTCATAGGACTGACTTCAGGAGCATAAATGGTCACAGGTTCTCTTCTAGCAGGCATCTCAGCTGGATCATAAAAGATGGTTATAGTGGACACACAATCACCCTTATCAACTTTATCAAACTACAATGATCCTTCATCAATCAGATTCTGCAACCCCATCTTCAGGTCTTCACAACCATTCACTTAATTCACACACCCTACACAATCAGAACTGCATTCCGGAAACACTTGTCCTTTCAACAACCTCTCCTTCACTACCAACAGCAGAGTCTTCACCTCTTCTATACTTAGGATCAAACTTAACTTCTCACCACTATCAACAGCATTTATTCTAGCCCCTCCGTGGTTCGGAATAGGGTTTGAAGTAACATTCGGCGGTGGTGCGAAGTTAATCACCTTGGAGTCGATCAAATCTTGAACTTTATGTTGTAGCGCCCTGCACTTCTCAGTTGAGTGCCCAGGTGCCCCTGAATGGAAAGCGCATCTAGCATTTGCATCGTACCCCACCGGAAGCTCTCCAGGTGGTGGTGGTGCCAAAGTCCTCAGTTGTATCAAATTCAGGTCTAGCAACCTCTGCAGCAATGCAGTATATGTCATGGGAATTGCCTCAAGCACCCTATTAGCCGGACGAGATTGTCTTGGCTGATAAGGTCTTTGTTAATAGTTGTTACATCGCGGCTATTGTTATTGCTGTTGTTGAGGTTGAGTTTGTACCTGATGTATAGGGCTGGAAGGGATAGTGACAGCTGCCACTTGCTCATATGATCTTCTATATCCTCGGCCCCGTCCTCGGCCAAACACAGCATTGGTTTCACCTTCCCTTATTCTTGGGGGTCCGCTGAAAGCCTTTCTTACTCCACTCGAGCTGCTTGCACTTGTATCCTGAATCTTTCCCATCTTTAACAAAGTCTCGACCCTCTCCCCAGCAATTACTATATTATTGAACTTGGTATCCGAACAAGACGCCAATCTTTCGATAAACACTCCTTGCAATGTTCCCATGAACATATCAGCCATCTCGTTCTCCAGCAATGGTGGTTGTACTCTGGCAGCGAGTTGACGCCACCTTTGAGCATATTCTTTAAATCCCTCCTTAGCAGTTTGAGACATGTTTTGCAGTTGAGTGCGATTTGGAGCCATGTCCAAATTGTATTGGTATTGCTTCACGAAAGCCTCTGCCAGGTCCTTCCAGCTCTTAACATTGACTCTACTTAGCTTCATATACCATTCCAAGGAGGCCCCAACCAGGCTGTCCTGGAAATAGTACATCCATAGTTTTTCATCATTAGTTGGGCAGCAATCCTTCCTACAAAGGACTGAAGGTGAGTCTTTGGACATGCTGTGCCGTTGTACTTCTCGAAAGTTGGGACCTTGAACTTGTAAGGGATTCTAACCCCTAGAACCAAGCCCAAGTCAGTAATGTCGAACCCCAAAGAGTTCTGGGATTGAATGGCCTTGATCTGTTCAGCCATCTCCTCAAATTTCCTGTTCATTTCAGCCCCCTGGCCTTCAGTTTCGTCCAGCAACGTAAATTGTTCGTCTTGACCGTCCATCTGTACATTGTTCAGTCCATCATTGATAATGGTAACCCCTGGTTGTGTTACAGGGATTTCAACCTGACGGGCGCCCGCACCGTTACGATTACCTCCATCAGTAGTATCGTTGTTCCTGGCTTGACTATTTTCAACCAACTCACGCAGATGTTCCTGATTCTGACCCATTCCTGCCATAAGGGTCATAAAATTATCCATCCTCAGTCTCAAGTCAGCTAAATCAGCCTGCATTTGATCCATGACTCTTTCTCTATTGACTCTGGTGGGATATCTGTGTATGACTGGCTATTCTCAAACTTTCCTGGGAGCTATAGTGCCTGAAACAGAAAAGACGTTAGGAACTGGTGTCCATACCTGCAAAACAAGAAAACAAGTGATATGTATACAATGCAATTGTTTATGCTTTCAATCCCAGGTTATTCATGCCCCGGTTCCGGTATTTAGCAAAAAAAAACAGATGGATAGTGATCCTCGACTTTCAGAAACCTCCGCATGGAAACCACATTCAAACCACAACAGCAGGCACAGAAAAATGGTGAACTGAAAAAACTGCATAACATAAATCAGCCTATTAGGCACAAATAACAGAATTCCCCGTAGGGTACAAATTTCTAAGAAGAAAAACAAACAACCAGGATTCCTATAACATGTCTGTAGGTAATCCCAATACAAGGGAAACAAACTAAGAAGCAAGACCACTTCCTGAGGACCCTGAACCTCCCTCACTAAGTACCAACTCACACCTAGCCTTCTTGACTCCAGCCATCAACTTGAGGTCTTCAATCTCTTTACGTGTTGCTTCTAAGGCTTGCTGACTATCTGCTAACTGCTGAGTCTTCTCCCTTCGAATCTGGTGGGCTTATTCCACTTCTTCCTTCTTGAAAGTCATTTGCACTTCGAAAAACTCTTCTTTTTCTTTATATCTCTTCAACTCCTGTTCTCCCTGGCCTTGCAACCAGACAATAGACTGACGAGCTTCCTTGAGAGTCTTCAAATTCTTATTTCGTTCTACTTCTCTTTTGGATTCCATCAGACCTAGTCTTTGAAAGTGAGCTTCCTTTCCAGCAAACTCTTTCTCTTTAGCCTCCAAGGTGATCTGCATATTCAACAATTTCTCTTCAGCTTCATTCTTGGCCCGGTTAGCAAGATGGTATAAATTAACCATTTCAGTGTTCTCCACCCTGACTTCATGCAGCTGGGCTTCCAACTTCTTGAACTCTTCTAAAGACACAGTATCATTAGACTCAACAGCTAGAGGAACTGGAGGTGAGAATGGCAGCAATACCCTTCTGGCTCTGTCTTTCAACCAAGCTTCATACTCCGGGAAGGTCTGATTGTTGCACTTTCCAAAGCTAGCTATCCCTTCTCCCTTGATGCACTTCCAAGCTCCAGCAGCTTTCCTTACTAAAGGCATATTGTCCTTTACCGGGAAGTAGAAAATAGGGGTCAACTTCAATTCTTCTGGTACCTCTCTCAAGGCATATCCCAACTGTCTTCTCAACAAGATCAGGTTGTAATTGATCCCTTCAGTCACTCCCAATAAAGGCACACTAAGATAGCTCCCACAGCTAGTGATGAAACGTGCATCTTGAAGGCTCTGAGTAATCCACCTGACATCCTTGGCAAGCAATTTTTCCAACTTCTGAGCCTATACTAAGGTATGGTCACTAAACACTCCAGTACTAGGCAAGTGCCTCATGAACCACATATGAAATAAAGGAGCGCAACAACGAACTAAACCTCCCATTTTCTTCTCAGTCTTGTAGTGCACCGAGTAATACAAATCTCCGAGCAGCGTAGGCACAGGATTCTTCAGCAAGAAGAGATGTATGGCATTCATATCTATGAACTTCTGCATATCTGTAAACAAAGCAATGCCATAGATAGAAAGAGCCAAGATAGCACAGACAGAATCCCACTCCTCCTCAACAACCAACTCTTCCACCTTCTTTACTAAAGCCTCTAAAGAGAACCCAGATACACCTCTCTTAATGATAGTCATAGAATTCATAGCAGAAGTGCTCAAATAAAGAGCTTTGGCAATAGCTTCAGGTGCAGGTCTACCCATCTCAACATTGAACGAAATCTGGTCTCGAACAGGAACTCCCAAGATCAAAGCATACTCCTCCAGCAAAAGACCTAACTGGAAATCAGGAAAAGTGAAACATCAAAACTGAGGATCATAGTACTGTAGCAGGGTGTGAATGGCACTTTTCTCAGAAGGATCTAACTCTGCCACCACATCCAGAATACTCCCATAAGCCTTCCTGAACCTCTCTACATGATTGGGTGTGATCAGCTTCACCATCTTCTTTAACAGGCCAACCTTAGCGTCGAAAAACTTGAAATGAATATTCTGCTTGCGAGGATCTTCCATCTCTGAACAGGATACCGGAACCGGAAGCAAAGATATGAACCTGTGAATGAAAACAAAACATGATTAATGATGAAATGATGCAATGCAAATGCAAAGACATATGATCAATCTGGGACTATCTGGAATCTGGATGCCAAAGCCAAGTGATCAGAAACCCAAATCTTCTGGATAACAACCCACAAACACTCAGATAATCTCAGATACACCCAATCAAGAACAAGATAAACTCAAGAACTCTGGAACCAAAGTAACTGTATCAAAACATAAAACTGCACTGGTAACAAGGGTATGATGAGGTCAAAGGTTCCTGCAAACCTGTAAACCCATCCCCAATCTCACAGGTGTGCTCCAGTTCAAACATCACAGACTCTCAAAGCCAAATAGCAATAATACTTTCACCATTTCCGAGAAATGGCTCATGGCCAAATCAGGGAATCGGTTTGGCATTATATACTACGCAGGGAGGCCTCAACTGAGTCTGGGAAAAACAAGCATCCCTTATAAGTTCCCCAGCTTCGAGCGCTGAAATCGAGAAACAATAGTACATTCAGCCCGTAGGATACAGTACTAATGTCATACGACCAGATGCTTTGACTGAGTTCCTATAAGAGAACCAGGCCATCCTATGCGAGTCCCCAGTGGACCCTCGGGTGCGAATGGGTTTGCCACAAAATGTGGTCTGCCACTGCCACCACTGGAGAGGGTTGTTTCCACAAAGGTTCTCAATGATCGGTCCCCAGATGCACATAACTATCAAGGTCCTATCCCGAAGTGGAGGAAATCCCCACACAAGATATTTCCAAGACGGTCGCAATCTGGGCGTGAAACACATCGCCACTCATCATGTCACATGTGAGTACAATATGTCCACTCTAATCCTATAGTGCACTCAAGCCGGGTACTTGGCTCATCTCTCAGAAACAGTATCACCCGAGCCCACCAAACAGAAAACCAGTCCAGACGGTCCAATATGATATATATGATGCGGAAAATAAATACTGAAAACTGTAGATAAAGCTGTAAATAAAATTGTAAATAAACAACAGTGAAATACAACACACAACAGCAAAAAGACAACACCCAAAGAAACAGAAGCACACAAGCGCTAGGATAGACTCTCAAGGGAACCAGAGATTCTCTGGTTAGGAAGTTCCCCAGCAGAGTCGCCAGCTGTCGCTCCCCGGATTTCCATCCTGGTACAAACGCGAAAGTGGCGCGGAAAAGAATAGAGTCGCCAGCCAGGCATTTTTCTCCCGAAGGAACGGGAATGGTAATGCTGCACAAACCAGAAGAAAAGAAAAGGAAGGACACGGGTGTAACACGGTGGGAGAACTGACTTTAGTTAAATGTTGCGGATAGCAAGAGTCGCCACCGACTTTTATTTTATCCAAAAGGAAAGGGCATAAAAGAACAGGAAAGACCTTAAAAAGATTTTTGAGTTCGAGGGGTAGGTTATACAAAGGGAAGGTGTTAGCACCCTTTATATCCATGGTTATCCATGGGCTCTTAGTTACTTAGCTCACTTTAAACTGTTTTGAGAAGTGTAGTGTGTGATTAAAAATTTTCTTAAGTACTTTATAATAATCCTTGTATGGATGTATATAAAGACTTTGTTTTGAAAATTTGTTTGACATGTGAAGTGTAAAATGTATTTTTGAAGAAAAGTGAGCAAGTATTTAAGAGGAACCTACCCTAAATTAAATCTTTACTGTTCTTAAATGTTCATTCAATGGTAAGACTATCCCTATTATTAAGGAATAGGTAGTCCTTACCTTGGATTTTATAAGGGACATGTGAAGGGACATCTGTGTTTAGGCAACTGTAAGGTGTCTTAGCAATACAAAGGGACTTATCATCTTTTATTCGAAAGGACAAGATCATTTACCGTAGGCAACATCGAAGGTACTTGATCTTACAATCATAAAAGGGACTTGATGATATTTTATGAAAAGGGACTTTGCTTTAAGACACATTACTTGACCTTATAGTTAGGCAACATGAGGGATAACCTTAGAAAGTGAGAGATGGCGATCAAAGATCGACTTACGTGTGTGAGTGTCCATATTCATATATTTATCTTATTAAATTAGTGATTCTAAATTAATTTTATAGCACAAACATGTTATCACTCCCTATAGTTACTAACCATGGCAATATAAATATTTATGAATAATAAAAAATAAACCTACGATTATTACAAGGCTTTTGCAATTACATTATAATATGAATAATAAATATATAGAGAAATTATAATTAAACGATTAATAATAACATAATTATAAGAGGAAGAGGTTAGCACAATTAAACAAAAATATATACAATTTAAGAGAATATTTTTTAAATTAAACAAATAATTTTTAAGAATTTTTAAGAAGAAAATAAAGTAATTAGAATAATAATAAACAATTATAATAATAATTAGAGTATAAAAAACATTAAAGTTAACAAGAATTAGGGTTAGGGTTAGAGAAAATTAGGGTTTTAGAAATTAGGGTTTTAAAAATTAGGGTTACATATTTTAGAAAATAAAATTAGGGTTTACCTATTTAGAATATTAATCAATTTATTTACAAATATTTTAGAAACATAAAATTTGAATTAAAAAAAAATTATAAAGAAAATCAATGATCTTTATTTGTTAGAGAAAAGTTTAAATAATATTAATAATGTTAATTATGTTTAAATAATATTAATAATATTAATTATATTAAAACATATAAAAATAGTGAAATAATAAATAAATAAAAAGAGGTCAAACTTACCTGCTGGAGCCTGGGGTTGAACCCAGGTCTCCCAGCCTCCATCACCAGCATCCAACCAACTAAGCTGCATGTGCAGCGTGTCCATAGGATGAGCTTTAATAATAATATAATAAACCTATTAAAACAAAGGAATTTTGAGCAAAAAATGAATAACCTAGGGATCGAACCCTGGTCATTAGCCTCAGAGGCGCTTATCCAAAACCAGCTGAGCTACGTGCTCGTTTTGATATTATAACAGCACCAATTGTTTATGAGGCTAAATGAAAATTCAAATCTTTCAACCGCGCCAAAAGGATCGTCTTCTTCCTTGAATTCGCAGGTGTACCTGCGAATTTCCCTGCGAAGCTACTTGCGAATTTTCCTGCGTATGATAACCTGCAATTTCTCAAATACCAATCAAACAGCAAAATTTCTTTAAATTAGTTAGTGCAATGCAATCCTTGAGGTCCATACAATATAACCATGTCCTCTAAACTCATTTATATGTAGTAAATCGTAAAACCCTAAGTGAGGTCCGTAAACCCTAACTATGGCATAATTCGATTCAGTCCATGAAACTCCAATTCAATTGTCCATAAAGCTTCACCACATCAAAACAAATCAAATTAGAAGGTCAAAATTAACAAATAGTAAACGAATTAATGGAATCGAAAACAAGTTATATGTGACATAAAACCGATTCGGTTTGAGCAATTCATGGTGTTAGAGATGATGTGAATGATGCAATGATGTTCAATGATCATCAAGGAAGGGATTGGTGCCCTTAGTTCACCTGAAAAGCCACGAAATTTCAGAATCCGAATTTCAATTTCTTTGATGAATTTTGAAGTTTGAAACTTGTCCTTGAGGCTGTTAATCCCTCTCTAAGGCTTGGCTTAATGTTGTATATATATCATATAATGAAATTAGGTCAAGAAACCAACCAATCCTTTGGACTTTTGGACCTTATGAGATTGAAAAAGATTTGTCATTAAAACTTGAATTTCTTTGATCTTACCTTACTATATTTGTATGATCTGAAGTTATATGGTACCAATCACCTTTAAATGAACATTAAGACCTTCTAGAATCAAAATCTCTTTCAAATATATGACTTTCATATTTTATTTTAATTTAATTTGTATTTTAATGAATAAAATTCAAATAAATATTAAATAAAATGTAAAAAATCAGAAAAGGTGTGGGTTGGGTCGTGCTTGGTGATATTGTAAAGATTGGATGGCAATTTGGTGGGCTCATTTAGCAAAAATTGGTTTTAAGGCCTTATTTGCTTCATAAACTTCCCAAAAATTTCCCAACTTTGCAAGGGAACAAATCCTTCAATTTTAATGCTATGAAGGTGTTCTTGGACATTTTAGAAATCTTAGCAAGTCCTCTAACTAACCTCTTTGGTCTCATGTCCATATATTTTACCATTCTCAAGTTATGCTCTTTGGAAGATGTTGACTTTTTGTTGACTTTTAAAAGGACCTATAATGTCTTAGCTCATACCTTCCAAATGAAGCATTTTTGGGTTTGGCTTGTGAGACACAAAGTTGTAGAGAATTCAATTTCCTTCAAAATGAGATTTGGATGGAAAATTTTTGATGAAGCGTGTGAAAGTTATGGCTAGTCAAAGTTCAGTTGACTTTTCCTGTGAAAACCCTAATTTAGAAACTCTTGAATCTTGATGATCTGAAATCTCCTTGATGAATCATGATCAACCCTTGATCAAATGATGAATTTTACTTCATATACTTGATGTTGGCAAAAAAGCATGAAGTTTTACTTTGGTTTGACCACAGTTGACTTCAGTTTGACTTTTTGACTGCCTTGACTGATTTTAGCCTATCTGATCATCTGACTGAGCAAATCTTTTGGGAAAGTCTTGAAACTTGACATGGGGATTCTTAAACACATATAGGATGCTATGAAGCTCACTTGAAGTCTTGGAAGTCCATTTAGCCTGATGAAAGTCAAATCCCTAGTTTAGGATGCCTTGCTTAGGAGGATGCATTGTCTGAGGGGATTGTCAAACTTTCTGACTAATTGTGAACCTTGTGAACCTTGTGAACCTCTTAGAACACAATGTCTTGTCCTGGGGAGGGAAAATTTTGGGGTGCAACAGCTGCCCCTGTTCAATTTTCTGAAACCTGAGGGGTTAGATTGGTATATGTGCCATTCGTGACCTGAAGGTTGAAGGGGATTGAACACAAAAGCCCAAAAATTTGCACTCGTCGGTGCGTAAAGTAAAGTTGATGATTAATTGTATATGCTTGAGTGGGCTTGAAGATGACACTTGGAAGAACTGGAGATGGGCTTATATATGCCATCCATAATATTAAGAGGTGATAATATCTTTATGCTGATATTGGATATCAGTACTAGGTCTTCGTATAGGTCGTTTCTGAATCGTTTATGCAACATGGTTTGAATTGTTGAATAGACCAGTAGAAATAAATCTTCGTGATGATTATCTTTTCTGGGAATATCCTGGATTAGGGAATGGATCTTCGTATAGATCGTTTGCCTACTCTCCAAGGACAAAAGAATATCAGGATTAATTCTTCTGAAAATATCTTGAACTAGGGAATGGATCTTTGTACAGATCGTTTGCCTACTATTCAAGAACAAATAGATTAAATCTTCTGAAAATGTCTTGGACTAGGGAATGGATCTTTATACAGACCGTTTGCCTAATATCCAAAGACAAAAAGAGTGTCAGGATTAAATCTCCTGAATATATCCTGGATTAGGGAATGGATCTTTGTACAGACCGTTTGCCTACTCTCCAAGGACAAAAGAGTGTCAGGATTAAATCTCCTGAATATATCCTGGATTAGGGAATGGATCTTCGTATAGACCGTTTGCCTACTATCCGAGGACAAAAAAGTGTCAGGATTAAGTTTCCTGAAAATATCCTGGATTAGGGAATGGATCTTTGTACAGATCGTTTGCCTACTCTCCGAGGACATCTTGAGTAATGTATAGATCATTTCTGACATGTTGTAGATTGTTGATGTTGTTTTATCTGCATATAACTATCCTGCAAAGAAAAGGTTAGTTTATGCAATATGTATGCATGCATGGCATGGTGCATCTAAGTAAATGTATTATGCATTATGGATGTGTATGTTATGGTATGATGTAAATGATGTATGTATCATGCAGCCTGAAGCGTCTGGATATCTTTGTATAACAAACTGTTGGCTAGGGAAAATAAATCCCAATTCGTTGCTGAAGAATATGAGGAACTCGTTCCTGTCTTGTTTGATAGTATAGTATTCATAACTTTCAGCCTTCGTTCGCCGTACTTCTATTGAAGGAATAAGTTCCTGAGTATCCTTACTGAGGATAAAAGAGATGGACATAAATTCAAGGGGAGATTTAACTCGAAGTATCTATAAAGATAGATTTGCCCTGTTGGGGATTTGTACTTATGGGGATGAACTGGCGAAGCTTCGTTGACTTCCTACCTTCGTTCGTCCTTAGTAAATACTATTACTGCATTTTATGCATTTCTGGTAAACATCAATCATATTCAAAAGCATACATTCATTCAAACACAACCAATGGACGTTTTCGCTTATGTAAATAGGGTAAAAGTAAATCTGGATTCAAAGATGAATTTTTATTTATATTACAAAGTGACCCATATATAGGCAAGTTTGTACAAGGAGACAGAAATCCTAGTAAGAGGAATTCGTCATGAAATTTTTTTACAAAACAAGGAAAATCAGCTATGTGAGAAATAATCCTTTTGAGTTTCAATTCTACTATTCCCATTATCTTCAAGTATCTCGTCTGCTGCTGTTGGGACGGAAACGATTGGATTGATCTTTATCTGTTCAAGCTTGAGTTAAGTAGCACAACTGGTTGGAATTACACAGGTGATCCAAACGAGACATAGTCATACGCTTTAATCCCTAACTTTTGCCTAGATTGCCCTTTCAGGTTTTCAATCCACCGGGATTCCCTTTTTTGCCTAAGCCGCCTTTTCAGGTTTTCGACTTGCCGGGTGTACATTTTATATATATATATATATATATATCCCTAATTTTTTCCCGAACCCTTTTGGTTCGCCGGGATGCCCTTATTTTTGCCTAGGCCAGTTAACCTAGCGGGTCTCTTTTTATGCGTAGTATTTTTTAACTATGTATGCGTTTATAGGCTGTGGAAAGTCTTCACCATCCATAGTAGTAAGCATCATGGCACCTCCTGAGAATACTGTTTTGACTACAAATGGTCCTTCATACGTAGGAGTCCATTTTCCCCTAGGATCACCCTGTGGTAGTATGATACGCTTGATTACCAAATCACCAACCTGATATACCTTTGGCTTAACCTTCTTATTAAAAGCTTTGATCATCCGTTTCTGGTACATCTGGCCATGACAAACAGCTGCCAGCCTTTTCTCATCAATCAAATTTATCTGGTCAAGTCGAGTCTGAATCCACTCATCTTCATCCAAGCCTGCATCCTTCATGATTCTTAAGGAAGGGATCTGAAATTCAATGGGCAGAACTGCTTCCATACCATAGACTAAGGAGAATGGGGTTGCCCCTGTTGAAGTGTGTACTGTAGTACGATAACCATGGAGAGCAAATGGTAACATCTCGTGCTAATCTTTATAAGTGACAGTCATCTTCTGTAGAATCTTCTTAATGTTCTTATTAGCAGCTTCTACTGCCCCATTCATCTTCGAATGATACGGAGAAGAGTTGTGATGCTTAATCTTGAACTGCGTGCAGAGATCAGTAATCATAGTATTGTTCAGATTAGAGCCATTGTCTGTGATAATCCTTTCAGGGATGCCATACCTGCAAATGAGATTATTCTTAATGAATCGAGCCACCACATTCTTAGTAACAGATGCAAATGAAGCTGCTTCCACCCACTTTGTAAAGTAATCAATAGCAACCAGGATGAAACGATGCCCATTAGAAGCAGTAGGCTTGATTTCACCAATCATATCTATGCCCCACATAGCAAAAGGACAAGGAGCAGTCAACACATTCAATGGAGCTGGAGGTATATGTACTTTATCAGCATAGATTTGACACTTGTGACATGTTCTGGAATGTTGATAGCAGAAAGCTTCCATGGTAGACCAATAGTAACATGCTCTCAATATCTTCTTTGCCATGGTATGACCACTAGAATGAGTGCCAAAGATCCCATCATGCATGTCTTCCATAATCTCTATTGCTTCCTTCTTATCCACACAACGAAGCAAAGTTAAATCATGATTGCGCTTGTACAAAATTCCATTACTCAAGAAGAACTTAGCAGAAAACCTCTTCAGAAACTTCTTATCTTTGACAGATGCCCCTTCAGGGAACTCCTGAGCTTCAAGATATCTTTTCACTTCATAGAAACAAGGCTTTTCCTCTCCCCCTTCAGTGTCAATCTCATTGCAGTATGCAGGCTTCTCAAATCTATCAATAGTAATCTTGGGAGCTTCATCATCCCAGGTAATCTCAAACATAGACGCCATGGTGGCTAATGAATCTGCCAACTGATTCTCTCCTCGTAGAATATGTCCAAAGGTAATCTCTTCAAAATATGGGATCAAAGACAACACATGCTCTCTGTAAGGAATAAGATTTTCATGCTTGGTATCCCAATCTCCTTTAATCTGACTAACTACCAGGGCTGAATCTCCATATACGTCCAGGAACTGAATCTTCATATCAATGGCAGCTTTGATACCCAGGATACATGCCTCATACTCAGCCATATTATTGGTACAATAGAAACAAAGTCTTGCAGTAATCGGGGTATGACAATGTTCAGGGGAAATGATCACAACACCAACACCATTACCAAGTGCATTAGAAGCCCCATCAAAACCCATAGTCCATCGGGATCCTTGTTCAGGTCCGTCATATTGTCCAGGTTCTTTGGTAATAATCATAATGTCTTCGTTAGGGAATTCAAAACTCATTGACTGATAATCATCCACTGCTTAATGAGCCAAATGATCAGCTACCACACTACCCTTAATGGCCTTCTGAGTAGTATACTGCATATCATATTTTGTTAAGATCATTTGCCATCTTGCTATTCATCCTGAGAGAGCAGGTTTCTCGAATATGTACTTGATTGGATCCATCTTTGAAATCAACAAGGTAGTATGAGTCAACATATATTGTCTTAGTCGGCGAGCAGCCCATGCCAAAGCGCAGCAAGTTTTCTCGAGCAGTGAGTATCTTGTTTCACAGTCGGTAAACTTTTTGCTAAGGTAGTATATTGCCTGCTCTTTTCGACCAGACTCGTCATGTTGCCCCAACACACACCCCATTGAGTTGTCTAATACTGTTAAGTACATAATCAAGGGTCTTCCGTCAACTGGTGGCATCAAAATTGGAGGTTCTAGAAGATATCTCTTGATTTCATCAAAGGTTGTCTGGCACTCATCATTCCACTCCATTACCTGATCTTTCTTCAACAACTTGAAGATTGGCTCACAGGTAGCAGTTAATTGGGAAATAAATCTTGCAATGTAATTCAATCGTCCCAAGAAACCTCTAACTTCCTTCTCAGTATGGGGAGCTGGCATCTCTTGTATAGCTTTCACTTTTGCAGGATCTACTTCAATACCTTTTCCACTGACGATGAAACCCAGGAGTTTACCAGACCTAACTCCAAAAGTACACTTGTTTGGGTTCAATCTCAACTTGTATTTCTTCAACCTTTCAAACAGCTTATGCAGATGATCAAGGTGTTGCTCTTCATTCTGGGACCTGGCTATCATATCATCTACATATACCTCTATCTCATGATGAATCATATCGTGAAACAAAGCCATCATAGCACGCTGATATGTTGCCCCGGCATTCTTTAAACCAAATGGCATCACTTTATAGCAAAAGGTTCCCCACTGTGTAACAAATGTAGTCTTCTCCATATCTTCAGGTGCCATCTTGATTTGATTGTAACCAGAGAAGCCATCCATGAAAGAGAATACTTTATGCTGAGCAGTGTTGTCTACCAGAACATCAATATGGGGAAGTGGAAAGTCATCTTTGGGGCTGGCCTTGTTCAAATCCCTGTAATCTACACACATACGTACCTTACCATCTTTCTTAGGTACCGGTACCACATTTGCAACCCATTGAGGATAAGAAGTCACAGCTAAGAACCCTACATCAAACTGTTTCATCACCTCTGCTTTAATCTTTTCTGACATTTCAGGACGCATGCGACGAACCTTCTGCTTCTTTAGTTGACAGTCTTCTTTTACTGGTAAACGGTGAACCACAATATCTGTATCCAACCCTGGCATATCTTCATAGGACCAAGCAAATATTTCCACATAATCACGTAACATCTGAATTAATCTGCTCTTAACACCATCCTCTAATTCAGCCCCTATCTTGACCTCTTTTCGGTTTTCTTCAGTTCCCAGATTCACAACTTCGATTGGCTCTTCATGTGGTTGTATAGCTTTCTCTTCTTGTTGTAATAACCTAGCAAGCTCTACAGGTACTTCACAATCTTCGTCCTTTCCATCTTCAGCTTGATAGATCGGATTCTCGAAATTATAATTGGCAATAGTAGAACTGTTATCAACAGGATCCAGAGTGGATGAGGATCTGCATTTTAGTGATGTGGATGTGTGTAAGAACACATAGCTGATAAAATAAAATAAAAGAAAGACAAGGAACACAATATTTACGAAAGCGAAACGTCCATTGATTTTTATTGAATGAAGTATGCAAATGAAATGACATCCCGAAACAAGCATACCATTGTGCCTCGGGTAAGACACAAGGCTTAAAAGTTTAATTGTTCAAAAATTACAAACTTAAAGATAACAACACAGTAATAGTATTTACTCCTGACTAAAGGAGATAGGAATAACGTCTTCAGCCTTCCAATTATTGAGCCCATCACCCACAGTAGGAAAGATCCAGTCATCCAGGTTGTAGTCTTCACTATAGTCACCCACAACATTGATTTGATATTTCATGATCCCTTGATTGGTGATACGAACAGCACGAGTATGACGCACAGCCTTCTGGGACTCTGCAGTGAAACCCAAACCAAATTTGTCAGACTTGTAAGGAATGTCAGGAAGCTGACCCCAAATAGTACAACCACCTTCTTCAACCACAGATATGGCATCTTTGAGGGAGGCCATTGTAGGAGGTACTCTGGTAACCACAGGAACTCTTTTAACCACAAGAGGAGCTTCAGCAGCAAGAACAACCCAAGGAATTACTTCAAATGTCTGGCAAGGAGTTTCAACATATTCACCTTCCACTTCAACATACTTAAATGTATTCACATGACTGATCATATATTCTTCTTCTCCGTAAACAGTGACAACCTTTCCCTTTACTGGGTATCTCAGCTTCTGATGTAGAGTGGAGGTCACAGCACCTGCCCCATGGATCCAGGGGCGCCCAAGCAAACAGGAATACGCAGGACGAATGTCCATTACATAGAAAGTAGAATTGAAGATTTGAGAGCCTACTTTGATCAGGAGATCTATTTCTCCATGCACCACCCTTCTTGAACCATCAAAGGCCCTCACCACTATATTACTTGGTCTTAACACAGCATCTTCAGGACTAAGCTTATTTAGAACCTCTTTGGGAAGTACATTCAATGAAGAGCCATTGTCTATCAACACATGAGACAAGGTAGTGCCCCTACATTCAATGGAGATATGAAAAGCTCTGTTATGATTTCTCTTGGCAGGAGTCAAGTCAGCAATAGAAAAGCCTAACCCATTATCATAAGTCAGATGTGCAACACAATTTTCGAATTGATCCACAGAAATTTCATTTGGTACATGAACAGTCCTTAAGAACTTGATCAAGGCCTTAGCATGAGCCTCAGAACATAGCAACAAAGACAACATAGAAATTTTGGAGGGAGTATGCCCCAACTGGTCAACAATATCATAATCACTCTTGCGAATGATCTTCAGCACTTATTCCATCTGTTTAGAAAGATTCTCAGCAGTCAGTGTCTCAGCCTGCACAGGTTCAACTACAGGACCTTTGCCCCGAGCATCAGTACTTGTCTCAGAAGTGTAGGTAGTAGTTGGAGTAACTGCACTCTTGGAGGTAGCCGGAGGAGAGAAAATTCTTCCACTTCTGGTGATCTTACTAGATCCAGCAATATTATCAACATCAAGGTTTTTATCAGTAACAGGTGTATCAGCTAAAGGTTCCTGCTTAACACCATGGATATAAACATCGGAACCGTAATTCCAGGGTATAGCTTTGTCAGAAGTATACGGAATAGGGCCAGGAGTGGTAATAATCACGGGAGCCACTCTAGCTTCAGCAACAGTCTTCACCAGACCTTCAGCAGTAATCTTGATAGGTCCCTTGGAAGTGATCTTGACAGGGCCTTTGGAGGTAATCCTCACTGGCACTTTATCAACCATGTCCACATCTTCAACCTTCGCACCTCGAGTTAGATGTTCAACCATACTTTCCACAGAAGGTGTCCTCTCAAACAATATGGTGTAATTGTCCATGAGGCGTTGAATACCATCTTTCAACTTCCAGCAACTATCAGGTTTGTAAGCACAATAAAAACAGTCTTCATTGCAACCTGGAAAGAATCCAGCCTGCACCAGCTTCTTCTTAATAATAGACTTGGGAGTAGTCACATCTGCTACTGAGGAAATATATGAAACTTCATCAATAGCATTAACAGTCTTCTCATGATTGGACATGGGAGCAGTGATCACATTTGGAGTACCAGGAGGGTCAAATTCAATCTCTCCAGCTTCAATCATATCTTGAATCTTGTTTTTCAATATCCAGCAGTTGTTGGTGTCATGTCCCGGACAATTAGAATGATAGGCACATCGTGCATTAGGATTGTACCGAGGAGAGGAAGTATTAGGATTCTGAGGAGGGTCCTTCAAAGTAATGAGTTCCCCTTTCAACAGATGTTGCAAGGCTTGGGCCAGTGACATGTTGATTTTGGTGAACTGTCTTCTAGGCTTCTGTTGATTGCTCTGTGGTAGCTCTAGTGCTGCAGGAGTAGGATTAGAAATGTGAACTTCTCCCACAGATTGGTGACTTCTGTTACGACTGGGTTGAACATACACAACATTAGACTCCTTCTTTCCACTAGGGGGCTTCTTTGCAGTGCTTGATGAAGAGGCACCCACCTGTATCTTTCCACTTCTTATACCACTTTCCACACGCTCTCCAGTAATTATCAGCTCAGTGAAACCAGATGATGAGCTTCCAATGAGGTGACTATAGAAAGGACCATTCAGCGTACTCAAAAACATATCCACCAGCTCCCTGTCAGTCAGAGGAGGTTGAACTCTGCCAGCCAGGTCTCTCCATTTTTGGGCATACTCTTTGAAATTTTCCTTAGCACCCATTGACATGCTTTGGAGCTGCATGCGAGTAGGTACTAGATCAGCATTATATTGGTATTTCCTATAGAAGGCCTCAGCAAGATCATTCCAATCACGAATATTAATGCTTTCCAGTTGATAGTACCATTCCAATTGAGCTCTAGACAAGCTCTCTTGGAAGAAATGAATCCATAACTTCTTATCAGCAGTATGTGGTTGAATCCTCCGGACATATGACCTTAGATTCAGCTTGGGACATGAGACACCATCATACACTACAAAAGCAGGAACCTTGAAACCAATAGGTATAACCACTCCAGATATTAAACTCAGATCTTCAAAATCCAACCCAGAAGATTTTTGTAACTCCATAGCATTCATTCTATCCACCAGCATCTTGAACTTATCTTCATTAGGATCATGATAATAATTTGCTTCAGAATCAGAATCTCCCACAGTATCATGGAGATTGCCTCCCTCTTTCTCAGAATTTTCAGACTCATAATCATCAACCTGTTCCTTTGTCTTGACAGGACCTTTGAATATTCTTCCCAGATTGATAAGGCCTCCTGATCTTCTAGCCTTCTTAGTCTTCTTAGCCAGCAGTGTCTTCAACTCATCTTGTCCCTTGGACAAGTTCAGGATCAACTCTTGGAATTGTGCATTCTGTGCCTGGAGATCTTTGACAGTCTGTTCAAGAGCCATTTCTGCTGAAATAAACAGCGAGAAGATAAGATACCTATACATAAGAAACCTGTGATGCAGTGATATGATATGTAAATGCGTATGCAATGTTTTCAACGACCGCAGGATTTAAATTTGTTTAAACAATCAAAAAGGTAAACTTTTATTAGTAATCAATAAACTTGTTTGCCCCTTGGGGCTTACAATAAAAATGAAATGAATACAAAAAATGGGGTTTTAAGTCTCCCATGGAAGTTTCCTCTTTATGTTGAGGTATGAGTTGAGATTTCGCTCCTCGTGAAGTTGTTTTGTTAGCTCCAAGATTCTTTCTTTACTTGCTTTGTAATGAGTCTCAAAAGTATCTCTTTGTTCCTTCAACTGGATCCAGGACCTCTGTAACTCTTCCATGTCAGTTGGCATGTCTGGGTGAAGAATGATATAAGAAGTATCTCCTTCAGCAACAGGCTCCATAGTAACTGGCAGGATGGCAGGGTATGGCATCATAAGAGTTTGAGCACGAGATCGCACCCATCTGAGATAAAGTCCCATAGGAATAGTGTACTTGGGTTCCAGAGTCTTGCTGTCAACCTTGTTCACTTTACCCATGCTCGTATAAACCTTTGACGGTAACCTTGCAGATCGTTGTCGTAGTCGAACACAATACCCTGAATAAGCATGTCATGAGGACCATCACTCCAAGCGTAACCAAACTGATGTAAAGCTAAGGAAGGGTTGTAAGTAATGCCCACTCGTATGCCAAGGAGTGGCACATTAGGGAACTCCCCACAACGGTCAATGATAGTAACATTCTCCATAGGTCGAGAGCACCAATGAATGTCTGAATGAGAAAGTGACATGATCCTCTTAGACCACCTGAACCCTTGTTCATTCTTCATCACTGATCGAGGAAGGTGAGAAATAAACCACCTAGACAATAGAGGTATACAACACATCAGAGTTCCTCGTGCCTTCGTAGTACGGGTATGAAGAGAGTGTAAGATGTCTCCAAGTAAAGTAGGCACTGGATTGCGAGTCAGAAATATGTTGACGGCGTGTACGTCTATGAACTGGTTTGGATTGGGGAACAACACTAAGCCATATATCAATAGGGCTAAGATCTCCTCAAAAGCATCATAACTCATAGCCTTCAAGAACACTTGAGCTTTCTCCATCAATACCTTAGCAAGAATGCCCTTAACTCCACTTCTTGTTTCTAGGACAATGTCTGATTTCTTTAAATGTAAGGTTGCAGCAATGACTTTAGGTTTAGGCTCTTTTTCCATTCCTGTGAAAGGTTTCTGATCAAGGATAGGTATACCCAATAGTTTGGAGAACTCTTCCATTGTGGGAACCAACTGATAGTCTGAGAATGTGAAGCAATGATGTTTAGGATCAAAGAACTGAAACAGGACACTCAGCATGTCTTCATTGAACCCTGAAGTGACTAAATCCAGTAGGTGACCATGTCTCTTGATGAACTGGGAGTTTTTAGAAACTTGAGAGACCAATTCCTTAAGCTTAAGAGGTATTCCTACAAAGTTGATCCGAATAGTATTCCTACGAGCAGAAGCCATGACCTGCAACAAAGAACAAAGATAAATCTTTTGGTCCTTGAAATGGTTAGTGAAAATGCTATGCTTATGATGCATGATGATGCTATGATGTTATGCTCAATCACAAACATGTGGCACACATAAGCAAGTCACACAATAGCCCTAGGTTTGAAGGCTTGCATGAGGTTTAAAGGTAAATACCCTCCCCTAAAGTTTAGTTGGTTCATCCTATCCTATAAAGTAACCAGGTTCTAAGGGATCTTAATATCACTGATCCTTCACAAGGGTGGTTGTTCAGTAGGCAACTTACTTGCCAACCAAAACCCTCCAAGTTTAGAATCTCAATGAGCGTAATATCGAGTATCAACCAACTTCAGTCTTCACCAAAGCCGGCTATCTCACTACTTTCTAAAGACCAAGATGGGATTACTAAGGTTCTAAAAGTTAGTTAGTGTATTGACAACATATGGCAGCCTCATATTATCCTCAACTTTACTTAAGGAACATAAGCACCAACCAAGAAGTCACACTAACTATAGCCACCAGATCAACCATATCGGTATACGCCGTACAGTTTCCTTGGTCTATTGCCATTTACCTAAGGTACACTAGATCTGGGTTAGGATCTTTCACAGATAAGAGCACCCAACAAGTAAAGTAAAGCAAACAAAGCAAACAAGTTTAAAGTGATCTAATTCCTAAGGGTACCACTCTTTTATTTCATCCCCAGCAGAGTCGCCAGTTCTGTAACACGGTGGGAGAACTGACTTTAGTTAAATGTTGCGGATAACAAGAGTCGCCACCGACTTTTATTTTATCCAAAAGGAAAGGGCATAAAAGAACAGGAAAGACCTTAAAAAGATTTTTGAGTTCGGGGGGGAGGTTATACAAAGGGAAGGTGTTAGCACCCTTTATATCCATGGTTATCCATGGGCTCTTAGTTACTTAGCTCACTTTAAACTCTTTTGATAAGTGTAATGTGTGATTAAAAAATTTCTTAAGTACTTTATAATGATCCTTGTATGGATGTATATAAAGACTTTGTTTTGAAAATTTTTTGAAATGTGAAGTGTAAAATGTATTTTTGAAGAAAAGTGAGCAAGTATTTAAGAGGAACCTACCCTAAATTAAATCTTTACTATTCTTAAATGTTCTTTCAATGGTAAGACTATCCCTATTATTAAGGAATAGGTAGTCCTTACCTTGGATGTTATAAGGGA
Source organism: Lathyrus aphaca (assembly GCA_963966055.1). Lineage (NCBI taxonomy): Eukaryota > Viridiplantae > Streptophyta > Magnoliopsida > Fabales > Fabaceae > Lathyrus > Lathyrus aphaca. The sequence continues at coordinate 146,830,117 of OZ014523.1, forward strand.
CATGTGAAGGGACATCTGTGTTTAGGCAACTGTAAGGTGTCTTAGCAATACGAAGGGACTTATCATCTTTTATTCGAAGGGACAAGATCATTTACCGTAGGAAACATCGAAGGGACTTGAACTTACAATCTTAAAAGGGACTTGATGATATTTTATGAAAAGGGACTTTGCTTTAAGACACCTTACTTGACCTTATAGTTAGGCAACATGAGGGATAACCTTAGAAAGTGAGAGATGGCGATCAAAGATCGACTTACGTGTGTGAGTGTCCATATTCATATATTTATCTTATTAAATTAGTGATTCTAAATTAATTTTAAAGCACAAACATGTTATCACTCCCTATAGTTACTAACCATGGCAACATAAATAATTATGAATAATAAAAAATAAACCTACAACTATTACAAGGCTTTTGCAGTTACATTATAATATGAATAATAAATATATAGAGAAATTATAATTAAACGAATAATAATAACATAATTATAAGAGGAAGAGGTTAGCACAAATAAACAAAAATATATACAATTTAAGAGAATATTTTTTAAATTAAACAAATAATTTTTAAGAATTTTTAAGAAGAAAATAAAGTAATTAGAATAATAATAAACAATTATAATAATAATTAGATTATAAAAAACATTAAAGTTAACAATAATTAGGGTTAGGGTTAGAGAAAATTAGGGTTTTAGAAATTAGGATTTTATAAATTAGGGTTTTAAAAATTAGGGTTACATATTTTAGAAAATAAAATTAGGGTTTACCTATTTAAAATATTAATCAATTTATTTACAAATATTTTAGAAACATAAAATTTGAATTAAAAAAAAATTATAAAGAAAATCAATGATCTTTATTTGTTAGAGAAAAGTTTAAATAATATTAATAATGTTAATTATGTTTAAATAATATTAATAATATTAATTATATTAAAACATATAAAAATAGTGAAATAAAAAAAAAGAGGTAAAACTTACCTGCTGGAGCCTGGGGTTGAACCCAGGTCTCCCAGCCTCCATCACCAGCATCCAACCAACTGAGTTGCATGTGCAGCGTGTCCATAGGATGAGCTTTAATAATAATATAATAAACCTATTAAAACAAAGGAATTTTGAGCAAAAAATGAATAACCTAGGGATCGAACCCTGGTCATTGGCCTCAGAGGCGCTTATCCAAAACCAGCTGAGCTACGTGCTCGTTTTGATATTATAACAGCACATTTTGTTTATGAGGCTAAATGAAAATCAAATCTTTCAACCGCGCCAAAAGGATCGTCTTCTTCCTTGAATTCGCAGGTTTACCTGCGAATTTCCCTGCGAGGCTACTTGCGAATTTTCCTGCATATGATAACCTGCGATTTCTCAAATACCAATCAAACAGCAAAATTTCTTTAAATTAGTTAGTGCAATGCAATCCTTGAGGTCCATACAATATAACCATGTCCTCTAAACTCATTTATATATAGTAAATCGTAAAACCCTACGTGAGGTCCGTAAACCCTAACTATGGCATAATTCGATTCAGTCCATGAAACTCCAATTCAATTGTCCAGAAAGCTTCACCACATCAAAAAAAATCAAATTAGAAGGTCAAAATCAACAAATAGTACACGAATTAATGGAATCAAAAACAAGTTATATGTGATATAAAACCGATTCGGTTTGAGCAATTCATGGTGTTAAAGATGATGTGAATGATGCAATGATGTTCAATGATCATCAAGGAAGGGATTGGTGCCCTTAGTTCACCTGAAAAGCCACGAAATTTCAGAATCCGAATTTCAATTTCTTTGATGAATTTTGAAGTTTGAAACTTGTCCTTGAGGCTGTCAATCCCTCTCTAAGTCTTGGCTTAATATTGTATATATATCATATAATGAAATTAGGTCAAGAAACCAACCAATCCTTTGGACTTTTGGACCTTATGAGATTGAAAAAGATTTGTCATTAAAACTTGAATTTCTTTGATCTTACCTTACTATATTTGTATGATCTGAAGTTATATGGTACCAATCACCTTTAAATGAACATTAAGACCTTCTAGAATCAAAATCTCTTTCAAATATATGACTTTCATATTTTATTTTAATTTAATTTGTATTTTAATGAATAAAATTCAAATAAATATTAAATAAAATGTAAAAAATCAGAAAAGGTGTGGGTTGGGTCGTGCTTGGTGATATTATAAAGATTGGATGGCAATTTGGTGGGCTCATTTAGCAAAAATTGGTTTTAAGGCCTTATTTGCTTCATAAAGTTCCCAAAAATTTCCCAACTTTGAAAGGGCACAAATCCTTCAATTTTAATGCTATCAAGGTGTTCTTGGACATTTTAGAAATATTAGAGAGTCCTCTAACCAACCTCTTTGGTCTCATGTCCATATCTTTTACCATTCTCAAGTTATGCTCTTTGGAATATGTTGACGTTTTATTGACTTTTAAAAGGACCTATAATGTCTTAGCTCATACCTTCCAAATGAAGCATTTTTGGGCTTGGCTTGTGAGATACAAAGTTGTAGAGAATTCAATTTCCTTCAAAATGAGCTTTGGATGGAAAAAATTTGATGAAGCATGTGAAAGTTATGGCTGGTCAAAGTTCAGTTGACTTTTCTTGTGAAAACCCTAATTTAGAAACTCTTGATTCTTGATGATCTGGAATCTCCTTGATGAATAATGATCAACCCTTGATCAAATGATGAATTTTAATTCATATACTTGATGTTGGCAAAAAATCATGAAGTTTGACTTTGGTTTGACCACAGTTGACTTCAGTTTGACTTTTTGACTGCCTTGATTGATTTTAGCCTATCTGATCATCTGACTGAGCAAATCTTTTGGGAAAGTCTTGAAACTTGACATGGGGATTCTTAAACACATATAGGATGCTATGAATCTCACTTGAAGTCTTGGAAGTCCATTTAGCCTAATGAAAGTCAAAACTCTAATTTAGGATGCCTTGCTTAGGAGGATGCATTGTCTGAGGGGATTGTCAAACTTTCTGACTAATTGTGAACCTTGTGAACCTCTTAGCACACAATGTCTTGTCTTGGGGAGGGAAAATTTTGGGGTGCAACAACGGGTCCTGCGAACCAAAGAGACTGAGCTCGGGAGTCAGTTACGACCTGGGAAGGTATTAGCACCCAGATCGTCCGCTGTACCCGACGGGATCCACGCTTACAAAGAAACTATTTCAAAGGGTGAAGAAATGAAAGCAGCTGCTAAGAAAATGAACCGAACTAGATAAAAGAAACGAAAAGGGAACTGAAAAAGAAATGAAAAGGAAAAATGTAGGGAAAATAAAGATTGTGCTCGAATGGGCCCTACCCCGCTGCCTACGTACCTCATCTGGACAATGAGGATCAGAGACGTCGTAGTTCCCCTAACTAGGGGTGGAAAAGATTGCTTGAGAATTAAGGCTTGAACTTTCTATGTCAATGCTCAGGTGTTGCAGGCTCGGACGACGAGTGCGTAACCGTCTTGCAAAGTGACAAGTAGGAGCAAGTTCGCGTACGGAGCGAATGAGATGAGAAAAGAATTCCCGAAGGAAAGACGCTTATTGTTTGTTTGTGTTTTTTAGAAGCTTTTTAGGAGTGAAGTTTGCATAGGCAAGTGTACCTAAGTCTTACTCATTGGGATGTAGATGTCTCACATCATCCCGAAATGGAATGCGCAAGAGGCACACCTATCTATGGAGGAAATCCCCAAATCTAGTCCCACAAATGAAGGCTCAGACACACTGACCTATTAACATTTATTAAGTATTTTTTTATTTTGATTAAGAAGTGTTTTTTATGTTTTTCTTTGTGAGGTAATCTCATGCTAAGACCTATCCACCACGAGGGATAACTTATACCTCGCCCCGAAAGGGAACGCGTACAAGTATCTCATAGCAAAGTCTCATGCCACATGAGAAGACCCAACCTTTATTAGAGTGGATTAGAATTAAGTTTGAAGATGAGAAGAGAGAGAGCACCAAAAGGATCTAAAAAGGTGAAAAATATAAGGGATACTAGAATCCTAAATGTTGTCATGCATGGATGAACCTAGGTTAGTGAGGTTTGAATTCTATCCTAATGAAGAATAAGGAAAGAAAAGAAGAAGAAGAAAAAGAAGAAGAGGAGGAGGAGGAGGAGAGGTAAGGCCTAAGCCCAACAATCACAAATAATGATAAGAAGAGAAGAGATAAGATTTGGAGATGTGGGAATCTCATCCACACCTCTCACTTACCAAAGCCCCTGAAATGGTTAGTAACACAAGTATAAAAGCAATACAAGATGAACATAATACCACACTAAAACCATACAATTAGCAGTGAAGTCATACACATAAACATCAAATGCAAATACAAGGCACAAGAAGGGGAAAGGAACCACACAACTCTTTATGAAGAAAATGAAACACTTATGACAAATCAAAACCAACATGATGAGATGCAAAGCAAAACAATAAAAACACAACTCAAGATACAAGACCAGAACCTTAATCATGTTAGAAACGTGCTTAAAGAGCAAGAGAGATGAAGAGAAGAGAAGCAAAAGGAGAGGAAGAAATTCAGAAGCTATACAAGCCAAATGAGGGGTCAAACATCAACTAGGGTTAAGAAGTATCACTCACAAGTCAAGGACCAAAGTCAATTAATCAAGATTCTAAAAATCAGAACAAAAATCAAAAAGAAACTACATCCTATCATGAGTCCAAAGCAAAAAGAACCAACCAAAAATTCAAAATGATGATCAAGATAGAAAATGGACAAGTCAACATGCTTCAAAATGAAATAAAATGAATTAATTAAAGTGAACAATTAATTTACTCGTGTCAAAATAAAATAAATGGAAAATAAAAATGTCAAAAATTAAAGAAAACTAAAAATAACATTCATGAATATTTTTAGAATTTTTAATGACCTAAAACTATTTTTAAAAATTAAAATCCAAATGATATTAAAATGAAATAAAAAGAAAAAGAAATAAAAATGAAATGGTCAGGGGGTGCCAACAACAAGGGTTCTTAGTTCAATTTAGTTGGGCCTCATACGCAGGGGGTGTGGATATTAAGTCAAGTCCATCCAGAAGTCAGAGCAGCCTCACAATTTTTATGGTGGAAAATCAATAAATCAGAAAAAACAAGGACCCTAGGATCAAGTGGAGAGGCCAGATTAGTCAACTCATTAATGTAAGTCAGCAAATGATTGGTCATGGGATGAAGGAGCATGTTATTATTGTGTGGTGACAAACAAAAATAATTAAATCAGAAACATAAACACACGTGAGGGAAAGGTGGCCTCATTAATGAGGTGGCAAGCTGGTGAATGTCCAGATGACCTGATCCAAGGGCTGTGGCATCTTCTTCTTCAATGAAACCTTAAAAACTCAAACCCAGAATCCGGTGACCGGAGCTAGGGCTCCGGCACCGGAAAATGCAAGCTATGAATAAAACTTAATAAAAATAAATGAAACTCTCCAGATCCAATAATTCAACCACGCTGATCATTTAGTGATCATTCCTCCCCACCCAAGTGTTAGACAGGGAACCATCTCCCCACAGAGTTCCAGCCTCCGTCTAGAAGAGCAATGTCTGAAGATCTCACAACGAAGTGACGAAAGCTTCCACAGACCCCATCTGGGCCCCTCATCATAAAGAAAGGTCTATTAGTGACCTGTTTCCCCAAGCAGTCACGCATCTTATCAGATCTACCAATGATCTCTTCCCCAACTAGGATATTTCTTTCAAAACAGATCAACCAGAGATCTTCACCGCGACGGGATCCGAATCCCGGATCGGTATCTTTGCATAATCATAGCATTCGCATCATATTTCCCCCAGAGCGTAGCATTCCGTCTAATATGGAGCATTACGACAAAAATCAAACATATTGCATAAATCACAAGTTAGGTTCGAACGAGTCACCTGTAAATACCAACGACCTTCCATCAACAATATACAACATACCTCTCAAATTCCCCGACAAAATGCCAAAGCAGTTTCTTTGCATTTCCCATATACAGACCCATGCCTGTTTTGACACTCGTCCGTGTCATCTTTCCCCAGAAAGTCGCCGGAACACTTTCCACAAACAGATACTTATACATTACAGATAATCCTCGACACTCGTCTGTGTCATATCCCCAGTAGAAAGCCAAAGCGTCCCCTTTGCACTCACAAAACCATATTAATACACTCTCCTGACACCCGTTCGTGTCACCTATCCCCAGCACAGTTGCCCAAACCCTTGCTTATTATACTTCCTCTTATGATACTCGTCTGTATCATACTCTCCCCAGAAAATTAAACACCCGTCTGTGTCTCACTCATACTTTTCACAAATACTCGTCTGTGTCTTGTATGCACACTTATTTCCCCTCGGAGGCGATACTCGTCTGTGTTCTTTGTTAACCAGCTGGTACTCATCCATACCATCATCTCTGAACATGCGTCAGCGTTTGTTTCTACTGATACTCGTCCGTATCATAGTCTTAAGGATGCTCGTCCGCGTCTTTAATCTATACACAGCGTCAAACACTTATACCCTTCCTTCTTGAAATTAGACACTTGTCTGTGTCTACCATTCCCCAGAAGATTCTCCAGCAAAAATTTCTCTTTTATCTGACATTCGTCCTAACTCATGATACTTCCGGCAGCCGTACCCTGCTAGGTGATCGTCCTTCACCTTTTTGATGATCGTCCTTCATCATCCCCGACGGAGTCTCCATTATTGGAACCCTTCCCTATCCAGCATTCGTCCTATGTCGTGATGTTTTAGGAGCCGTACCCTGCTAGGTGATCGTCCTTCATCCTTTTGATGATCTTCCTTCATCATTGTTATCTGATGGCCGTCCCCATCGTTGACCTTTGTTATCTGACATTCGTCCTATGTCATGATAAACCCTGAGAGCAGCCGTACCCTGCTAGGTGATCATCCTTCACCTTTTGATGATCGTCCTTCATCATGCTTGCCCGATGGTCGTCCCCATCGTCGGCTCTTTCCATCCGACATTCGTCCTATGTTGTGATACTTTCGGCAACCGTACCTAGCCAGGTGATCGTCCTTCACCTTAGATGATCGTCCCTCATCTTGTCCCCTGCTAGGTGATCGTCCTTCACCTCTGATGACCATCCCTCATCATTTATTTCTTCAACCTGATGGTCGTCCCCATCATTGCCTTTACCTATAATCCCCAGAGAGTCTTATTTCTTTGCTTGATGGTTGTCCTTATCATGATCCCTTTACTCCCCCAGCATGTCGGCCGTCCCTGTCATTGCTTTCATCCCCAGCAGTCGTTCCCTGCTCGATGGTCGTCCTTCGTCGCCCGCACTTTATAAACATACTTTACTTCCTTTTACAATCTATATCCCTTTTCTTCTTCATTCAGTGAGTGCAAATTTTGGATTGTCTTTGGTATTCAACCACAAGTTATCTTGTTTGCCTGTTAAGCCGTTGCTTACATCCTGCACAACTAACTCATGTTTGAATAGGGGCAGTTGTAAACACCCCAAATTTTCCCTCACTCATTTCACCATGGCTTGTGATTCTTTTCATTTGCATAAGTTCAATCATATCATCTCATATTGCATTTTTGCTTCACTACATTGGTTCAAAGTTATCTGCATCTAGGGTTTGTGATCTGAGCAATCCATGAGCTATTTGAGTCATCCCAAAGGTCTTAAATCATCTCAAGAGGGTCCATTTATGTTCCAATATCATATCATATCCTCCCAAGATCAAGGAAGACAGAAAATCACAAGAACTGAGAAAAGCATGGAAGCAGAGCCAAGCTTAACTGCACAGATGACCTAAAATTAGGGTTTTGGTTTCAGAGGCCATAACTCCAATTTTTTTGGTCATTCTTGTTTCTATTGGTCTCTATATGTTATGAGGATCATGCATACCAATTTTCATGAAGAAATTCAATGAGGAAGGCATCTAATCAATAGATGACTTCTTGAGCAAGTCAGTGCAAAATCAGGGCATCTGAGGCCCCCAATCATCCAACCAAAGGGTCTTCCCCATCATTTTGGGTGTATATGGTCTTTATTTGATCTTAGAAGAAGTTAGAAGTTCACAAAGTTGAAGAATTTCAAGCCATTTGCAAAGTTACCATTTTGGGAAAGTGACTTGTAATGTAAACTTGCCATTTTGGGAAAGTTTTTCAACCTCCTCTTTCTTATCCAAAAATGCTTCAAATAAAAAATTCTTGGTCATGAAAGTTGTAGATTGGATCATTCCCTTTTCAAAAAGTACAAGAACTTGATCTAATTCATTATAGAACTCAAGTTATGGCTTGTCAAAGTTGGGAAAAATCACAAAAATTCACTTATGTGTCAAAGAGGGAAACTTGCAAATTCTTGTACCAAGGCAATTTGTGACTTCTAATTGATGTCTAAGCATTACACAAACATCATACATGACACAAAATTCAGAACTTCCCAAAGATTTCTCAAGTTTCATGACTTAAGCTTCAAGAATTTCAAAAGGGGCCAAAGTGGTACAAAATTGCAAAATGATCCAAAACTCTTCATCCACTTGAGCCAGCTCACTAAATCAGTTTCCATGGACCTCCCTAAAGCCAGCTGACTCGAGCCATGCCCCTAAACCAGCCTGCCACTTGCCCATACCTCCAAGTACAACTTTCTTGACTTTTTGCAACATGAGCCATACTAATCACACTGCTCCACAACAACTCTCTGCCCAATCAGAACATGTTATGTGGACCTCAAGCAAGCCATTACACACAACAAGCAAGGCTAAAACCTCCAAGAACTCAGCATTCACCAAAAACTCCTCTTATGCAAAAGCCTTCGAATTTCACAACTCAACCATCAAACCTTCAAACTTTTTCCACCATTCAACTCCATAAACATCACTGATCATTTCCCACCCTTCATTTTGCCCTAAAAAGCCCAGAATCAAAAATACGATTTTCACACTTCATGAACTGAGCTTCTGCCATTTTCATTTTGGGACCATATAAACTCCAGCTAAGCATCACAAACACTTCAGAAAGATCATTGGAGCTGGTTTGAAGCAAGGAACTAACCATAAAGCACCATTTTCGAAAGCTTCAGTTCAGGTATCATCAAGAACTTTTTTTCTAGAAATGATTTCTTAAGTTCTTAGATTGTTCTCCATGCTTCACTGATCACACTGCACCTTTTGGTTTTGAAAATGATTCAGTTTTAAGCATGTATGAAGCTTCTGAAATTTCTGTGATTTTTTCCGTTTTGATTCGAATCTCTCTGTTCATGTGAAATAAATCCAGTTTGATGATTGATTCTTGCTTAGAATGGGGTGGGTATCATTTCTGGAGAGTTAAAGAGCTTGGGGATGCGTATAGAGAGAGATAGCATAGGAGACTGGCCGGAGAAGATGACCGGAACACTGTTCCGGTCACCTGAATGTAATTAGGGTTCAGATTAGGGTTAATGACATGATTAGTGAAGTTTGAATTTGGGCCGTCCATTTGCGCGCGCTGGTCAAATCCCTCCCTTTCCATTTTGAATCTGGGCCTTTGGATCTGAATACTTTCATTTTAATTCATTTTAAATTCATTTTAATTACATTTCTTTCTACATTTTATTTAAAATAGTAAAACATTTCTAAAAAATTTCATTTTTTGCACCATGGCATAAAATATTTTTCTCATTCTGAAAATAATTTTTATTTTATTTTTTGCATAATTTTCGTATTTTAAAAATATTTAAATGTTTATTTTAATTAGTTAATGAGAATTAATTTATTAAAATAGCATTTAAGTTTCTAAAAATCACTAAAAAAATCACATTGCATTTTGATACATTTAGAAACATTATCAAACTCTTCAAACAAATTTCTTTTTGGTTCTTGACCTATTTTGACATTTTTCTTTGGAATTAGGGTTCTTAAAAGTCAATATTTTTGCCCTAATTTAGAAAAACCCCTTCTGCCTAACCATGAGGAGTTTGATGATGATTCTTTTTGCATTGCATTCTTCATATCATGTAGTTTCTAGGATAAAATTGGTTTGAATTTATTTCTCATTTTCAATTTGTTGTGCATTTTTCCTTTTGAAGTGCCTTAAAACCCAAGCTAACTTGAGAAAATCATAGCTTCCATTAGGTTAAGAATTAGGTCTCCCCCTTTGGACAATGAACTTGTGTAGGGTTAGGGTACCTTTGATCCCAATTTCAATTTTTTATCATGTCATTTGCTTCTGGTTTTGAATTTTGTATTGCATGTTGTGTATAAACCCTAATTTTTGCCTTCATTTGCATCCATCTCCCATATGCTTGCATACATGAGCTTGTCATGACATTTTATGCATTCTGTAACACCCCAAAATTTGCCCTCTAAATTATTACTATCAAATTGGCCTATGCTTCGCATTCATTTGCAATTCTCACTAGGTCATAACTTTGCATTCATCATTTGCGTGAAGCCTTTGAGGCATGGGATCAAGCATTCTCATGTGACTTGAATTTTCTATCCAGAGGTTTCACTATTCTTCTCATATTGGTACCCTGGGTTGTATTTGTAATTCAAGAATCAGGATTCATGTGTCGGCTTTCAGATCTACTATGACATCATAGGGCGTAATAATTGGTTATTGGTTCAAGAATTGGGTTCACAATAAAGGCGGAAAGCTCATAATCATGGTTTATTTGAAGGAGTATCAAATGTCACCATCATTCATCGTTCAAGAGTTATCATAAGCCCATTTGAATATTCATTTCAAGTCCAAGTCTTTACCATGGTCTATATTCATTTTCAAATTCGATTTCATTACCATTTAACCACTTTCCCACACACATTTTTGGCCCATGCCCAATAGCCAATTCATGTCCAATCCAAAAAAATAATACATAAATAAAAGTTTGGTCCCAATATCTTTTTTTTATGTCAATATCAATCTCCCATTGGACAATTTAGAGCTAAATAAACCATTTTATTTTTGTTTTCACATACACAGTTTCTTTGATACCTCATTTTATTCACTAACTCTGTTAAATATACCAAAGAAAAGAACATCAGGGGACATGTTTGTCATGAGTGTAGCCAAGCCATGAAAAAACTTAGGAAGTATAACATAATTACTCAAAAGGCATAACAAAGAAAAGTCTGAGAAAAATCCAATTGGTATATTAGTTCATATATCATCAACTTACAAAAGATCCTGAAAAATCCAGTCTAACCAAAATACAGATACAAATCGATAAAAGCAAAAATCAGCAGCAAGATAATCCCTCTCAAAAGAAACTCTCGGTGTTATCATTCCGCGTCAGTGCATCACCGTTTCTAGTAAGTTTCCGCCAACTTCATTCGCTTCAAAACCTGCAAAGACCACATAGCGAAAACCGATCACAAACTGATAGCAATAAGGGCTTCACAACAAAAACCAGGAAACTTACAAGAGAAGAAGGGAGTTGAAGTTCAGTTACAAAATCCTAACCGATTACTAACAACTCTAACCGATTTTTCTTCCAGACTCTTCCTACACACTCTATAAATTCATCAGAGTTTCTCACCTTTTTTCTTCTTGAATCCTCTTCCATTTTTCTTCCATAACTCTTCATTCTCTCTTTCAACATTCGGCAAAAAAATTCTTTACCATTCTCTTCTTCAATCTTTCAGCCCCACAACTTCCTTCTTCACAAATTTCACAATCTCAGCCTTCATCACCATCACTTACAATCTTCCCTGCAAGAATCCAGGACAATAACTATAACCATTGTAATTCAGAAGAGAGGATACAGAAGAAGTTCTCAAGAATACCATACGATCCTGTTTTCGCCGAAGCTCTTTGAATCATCTCCATAATCGTAACTTCATTGCAAGCCTGCATCGTCTCCTTCATCCCGCAAATATCAATACCAATCTGCAAAGTCCTGCAAACTTCCCGGTCCATCCTCATCAGATTTTATGGATTCACACATCAACAACAGAATTACAAAGTAATCTGTAATCAGAAGAAGAATCAGAAAATCAACAATAATCATATACAACCACAAGAAGCACAAGAGCATCGAGAACATACCTGTAATCTCATCGATTCGAGAATCTATACCCTCTATCGAAAAAGAGGACTCCTTCCTCAAATCTGCATATCTTATTCAACTTTCCTCAAGTTTGCGGCTTTCACACATTCAACCTCTTCAATACTCGTCCCCAATCACTCTGTAGATTGCCGTCATCATCAATCACGGCTCTAAGCAACAACCTGCAAGTTCGTCATCAATGTTAGTTCATCACCAGGATCTTCAACCTGCATCAACAATAGTTTCGAATCAACCAATTTCCGAATCAAGATTGTAAACAAATCAAGGACGCGCTGACATAGGCAATTTGTAATCAAAGAACGTCGCAACAACAACAGTGATACAATATCTAAGTTGACTCGCACGTAGAGAAGAGATGGCAAAGCGAGTCGAGACAAACGAGATACCAAAAGCATACCTGAACATGGCTTCAAAGATCTAGGATGAGAAAACTCGCCTCCACGACAAAGCGACTTGGAGAACTCAGAGCAAAGGGATTTCGCAATCTGCACTCAGGTTGTCGCGTCAAGTCATTCAAGGGTTTGAGGCGCCGGCAGAGAACCGAATCGGTTGAGGAGTGAGTCGCGGCGGAGTATTGAACGGCGCCGGAAGCTAAAGCTGAAGACAGGACGACGACGGTCTGTTCTTCAACGGTGACGATTGCTTTGAGGAAAGGGATCGGCGAAATACAACGAGGAAGATGCTAGCGGCGGCGGAGAAAAGCATAAGGATTTTAGGGTTTGGTTGGTGAAGAAGAAGCTGAGAAGAGGAAGCTGAGAGGGCCTCCGCCGCAGTTGAAGGGAAGGAAGAAGCTAACCTAGGTTTTTTTTTCTCAGTCTCTTCGTCCCTTTTGCTTTCATCTTCATTTTGCTTTTTATTTTAATTATGATGATTATAATTGTATTATAAGATTAAGTCAAACCTAATAATTCTCTTAATTAACATTAAGAAGCAATAAATTTTCATAAAATCAGTATTTATCTCCACCGCTTAAGATAATGAGGAGATAAGATTTAGGTGGTGATGAGGTTCTCTTTGGACGGTCCAGTCCGGCGGTGACACTTGTCACCGTCCGGTTGGACCACAGAAAACAATCACACGCGCCCCTACCTACTGTAATTACCATGCACCTTCAGCCTCTATTGCGAATTGGGCCTTCCCTATTTCTATCCCCACCCCCGCGTACAGGCCCATAGGCTCTTTTTAACTTAAAAAAAAAACATTTCTATTCTTACCCCCTTTCTATTCTTCTTTTCTTTTTAATTTCTATTTTATTACCTTTTAATTTAATTCATAAAGAAATATTAAAGCACATACTAAAATTCAATAAAAAATATATTAGGATTTTAGGTCAATTTAGAAACATGCTCAATTTTCATTTTTCTGAATTTAATCAATTTTCGATTTAATTTCGATTTTTGAATTTAATTGGTTTATATTGAATTTCCACTTAAACACATAAATTTGTACAAATTATTTCTACCACTTCCGATAACATTTTTTTCCCATTCTTTTTTCTATGATTAAAGGACAAATATAAGTACCTAGAATATTTTTTGTGTATTTTTTAAAGCATTTTTTTCTACTGTTTTTGTAGTATAATTTGTGTAAATTTGGGATGGAGCTTTAGATAGGTTCAAGTGGTCATTTACCATAGTTAGGCTTAGAATTTTTTAGAGATTTTTTAACATAGTGTTATAATCAGGTTTAAGACCTTAGGAATTTAATTTCACATTTTTTCCATGACTTTTAATATTTTTTTCCATTTTAATTCATTCCTTCACATTATGCATATTCATAATTCATATCATTCACTAACTACTTGCTTTTTCTTTGTGTGCAAGGTGTTTTGCAAAGTTTGGCTTATGGACTTGGATATTTTCTTAATTGTGTTTTATACTTTGTGTATTTTGTGATTGTAATAGCTTAGAATTTGTATGCTTTTATAGTTTCCATAATTAGGATTAGAAAAGATAAAAACAAATCGTTAGAAAACCAAATTTTTAAAAACAAATAAAGTATTCGATCCAACGTCGAGTATACTTTCAAATAAATAAATAAAGTTCATATTATTTTAGGGTTCCACGATTACCTTCGTTCCATTCCATTCAACCAATATCAAACCTTGTATGTTTCATACCATAAGTCGTGTGTCTTAGCACCACGCAACCGACCCACACACCTCATTGTTTCATCCCGTTTACATTTCATATGCGTTTTTACCTACCATGACCTAGGAGGACCCTATTGCTCATTATTGACTTATTTTACTTGCATGTTTAGTCCTATATTTCTTAGGTAGATTCAATTGCAAACCTCACTAACCATAGGTTATCCATGAATTCAAACTAATTTAGGGTAGGTTTAGTTTCCCTTAGAATGTTTACCTTTTATAACTTGAGTCTCTTCTCATCTTAAAAGAAAACCAAAAAAACACTTAATAAAGGAAAAGGTGTACAATGCGCCGCGAGCCTTAAGCTACACGGGAAATGACTAGTGGAGGTCTCCTTCATTCTTCTAGGATGCTTTACAAACGTTCCATTGGGGGCGATCTTGGAAAGTATTCGCTCCTGTGTCATAGTCTTTAGTGTTGTACATTCAATAAAAACAAATCTCAAAACATTTCTTCTAAAAAACAACAAACCAAGAAGTCACGTCTTCTCATTCTCATCTCATACTCTTCGTGACTTGTCTCAACAGTTCAAACAGCGATACGGTAAACACCCTCGTGTCAGAGCCGGTAACACCTGAGCTAGAACTATGGCAACGTCATCCTAAAAACCACAAACGAGTGTAAGCCTTAGTTAGACGAACTACGGCGTCTCTGATCCTCATTCATCCCGATGAGGTACGTAGGCAGTGGGGTAGGGCCCATTCGAGCACAATCTTTCTTTTTCCCTACATTTTCCCATTTTAATTTCATTTGTTAATTCCATTTCTTTGCTAATTTCCATTTCATTCGAGATAGCTATTCTTTCAGTTAAACAGCATATTATTTCTCACCCTTTGAAAACAGTCAAGCAAGCGTGGATCCCGTCGGATACGGCGGACGGATTGGGGTGCTAATACCTTCTCAATTCGTAACCGACTCCCGAATCCAGATCTTTGGTTCGCAAGGCTTCGTCCTTTTCCTTCTTCCTCAGGTTTGTGCAACATTACCTTTCCCATTCTTTCGGGATAAAAATGTCTGGCTGGCGACTCTACCTTTTCCGCGCCACTTTCGCGTTTGTACTAGGATGAAAATCCCGGGAGCGACAGCTGGCGACTCTGCTGGGGACTTTAGAAATTCTAATCTCCCCTTTGAGAGTCAATCCTAGCACTTGTTTGTTTCTGTTTTCTTTGGGTGCTTATTCATTCGCTGTTATGCTCTAGCTTAGCCTTACTGTTTTGTTTACAGTTTATCGCTTTCCTTTACAGCTTTATTTACAGCTTTCTGCACTTTACTTTACTGTCGCATATACTGGCATATACTGTACTGGCTGTTCTGGTTTTCCTTGGCGGGATGGGATTATTGTGAGATAAGCCAAATACCCGGCTTGAGTATACACATAGGATTTAGAGTGGGCAGTCGTGTGGCTTGCGTGGTCTTGAGCACGTGTAGTTTTCACGAGTCCCACACCCAGATCAGGCTCTCTTGGGATATATTTTATACTGCCTAGGCAGACCATAGAATGTTCCCACCTGAGCTGCTAACACTGGGAACCGATCATCGAGGACCTTAGTGGAAACAACCCTCTCCAGTGGTGACAGTGGCAGACCACATTTCGTGGCAAACCCATTCGCACCCGAGGGCCCACTAGGAAATCGCATAGGATGACCTTGTTCTCTCGTAGGAACCTGGTTAAAGCAACTGGTCGTATGACGGTAGTATTGTACCCTACGGGATGAATGTACTATTGTTTCTCGACTTCAGTGCTTGAAGCCGGGAACTTATGAGGGATGCTTGTTTTTCCGGAATTCAGCTGAGGCCTCCCTGAGTAGTATATAATGCCAAACCGATTCCCTGATTTGGTCATGAGCCATTTCTCGGAAATGGTGAACGTATTATTTCTATTCGGCTTTGAGAGTCCGTGATGTTGACCCGTAGTAGCAACACCCGTGAGATTGGGAGGGCTTTACAGGTTTGCAGGAACCCTAAGACTTCCAACATACCCGTTTTTGCCAGTGTTACTCAATGATATGATCCGGTCCTATATGATACTTGGTTAAGAATTATGGAACTTCTGCACAGAGATATTGATATCATGATCTTCACCAACACTTGGTTATCTGATCCACGCCAGCGTCGGACCGCTGACCGCATGCCAGTTGCATACATGACATCATGGCATTTTAGCATACATGTTTGGTTACTTCTAAGGATCCCATATCTGGATTATGTCGGATTTTCTTCTGCATTAAAACTTGGATCAAAACGGATGGATTCCTTGGAAATAACCGAACATGGCATTTGCATACATCCTTGCATTTTTTACAGGTGTTCAGAGACAGATTCTTATCCTGGCCTGGTTTCTTTCCAGAATGGTCAATTTGAATCACGACTGTCAAGGTTTAGACATGGAACAACTCCGAGCGGAGGTGACTGAGATGAAGTCCCAACTGGGGCATCTTATAGTGGGCATTCGAGCGTTGTCCCAGGATCAGAAATTGCTGAGAGAAGAATTCAACTTGATGAAGACTCAGATAAAGCTGCTTACAGGAATCATGAATGCTATGTCGAAAAATGAAAATATTTGTGTGTCTAATTTTCAAACAGAAGGTCATGTTTCTCCCATCTCTTTGGGATGTCCAATAAATCAGGGTTCTTCAGATGGATTTTCTCTACAGTTCGAATCTCTTCACCAGCAATCGCCACTCGGCAGTCAGGAAGAGCATCAGATAGGGACCAACTCCACATGTGAACTGAATGATCCTACACCAATCGTTACCAAAGAAGTGAGCACTTTCTTTCCTTATCAGGGATCCTCCTTAGTTACTACACCTTGGTTTCCAGGAGAAATACATCAACCGATTTCGGCTATAGTTCCTCCATTGCTAGCAACCTGTCATCAACAGGAGCAAGAAAGGGTTATTAATCTGACACCCGTGTCTTATGCTGAATCATGTCCACAACTGTTCAAAAGGGGGTTGATTGAGTGTCACGAGCTAACTCCTCCTTCAGCATGCAGGGATACAAAAGAGGTGGTCAACTTTCCTTCTTCTAGAATCATTGCTCAGGCTAAGTCTTCAAAGGGGTCGCATCAACGATCTTCATTCACTCCTCGGCCGAGTATGAGTAAGAAAGTACAGGGACATGTCAGGCGTCCAACGCAATGTCAGCAACGAATTTTTCAATCACGACCACAGGGTCAACAACAACAGGTACATAGATTGTTTCAGGAAAGAACAAGAACGAGGAACCGCAAACTTGATCCTATCCCATGCCCGTATGCTGTATTGTTTCCAGAACTTCTGAAGTTGAACCTGGTTGAGCTCCGTATCATGAGAGCTCCTTCTCCTGACAATCTACCTCCGAATTTTGATGCTAACGCCAGGTGTGAATTCCATTCAGGTGCCCAGGGGCACAGTATTGAGAAATGTTGGGCCTTTCAGAACAAGGTACAGGACCTAGTTGACTCCAAGGCGATCAATTTCGCTCCTCTCCCAAATGTACTTCATAATCTGATGCCTAGTCATAATGGAACCGGTGTCGCGGTCGTTTTACCAGATGGTTCACGTTAAGCTGAAGTCTTCGAGCTGATCACCCAGGACGCCAGGGTATTCATGAAGCAAATAAAGCCAGCAGTATTCAAATACTCTCAGTGATGGCATTTATGTGTTTGCCTTTCTTCATTGTTCGTTTTTCATCCCTATTGAGGGGAACTACGTCGCTCTGATTCTTCATTGGTCATCAGTCAATGGAGATACGTAGGCAGAAGATCGTCAGGTCTTTCCGAGCAACCTTATGGGGCAACTTTACTCCCCAGCTTCACTCTTTCCGTCAGATGTCTCGTGTCAGAGTCAGAATAGCTAAAAGAGGAAGTATCACTGCCATGGTTAGGTATACGGCTGCAAATTGAAGATTACAAGTCTGTGATTGATCGTCGAAAATACCCAAGACTGACAGGTCCAGACGGAGCCAAGCCTCCTCAATTACGGCAATATTCAGTTTCTTTACTGCATTTCCATTTGTAGTTTCTTTTATATGCTAAACATTTGTCTACATGTATGAAAGTTGTTTGCTTTTGAATGTTAGTAATAATAAAACTCACATGTTTTTCTTGAAGTAAATTCATTTGCATTCCCTTATAATTTTGCATGTGTACATTGTGATACCAATTGTCATGCTTGAATTCTATGAAGGAGGATGACGAAACAAAAACGCAACATCTTTGAATTGTGTGCTCTCGAGTAAGGCCCTGTTGACGATGTACAGGCATTATTTCAAATCCTAAACACTGGAGATATAAGGAAGATAAACCATTGCTAACCCCTTCGAGCCTTGAAGTAGGAGTTTCTTTTCACATAAAAAACCCTCACATGTAACCCAGGGGCAGGGTAGACGTCAGCTAGTCAGACCAAGCGTTCAGACTTTCATAAAGAAGTGTATTTGAAGATCCGTTGCATCCTAATATGCTAATCAAGAGGTCCAAAGACCCGAAGCCACAACGGTTATCCAAGTCAAAAGGTCCAAAGATTGACAACCACAATGGTTATCCTTCGTCGACCACAAAATGAGGCAGTCACAACCCTCGTGAAGCAATCAAGACAACAATGTCACGCGACTAGTTCAAAATGCAAAAAGAAAAAAAGAAAAGGAAAGGCCCGCTAAGTCGAAACTTGAAAATAAGCGACTTAGGCAAAAGTTAGGGCATCCCGCTGGACTACACAATCAAAGATTCACAAGAATCAGTCCAGGCAAAAGTTAGGGATAAGCAAAATAACGCAAAAGCGAAAGACGGAAAGGATTACGCAAGAAAGATCCTCAAATGAGAACAAAGTCGTGTGACACAAACACGAAAAATAGAGGAGTGACTGACTCTCAACAATAACCTGATTGGTGCTTGAACTAATAGTAGCAATGGTTCCTCAATCAACATGAAACCTTCATGAAAGGTGAATGCTTGTGAAAACTAGCTGAATGTAGGAATGGAGAACATCACGAAGATTGGGTGGGCACAAATAACTTCGAGCCTTTATCCTTTGTTTCTATAACCATGAACCAGGCCACGATACAACCCTCGAAAGTCCTAACTGAAATAGGTTTAATTTGAGAGCATACTACTACAAGACCGCGTTCCTGACTCCTATGAGTTGTGCTAAAAGACATTTGTTGGTATTGCATGTACATACTCTCATTCAAAATAAGGTCGTATCTTAACCAGTGATTCTCTCACGAAGGTTAACGATCCATTTTCAAAACTTCAAGATTAACATGTTTGTTGAATTAGGATTTTCATTCTAAGAATAAACATTTTCTCACTTGCATACATTTGTTGAGCATCATAAATGGTTCACATACGGAAATTCAATCCAGAAGCTCAAGCTTGCCAGGTTGAGAAGTCTAAAACTTCTGAAAGACTATCACGTCAAGGTTCACTTTTCTAAGAAAGCTTCATTGAGCAAGGACTTTCCCAATTAGTCATGGTAAGAGTCAGCCAATCTGGGGCAGTCACGTCGAGCAATCTCTTCAAATTTCAGTCAAACTGGGGCAATCACCTCGAGATTCAAATCTCTCCAAGAGCAAAGATCAGTCACTCAGGTGCAAATCTATTCAAATACTTGTACTGGGGCAGGCCACCCCAATAAGTACGAGAGTTCATTCTTTCCCGAGGACAGACGATCGGAAGCATTTACCCGGAGTTCAGAATACCGTGGTTACTTGTCAAGTCAACTATCTCGTGCAGCACTTCTGACAGATACAAACTCATCCGCATTGGCAATGGTTACCTCCCCACCAAGGTTATTACATTTATTCATGCAGTCGTTACAATACCTAAGAGTTTAAAGATGCCAAGTCTTTTGTAAAATCCTCTTGAGGTAAAATCCATACGGAAGCAGCTGATCCCCAGCCCGGGGCAATTTGAAATCTTTCCTCCTCAGCAGGACGTGTCTCGGTGTTGTCATCTCCAACAGGCGAATGGAAGTTGTCCTCACTAAAGTCAGCACTTTTTTCTTTCAATTGGTTTCCTTGATCCTGATTCCTCATCAGATCCAAGGCAATTCTTATTCCCCTAGAAGATTTCAGATAAATCATTCTCCTCCCCAGCAGGTCCATAAGAGTGGATATTCCTCAATAATCAAGGTATCCTCGGACACGACCCTCAAATCTAAAAGTCCAATTTATTTTTGGCAAAGGTGATAATTCGGAATAGATGAATTATTCACGCTCCTCTCCGACAGAGGTGTCATCCCCACAGGGCTGCTTGATATCGAATTCGCGATCATTGTGTTTCCCAACAGAGTCAACAGAGACTTATCACTTCCGCGTCAGGAATTTCTTTTACATTCACCAATTCATTAACAATACTCAAGACATAATATCCCCAGTGTCATGGGGCAACATACCATGCAATTCAACATATGCAAAGTCCAGCCGCAGACTGGCCAAAGTCCATCTTCGGGTGGCAAATTTCAAAGTCCAGCCGCAGACTGGCCAAAGTCCATCTTCGGGTGGCAGATTTCAAAGTCCAGCCGTAGACTGGCCAAAGTCCATCTTCGGGTGGCAGATTTCAAAGTCCAGCCGCAGACTGGCCAAAGTCCATCTTCGGGTGGCAAGCTTCAAAAGTCTCCCGTAGTGAGCAAAAGTCTCCCGTAGTGAGCAAAAGTCCAGCCGCAGACTGGCCAAAGTCCATCTTCGGGTGGCAATTTTCAAAAGTCCACCCGCAGTGTGGCAAATCTCTAAAGTCCCCCGCAGTGGGCAAAAGTCTCCCGTAGTGAGCAAAAGTCTCCCGTAGTGAGCAAAGGTCCAGCCGCAGACTGGCCAAAGTCCATCTTCGGGTGGCAAGTTTCAAAAGTCTCCCGTAGTGAGCAAAAGTCTCCCGTAGTGAGCAAAAGTCCAGCCGCAGACTGGCCAAAGTCCATCTTCGGGTGGCAATTTTCAAAAGTCCACCCGCAGTGTGGAAAATCTCAAAAGCCTCCCGTAGTGAGCAAAAGTCTCCCGTAGTGAGCAAAAGTCTCCCGTAGTGAGCAAAAGTCCACCCGCAGTGTGGCAAATCTCTAAAGTCCCCCGCAGTGGGCAAAAGTCTCCCGTAGTGAGCAAAAGTCTCCCGTAGTGAGCAAAAGTCCAGCCGCAGACTGGCCAAAGTCCATCTTCGGGTGGCAATTTTCAAAAGTCCACCCGCAGTGTGGCAAATCTCTAAAGTCCCCCGCAGTGGGCAAAAGTCTCATGTAGTGAGCAAAAGTCTCCCGTAGTGAGCAAAGGTCCAGCCGCAGACTGGCCAAAGTCCATCTTCGGGTGGCAATTTTCAAAAGTCCACCCGTAGTGTGGCAAATCTCTAAAGTCCCCCGCAGTGGGCAAAAGCCTCCCGTAGTGAGCAAAAGTCTCCCGTAGTGAGCCAAAGTCCACCCGCAGTGTGGCAAAGTATTTTGAAGTCCAACCGCAGATTGGCGAAAGTCCATCCACAAGGTGGCATCATATCACAAGTCCACCCGCAGCGTGGCAATTTCCAAAGTCCACCCGCAGTGTGGCAAAGTATTTTGAAGTCCAATCGCAGATTGGCGAAAGTCCATCCACAGGGTGGCATCATATCACAAGTCCACCCACAGCGTGGCAGTTCATTCAAAGTCCAGCCGCAGACTGGCCAAAGTCCATCTTCGGGTGGCAAAGTTTCAAAAATCTCCCACAGTGAGCAGAAGTCCACCTGCAGTGTGGCAAACCCTTAAAATCCACCCGCAGTGTGGTAAAGCATCTGAAGCCCAACCGCAGATTGGCAAAAGTCCATCCTCAGGGTGGCAAAGTATCTTAAAATTCTATCACAAGTTGATCAAAGTCCACCCACAGTGTGGCAAGTCGTTATTCGTCTAACTCCATCCAATAATACACCATTAAAGGCATTGTTGCAGCCTATCAAGGTCCACCCGCAGTGTGGAAAGTCAGTAGCCGTCTGACATCACCCAAAAGGCATCCCCCGTTTACTATCCTTCCCATCATAATTATATCCCAGCAAAGATCGTTTGGTTGAGTTTATCTCCCTGTTCCTTTGTCGCAGAGTGCAAATTTTCTGGTTGTTTTCTAGTATTCAATCCCTGCATACTTCAAATGTCCGAAAGCAACTGCTAACATCCATTCAAGTCTACAGTGATTGAATAGGGGCAGCTGTAACACCCCAAAATTTGCCCTCTAAATTATTACTATCAAATTGGCCTATGCTTCGCATTCATTTGCAATTCTCACTAGGTCATAACTTTGCATTCATCATTTGCGTGAAGCCTTTGAGGCATGGGATCAAGCATTCTCATGTGACTTGAATTTTCTATCCAGAGGTTTCACTATTCTTCTCATATTGGTACCCTGGGTTGTATTTGTAATTCAAGAATCAGGATTCATGTGTCGGCTTTCAGATCTACTATGACATCATAGGGCGTAATAATTGGTTATTGGTTCAAGAATTGGGTTCACAATAAAGGCGGAAAGCTCATAATCATGGTTTATTTGAAGGAGTATCAAATGTCACCATCATTCATCGTTCAAGAGTTATCATAAGCCCATTTGAATATTCATTTCAAGTCCAAGTCTTTACCATGGTCTATATTCATTTTCAAATTCGATTTCATTACCATTTAACCACTTTCCCACACACATTTTTGGCCCATGCCCAATAGCCAATTCATGTCCAATCCAAAAAAATAATACATAAATAAAAGTTTGGTCCCAATATCTTTTTTTTATGTCAATATCAATCTCCCATTGGACAATTTAGAGCTAAATAAACCATTTTATTTTTGTTTGGGTCCATATTCCAAAAAAAAACATTGTCTATCCAAATTTATGGTAATCTCAAAATTCTTGTCCAAATAGAAATCTCCTTTCATATCTAAAATCCAGCCCATGTTACAAAATATGAGATTCATAAAATGGAAATAATAAGATGATATTTTTGTAGCCATTGAAATTAATTTTTTTTCGGACCTCATTCTTATAGTTGACCCCACAGGAGTTTCACATACACAGTTTCTTTGATACCTCATTTTATTCACTAACTCTGTTAAATATACCAAAGAAAAGAACAGCAGGGGACATGTTTGTCATGAGTGTAGCCAAGCCATGAAAAAACTTAGGAAGTATAACATAATTACTCAAAAGGCATAACAAAGAAAAGTCTGAGAAAAATCCAATTGGTATATTAGTTCATATATCATCAACTTACAAAAGATCCTGAAAAATCCAGTCTAACCAAAATACAGATACAAATCGATAAAAGCAAAAATCAGCAGCAAGATAATCCCTCTCAAATGAAACTCTCGGTGTTATCATTTCGCGTCAGTGCATCACCGTTTCTAGTAAGTTTCCGCCAACTTCATTCGCTTCAAAACCTGCAAAGACCACATAGCGAAAACCGATCACAAACTGATAGCAATAAGGGCTTCACAACAAAAACCAGGAAACTTACAAGAGAAGAAGGGAGTTGAAGTTCAGTTACAAAATCCTAACCGATTACTAACAACTCTAACCGATTTTTCTTCCAGACTCTTCCTACACACTCTATAAATTCATCAGAGTTTCTCACCTTTTTTCTTCTTGAATCCTCTTCCATTTTTCTTCCATAACTCTTCATTCTCTCTTTCAACATTCGGCAAAAAAATTCTTTACCATTCTCTTCTTCAATCTTTCAGCCCCACAACTTCCTTCTTCACAAATTTCACAATCTCAGCCTTCATCACCATCACTTACAATCTTCCCTGCAAGAATCCAGGACAATAACTATAACCATTGTAATTCAGAAGAGAGGATACAGAAGAAGTTCTCAAGAATACCATACGATCCTGTTTTCGCCGAAGCTCTTTGAATCATCTCCATAATCGTAACTTCATTGCAAGCCTGCATCGTCTCCTTCATCCCGCAAATATCAATACCAATCTGCAAAGTCCTGCAAACTTCCCGGTCCATCCTCATCAGATTTTCTGGATTCACACATCAACAACAGAATTACAAAGTAATCTGTAATCAGAAGAAGAATCAGAAAATCAACAATAATCATATACAACCACAAGAAGCACAAGAGCATCGAGAACATACCTGTAATCTCATCGATTCGAGAATCTATACCCTCTATCGAAAAAGAGGACTCCTTCCTCAAATCTGCATATCTTATTCAACTTTCCTCAAGTTTGCGGCTTTCACACATTCGACCTCTTCAATACTCGTCCCCAATCACTCTGTAGATTGCCGTCATCATCAATCACGGCTCTAAGCAACAACCTGCAAGTTCTTCATCAATGTTAGTTCATCACCAGGATCTTCAACCTGCATCAACAATAGTTTCGAATCAACCAATTTCCGAATCAAGATTGTAAACAAATCAAGGACGCGCTGACATAGGCAATTTGTAATCAAAGAACGTCGCAACAACAACAGTGATACAATATCTAAGTTGACTCGCACGTAGAGAAGAGATGGCAAAGCGAGTCGAGACAAACGAGATACCAAAAGCATACCTGAACATGGCTTCAAAGATCTAGGATGAGAAAACTCGCCTCCACGACAAAGCGACTTGGAGAACTCAGAGCAAAGGGATTTCGCAATCTGCACTCAGGTTGTCGCGTCAAGTCATTCAAGGGTTTGAGGCGCCGGCAGAGAACCGAATCGGTTGAGGAGTGAGTCGCGGCGGAGTATTGAACGGCGCCGGAAGCTAAAGCTGAAGACAGGACGACGACGGTCTGTTCTTCAACGGTGACGATTGCTTTGAGGAAAGGGATCGGCGAAATACAACGAGGAAGATGCTAGCGGCGGCGGAGAAAAGCATAAGGATTTTAGGGTTTGGTTGGTGAAGAAGAAGCTGAGAAGAGGAAGCTGATAGGGCCTCCGCCGCAGTTGAAGGGAAGGAAGAAGCTAACCTAGGTTTTTTTTTCTCAGTCTCTTCGTCCCTTTTGCTTTCATCTTCATTTTGCTTTTTATTTTAATTATGATGATTATAATTGTATTATAAGATTAAGTCAAACCTAATAATTCTCTTAATTAACATTAAGAAGCAATAAATTTTCATAAAATCAGTATTTATCTCCACCGCTTAAGATAATGAGGAGATAAGATTTAGGTGGTGATGAGGTTCTCTTTGGACGGTCCAGTCCGGCGGTGACACTTGTCACCGTCCGGTTGGACCACAGAAAACAATCACACGCGCCCCTACCTACTGTAATTACCATGCACCTTCAGCCTCTATTGCGAATTGGGCCTTCCCTATTTCTATCCCCACCCCCGCGTACAGGCCCATAGGCTCTTTTTAACTTAAAAAAAAAACATTTCTATTCTTACCCCCTTTCTATTCTTCTTTTCTTTTTAATTTCTATTTTATTACCTTTTAATTTAATTCATAAAGAAATATTAAAGCACATACTAAAATTCAATAAAAAATATATTAGGATTTTAGGTCAATTTAGAAACATGCTCAATTTTCATTTTTCTGAATTTAATCAATTTTCGATTTAATTTCGATTTTTGAATTTAATTGGTTTATATTGAATTTCCACTTAAACACATAAATTTGTACAAATTATTTCTACCACTTCCGATAACATTTTTTTCCCATTCTTTTTTCTATGATTAAAGGACAAATATAAGTACCTAGAATATTTTTTGTGTATTTTTTAAAGCATTTTTTTCTACTGTTTTTGTAGTATAATTTGTGTAAATTTGGGATGGAGCTTTAGATAGGTTCAAGTGGTCATTTACCATAGTTAGGCTTAGAATTTTTTAGAGATTTTTTAACATAGTGTTATAATCAGGTTTAAGACCTTAGGAATTTAATTTCACATTTTTTCCATGACTTTTAATATTTTTTGCCATTTTAACTCATTCCTTCACATTATGCATATTCATAATTCATATCATTCACTAACTACTTGCTTTTTCTTTGTGTGCAAGGTGTTTTGCAAAGTTTGGCTTATGGACTTGGATATTTTCTTAATTGTGTTTTATACTTTGTGTATTTTGTGATTGTAATAGCTTAGAATTTGTATGCTTTTATAGTTTCCATAATTAGGATTAGAAAAGATAAAAACAAATCGTTAGAAAACCAAATTTTTAAAAACAAATAAAGTATTCGATCCAACGTCGAGTATACTTTCAAATAAATAAATAAAGTTCATATTATTTTAGGGTTCCACGATTACCTTCGTTCCATTCCATTCAACCAATATCAAACCTTGTATGTTTCATACCATAAGTCGTGTGTCTTAGCACCACGCAACCGACCCACACACCTCATTGTTTCATCCCGTTTACATTTCATATGCGTTTTTACCTACCATGACCTAGGAGGACCCTATTGCTCATTATTGACTTATTTTACTTGCATGTTTAGTCCTATATTTCTTAGGTAGATTCAATTGCAAACCTCACTAACCATAGGTTATCCATGAATTCAAACTAATTTAGGGTAGGTTTAGTTTCCCTTAGAATGTTTACCTTTTATAACTTGAGTCTCTTCTCATATTAAAAGAAAACCAAAAAAACACTTAATAAAGGAAAAGGTGTACAATGCGCCGCGAGCCTTAAGCTACACGGGAAATGACTAGTGGAGGTCTCCTTCATTCTTCTAGGATGCTTTACAAACGTTCCATTGGGGGCGATCTTGGAAAGTATTCGCTCCTGTGTCATAGTCTTTAGTGTTGTACATTCAATAAAAACAAATCTCAAAACATTCCTTCTAAAA
Organism: Lathyrus aphaca; assembly: GCA_963966055.1. Classification (NCBI taxonomy): domain Eukaryota; kingdom Viridiplantae; phylum Streptophyta; class Magnoliopsida; order Fabales; family Fabaceae; genus Lathyrus; species Lathyrus aphaca. The sequence continues at coordinate 146,856,979 of OZ014523.1, forward strand.
AACAACAAACCAAGAAGTCACGTCTTCTCATTCTCATCTCATACTCTTCGTGACTTGTCTCAACAGTTCAAACAGCGATACGGTAAACACCCTCGTGTCAGAGCCGGTAACACCTGAGCTAGAACTATGGCAACGTCATCCTAAAAACCACAAACGAGTGTAAGCCTTAGTTAGACGAACTACGGCGTCTCTGATCCTCATTCATCCCGATGAGGTACGTAGGCAGTGGGGTAGGGCCCATTCGAGCACAATCTTTCTTTTTCCCTACATTTTCCCATTTTAATTTCATTTGTTAATTCCATTTCTTTGCTAATTTCCATTTCATTCGAGATAGCTATTCTTTCAGTTAAACAGCATATTATTTCTCACCCTTTGAAAACAGTCAAGCAAGCGTGGATCCCGTCGGATACGGCGGACGGGTTGGGGTGCTAATACCTTCTCAATTCGTAACCGACTCCCGAATCCAGATCTTTGGTTCGCAAGGCTTCGTCCTTTTCCTTCTTCCTCAGGTTTGTGCAACATTACCTTTCCCATTCTTTCGGGATAAAAATGTCTGGCTGGCGACTCTACCTTTTCCGCGCCACTTTCGCGTTTGTACTAGGATGAAAATCCCGGGAGCGACACATTCACATGACTTATAAGACATCTTAGGACATATTAGAATCATGTTTGAACATTTCATCATCCATTTTCCTTGTTTTTCTTTCATTTCATGTCATAGGCATTCATGAACTTTCATGGTTCAAAACATGCTTCATTTGCATCCTCATTCTTGTATGATCATCCACACCTCTTGTCTTGTGTTTGCATTATCTCTTAGCATCATTAAAATCATGTTTATGCTTCTGGTTTTGGTTTGCATCATTGCATTCATTTCATGTTCACTTCATTTCATGTCTTTTGGCTAACTTTTCAGGTGGTAAGTGTTTGAGAAGTGAATTTGCCTTCACTTCTCATAATCTTTTCTCATCTCTCTTATGTATCATTGCTGCATTTTACTTTTGTATTAGAGTGAGCTTTCTCATTCATGCTCCTTCTCCACTTTCTTTCTTCAAGCAACTTGTCTTCTTAAGTGAATCAAGTTGACTTGTTCTTCTGTTTCTCCTCCTTTCATCTGCTTCTTCCTTGGTGGCTCCTCTTGAAGATCTCCTGCAAGCCTCATAAACCCTAGGAACATCCAAGCATGATCACAATTAGGGTTGATTAGTTCCCCATTTAGTTTTTTACCTTTGTGTCATCTTTGTGTCATCTCTTATCATCTCTTAATCAAGGACTAAACCTTAAAGGTTTTAAGGCTTTGTGATTAGGGTTATGCTTGTATCCTTCTATTAGGATGGAGTGTATAACTTCAATCCTAAGTGTTAAACCCTTAATGTGTTTAAATCCTTTAATCAATCCATCTAATAATCACTAAGACATCAAGCTTGTAACTTGGTCCTTGCATTAGGGTTCTAATTCTTCCTTAATTGGTTAAGAAGGACTAACCCTAGTGTTAATGGACAAGTCCCCCTCAAGTTGTCTTACAAATCATAAAATTCACTTCTTAATCTTACCATTTGTTGCGGTGAGAATCGGATACCAAGCTATTGATTAAGCTTGAATCACAATTATTAAATGTTCACCACCGACTTTAATTTAATCCAAAGGGAAAAGGGAAAAAGATCGTAAAAACCCTAAATAAGGAGAAACTAGGTTCGGGGGTTGATTATACCTAGGGAAGGTATTAGCATCCTAAGTATTCGCAGTATCCTACGGGAACCTCTTGTTAATATTTGTGTTATTGTTATTTATTGCTTGCTAAAATTATGGGGACCTAAGGTTTTATTTCTAATGGTGCTCGCACAACATCGCATCGATGCCTACGTATCAGGTATAGAATCAGAGCACTCGTAGTTCTCCTAAGGATTAACGAACACTTGGTTACGCTCAAGGTTCGCGGGAGAAGGTAAGTGTTATGGCAAACACTCACGTGACATTAGCAAAGTCACAGAAAGTTGTAAAATAAAAAGGTCCTAATGGCTAAGGTCGAAAAGGGACTAGGGATGGCTAAACTTCCTATGACATTGAGTCAACTACAGGAGTTCTTTCCCTTTTGGATTTAAATGCGATAAAATAAAGTAAATAAATGAGGGTGCAAGCTCCTAAGTCTAAGGCATAGGCTGCTACTCGCAAAAATGGACTGAATAAAGTAAATGGAAATGCAAGGTAAAAGGCTTAGTAACTGGGTTATGGCTCGATATATGGATCGAGAATGTTGAGGTGGAAAAAAAACGCGGTGCGTCAATTTGCTTAAGTTAGAAAGCTGTAAGGTGTAAAGACTGTGCAGATGGCGATCGTAGAACGACCGACTTACGTGTGTGAGTGAAGTGTATGTGAGCTGAACTTGGCGTTGGACCAAGGATTATTATCTTGAAAATTAAAGTTTCAAAAGTGCGCTTTCAATTTTATCTTAACAAATATATGGTCATGATGCAAAATGAAATAAATACAAACATAGCGTGCGTACAACCAAGACATCGAAAGATCAAATTAAAAACTCATACTAAGAGATAAACCTAGATCTCAACCTCTCATACTAAAGGGACATACCTAAAGAAATCTAAACTAAGCTAAAACTAAATACTTAGAGGAAAGATGGACAAGACACGATTTTTTAGAAATTAGACAAAAGATTAAATTAAAAAAAGGATATTAAAATAAAATTTCAAAATCTAAATGAATTACTAAGCTAAAAGAAAAGAAAAATGAAAAATGATTAATTAAAAAAATGTTAAGAAAAAATATTTTTATTTATTATGTATAAAGAAAAGACAAATGGAAATAAAGACTAACCTAAGTTCTAAATAATTTTTTTTTAATAAAAATATTTTTTTAATTTTTTTTATTTTTTTAAAATATTTTGATATTAAACTAAATTTCTACAACACTAAACACAAAAAACAGTATCTGTTGGAACAAATTAAAAAAAAATTAAGATTTGAGAATTATTTTAAATAAATAAAAAGAACTAAACCTAAAAATGAAGAAAAGAGCGAAAAAAGTTTAGAAAACAAACTAGCATGTAGAAAGCCCATAAGGGTGCTGGCTGGGTCCGAAATGACGAATGGGTCAACCCACAACCCGGTTCAACAAAACCAAAACTGAAAACCCTAAAAAAAAGAATGAAACAAAATATGCACACAACACCTGAAACACGATCCCACTCATCTCTCAAACCTCACGTTTTCTCGAACTCTCACGCTCTCATTAACCTTTCTGTAAATGAATCCCGCCGGAAACCCTAATTTTCACTACCGAATTTCCGACCACCCCCCAAATCTCATGCAACCTTAACAAATAAAGCTTCTTGAATTCGAACATAACCCAGATTCCTCAAAATCTTACTCAAAACTCACCAAAAAAACTGAAACCCTAAAAACCTATGATCTACAAATCATGACACAAACCAGAAATTGACGCATGGCTACAAAGTAAATGATACACGGAAATCACACAACAAGTTTTAGAAAGCATAAAGAATGTGAATTGTACCTAAATCGGAGTAAATCCAATTTGGAAGCTCTCCGACGATGGTAAGTTTTTCGGTCCTTCTAGGGGGAATATTTCAAGATGACGTAAAAAAATCAAGGTCCCACAGTGGCGGACGACTAAGCTCTGAAGAGGATCAACAAGAAAGTAAGTTCATCCTTCTCATTTTTCCGCTCCTTTTTCTCTTTGTTTTTGTACCTTCTTCTACTTCTACTTTGTTTTTGTTGGTGTGTTGTTTATGTTCTTGTTTCTGGATTATGCCTTGCAGATTTTGTATGGTGAATATGGTGATATCTAGGATTTCATTTCTTGCTGCTTTGTTGCTTTAGGGTTTTCTGATGGTTTTCTATGGCTAGTGTTCTCGTGATGCATAGTGGCTATTTGGTTAAATTTTTCTATATTGTCTTCTCCTCTGATATAACAGTGCTTTTTATATGACTTCATTAGGGTTTTTTTTGAAAAAATGTACCAGGTAACTTGTAGATGAAGGGTTGGAGGAAATGGGACAAGAACTGAATGCTGCTGTGGGTGGAGAGGTGGAGCAGGGGCCCTGCGTTTTGCAGACCTGTTGTGAGTGGAGCAGGCTTGCTGAATTTGTCCTGTGGTCCTACTGGTTGTACTGTCCTCTTCCCTCTTTCTTCTTTTTTTTAAAAAAAATCTATTTTCCAATGCAATTGTAACATTATGCTAATGTGTGAATATGTTATGTCTTGATAAATGAATGTGATGAATGATGATTATGTGATTTTGAATATGTTTTGAGTAATGCTTTGAATGATAAGATGAATGTATGATGATGGATTTTTTTGTATGAATGTTTTGGAACATGAATGTTTTTTTATTGAATCAAATGAAATAAAGCAATGCTTGGATTGATATGAACATGTTGACTTGGTGATTCTTGTTTCTTTGTAGGCTGATAACATGGATCATGGCAAAGGAAAGATTGATGGTTGATATGTTGTAATGAAATTTGGAGTGTAAGGCTTAGGCATAATGGATGATGAACCACGTCCCTTCGTCAAAGCGTGTGAAGCACGTCATTAGACTCTTATTATTTTTTCAATTTCTTAGGCTTAGATTCATGATGAACTTGTAGGATAAAATATAGGCTCTCTTTCCCTTTCTAACATCCTTTGGAGTAATTTGGACATGGCCTTTCAATTTAATTCAAACGTGCCATTCTTACTTTTGTGCCAATAAGCCCTTTATTATCTTGTAAAATCCTCGAGTGCAACTTGAAATCAACTAGATTTTTTTCAATTTAAACTTGGAATCTTGAAGTAAAAATTTGGAATTTTGACATTGGAATTTGGGATTTAGGATTTGGAATTGAAATTGAAACTAAGACTTAAAATGGATTGAAATTTGAGAATTTGAGTTTGGAATTAAAACTTGAAATAAGAATGACTTGGAAACTTGAAATTTGGAAATGACTTAGAAATTAGGAATTAAACTTGAAAAAGAACATGGATAAAAATTGAAATAAAAAAAACTTGGAAGGTAAATTTGGAATTGGAATTGGAAACAAACTTGAAGACTTGATATTAAATTTTAAATCGGAATCGAAAATGGGACTTGGAATTTGAAATGGAAATTGGGGTTTGAAGTAGAATTGGAATGGAAAATTGAGATTGAAACTTGAAGTGGAATGGAAAATAAGATTGAAATTGTAAATAGAAATCATAACCAAATCTATAAAATAAAATGGAGACTTGGAAAAGGCTTTTTTTTTAAAATGGACTTGAATTTGAATTTTAAATTTGAAATTTGAAGTGGAAATTGACATATGAATTTGAAAATTTGGAAACTTGGATTTGGAATTGAAGTTTTGAAATAAAAAAGAAATAGAATTTGAAAATGTAATTGCAATTTGTGACATGGATTTTTTTATGGATTTTCATTGGATTATGAATTGGTTTAAGAACATGGTTGGAAAGAAAAAAAATGAATAGATGGAATTTATAATGTGGAAAATGGGCTTTATGGAATGTGGTAGAGAATATGGATCATAAAGGATAATGAACATGGATAATTAATAAATGGATTAAATTTGGATAGGATTAAAAAGTGATTAAAGAAAATTGGATTGGAATTGTTATTTAAAATGTGCCTCCACAACACTCAAATTGGACAACTGAGATCTGACTACTAAATTGAATAAGTCAAAATTTCCGCTGAGCGAGAAAGCGCCTTAAATCGGAGTACGATGACTCGAGGTAACGACCACACCGCGCAAAACCCTGATATGTACTATTGTATGATAATGATGAGATGAATGCAAGATGCGAAAAGTTAGGGGTAAAATTTAGGGTGTGACAGTTGCCCCTATTTAAATAACTTTACCAAATGGCATGAATGACGATAGACACTCATGCGATCAGGGTGAAAGGTATTTAAATAAATAAATAACCGGAAATTTTGCCCCTAAATGCAGTGTTATGCTGAACTACAAACCATCTAACTCTTGTAATTTTTATGCAATGAATGATGAGTATGGTATGAATGATAAGAATGAGATACATCGGCGTCCACAAGCCAAGACTCACTGGGGATGACATACATTGGGGATAAAGAAACGAAAACGGGAAGTATTCAAAGTGATAAATCAACAGGTTCAAGTGTAACTGTTGACACTAAGAATAACAAAAAAACGAGAACAAAAGGAAATCCAATGCTTTGGATCAACGAACACAGGAAAAGTCAAGTTGACACTTAGGATGACAAGACAAAATAAAATTCAAAGTGACTGCACAGTGGCTCGATACGACCAACTGACACCAAAAGTAAAAATAAGACAAAGAAATAATCGAAGTGGTAGATCAATGGCTCTATGTGACCAATTGACTTTGAGAAGTAAAAAGCAACAACATATTCAAAGTGAATGCGCAGCGGCTCGATGCGACCAACTGACACCAAGAATACAACAAAATAAACATTCAAAGTGAATGTGCAGCGGCTCTATGCAACCAACTGTCACTGGAAATGATAAACATAATATTCAAAGTGAATGCGCAGCGGCTCGATGCGACCAACTGACACTAAGAATACAACAAAATAAACATTCAAAGTGAATGCGCAGCGGCCATTGCCGGTCAACTGACACTAAGAATAGAAACGACACAATATTTAAAGTGAATGCGTAGCGGCTCGATGCGACCAACTGACACTAAGAATAGAAACGACACAATATTCAAAGTGAATGCGCAGCGGCTCGATGCGACCAACTGACACTAAGAATACAACAAAATAAACATTCAAAGTGAATGCGCAGCGGCCATTGCCGGTTGACACTGAGAATGACAGCAACAAACTTATTCAAAGTGAATGCACAGTGGCTCGATGCGACCAACTGACACCATGAATAACAACAAAATATTCGAAGTGAAAGCGCAATAGGTTCGAGAACTATTGACACTAAGAATAGATGCCAAGATACACTCAAAGTGAATGCGCAACAGGTTAAAAAAAACGGTTGACACTAAGAATGATAAAGACAAAGTATTCAAAACGGTAAATTAGCAGGTTCAAATGTAACTGCCGACACCGAGGATAAAGAAGAAAATCACATTGATTTAGCAGCGGCCCTATGCGACCAGCTAGCATTGGGGATGGAATGCAAATCACCCAAAGATAGATCACAGCTCTAAGCGACCGGCTAACGCAAAGAAGTAACAACAAAATATGTTGGAGTTTTCAAATAAGATAAAACATCCAACCTATGGAAATTCCCTCAGGAACCATCAGGGGAAAGGTACAAGTATGTGCCAAAATCAAATGGACTTGGATTTTAAGCAAACAGGTTTCACGAACCGCTTAAGAGATTTGCGCCAATGACAATTGGTCTTCAAGGAGATATTGGTGGTCATAAAGACAAATACCAACCACAATTAGAATTCCACGGGGAACACCAGCAATTACTGGGGACAAAAAAACATTGGTAAACCAAACTTCGGGTACCATCAACAATGAATTCTCAAATTGAACACTAATGATATCTGGACTTGGAGTTAGACAGAGGAAACCTGGGGAAAGACAAATGCTAATGTCAAATGCGCATGATTGAGCATGATGCGAATGATCATGATATGCAAATGTCGACTCTAAAGAGACAAAGAGTTGACAAGACTCAATGAGGAGTAGGCTCTCAACACCAATACTTAGATGAGCAATATGAAAAACACTGGGAGATGTCTTCGAATTTTGGAAATCATGTTGGCCCAAAGATCCATCCAAGAGTGTTACCAGTTTTGAACTTCTATGGGGATTTCTGTAATAATAGTATAAAAGTGTTGTTGCAAACCAGGACTTCTTGGGGAAGCAAAAGGTTTTTTTTTCAATTTTCCCAAAGTCAAAGAAACTTGAAAGTTTTTTAATATGTTTTCAAAAAACATTTCCTTAAAAGCTTGTCATTTTCAGAGTTAAATTGTAATCAAGTGATGGCATTTTGCATAACAAAAGAAAATAAGAGGTTGAACAACAAAATTCATAGGCAAAGTTTGTATTTTATTTAAGAATGGTAGCTTGCTAATGGAAAAAACTCCATGGGAAATTACAATTTGAAAATGGCAATGGGGAAAGGTCTACATTGAATCCAACGACCACTACAATCCCTAATAACTACGACTGCCCGACACCTTGCTTTTGACAAAAACAATTGGATTGATCTTCCATTATGATTCTTCAGTAATGGTAAACACCATTTGATACAGTCAAATGCCTTTGTCCCTAACTTTTGCCTGGACCGCCCTTTCGGGTTTTCAATCCACCGGGACGCTCTTTTTTGCCTAAGCCGCCCTTTCGGGTTTTCAACTTAGCGAGCTCTTATTTTTTTCATTTTTATCCCTAACTTTTGCCTGGATCTCCTTCATAGGTTTTGATCCACCGGGATACCCATTTTTTGCCTAGGTCGCCATTTCTGGTTTTCGACCTATCGGGTTTTATTTAGGCATAGTATTTTTTGACTGCATCAGAATTCACCGGGTGCTTCAGCTGTTCACCATCCATAGTTGTAAGGATTAAGGAACCTCCGGAGAATGCCACCTTCACAACTTATGGACCTTCATAGTTAGGACTCCATTTTCCACGCATGTCTTTGTGGACTGGCAAGATTTTCTTGAGTACAAGATATCCTTCTTTGAATTCTCGGAGACGGACTTTCTTGTCAAATGCTCTCTTGATGCGCTTCTGGTACAACTGGCCATGGCACATGGCGGTCATTCTCTTCTCATCAATAAGGTTCAGTTGGTCATACCTGTTCTGGACCCACTCAGCTTCCTCCAGTTTGGTTTCCATAAAGATTCTCAAAGATGGTATCTCTACTTCAATAGGGAGGACTGCATCCATCCCATACACCAGAGAGAAAGGGGTTGCCCCTGTTGAAGTGCGAACCGATGTTCTATATCCGTGTAAAGCATATGGTAACATCTCGTGCCAATCTTTGTAAGTTCTTACCATCTTCTGCAGAATCATTTTGATGTTCTTGTTTGCAGCTTCAACAGCTCCATTCATCTTCGGACGATACGGAGAAGAGTTATGATGTTCAATCTTGAATGTCTCACACAGCTCTTTCATTGTTTTGTTGTTCAAATTGGTCCCATTATCTGTGATGATTCGGCTTGGGATTCCATAACGACAGATAATTTGGTTCTTGATGAAGCGGGCAACCACTTGCTTTGTCACGTTGGCGTAGGAAGTTGCTTCTACCCACTTGGTAAAGTAATCGATCGCAACCAAGATAAATCGGTGACCATTGGAAGCTTTAGGCTCAATTGCCCCTATCATGTCAATGCCCCACATTGAGAAAGGCCAGGGTGATGATAGAACATTCAAAAGGGTCGGAGGTACATGCATCTGGTCGGCATAAATCTGGAATTTATGACACTTCCTGGCATATTTGAAACAATCTGATTCCATGGTCAACCAGAAGTAACCAGCTCTCAAGATCTTCCTGGACATGGCATGTCCATTGGCATGTGTTCCAAATGATCCTTCATGGATTTCCCTAATCAATAAGTCTGCTTCGCACTTGTCCACACATCTGAGCAGAACCATATCATGATTTCTCTTGTAAAGCACATTGTTGCTGAGGAAAAATTTGGACGCCAATCTTCTTAAAGTCTTCTTGTCTAGAGTTGTTGCATCTGCTGGGTACTCCTGATTTTGCAAGTATTTCTTGATGTCATAGAACCACGGTTTCTCATCAGTTTCTTCTTCGACCAGTAGACAGTAGGAGGGTGCAGTTCTTCGCTCGATTGTAATGAGTGGAGCTTCATTAAGAAATCTGACTTGAAACATAGAGGCCAACATAGCCAAGGCGTCTGCTATTTGATTCTCTACCCTTGGAACATGATGAAAAGTGACTTCATCAAAGTATTTGATCAATCCCATAATGTGGGCACGATATGGGATCAACTTCTCGTCACGTGTCTCCCATTCACCTTTGACTTGATATATTACCAAAGCTGAGTCTCCATATACATCAAGGATCTTGATTCTGGTATCAATTGCAGCTTCGATACCCAAAACACATGCTTCATACTCTGCGATGTTGTTTGTACATTCGAAACATAATCTAGCTGTGAAAGGAGTATAACCACCATCAGGATTCATCAAAACAACTCATACACCATGCCCCATGTAATTAGAGGAACCATCAAACATCATCTTCCAAAAAGAACCTGGCTCGGGACCTTCATCAGGACCGGGAACTTCACAATCCTTTATCAACATGATGTCCTCGTCTGGGAAATCAAATTTCAAACATTCATAATCTTCAACAGGTTGATCAGCAAGGTAATCAGACAAAACACTGCCCCTGACAGACTTTTGGGTTACATATTGGATGTCG